>JAUNZO010004298.1:0-1200000 GCA_031894775.1 Chloris gayana
GGTTATGTTTAAATTGTTGAATTGCTTGTAATTATTTGTTTGAGAATCATGTATTGTAATAGTCTAGTGCAAACTAAATTTGATGATTTATACAACTTAATGAACCGCTAAAAGATGAAAGTAAGGATACACTTGTAGGCTGGCTTAGTTGCTTAGTTACCCTATCCCTCTAGCCTTTGCATGTCTAGGAGTCGATTGTAGATGTCCACCTTGACGGGTCGGTCTTGCTGAGCTTTAGTTTCTCAAGGCTTTGCTCTATGTGGTTTTCGGAGAACCCGGACGAGCAGGGCGATGTAGGTGGAGATGGAGATTGGCAGGACCAGCCTGTCGATGGAGGACACTACACCTAGGAGTGGTGCAACCCCGAGGAGTAGACACTTGATTGCCGACATGGTGTTCTAAGGCAAAACACCTGTCTCCGCCGGGCCCCGATGTGTATCGCCGTGAGAGCGGTTGTACCCCTTTTTTTTGTTGCTTCCGCTGTATTAGTATGTTTTCGAACTTATTTGCTTCCGCACCGATGAGACCGATGTAATATTTGTATCAGGATGGATGTAAAAGACTTGTATCTTTATCTCTATTATATTAAGCTTATGTTTATATGTTGTAATTATCGGGCATCACAGCGCGTGGTGCCATCCAAGATGATCCTAGAGATGCAAACGTCTCCTTGTGAGGCGGTTCTGTCACAATATACTTCTCAATAAATCATGTCCTCACCAAGTGGGATTTGATTACAATCTTATCCATCTATAGTTTCTGATTCTTATAATCGTAGCATGGACAATATATTTTATTTCTTCTTTCACGCTTAGCATTTATGTAGCCCGCTGGAGAAATATATCGACTTGATCTCAGAAATATTGACCCGGTCTTGCCGCCTCGTACATCTATGATTTGTCCATCTAAACAAGCACTAAATAAAAATAAAAATTATTAATTAATTAATTAATTAATTACAATGATGAAAATATAGTTAAAGTAACAAAAAAACAAAAAAATATTACATAAGGCGTAGTGCTATCAAATATAAAAATGAAAAAATCAACAAATTACCTACAATTGATTCACATAAAAAACTAATAATAATAATTCTCTTGCGCTAGCTCTCCCTAAAGAGCAAATTAGATCTACGATTGTTTGACATGAAAAATGCTTGTAATAGATTATTTTTTTGTAAGAGATTGAAATAAATAATTTATGATTCTATAATAAATAATTCAAACCTGCTACAACCTTACAAATTCAAACCTGCTGTCACTGTTCGAGTGAGCTCGGGTACTCTCCAAACACGTGATATTATATACTATTAAGCACCGTAAAGGCATGCCACTTTGTCAGCCGCTACTATAAAATCTCTTTGTCGCAACGGTTGACAATGTGGCCCGCCGCTAAAGTGTTCATGCTCAATAGCGGCAGGTCACAACTGCACCCGCTGCTAAAGAGGCATCTATAGCAGCAGCTCAAGCGCATTGTAGCAGCCCGGTCTTTGTAGCGGCGGCGCGCTCTGCGTTGTGCTGCTACACCATTTTAGGTCACACCTCTACAGTGCATGATCCACGTAGTATATAGTCCTTTTTGGACCGCCACTAAAGAACATTTGTATTGTAGTGGCTACTTCTCTTTCCAATCTATGTCGGCGATTAGCTGTAGTGCAAAATATCGCGCCATCAGGAAACACATGTTCCAATCCGTTTTTGCCGTGATTGAGAAACAATATATTCGTCTCTCTTTAATTCTTCATCTAATCCCCTAGAGCACTCAATGCTTATTTCCAAGGTACAACGTGACAGCGATACTCCGTACCAAAAGAAGTTTATTTGTGTCATTAGGCGCATATGGATATGTAAGTGGGAAGATTCCGGAGATAAAGAAAATAAAGCAGTACTTCTGGCCGCAAGCCTTATGTCCTCCTTTTGTTTTCTTAGATAACAGAATTTTATTGTAATCTTTGTACTTCTAAAAAGAAAAAGAAGTATACATTATCACAGACACTGCGGGTCTAGTCGTCAAACAAAAGGGTACAAAAGCAAGAAACAAGTGAGAACTCTGTTGATCCAAACAACTTTAACGCCAATGTAGAAGCAAACATCAGAATAATTACACAAAAGAAAAATTCTATCTCACGGATTTGCCTTAAAATATAAGAGAGGGAACACCCTGCTGAAAATTATTAAATGCAAACATTTTTCCTTTTCTGTAGATATTAGAATATCAATCAGATATCCCCGAAAAAAAAAAAGAATATCAATCAGATATAGGAGTGGTTGGACTTATTCTAGTCAGTTTCATTACTTGTTCAGAACTACACAGATCAAAATGTTGTTTAACTGTTTGCAGAATACAACTTAATTTAAATTGTGCCCCGTGTAGCTTCTAGGGTTTAAATGGATGCTATAATGCTATAATTTTTATGCATTGTAGGTTTTTCATTACTCTATGATTTATGTTAATCACTCATTTGTTTTGAAATAGAACAAGGAGTTTTCACCTTACATTTCACCAGGGTTTGTAAAATTATAGTATAAAACTAAATAGTTAGTAAAATTAAGCAGAAACAGCAAATTTTGAGGAAACTGTTCTGGTATTTTTTTAAAAAAATATGCGTAACTTATTTGCATTTCAATTAAGTTTATATCTTAAGTATTTTGTTTTAAATTTGAGCAGAATTCAAATATTATTGAAAGTGTGGTAAACGTTATGGAGATAACAAAAGAAATACTCCTCCATTCTCGAATTTTTGTCATTAGGACAACAACTCTAGTTCATGTTTCAACTAGCTTTCTTGCCCTAAGGCCAGTCTCAATGGGAGTTTCATAAGCATTAAATGAGGTGCCACATCAACTAAAATAATGATATGGCAAAGTAATTAAGATGAAAGAAATCATTTGGCACTGTTTCATAGGTATGAAACTCAAACGAAACTCCCATTGAGAATATAAAGTTTCATCCTAATATATTTGGATCAATCCTAATGCAACAACTAGATGTTAATTTAATACTACAACTTGTCTATGAAATCATGAGATGAAACTATGTATTGAGAGTGACTATTTCATCTACCAAACTATATCTCAAAATCTGATGTGGCACTCTTGGTAAGTGTGAGATGAAACTATGCATTGAGACTGGCCTAAAAATAATAATTTTAAAATGGAGTAAGTATATGATATGCAATATGAATTAATCTGCTGAAAATTGGGCTGTAAAATGCATCCACGAAGACAAAAAAAAAGCAATTATTCTGTTTGTGTTGTGGGCATGGTAGCCTAAAGTTCCAGCAAGGAACCATGGGTGACATCGGCGGCGATGATTTTGGAATGGAGCCATTAGTGATAAGTATTTGTACTTTTCTAGGAGCCATCAAATGGCTCTGCCAGCTTAAAAACCGTTACTGTCATTAATAAACAGTGTCAATTCTGTAGCAGAGTTTGTCCGTTAAAACTTGATCCTATGCTTCCGGGGTCTGGATTATATTATATACTCCCGTACTGCAAAATTATGTAAGGCATCAAAGCAGTAGTGCCACAATCTCCTCAAGAATCAAGCAAAGGATCGTAGTAGGTCATGCATGTAGGCTACGGCATTTCTTTAATGAGCAGTGTCGGTGGAATCCTGCTATATGTATCATCGCGGCCCTCCGATGTGTATTCCATCGATCTGTCGAAGCACTAGGTTGATCTGTCCAGCACTTGGTTGCACATGCAAGATATGTCGACTCAGGTAATCTTACATGCTTTTAGTACTAATTTCTTCAGTAGCTAAATACATACACGTTTCCCATTATCATTACATTGTTTTGCCCCTCATCATCAAGTTATTGAGGTCTTGCAAATATGACAACTCACAACCACCTAAATTTGAACTGGTTTTTAGGGGTTATGGTGTTGAAAAGTTAACATTAGGGTTAAGGGGCTTAGTGTTTACAATATGTTTCCCATTATCGTTCCAAGATTTACACCACATCGGGTCACTGCAACTTTTGCCAATGTCGTGATAACCTAATTTTTCCATTTTCCATGTGACTCTGCCCAGAATGCGACGCAATTGGCGGAAGCATCAAGTTCACAAACTCCCAAGCAGACTACTTCTGCGGAGAACATGCTGCAGCTGATAGCCTATGCGAAAGTCGATGCCACACATGCCTGGCTGGAGGGGCACAGCGGCATTCCCGTGCTAGTGCGAGCCATTGCACCACGGGAGATATCCGACCGCATACCCATCGATGTTGTTGCTGTGCTCGATGTGGGCTCCTGCCATGGTGCCCTGGCATCAGTGAACCGGATGAGTCTTCTCAACAGAGCCATGGACTTTGTCATCAAGAAGCTTAACAGCCAGGACCGCCTAGCCATCATCGCCACCCCTAAAATTGGTGAGGATGATAGCCTGTTGGCGATGACCTCAGATGGCCAGAAAAAGGCCATGTCTCGGGTGCAGGAAATAGCAGCCTGCGGCGATAACAAGCTATTATTGAAGACGTTAAACAAGGCCGCTGCGGTATGTCATCTACTATGAAGTTATCTTCAATGATAAATGCCATACATCTATACTTAAGTTAGCTGTTGAGGAATATACGTAGGCTGTGCTAGTAGCATGAACAAAAAAAGTCGATCTGTAGCAAGATGCATGTTTGTTGCGTGTGTGCATCAGATATTGGACGGACGCACCGAGGAAGAGAGGAAGAAGAAAGAAGGATTCATCATCCTTATCTCGGACGGGGAGGACAGCTCCATCTGCCTGGAGACGCTGAACCCCATGTACCCTGTCCACGCCTTCGGCTTCCGTGACACCCACAACGCCAGGCAGATGCATCACGTCGCCAAGAGCTTCCCTCTATCAGTTAATACATTAATCATATGCTTCACACATATACATATATACATACATATATATATATATATATATATATATATATATATATATTATTATATGCTATTATTATTTATTCATATATATATATATATATTATTAATCTATATATATATATATATATATATATATATATATAGATATATTTTCATACACACATATACATATATATACATATATTATTATTATTATTATTATTATATATATTATTATCTATTATTATTATTATTATTATTATTAATATTATTATTATTATTATTATCATTATATATTATTATTATTATTATTATTAGAGTTATTATTATTATTATTATTATTATTATTACTATAGTTATTATTATTATTATTATTATTATTATTATTATTATTCTATATATATATTATTAATATATAGTATATGATATATTATATCTATTATATTATTATTATTATTATTATTATTATTATTATTATTAATATTAATATTATTAATATTATTGGATATTATTATTATATTATATATATATATATTATTATTATTATTATTATTAGCCACAATACACATACACATGTATGCCATATACACACATACATATATACCCTACTTACATATGCTTAATCGCAACATCACCCCTCCATCGCGGTCCGGCACCAAAATCTACATGGACTACATTGGACAAGATGCGGCGACAGCAGTCATCTCGGCTATCGAGTCCGGCACATTCAAGAACAACATCGTCAACAACCAAAAGACAGGCTGCATCAACGTCGGAACCGTCCAGGCTGGCGCGGCGAGGAGCTTCATCGTCTATGCCAATGTTGGGGAGAAGGAGCGTGACGAGTTGTCGAAGCAGCTTACCGTCCGGGTCGAGTCCTATGTAGGGAGCAGGGCCAGGGAGACGAAGGAGGCAGGGGAGGTCGTCGTCGCAAGGAAGGGCGTGGACGGGTCCCGGAAGGTGGCGGCGGAGATGGTGCGCGTCAAGGCGGTCGAGATAGTTGGGAGCATACTTGACAGGTACAGCAGGAATGGGCGCGCCGGCGCTGCTGCAGACGAGCTACGGGACAGGTGGATCAACGTCAGGAACACCGAGTACGGCCGGGAGGCCGGCGAGGCGGGTCTCACCGCCGGGCTGGATGCGGAGATGGAGGAAATGGAGGCCACCATGCGCCAGGGCTCCGGCCTCTCGTACATGGTCTCGTGGCACACGCGCCAGACGCTGCAGCACCTGCCACCGCTGCCGGAGGCGAAGGGCTCCCGCCGCCGGCTGCAGCCTGGGTGGTGTCAGGGGGAGGACCCTGGTGGACACACCCGTCGTCGCATCGATTGGAAAGCGCAAGCGCGAGCACTACACGGAGATGGAGGTGATCGAGCGGCGGATGGCGTACTGGTCCACGGTGCTGTGCGGCCTGCCACCGATGCACAGAGGTGACTGCCCCGGCCACGCGGCGATCATCTCTCAGGAGCTCTCCCGCAACTCCATACTGCAGGCCATGTACAAGGATGTCTTCTTGGTACTTGCCGTACTTCTATGCTTTCTCCGTTCTTAAATTATTGACGCTGTTGATTTTTTTTCGTTATGTTTGACCGCTCTGGCGCTCCCTCGTAAACGCACAATTCATATTCTATATGTTGCATCATTAATTTGGACAGGCTGTCGCGATGAATGTCACGGACCGCAGTGGCTCCAAGTCCACCGACTGTCCTTGCTGCCATGGGACGGCGAACAAGCGCCGCCTTCTGGACTAATTACCTTCTCCTAATCGTAAACGCCGCCGATAATTATATATTTTTTACCTACATGCGGGGATACATATATGAATAAGACCACGCATGAACTCTTGTGTGTAAGTGTTTGTTCATGGATATGTGTATTTTATATTGTTTCAGATCACACTATGTAGCTGTACGTCTGTATCAAGCCCTACTGATAATTGCTTGTACTGCTACTATTCGGTTGGTATAAATTGCAAATAGTTTGGCTTGCTCGATCGAAAAGTCCATCTAAATAAATTATCAAGGCTACACCACATTCGCTCTTAGGACCAAAATATTACCATGCTAGTCAGAGAAAAATATAATACCATTTGTATGTAAATAGAAGAACTCCATTGTACTGCCCTCACCTATTTGGTTTGTCCACTTAACCTCTTAAACAAAACTGAGTCTCAACCGCCAACTATTTCGACTGGAACCGATTCACCCATAACTGGTCTTTTCATAAATTTTTTTTTTGAACCGATCAGCATATGGCAAAAAAAAAGAAAAAAACAGTAACATGTATAGACTAGGTTCCGGAAATTAGTTGTGCGAGATGTCGAGCCCCAACTAATGTCCAAACTCGTGCATCTTCCTTGAATTTTGCCTGGAGTGGTGATACACTCACCTCTTTTGGTAAACTATTAATAATGCCTCAAATTTTCGTTGGATTTTCAAATTTCAACCTGTTCCATGATTTTACAAGGGCACCCTTCGCTCTCATCTGACAGCGATTTCCCCAATGGTAAAGGCCATGGCCCGACGCTGTCAGTGGAAGTCCTTCCCTCTCCTGTACATGCAAGATTATCTTGAAACCCGCTGGGCATCCTTCAGAGAGGTTGAGGTAGGTCATGCCCGCCACAGCAAATTAAAGCATTCACTAGTGTAGTCAAGCCAAAAGCTACTGACGGATGGGCAGCAATTGGAGCTAGAGCTTGTACATGACCCAATGGTTTGATTGGTTCTTCACTTGACTGTCTTCAAGGTACTCCCTCCGTTCCTAAATTATTGTCACCATTGACTTTGTTTGTTACGTTTAACTATTCATCTTATTCAAACAATTTATTGAAATATAAAAAGTTATAGGCTATAATTCAAATTTATTTAGTGATAAAACACATTCCAATAAATATATGATACTTTTTAAATTTTTTGTATAAGATAAATGGTCAAATATGACAAAAAAGTCAATAGCAATAACCATTTAGAAATGGAGTAGTAACTACCGACAAACGGGAGCTGCAGTGATGAAGAGCACTGAAGAAACTGTTCGTTGCAAGCTCAGGTGTGACTTTTGATTTGGATAGGCTGTTGTGCCCCTACTAATTGATGGAAGTATTGTACCATTGTGAATTATTGTGCATGTATCCATAGTATTGGCCTACTATTTTGACGGGTCAAAATATCTTACATGACCAAATAGCATATACAAGACCCAACAGAATTATGACATGATCCAGGAACAACATGCGGTACTTCAGGCAGCTTTTCTTTGTCTTGGGGTCAACTTATTTGGTTTTTTGAAGTGCTCTGCTGATTCTCCAAAATATCATTATAATTTCTTTGTCCCTAAGGAAAGAATGCACGTTATTGAACTCTGCATTAGCTAAAAGAAGAATTGGTTACAGGATGGGAAACTCAACTTACACTCTAGCGTGTGTTGCAACACGTTTAGACCTTAGTGGCAGCTAGATTTTTATGCCAGCATTCATCAAGCCCGTGTTCATATTCTTCATAGCTTCATGTTTTTTTCTATGGTATCTAGAGTTAGTGACATATACTACAAGTATAATGCCTGTCCCCAGGTTCGCTTTTCCATTCTTTTCTCGCTTTAACAGGGCATTCTGACATATCCATGAACTTCCGGCCCTGGTTGATCAGTTGTAGGCCAAATTTCATCAGGCTGCGCAATCAATGCTCATGTCCTCATGTGTTGCTGCCAGCTATCGATGTAATCTTCCACGCCTTCAGAGATGTCTTGAAGCACTAGTGGAATGGCAACATCGTAGTCCGGAGAGCATCCAATAGTTACAAGAGCAGTGCCGCGAATATAATTTGACAGTGTGCCTTCTTTTCCCCTTCTCTATGACTTCAAATCCCTCCTTTCCGGTCCATATAACCTAGCAGATCCCTGATCTCTTTATGCTGACATTGAGCTTTTTTTAATATATTAGGACATATCTTGCCCCTTTACTTCTCTGCTTTAGTCCTATTTTCCATAATTCTGAGTGATCGTAGTACACCTAATTGCCTAAAGCATAGAAACAATTGGCAGAAACCTACATTTATGAAAGCATCCACTACTACAATAGAGCTCTATAGTGGCGTGCAAAAAGTGGACACAGTGACGGAATCAATTTTTGCCACTACGCTATTTTTACTACGAGAGGAAAATTTTAGTGGCAGACAAAAGACTGTTGTTAAATGTAAACGTTGTAGTGGACAGAGACGGCCACTACCGGACCAAAAGCCCACTACTATTTTTCTGAGCAGAAAAAATAAAAATAAAAACGAATCCTCACCGGATCCGTACGCCAGCGGCCGGATCCACGCGCCACGGGCCAGATCCGGCCGCCTATTCACCGGATCCGCGAAAGCAGGTCCCACGGGGGACGGCGGCGCGGAGGCGGCCGCGAGGGCCAGCCGGGAGCCGGATCCGGCCCGTCCTCGTTGGATCTGAGAAGGCCGAGGCGGCGGGGTCCAATCGGGGCGGCAGCAAGGTCGGCCGGGCCAACGAGGCCGCGCGCGGGCCGGCCGGGTCGGCCGGAGCAGTGGGGGCGGCCAGGGTGAGGATGCGCCTGTCGGAGAGGGAGAGGAGAGGAGAGAGAGGGGGAGAGGGAGAGAGAGGAGGCGGCTGGGTGGGTGAGAGTGGAGTGTGTTTTTAGGGTTAGCATGGGAGTTTTATATATGCTGGACCACCATAGCTGCGGGGCAGAAGTGTCCGCTACTATTTTTTCCTCGTAGTAGCGGGCTGGACCACTATAGTTGCGGGCCAAATATGTCTGCCACTATTTTTTCCTCGTAGTAGATATCAGCAATGTGAGAAACCACTCCAGGACTTAATGGCTTCTTTGTCAATGACAGCTGTATACATATGATTGTTTGAATCCCTACCAATAGCACATAATAACTCTCCATTGCAGACATTTGAAGAAGCAACCTTCAAGATATGGCAAAAACTCTTCGGCTGCAAGCTGCAAAGTAAGCATTTAATTTTGGAAGATGACATGCCTATTGGATTCATCAGGATCCAATGTCACTACAACGGTTCTTCCAAGATCACTTCATGGTAATCAAATGTCTTGGAGTACCGCTCAGTTGACGCTAAAAAGCGATGTTAAACATGAGAACACCCACGTGCAGCAACGTATGGCAGATCTGCCGAAACTGGATACTGTGGTTTTGCAAACCAGAACCTCCGGTTTTGTCAAATTTGCTATGAAATTCAACAAGCACCTGCCCAAGAGGGACCCTATCGGGGAAAGCACACTCTTGGATTGTCCTAGAGTCGGTAGGCCATCTAGAATGCCATCAATTACAGTAGACACGAAGGAAGAACAACAAATTAGGGTTGAGATGGAATTTTGTAGAAAGAGATAAAACATAATGTTATTCTCTAATTGCCACTTTGCCCTTTAATCACACATGTTTTATTGATAATACCACCTGCAACAAATAAACTATAAGGACATGTGGAACTATGTTATTTTTAAACCATATATGAGGTGCTCATGTTAGTTGTCCTTTATTTCCAAGACATTTGACGGCATATATTTTATACTTAGTGGTCGTCAACAACGTGATTGGTGGGGCCATTTCGCCCATGAATTTCGGTGTGCCGAAGTTGGAGATCTTGACGGTGCCACCATCTCCAATGAGGAGGATGGTCGTGGGCCTGATGTCATGGCGGACGATGCCACAATCATGCATAACCTTAGCGCCGCCCAGCAGGTGGCACAAGGTGTGGTGCATGTTGGCTTCTGCGAACGAGGGGGTGTCGTAGCCCATAGTCACGGAGGATGGCGGTGAGGCTTGGCCCGATGTTGTCTAACACGAGGGAGAAGTTTTGGCCATTATTCATGTTATATGGCATGCATGTGACGATGCGGTAGTTGAGGACACCTTCTCCTCACCGTATGTGTATTGTGGTGGCCTCTGCTGGCAACCATGCAGGGTCAGTCTTGAGATTTCAGTGGCCCAGGGTGAACGTATGAGTTGAGGCCCCCTTATATACATAAAACACAACATTTTTTTTACATGACTAGTTATATGCCCGTGCGTTGCAACGGGAATCTAAATTTTAGAATGTAACAAAATATGTTTTTAGACTCTACAACTTGTTGACACATTATATGGTATATCAAACCAAACTCCTGACAAGCTATTCATCAACAGAAATACAACAACACCAGCTAGGCACTCAGAGTTTAGTACAAGTCAATTTTTATCATAATACCATGCCTGAAATTCACATCTACAGGCAGATTTCTCAAGCAGCTAAGATCCACAGGCCATGTTTCTTTTGCAAAAAGATTGTATACCACTTCACATGTGTTTATGAGTCTAGTCTATCTAGTAGATAAACATGCTTTTGTATCCTATTTATATCAATCTAATTAACATATGAGATAAATTCACATGCCAGTTATGTGAAGATTGTATGTCGTGTTTTTCTTTCATTGATGTCACTCGGACCGCCCTTATGCCAAAGATGTTGTGGGACCCTTGGCATTGCACAATGATCTAGTTATACTTGATTAAATCCATGTGACACTTGCCTTGGTCCATGATCCTGTGTTTTCGATCTCCAATAAAATAGAAAGAAGACCAAGTGAATGACCACCACTTGCAAAAATCAGGAGTCAGGTGTTAGCGATATGAATCAGCATGAGGAAAAATTGCTCCCTGAATGACATACCTAATGAATTACCACCACTTACACTCTTTGAAGATACTCCTTAACACGTCTCGGAACTTCACCAATATGCTCTGTAGCATCCTCCAAATTTCTCACTCACACGTGATAAATTTACATACATTAGAATGAAAATACTTGCACATAAAAGTATGACTGGAAGTTGGTTTGCAAGATGGATGATATAGCTGATTAAATATAAGAGTATGATGACAAAGTGACAGAACAGAACCATGCCAATTTGCCAACACTCTTCTGAGACTGCAAGCATGAGTTTCTACTGTGTGAATAACAAAACAAAGCCATTATATCATTCTCACACTGAACTGCTGCTTTAAAAAGAACACTCCAAATTTTTGTTCAAATGAAGGAGGAGAAAAGATAAAGGGTGAAACTAAATGGGCAGCCAAACTAATTGAAGAAGAATATTAGAATAAAAGGGCATACAGAGGCATATTTGTTAAGTAAAATATCAACTATAGTGAGGAAGAGAAAATGGATGAAAACTGAATAGCTGGCCAAACCACCTGAAGAACTATCTGTTTCTGAATCATTGTTTCTTTATCATATCAGTTTCTGAATCATTATTTTGATACGCTATGCCAGGGCAGTGAATCAGAAAAAACATTTTTAGTTAGGGTGATGCATTGCCAAACTTTCGTCTCCAGGAATTGGGGCAATCTTGCAAACCTGCAGGCAAAACACCAAATCAGAATACACATAAGATCATTTAAAGTGCAATTGTGGTAGTTTTTGAAAGGAGAGCATTATTACACTTTTGAAGCAGGGTGTGTTGATAACTGACGACTTCCCAACATTGGGATATCCAACAAACGCAGCAGATATTTATTCTTTGTCACTCTATAAACGTGCAAACTGCAATAATATTGAAAGAAGAGATCCCTGATATATTTATAAGAAATTACATACAGCTCACTGATTAGCTAACAGTAGCACAAAGATGTAAACATTTCAAAGGTTCACTAAAGTGCAAATTTACTTTGCCAAATGAAATGGGGTAAATTCGTCAAGGGATGGAATGCGTGAGTGGGGTAGTCCCTTGACGAAGTACGCAACCATCCTTTTGTAGCCCAGGCAGGCACCAGATCACATGTAGCACAGGCAGGCACCAGATCACATGTAGCACAGGCAGGCACCAGATCACACTAAATAGGAAATAAGAACAATTAATGTCAGCCATTCATTGCAACAGGAGAAATAATGAGTCCCTCAGATAAGTCTTGGAGCTTAAATAGCTACCTTATTAAGTAATAAAACCAAGTGTTTATGTTTAGAATTCTCCTTCAGGTGTCTCCCTAGAGTCTAGATTGATATTTTCCCTCAGATACGTTGTGAAGCTTGAAGCTTAAATAGCTACCTTATTAAGTAAGAAAACCAAGTGTTTATGTATGCAGTTCTCTTTCAGGTGTTTCTCTAGATTGATAGCATCGAGTGCCCATCGGATCTCTAGCATCCGCCACCTGCAAAAATGTGCTTATAGATTTAGCATACATTTAGTTGACTTCACATAGTCTTGACATGGACAAACAAGACATTGTACTAACGTGCACAACTACGTCGGAAAGGTCAATCACTTTATATATCATCACCGCAAACTGATTCTGACATGTGTTACACAAATGAATATGAACTATTTTTTCCATAGCTGCTTGTGTGTGTTTTAAACCTTGGATTCATATAAGTTGTCTATCAATACTCAATACTTTTACTGTACACCGTGGTTATAGGGGGTTTCAATTTCGAGGGTAGGATTTAAAAAAAAACAATAACTGCATATAGAATATATAGAGCTAAGATTGTCTAAATTTTTTACCAAAGAATAATATTCTAGAATGCAAGTGCAAGCATATAGAAGCTATAGAACTAATATGTCGAAATTTTACCAAAGAATAATACTCTAGAATGCAAGTGCAAGCCATTGTACATAACTGAATCCGTAACATCTAGGGATGCTTGTAAGTTTGTTATTACTAATGTCAGGTTTACCTTGTCTACAATTTATGCACTTTTAACCTCTCTTCAAGTCTTCATCCACTCCATTAGAGGCAGAAGGCATTTCTTGCACCAAAACAAGGATTACAATTATATTGATAGTACCATGATTTGTATCAGAAAAAATAATAAACAATGATAATCGTAATACCATTTGCAGCCTTTGCAGCGCCTAATTGCTTTCCAGCAAACTGCTCCTCTAATTCTCATAAAGCGGTAAGGGTCAACCCACCATGAGGTAAAATCGAAGCTGCACACGGAAGGTCCAATCCAAACATTGTAAGAGAATGGTCATTTGGACTAAAACATTTAACAGAAATAAATACCAAATCAAAAGGAACCAGCCAAGATCTAGAAAGGTAGAGGAATGAACTCGATCACATTGGAGGGAGGAATCAAATTATATTACATGGGTTCATCAAGAAAAACAAGAAACTAATTGAAGGGAGAAAAATGTACCTTTCGTGGCTGGATGCGCCTGGAAGAGTTGCACCACCCCGGCTAAGATCTGTTGGAGACCATCGCTGTGGGTAGCCACGCCCGAGTTCGCCCATCACGCTTGAGGCCAACCGCCTAACAGCTCGAGGGTGAGGTGGATGGAAGACGTGGCGGAAGGAGTGCTCGGGAGGAGGGAGTCGCGGCCGCGACAACGGAGGACGAGTTCACGGAGAGGCAAAGGAGGCGGGTTCCGCGGCGGCCGGGGTCGCAGGCGCGGCAGTCGGGGTGGATAGTGATGCTTGAGACCCTCGGCCAGTACTCTTCGGAATTGCAGGCGTCGATGACCGGGATGGCAGCGGCGACCGTTGTTTGCGAGATTGGGTTGTGGGTTGGGGACGGGGTTGCAGGCCGCGGTGGCAGGCAGAATGGCGGCGGCGACGGTTGTTTGCGAGGGATTGGGGAGAGAGGATTGCGGTCGTGATGGGGAGGGAGGTTGCGGGGTTGTGGGACGGGGTGACTGGGATCGCACGTAGATTTTCTTATTTCGTAGGTGCGGATAAAGGTCGCACGTGCCGGACGAAGATCGCAGGCAGATGGAAACACTACGAATTTTTTAAGTTGTAGAGATATTTCTGCTTTGCAATTTTTTGCACTAAATTAGCTGTGTGATTTTCACCCTCCTAGCCTTAATTCATTCGCTTTCCAAGTGTTTGGGTGATATTTTTTTTTCTGGCTGCACTGGTAGCTATGTTACTAACTTGATCAAGGTCAATTTGTGTACTAATTTTTCTCCGGTCCTTTCACTGACGATGCAAAACCTTCTATACGACATGATTAAATTTTTAGTCGCATTCATGCGTGATGCGCATGGGATCGGACTTAGCACTCAATCGCGTATAAACCAGGAGCCAGAGGCACAGCTTCGGTACACCGGGCCGGATTGGCTACTAGTCCTACTAAATTCGGTGGGGGAAAGCATGGGCGGTCGCATCCTGCTTCTACTATGGCGAGCATGGCATGTGAGGAATCATAGTGTAGATGGTAAAGGGGATGGATCGGTCTTGGGTTCAGCAAGATTCCTAGTAAGTTATGCTGACTGACTGACTCCCTCCTTATGGCTAAGGGCGATCAACAGGAGGGGCATGATGTAAAAGGGAAACGGAAGGTGTTTGAGGAGCATACACGGAATATGCTGTCCCATACGGGTGTCAGAGGGTGTGAGATTACTAAACATGTTTGGCAAGCACCTCCTACAGGATGGATAAAGGTTAATACTGATGCAAGCTTCTGGGCAGACACGGGGAGGGCGAGCGCCCGTGTTACTGCAAGAGACGACGTGACAGAACCATCTCACGAGGAGATGTTCCTGTCTTCAGGATCATCTTGGGTGGCACCACGCACTGTGATGCTCGATATTACAACATACAAACATAAGCTTAATAAGAGAGATAAAGAAATACATAGGTACATCCATCATCATCATCATACATCAGAGTCTCATAAGTTGCGGAAGCGTTAAATTACCTCAATAGTTCAACATAAAACAAATACGAAGTTCGATACAATCGCTCTCATCGATGATACACGACGGGCATCCGGCAGAGACAGGTGTGCTGCCCAAATACACCATGCCGGCATCCAACTCCTATCTACTCTTCGGGGCCGCACCACTCCCACGTATAGGGCCCTCCGTCGGCGGTGTAGTCGGCTCACTGTTCTACTCCAGCGTCTTCATGCCGGACGGGATCCTCTGAAAACCACGTAGAGCAAAGCCCTGAACAACTAAAGCTTAGCAAGACTGACCCGACAAGTTGGCCATCTACAGCCGACTCCTAGACATGCATAGGCCGGAGGAAAAGGATTCTAAGCAACTAAGCCGATCTACAAGTGTATCCTTACTTTCATCTTTTAGCGGTGCATTAGTTATAAGAAGTTCAAATTTAGTTTGCTCTAGTTTATAGCAATCCATAAAACTCAAGCAAGTGATTAGCAAACAATTAATCATTTTTCCTCTTCTTACTACGTTCCGGCGGACTAGATAAGTGGTACTCGTTCATCGTGAGGGGCAGCGATTCGAATCGATGTACATCCTGCAGGAGAAACCTGATTGCACGTCACATACGCGCTTCTCGGAAACCGCATGAGACAACCTTTCGCTCAGGTATTGTAACACTAGTCGGGCCTACTGCCCCCGAATAGGGTCCCTCACGCGATGCCGTCCCGGACGTCATCCGTGAGTAGAGTGCTCCCTACTCTCCTCCCAAATTCCTGCCTAGTAACCAAGGGGGTAGGGTATCTCCCTAGCGTCACAGCCTCCATCGCTACGTCGGTTTACCGGGCCCAATAACACTAGCATGCAAGCAGTACATTCAAGCTTATCCACGTGGGCCGGACATGACGCGGTCCTTGAGTGCACAGACGGGGCTACTACCGTTAAGACTAGTCAGTCCTTCTCTTTCCACATAAGTTGCCTGTCCGGCCTCCGATTTCCTTTCCATCCTTTCCATCTTGTCATCGTGTCCAGTGTAGTAGTAATCCTATACTACGAGTGATCTCCGTACCACTCGGCGGATACGTAACCCTAATTAGCAAGCATCTAGCGAAGGCTCTCTAATTAAGGCATAAAAGAATCCTACTACATACTAGTGGTTTCATTCAACTCCTACACACCTAATGCACAAACAATCCTACAAACATAAGTATGGAAATAAAATCCTAAATTCATAAAGTTGTGCATCGGGACTTGCCTTGAACTTGACCCTCGGTGGCGGGGTCACTTGCAGCAGCGGGGACGGTCTCCTCCTCGGCGGTCACCATATTCACCTCCGAACCTACATGAATGCATAATGATGTGGGGTTTAGAGAGACAAATAAGTAATCGGTCTTTTATTGAGTAAGTTCACATTGTTTTCTTTTTATAGAATATGTGCGTATTTCATCATAATAATGGAACTACGAGTTAAGGAATCACATTACTAAGGTAGGGAGGTATCGCTGTCCATCGAGGATCAACTAGCTATTAATTTTCATTAATTCCCATGAAGCATTTAAATAAAATTCTTAGGTCCGTATGAAAGAAAGTAATTAACCCTAGGAGGCATGTATGTTTCTTCACTTGAGTGATCTACTAGTTATAGGTGACAGGCTCAGGACATTCAAACCAAAATTTAGGGCTAATTGGGGCCTCGGTAATTAATTAAGAATTTATCATGCATTACCAATAAGGGAAATTATTCAATTAATTCACCTCCGATCATGCCAATCTGACGAACCACTAAATAGGGTAGGTAACAAGGATCCTAACAAAAATGGGTTTGCTCAAATTCGAGGTCTAGATCATTAGTTACGAATTTTGAAGTTTATACTAATTTCCTGAAATTTCTAATTTAATTCACAAATTAAAAAGGAATTAATGGCTAACTGGGCCAAATCTGGCCGACTTGGGCCAGCCTACGGACCCACGGCCCATCGGGCGAGCACGGCCCAACGGCCTCGCTGGCCTGCCAGCCCGGCGCGGCTCGGCTCGGCGCGCGGCCCAGCGCGTGCCGGCGCACGGCGGCGCTCTCCGGACGACAACATGCCCGGGAGGGGCAGCAAACGGCGGTGTGTCGAAAGGAGGGGTCGGATGGCGGGGGTGCTCAACGGAAGTGGCCGGTGGCGAGTAGCGGAGGCGGGCGGCGTTCGGTTGCGTCGCGCCGGCGGGAGGAGTGTCGACGTGGTCGGCGGCGGGGTCGGGAGGCTTCACGGTGGTCCGGGGAAGGCCGTCGAGGTGACCATTGGCGGTGAGGGGGTCCCGGTGAGGCTGTCGTTGACGGGGTGGTGAGGACCGGCGGTCGGGGTCGGGAAAAACTCCACCGGCGGCGAGCTCCGCGTACATTAGGCAAGAAAAGGGTTGGGGGGGGTGCGGAAAGGAGTTGCGCACGAAATAGAACCAAGAAAGGGACCGGAGCTCACCGGAGGCGGCCGGATTCAGCGGCGGACGGTGGCGAACGGTGTCGGGAAAACGGCCGATTCGCCGTGTCCGATGAGAACGGGTGGTCGGTGACCTCACGGTGGGGTGGACGAGCTCCGTGCGCGGCCGTGGGCGGCGGGGCTCGGCCGGAGGAGTGCCGCGGCGGCCGGAGCGGCGAGCTCGAGCGATGGCGGCGATGGCGAGCGGGGCTAGGGTTAGGATTTCGCGTGATGGAGGCGGTGAAGTGGGCGCGGGATGGGGAGAGAGGGCGTGGCCGGGGCAGGTCATGGCCGACCGGCCTACCGGCATGGGGGCGGCGCCGGCATACGGCCGCCAAGCGGCGCGCGGGCGCCGACAGCGCCTAACGCCGGCGGGTGCGGGTCGACGGGCGGGTCCCACCCCATTTTTTGAACGTGCGGTGTTTTGTAAAATCAAAATAAATTATTTTAAGCACTCAAAAATTCCAAATAAAAATTTATTTGGGATCCCCGTAATTGTCTCTAATTTCTGGAGGGTCAAACTCCAAATGCTTCCCTGTAGGAAAAATAGATAAAATTCTTCCAATATGCTGATTTCCAAGGTTTAATTGATTTATTTAGGGCATTTATCCTGTGAGAAATTTTGTGGAGCTTGGCCTATATTTTTCATTTCCCAAGCCCTACAACATACTACCATGGTGGGGTCTACTTATGTTGTAAAATTCTGACTCGTAGTTCAAACGGAAGGAAAATTGAATTAATTTACCCCCTAAACTCATTTGCATGTTGGTATCAACTTGTTTTTGTGGCACTACTAAGTGATAAGAATTTTATAGGCCCCCTAGTCCTCATTGTTCGAAATTTTGGAGTGTTACAACCCTCTCCCTTAAGGAAATCTCGCCCGAGATTACGAAAAGTTAGGAGTAGGGAAAAGCGGCGTACTGTCGCCTCAAGCGGAAACTCGGGATAGTGGGTATGAAGAAAATCCTCAGATTCGCAGGTAGCCTTCTGTTTTGAATGATGGCTCCACTAGACCTTGAAGAACTTCTGTCTTTCTTCGTGTAACTCGTTCCTTCACATCCAACACTCGGGTCGGACGCTCGGAATATGACAAGTTAGGCTGGAGTTGTTCCACTTCTTCCAACACTCGTCCACCGAAGAGACACTTCTTCGGTTGTGAAACATGAAAAACGTCATGCACTCCCGATAGAGTGGTGGGTAGCTCGAGCTTGTAGGGAACAGGACCACATCCGGCAATGATCGGATACGGGACTACGTAGCGGGGTGCGAGCTTGCCTCTTACACCGAACCTCTGCACGCCTTTGGTATGCGACACTCGGAGGTATACATGGTCACCCACTTTGAACTCAAGTGGTCGACGCCTCTTGTCCGCGTAGCTTTTCCGCCTCGACTTAGCTGCTCTCAAATTTGGTTGTATCTCTACCACTCGTTCCTCTGCCTGCTGCACGAGTTCGGGCCCAAATACAGTCCTTTCCTCGGTCTCGGACCAACCGAGGGCTGTACGACATCGGCGAACATAAAGAGCCTAGAAGGGTGCCATCTTAATGCTCTCTTGGTAGCTGTTGTTGTAGGCGAATTCTGCCAACGGTAGACATTCGTCCCACTTCTTTTCATGGTCAAGCACATATGCCCTCAACATATCCTCCAGGATTTGGTTGACCCTCTCCGTCTGTCCGTCTATCCGAGGGTGATAGGTAGAACTACGGATCAATCTAATGCCCAACGCTGCATGTAGCTGCTCCCAGAACCTTCCCACAAGCCGTGACCCTCCGTCGAAATAATAATCCTAGGTACTCCATGCAAGCATACCACTCGGTCAATGTATAGGCTGGGCGTACTTCGGCATCCTGTACCGAGTGTTCACGGGTACAAAATGTGCCACTTTAGTTAGTCGATCAACGATCACCCGGATAGAGTCATACTTCCTCGGGGTGGTGGGTAGCCCAACAATGAAATCCATGCTAATGTCATCCCACTTCCATGCTTGGCACGCTCAACGGCTGCAACTCGTCCAGCGGGTCTCGAGTGATCGGCCCTAACCCGATGGCACGTGTCACATTCTGCCACATAACGAGCAATCTAATATCTAGCTCGGAGGTCATGATACATCTTGTTGCTGCCGGGGTGCATAGCATATTTGGCCACATGAGCTTCATCCAATATCTTCTTGCGTAGCTCGGGGTCCTTTGGCACAACAAGGCGATTCTTGAACTAAAGAACTCCCTTGCTATCCTCATGAAAGCACTTTACTTGCTCATCTCCCTCCTTTATCCTTCTCCCGAGGTGAGTGATGCAAGCGTCCCTTTTCGAGCCTTTTCCACTTCCTCTCGCAAGGTGGGTATTAATGCCAGGTTGTACAATGCGCCATGGGGAACAACCTGGATAAAATGCCCATCCTTGACTGCTCGTGTCGCCTAAAGGTAATTGCGGTGAGCCTTTCTGCTGAGTGCATCGGCCACTACATTCGCCTTCTCGAGGTGATAATGCACCTCTAGCTCATAATCCTTGATCAGCTCTAGCCATCTCCTTTGCCTCATATTCAGATCCTCCTGAGTGAACAAGTACTTCAAGCTCTTGTGATCGGTGTAGATGCGAACTAGGTTGCCCAACAAATAATGTCTCCACACCTTCAAGGCGAGTACAACTACAGCCAACTCAAGGTCATGTGTAGGATAATTCTACTCATGCTTCCCGTAGTTGCCTGGATGTGTAAGCAACCACTCGTCCTTCCTGCATAAGAACACCTCCTAAACCCTTGCCCGACGCGTCACAAAAAACATCAAATGGCTTCTCTAGATTTGGCTGAGCCAATACCGGAGCGGTGGTCGGATGCTTCTTCGGGGTCTCGAAGGCTTCCTCACACGAGCGATCCCACTCAAACTTGTTGTCTTTCTTCAACAACTCGGTCATAGGTTTGGCAATCTTGAAAAAGTTGGGAATGAAGCGGCGATAGTATCCCGCTAGCCCAAGAAAACCGTGGATCCGAGTCACCGACTTCGGTGCCTTCCACTCAACCACATCCCGCACCTTGCCGGGGTCAACGAAATCCCCCTCTCGAAATAGCATGGCCCGGGAATGGAACCTTCCTAAGCCAAAACTCGCACTTGCTGAACTTGGCATACAGCTGATGATCCCTCAATCTCTCGGATAACAATGCGAAGATGCTCAGCATGCTCTTCCTCGGATTTGGAATACACAAGAATATCATCGATGAATATCACCACGAACTAGTCGAGCTCGGGCATGAACACCGAGTTCATGAGATACATGAAGTGTGTCGATGCATTTGTCAATCCGAAGGATGTTACCAAGTACTCGTACAGGCCATAACGAATAGAGAATGCGGTCTTGGGAACATCCTCGGCCCAGATCTTGATTTGGTGGTAACCCGAACGCAAGTCAATCTTGAAGAATACCTTTGCTCCCATCAACCGATCAAACAAAATATCAATGTGTGACAGTGGATACTTGTTCATGACAGATGACGGTATTGAGAGGTCGGTAATCCACACACAAGCGCAATGATTCATCCTTTTTCTTCACAAACAAAGCTGGACAACCCTAAGGTGAGGAACTAGGACGAATGTACCCCTTGTCCAACAACTCCTTCAACTGCTCCTTCAACTCTGCCAATTCTTTGGGTGCCATCATGTACGGCCTCTTTGAGATAGGCGCTGTACCTGGCTGCAACTCAATCTTGAACTCTATGTCCCTGTTCGGAGGCGTGCCTGGAAGATCCTCAGGAAACACATCGGGAAAGTCACAAACCACTAGGATATCCTCTAATCCTTCAACTATGGCTTGATGCACTCGCCGGAGTACAAGTCTTAGGGTAGGACAGTCGGAGAGCGTCCTTCCCATGCAATTGTAAAGTCAAGCTGACAGGTGAGCGCATCGATGTCCAACACCGCCTTGTGGTACTTCATCCAGACCATACCCAATATCACATCAATGTTGCTGCCCGTAACTACTATACAATCCGTGGGATACACCTTGGTCCTTAGAGTAACCGGTGCCCATCTAACCTCATTTCTCGCTGTAATCCGACCACCGGCTAACCGGATCGGATATGACGACCTCATAGCACTACGGCTCAATCCCGATCTCTCCACGGACGTAGCACCGATGAAGTTGTGCGATGCCCCAGAATCAAATAATGTAAGTGCGGAGTGATCTTGTACAGAAAATATACCAGCCATGACTAGGGCGCCATCGGGGATCTCCTCGGTGGTGGTGTAGTTGACTCGACCGATCCGAACCGCTGCTCTATTGTTGTTGTCGTTGCGCTACGGGGCCGGGTTTGCCTTCTTGTAGGGGCAATCCCTAGCAATGTGACCAGGGCGGCCACAGCGAGTAGCAGGGTGCGCCCGGCCCGTAGCCCTGCTGCGGCGGTGGTTGGCTCCCCGAGGCGGCCTGAACGGGGAGGGGTGCCGGAGCACGCTGCCCGGTCTGCTGCGGTGGCCTCTGCTGGGGTGCCATCCGGGGGGACCTTGTGGCTGGAGCGGTGCGGCGATCAGCTAGGTGTGGTACCGCTGTCCCGCAAGATCGGTGTAGACCATGCGGTACTTGGCCGTGGGTGGGTTGGAGAAGCACCCGGTGCCGGCGGACCTCTTTCGCTTAGTCCGAACCCATCGTAGCCATCCTCGGCGATGATGGCGTTGTTGACAAACTCCACGAAGGTGCCCATCATGTTGAGGTTGAGGCGGTCCTGCAGCTCCGCATTGAGCCCCTCCATGAAGCGGTCCTTGCGCTTCGCGTCCGTGTCCACCTGCTCCGGGCGTACATGGCCAGCTGGTTGAACAGCTGGGCGTACTCCTGTACGCTACGGCTGCCCTGGGTGAGGGACATGAACTCCCTCTCCTTCCGGCACATCACTCCGGCTGGAATGCGGTGAGCACGGAAGACTGCCTTGAAGTCCTCCCAAGCCACCCGAGTGCCGGCGGGCAGGGTGGCTAGGTGGTTAGCCCACCATGCGGCGGCGGCGCCCTCCAGCTGTTGCGTCGCGTACAACGTCTTCTGTATGTTGGTGCAGTGAAGCAGTCCAAACTTGGACTCGGTGAAGCGGATGAAGTCCTCCGCCCGCATCGGCTCTCCCGAGCCGTCGTACCATGGTGGCTGGGTGTCCAGGAAGTCCTGGTACGAGCTGTCCTAGCCTGGTGCGTGGTTCCGGCAGCCGCGGTTGTCGTCTCCACCTGCGGGGTGCTGCTGCCGGACCTCCAGCAGGAACTCGTTCTGCTGCTGCTGACCGTCCCTCACAGCTGCGAGGAACTGCGCTATCAGGTCCATCGGGTTGGGTACCGGTGGAGGTGGCGGTGGCGCCGGTGCCGGCGGCGGGTTGTTCCTGGCCCCCTGGTTGGAGCTCTCGGGCTGATCCCCAAAGATCTCGTGGAGGTTCCGCATTCGCACCATTCTGTTTATGCAAAAGCATGAAATCAATTAGTCAATTAATCATGTCCGAAAAATTGACATGGAAAATAACAGCATTAATAACTGACAGCAGCAAATCTAAACAGTGCAATAATAAGATGAACATTGGTATCCAAATTATGACACACTGCATAATTAATATTTACACCAACATCCCAACACAATACTTAGTTCACCGGTTCACAGCATGCCGGCCTAGCATTCATACATCAATTTCGGTTACAATTATGCTAGAATTAAAGATACAATTGGATTGTTGGGAACAATCCTAGCCCTCATCGTGATAACTCCGCTCAACCCTCGCTCCTCGTCGTCGGGGCCTTCGAGCTGCTCTCCCCGACGTAGAAACGTGGTCACATAAGGACCCGGGCCATGGGGGCCGTACTCGTCGAGGAAACGGATGTAGCGGTCCAGTGCCTCATTGCGATCTGCAATGGCTGTGTCCCTTGCCGCAGCGAGTCGCCTCGAACCTCTGCCCGAAGAGCGGTCGGTGCGAGCTCCCTATGCTGAAGCTGGTCACGTAGTGCCGCGTTCTCTGCGGTAAGTATTGCAATCTGCTGGTCTCTCTGTACCACTCCTGTGTCGGCGCTCCGCAGGTCATCCAGCAACCTGTCTACCTCTATCGCACGAGCGGCATAGACGGTACAGTAGGTCGGAGTAGTGTGCGGTGGCTGCTAACATGGGAGCATAGTGGTGGGTGGTGCTCTCCCTCAACACGTCCAAACGACGTGTCCAACGGCGGTCGAACGGGTCTCCCACCGGTAGGTAAAGGTAGGGTGTCCCTACAAGGTCGTGGGCGTAAAGCTCACAAAGTCGAGTGAGCGCCTCCAAAGCGGCCAGGTCCCACATGTCCTGCCAGGTGATCCCAACAGCGATCACCATCCAGGGCTCCTGTGGTGGGTAGGTCACCTTCTCCGGCACCACGACGTGTATGGTGCAGGAGGGGTAGCCTCGCTCCACGTACTCCTTCCCTACGTAAGTCGGGGACTCCGTGTAGCCCAACGTCCGCAATGCCTACCAAAGCATCACGGGTAGGCCTACACGCTCCGTGGAGTTAGACCACATCCAACCGTTATCCAAAACCTCAACATTTCCTGCCATCCGTACGAAAGATAATTTTCGAGAGTGAATACATAACTTATTAATGCCACATGAACAATGATAGAAACGACATCTTATAAATAAGTACATCATGGAAACAAGTTCAACATCAATCCTAATACACATCTCTACATCCAGCACAAATTAGGATACAACTCGATCTTTCCATCGAGTACAAAATATACATCATGACTACCACACCCTAGTCATCCTCCTATGCTGCCACCCACGAGGTACCCCTACCGGCCAGCCGTACCGCCTAGCACGGTCAAACCGGAGGGATCCCGTAGTCAACGTCCGAGGTGGCCTCGTTGTCCTCGGGAACCGGCGGTGCTACTGCCGCCTGCAACTGCTGCTGGGGGTGAGCAACCTGTGCCTCCGGTGTCTCCACCTGCCCGGCCATCTCGGCCACCGTCCGTTGAGCTGCACCCAAGTGCCCCCGGAGGTGGTGGATGTAGCTATTCCTCTCGGTTCAAGGTGGCGGCGAGATCCGTGACCTCGGTGTTGAGGAGGTTCCGCGTGTGGGTCAGCGTATCCTTCTCCAGGAAAAGCTCGTCACGCTCCTCTGCCAACAAGTTGCGCTGAACCAGCAGCGCGTCACGCTCGTGCACGATAGCGCCACGCTCGTCAGTAACCCTCTCCAGCTCCAACGTGCTCGCGTGCGAGTGTGAGCAGTAGCATGCTCACGCTGCTTCGAGGCCTCCAGCTGAGTCCTCAAGTCGCGGTTCGCGGCCTCCAAGTCGTTGGAGCGCTCGCGGTGATGCAGTACCATTGCGTCCGCGTCCCGGCGTATCTAGAGCATGCTCTTGGCGTAAAGAGAAACACGGTGATAGCCCGGCTCGGTGCGGGCTATCCTCCTGAGCGTCGTACGCCCACCTCGTCGTCCTGGTCCAGTATGGGAAGCATCTCATACCGGGTACCGGCCAAGGCGTCTCGGTGAGTCCTGCAGTACTCGGCCAGCACGCAGTGAGCCACGTTGGCTCGTCCAATGGGTACGCGCGAAGCTAGCGCGCACCACTTAGCGGCCTCCAAGTCGGGACGCTGGGGGTTACCCTTCAGCACCAACTTCACCTCCAACAAACGGACCCCGGCGTTCATGACGCGCCGGTGGTGGTACATCGGAGGCTCGGTGTACCCCAAGTGCTGCAGCACACCCCACAGGATGGTGGGGAGGTCTAGGTGAAGACCGTCGTCTCCGTCGGACGAGGCCTCACTCCCGTAGTCGCTGTCGCTGTCGGTGTCCGTGTCGGTCATCATCATCCGTCGTGATATAACATTATTAGTAAGCAATATTATGATTGAGTATTTACATGATTACAAATTTTAACATCCTATTCAGCTAGAATGAGATGGATAAGCACAAGCACACATTTGACCTATTTCAAATTTCTGCCCCGGTTGTCCTTTCCGGTTCGAGTCAACAAAACCGAAGATATCGCCCTAGAAATCTTCAGATTTGGATCTTCCACTGAATACCAAACTTGTAGCCTTGAGTGGCACCACGTGCT
This sequence comes from Chloris gayana, assembly GCA_031894775.1. Taxonomy (NCBI): domain Eukaryota; kingdom Viridiplantae; phylum Streptophyta; class Magnoliopsida; order Poales; family Poaceae; genus Chloris; species Chloris gayana. The sequence continues at coordinate 25,958 of JAUNZO010004298.1, forward strand.
GTGATGCCCGATATTACAACATACAAACATAAGCTTAATAAGAGAGATAAGGAAATACATACATACATCCATCATCATCATCATACATCGGAGTCTCACAAGTTGCGAAAGTGTTAAATTACATCATAGTTCAACATAAAACAAATACGAAGTTCGATACAATTGCTCTCATCGGCGATACACCACGGGCATCCGGCGAGAGATAGGTGTGCTGCCCAAATACACCATGCCGGCATCCAACTCCTATCTACTCTTCGGGGCCGCACCACTCCCACGTATAGTGCCCTCGGTCGGCGGTGTAGTCGGCCCACTGTTCTCCTCCAGCGTCATCATGCGGAACGGGATCCTCCGAAAACCACGTAGAGCAAAGCCCCGAGCAACTAAAGTTCAGCAAGACTGACCCGACAAGTTGGCCATCTACAGCCGACTCCTAGACATGCATAGGCCAAGGGAAAAGGATTCTAAGCAACTAAGCCAGTCTACAAGTGTATCCTAACTTTCATCTTTTAGCGGTGCATTAGTTATAAGAAGTTCAAATTTAGTTTGCTCTAGTCTATAACAATCCATGAAACTCAAGCAAGTGATTAACATGCAATTAATCATTTTTCCTTTTCTTACTATGTTTCGACGGACTAGATAAGTGGTACTCGTTATCGTGAGGGGCAGTGATTCGAATCGATGTACATCCTACAGGAGAAACCTGATTGCACGTCACATACGCGCTTCCCGGAAGCCGCATGAGACAACCTTTCGCTCGAGTGTCTGTAACACTAGTCGGGCCTACCGCCCCCGAATAGGATCCCTCACGCGATGCCGTCCCGGACGTCATCCGTGAGTAGAATGCTCCCTACTCTCCTCCCAAATTCCTGCCTAGTAACCAAGGGGGTAGGGTATCTCCCTAGTGTCACAGCCTCCATCGCTACGTCGGTTTACTCGGGCCCAATAACACCAGCATGCAAGCAGTACGTTCAAGCTTATCCACGTGGGCCGGACACGACGCGGTTCTTGTGTGCACGAGACGGGACTACTACCTCGAAGACAAGTCAGTCCTTCTCTTTCCACCGAAGATGCCCGTCCGGCCTCCGATTTCCTTTCCATCCTTTCCATCTTGTCATCGTGTCCAGTGTAGTAGTAATCCTATACTACGAGTGATCTCCGTACCACTCGGCGGATACGTAACCCTAATTAGCAAGCATCTAGCGAAGGCTCTCTAATTAAGGCATAAAAGAATCCTACTGCATACTTAGTGGTTTCATTCAACTCATACACACCTAATGCACAAACAATCCTACAAGCATAAGTATGGAAATAAAACCCTAAATTCATAAAGTTATGCACGGGGCTTGCCTTGAACTTGACCCTCGGCGGCGGGGTCACTTGCAGCAGCGGGGACGGTCTCCTCCTCGGCGGTCACCACGTTCACATCTAAACGTACATGAATGCATAATGATGTGGGGTTTAGAGAGACAAATAAGTAATCGGTCTTTTGTTGAGTATGTTCACATTGTTTTCTTTTTATAGAATATGTGCGTATTTCATCATAATAATGGAACTACGAGTTAAAGAATCACATTACTAAGGTAGGGAGGTATCGCTGTCCATTGAGGATCAACTAGCTATTAATTTTCATTAATTCCCATGAAGCATTTAAATAAAATTCTTAGGTCCGTATGAAAGAAAGTAATTAACCCTAGGAGGCATGCATGTTTCTTCACTTGAGTGATCTACTAGTGATAGGTGGCAGGCTCAGGACATTCAAAACAAAATTTAGGGCTAATTGGGGCCTCGGTAATTAATTAAGAATTTATCATGCATTTCTAATAAGGGAAATTATTCAATTAATTCACCTCTGATCATGCCAATCTAATTCACCTCGGTGACGGGCGGGTCCCATCCCGTTTTGGCGTTTTTTGTTGGTTTTCGAACATGCGCTGTTTTGTAAAATCAAAATAAATTATTTCTGGCACTAAAACATTTTAAATAAAAATATATTTGGGATCGTCGTAATTGTCTTTAATTTCTGGGTGGTCAAACTCCAAGTGGTCCCCTCTAGTTAAAATAGATAAAATTCTCCCAAGATGCTGATTTCCAGAGTTTAATTGATTTATTTAGGGCATTTATCCTGTGAGAAATTTTGTGGGGCTTGGCCTATATTTTTCATTTTCCACGCCCTACAACATACTCCCATGGTGGGGTTCACTTATGTTGTAAAATTCTGACGCATAGTTCAAACGGAAGGAAAATTGAATTAATTTACCTCCTAAACTCATTTGCATGTTGGCATCAACTTGTTTTTGTGGCACTACTAAGTGAGAAGAATTTTATAGGCCCTCTAGTTCTCATTGTTCGAAATTTTGGAGTGTCACAGATGATAGAGGATCCGTCATTCTCACGGTTTGGCGCGTACTGCAGAACTGCACGTCGGTCGAGGAAGCGGAAGGGGAGGCCAGCTTGGAAGGAATACGATTAGCAGCAGAGTGGGTGCGACAGCCAACAATAATGGAGTCAGATAGTGCAAACTTGATGGCTGCGTTGAAACATACATCAGCTTCGCGCTCATGCTGCATGGGTATTGTGGAGGATATCTGAGCAACAGTAGAATGGTTGCCGGGCTGCTCATTCGTGAAGATCAGGAGGGAGCAAAATAACATTGCCCACCTACTGGCACAGCATGCGTTGAGTAGGGGGAGTGCGTCGTTCAGCGCTTTGATTGTCCAACCTGTGTCAAGTCGCTGATACAAGAGGCATTGACATGTAGTGGCCCCTCATGTAACGCTGCTGTGACTTGAATAAAGAGAGCTCCCTTTTGTCGCAAAAAAAATCATGGCATGCTTCAAGATTTGCTAGAGATTTCTAACAATAATCTGAGATGAGAGATTTGTTATCAAGTTCAATAAACTGTATACTTATCCTCATTTGTCTCTCTAATACTCCATCCGTTTTTAAATTGTCGACACTCTTCACTCTTTTCTCTATGTTTGACCATTCGTCTTATTCAAAAAAGTTTAAGAATTACCAAATATTTTATCATTATTTGTTTTATCACAAAAAAAAGTTTAAACATGACTTATAAATTTACATATTTAAAAAAATATTTTGAATAAAACGAACGGTCAAATGTAACGAAAAAAATCAACGGTGTCAATAATTTAAGAACGAAGGAGGGAGTACGTTATTAGGATATGGAGATTATGTAAAAGTTTCAAGCTTCACGCCTTCACGTTTTGAGGTACCAGCCCTCTAGACTATTTGAAAAGATTTAAGCTTTACTCGAGGATTGGATCATAACACAAGAAATCTTTAATAATCAACAAATATAAACTTATTTAGGATATGGACAACGTGTCCAACATTTTTGATCATTTGGCTCTGTCCTGGATGATGGGAGATCCTCGATTAAACTTTGTTTTACTGTGATCGAAGAGCAATCAAGCAAGATCAACGCCGTTGAAAGTTAAAATGTCACAACCATTTCAAGCAGTTCCGGTATGCTTTGACCAAAGGCTCACTTCCACTTCTTGTGTGGTCCACTCAGCCAGACTCAGGCACCCAACCCCCGGAAGGCGAAGTACCCGACATCTCAGATCTCACCACTTTGGGCGTGATTGGTTAGTTGGATGACTCGGGCCTGCATGGTACTGCATAACCAGGCTGCAATGAGCCAGGCCACTCCGATACAGCACTTCTTTTAATCTTGTGTTTGGTAGGCAAGATGTGTTGAGACAGGCTCAACGCGGACATTGATTGGTAAGCTGCACGAGCACGGTATACTTACCTTGCATTAGTAGTGCGGTAGTGTTACCACTGGCTTCTCCATGTTTCTGGCCCCGAGGAGCAATGATAGCATAGGTGAGGTATTGCGACATTGTCTTGTGCTACGGTGACTGGATTTGGTACTGTGATTCTCCATGCGTCTGGCCGGAGCCTGGCTCCACAGAAACGAGTTGTGTTTTCGTATCTCACGGTGCATGCACTGGCACCTTTTTTGCATGGTGAGAGCCTGGCTGAGAGAAGCATGCAGGCTACCAAACACGGCAAAAATAAAAGATTCTGCACCGGGCGATGCAATGCAGATTTGGTTCAGGCAACCAATGGTCCCCTTTGTTCCTCTCTTCTCCGATGAAGCGAAGAATGCATTGCCGCGGCGATGAAGCAACCTCGTGCAGCAACAAGGCCGCTAAGGAAGCGCCGGAGCCAGATGCGAGCGGGGCGGACCGGATCAGCGCTCTGCCGGACGCCATCCTCCAGCACGCGCTGGGGTTCCTGCCGGCGAGGGAGGTCGTGCAGACGTGCGTCCTGGCCCGGCGCTGGCGCAACCTCTGGCGGTCCGTGCCTCGCCTGCTCATCACCGACACCACGCCTCGGAAGAGCGCCGTGGATCTGCTAATAAGGTTTGTGAACGGGCTGCTTCTCCTCCGTGACCCCGGCTCTGTTCTTGACCTCTGCAAGATCCGTCTCCCTGGATCTTCAAAAGATCGCCCTCTTGGTCCCTACCTCGACATCTGGATCCAGCACGTGCTGTCGTTAAGAGTTCGAGTGCTCCATCTCGAGGCATCATGTCTGGATATTACCCTACCGGACCGGTTTCTTGTTTCGAGTTACCTGAAGGTGCTGCATCTCTACCGACTGGACCTGGTGGACAATATCCTAGATTTCTCTGAATGCCCCGTTCTGAGGAATCTGCGAATCACAGACTGCTGTATCTACGGTCATGAGATCTGGACCCCATCTTCAAAATACCTCACCATGGTTGAATGCAATTTAAATCCTGAGGACGGTTGCAGCCTCACCATTTCTGCCCCCAGTCTCATTCGGCTGGAACTAAAATATTGTATTGGTACAACTCCATTGATTGACGACATGCCATCGTTGCAAACCGCATCTATTATTTCTTAGTGCTATGGTACACCCAAGGAAAACTGCTCTGCACACTCTTGTGATCACTGTTGCAATTGTTATGAAAATGACGAGCGAATTGGAGATTGCGTCCTTCTTGGGGTTCTGTCAAATGCAAGACATTTGAAGTTCAGAGCTTCCGACGGAATGGTATGATTACACTTGAATCTAGCATGACTTTACATTATTGTTTGCAGACAAAAGACTCTATATGTACCTATGAACCTCGAGGGATGTAAATGATCAGCTTGTGGTAAATTTATTATCATGCTTTTTACCAATAAAAAGTGATGTTTAGTCGGATTTGTATTTAGTTTATTATTCATTGCATTATTGACTCCTGAGTTCATATATTAACTTACATTTACTTTTGCAGATTACACTCAAAAGAGATTTAGAACACTGCCCTACATTTAGCAAGTTAAAAACATTATGTTTCATGGATTGGTGTTTGGCTGCTGACCTCCAAGCCCTACTTGGCTTTCTCCAGCACACACAGAACCTAGAGAAACTCACTCTTCAACTCTGTAAGGTATACTTAACTCTCAAAAACTTCAGCTGCAATGTTGTGAAAACTATTATGCACGATAGCATGGATGAAATTTGTAAATATATCTTTTGCAGAGAAAAATATGTGAACTTGAAATGCAAGACAGCAATCTAGTTGAACAATCGTTTTTACTGAGGAAACTTAAGGAAGTCGAAGTTAGATGTGCACAGATTGATGAAAGGGCACAGAGAATCTTGCAGGTCTTGAGTCCAATTGGAGTCAATCTCAAAGTCTTTAACATCCAGAAGATTTAGAAAATGCAGTATCAATGTAAGTAACATAAGGCTAGTGATGTTCAGATTTACTGATTAAATTCAATCTCTTTCCTTATGCAAAACTTCCAGTGCTTCATTTCTATCGCCATGCAAATACGATCAAAGTAACGAAGAGAGGTTTTGGAGTTTCCATTTACCATTAGTGCTTCACAATTATGTTCCTGGCTATTGTTGGCTTCACTTCGTTTGTGGATTTCTTTTACTTGTATGAACTTTATCATTGAATGTTAATGTACAAAAACTGAACACGTGGAGTTGAATTCTATTAAACAACCGGAATGTTTTACCAGAGGACATTATGTTCTGAATATACTTTTTACGTCTAAGAGTAAAATATTGTTTTTCAGATTAGTGGTCGTCACTCGAGTTGAGAGACAGTGATTTTAGGTGCACTGTAGTTGTTGATTAACATATCTCAAAAAATCTGTCAAATATCTTCAAGTTTCTAGATTGTACACTCTGACATCAAAGTAGTCAGATTATAATTTAGACTTAGGGCATATGGAATATTGTTTTTCTTTGTACAAATCAGTTTAAGTTGGTATGGACTCTTGGTATGGGTTGCTTGGAGTTATGTTATTTTTTTATATTATCTTCTTGTTCGTGTAATGTAATCATTGACAACTCTCTTGCTGATTTGAAAAGAAATTCTTAGCATTGGATTGTTTGTTATAATGTAACTTCCTGTTGCATTTTTTAGAAACAGAGGAATGTCGTATTCACTGAAGCCTGTTTCCTTAATTGAACTTTTTCATGTCAAGTAGCTACCATTTTGTTTCCATATGTGATGCTTCTTTGAGCATATTTCATTTTCTGATTTGTTACAGGTTGTCAGTCTCGAGGAGCAGTGAGAAGTGTCTATTTGTATATCCTGGATGGATCCACTATTTCTCTTGGTGGTGTGACAAATAAAAAAAAATAAAAAAACTCAACCCTAGGCGGAAAGACTGCCCCCTCGGCGTTGCATTACTAGAAGGCTCGACCAACTTCGGGTTAAGAGAAAGGCCACAAAAGACCATCATCACGTGGGCCATGTGTCACTCATAAGCCCAGGGTAGTGTAACAAATAATGTGGTTCCTTTTATCTATGGGATATTATGCCTGAATTGTAGTGCTAGTAATTATGTCTTGTACCTCCTTTATCATGTTAAATTACTTTGCCATGTAAATTACTTTGTAATCTGGATCAATGATCTTGTTGCATTTTATCGTACTCGTTCAGATATATGTTGCATTTATCACAATGGCAATTTCCACAATATTGGCCCTATGGTAAAGCAAGCAGGAATGATCATATTTGATCGGCGGTTACGTGATACTGAAAGTGGCATGCGGCTTGCATTCAAGTGACCTTGGCAATGATGTGTCACGCTTGTGTTGATTCTTGTAACCCCTGGCGATGATCACTGTTGTGCATTATATATTGGAAATATGGTATACAGAAGAAACCAGTGAATTGAAATGATTGCTACAACTGGCATGGCAGACACAAATCATACACATTTGTTGAAGAAAGGGGACAACACAAACCACATGCAGACTGGATCATATAATATGTCCAGCATCAAGGAACTGTGCGTTACGCTTAACCAATGTGGCATACAAACCCAAGACGATCAAACACCTAGTAGGAGTACAAAATAACATCAAGGCAAATGACTATCATGATGTTTATTACGTCCCACTAACTATTTGAGCAGAGGTGGGGCATACCACACAGAATGTTTTCCCTTGCTCAATACCACCATCTATTTGCCATTGGATATTCTGGATTTTCCATGGAACTTGTTCTTTGTTTATGCCTTTTTGTTCCTTCTCAGCTCTGTACTGTACTGTACTGACCAAATAAGTTGTCTGGTTTGTTTGCCATCCTAGATTATTTGGTCTAGATTATATAATATGATCTCAAATAAGCTGAAACAAACAGGCCCTTAGTAATAATTTGTGTCACTGATGCAACAGCCAATGCATCAAGCAAGATCAACACGATTAAAGCTGAAACATCGCAATCATTTCAAGCAGCAGTGCTCACTGCTGCTTGAAATGATTGCAAGGTTCGTGAATGGGCTGTTCTTCCTTCGTGATCCCGGCTCTGCTATTGACCCAGTGTGAGATCCATCTCCCTGGATTTTATGACCTTGATCCTACGTACACCACATTTTGGATCCAGCACGTGCACCAAACAGGCATCTTTCGGATTACACCGCATTTCAATTGTCAAGCCCCGCTTTCCTGGGACTATGACACGGTACCAACCAGGCATCTCGTTTCGGATTACCTGAGGATGCTGCATCTTCACGGAGCGTCCCTCCGCAAAGTCCTTGATTTCTCTAGATGCCCAGTTCTTGAGGGTCTGCAAATTACCTCCTGCGAGATCAACAGTCTTAAGCTCTGGACCCCATCTTCAAAACTTCTCAGATTAATTGACTGCAATACCGTACTTCAGAACCACGGGGACCCAAATTGCTGCTTTACCATTTCTGCACCAAATGTCATTTGTCTGAAACTGGAATATTGGTTTGGCACAAGTCCTTTGCCTGAAGACATGCCGTTCTTAGAAACTGCATCTATTAAGTGTGACTGCAATCATCCCACCAATTCAAAAGAAAGCTGCGCTGCAAATTACTGTGGCCAGTGCTGGACTTGTGATGATTTTGGTGAACGCATTGGTAGTAGTATTTTTGGTGGTCTGTCCTTTGCTACAAATCTGAAGTTCACAGCTTCCTACAGGATGGTATGATAACACTTAAATCTAGCATGCTTTAAAATTATAGTTTGCAGATAAATATTTCTATTTCCATCTATGTATTCATCAATACAAACTGATATTCCAAAATTGAATCAAATTCACATTAACTACGAAGGATTTAAATGATCAGTTTGCAGTAAATATATTATCACAACTCTTCACTGGTTTTAATTCTCGTTCCAGTATAATTGTTTGATCGGTCACGCGTAAAGTTATTACAGATCCGTGCAAAAATACATGAAAAGTGATGTTGTATTCAGACTTTTTGTTTGCCTTAATGTCATTATGTTGTTGAATCCTGAGTTCATGTATCAGCCAACATTCACTTTTTGGCAGGTTCCATTCAAAAGGGATTTAGAACGCTGCCCTATAATTTAGCAACTTAAAAACCTTGTGTCTCATTGACTGGTGTCACACCCCTATCCCGAAAGATAGTTAAGTGTGGTACGGATCACCTTGGGAGATGATTGACGAAGCAACCATGCGTAGCATCACATTAACAAACATCCACGGATTACAAGTTTACATAGTTAAGTCTTGATTACAACATAGAGTTCAAATGAAAGATACATTAGGTTCGAGATTTAAGTCTTACATAACCATGATCTTTGTTCGAATATAAAGTGCGGAAGCGAAATACAACTCGACGATACATAGATAACTTAAATGAACCATGCCGGCCTAGGCCATGGCTCACTCATCATGGGGCGGAGAGCTAGGGACCCATTCAATGGTCCACTCTTTGGGCTCTTCTCCATCCCAAACCACTTTACCACAACAATCACAAAAACCGGCTTGCGGGAAACCTGTAATCAACATGTAGTGGCAAAGCCTGAGTATCTAACATACTCCGCAAGTCTTACCCGTCAAATTGGTCATCTAAGACCGACTCCTAGATGCATGGGGCTTGACCGGTTTAACTTGGCATTTTGCATAAATAGCACCTATGCTATTTAGGTTGGCAATTTATTACTTAGCCAAATTAATAGGGTTGTTGCATAAAGAAACTTTAGTGAGCATACTAACAATACAAGAGTTTGCAATACAAATTTAATATCAATATAAAACAGCAAGCTATTCAATCTCCTTCCATTACTACACATTGCGAACTGCTCGAATCAAGTGGTACTCATTAACCGAGAGGAAACGGCGATAATTATCGATTTATTAATCCTGCAGGAAAGAACCCAAATGCACGACATACGCATCATTTAAGAACACGTATGGCCACCGTTCGCGAGTTCATCATAAAGTAAAACACGGGGCCACCGACCCGAGTACACGTCCCCCTTGCGACCGTTCAACAACGCGCCCAAGGCTTAACCCATGTACTCTCCAACGGTCCTCAACCCGTGCAACCACCGTGCCAAACACATCACCTCCGGGTCGGTGAGATATCCGGCTCACTTTACAACTTACAAGCTACATAGGTTTACCAATCCCCATAAGAAAGGTATGCAAGTGGTACACAACTCAAACTTGTTCGCGGAGCCACAATGGGGGTGTTCTCAATTTTAACCACATTCATCATGTTAAAGTTTAATCGTAAACCATAGGTGAGATTCCCCATTCTATCGTTGACTCCATAACCATAGCATAGCACTTCTAACGAGGATATGACACATAAGCGACATAGGACATATAGGAATTTATGCATGTGGATTTCCAATCAACTCCTAGAACTTAAATGCACATTCATCATCCTTAATATAGTGATAAAAGAAAGACATTTCAAAATAATAGGAATGCACCGGGGCTTGCCTTGAGAGTGATCGAAGTTAGTACTAGCTTCACAAGCGTTGAGAGTAGCAACGGCTTCTTCCGGCGGAATCAATTCAACGTCGTCACCTAGAGAATGAAATGCAATGCATAAGTAACATGCATACAAGGGTGATGAATATGGTAATGCATGTGTGCTGTTGTTAGCGTGAGTTTAGTATTAGCATTTTAGCAAGTTTTCATAGTACAACACGAAGAAATCAAGGCTCATGTATTATGACATCACATGCGATGACGATTTCCTTTTAAGATAGAAATTCGATTCCAAAATTTATACTTAGGTGAAATACGTGAAACCTTTTGACTAAACCTGCCATAAGGTGCTAAAGGACACAATGAACAGTAGAAATTACATAAACATGCATGAACACGGTTTTAAATGACATAAAACGAATTATGTTTGTGCTGAAATTGATCCCTTAGAAATTTGGATCTAGGGTTTGCAAAAATCATTACTTAACATTCTCAAAAATTAATATGGGATTTTCTACATGTGTACAGTACCAAAATGAAATTAATGGCCAAGTTTCATGCAAAAATAATTTATACAGAATTAATTAAAAATTAAATACAGAGAATGCAAGAAATGCAATAACTTGAAAAATATGAAATGAAATGTAGATCTTCCAGTGCCAAAAATTCATGTGTGTCAGGGTGAAGACTTTGGCCAAGTCGCTTTTAATTTGGATCTATATTTTTAAAGTTATGGCCTAGTTAAGTTTTTAGGGATTGACTTTTGTCATTTTTATAAAAATGTGAAGATGACCAGATCTGAGGAGTTCATGTTACTTTTATGAAAGTACAAGTCTTCTAGTTTCCAAAACATTTTAGTTTGTAATTTTTGGACGATTCAAACGCTAGATATGGATTTTTTCAAATTCGAATGAAGTTCGGACATATTTACGAAAATGCCATCGGCCGATTTAAACAGAGGCGGCGGCGCGGGCTCCGGCCGCGGTGGCCGGCGCCGGCGAGGCTTGCCGCGGCGGCGCTAGGGTGGAGCTCATGCTCCGAGACTTGGCGGAAAATGATGCGCGTGCGAAGGGGAACACGAGGGTGGGGTCCGCGGGGCGGCGGCTGGCCGGAGGGGCGGCGCGGCGAGAGGCGGAGCTCGCGGGGCTCCGGCGAGCTCGCGCGTGCAGTGCAGAGGGGGAGAGAGGGCGGGGCTTGGCCGAGGAGCATCACCCGAGCACCGAGGAGGGCGGCGTGGGGTCGACTCGGAGCGGGGCGGCGGAGATGGGGTCTCGACGGAGAGGTGGCGGAGCGGGCGTTGCCGGCGGCGGCTTTTCTCCAAAATTCCGACGACCCGGGGCCGGAGGGGGAAGCGCGTCAAGGGAGGGAGCTCAAGCACGTCTTGGCGCACGCATTGGCGCGGAAAGGAGGGGTGCGCGGCTTACCGGCTCGCGTGCGGCGCGGAGGCGGCCGGCAGCGGCCATGGCGGCGGCGGCGGAAATTCTCGGCCTTGCGCGAGCTGCGGGCGAAGAGAGAGCGAGCTGGTGGTGCGGTGAGGAGCAGAGGGGGCGAGCGAAATGATTTGCGGCGACGGGATGCGGCCTTGGCCCTCGCGCGGCGTATTTTCTAAGCGGCGGCGGACGGAGCGGCGGCGCGAGCGGGGGAGTTAATTCCGGCGCCCTACTGTTGGCCGGCGGGTACCAGAGCGGTTGGGGGCTGGCAGGGGGTGTCGTGGCGACGGGACAGGGCGGGCACGCGCGCGGCGGCGGCCGGGCTGGCCGGACCGCCGGTCCGGTCGCCATTGCCCGGGGGCAACCGTAGCTCGAGTTCATTTGTTGATTTTGAATCTGTGGTTCGGAAATTTGACAAAAATTCATATTTCTGGGGCTCCAAAAATAAAACCAAAAATATGGGGAGGTTCAGGATGATTCACTTTAATTTTCATCTTTTAGTTTGAAGTCACAAACTTGCCTCCAAAAATTCATACAAAATTCACAAGTAGCAGTGTTTCAGATTTGAATTTGAATTTTTGGGCTTTCAAAACTTGGTTCAAAAATTTGGTAAAAATGTTGTAAATTCATCTTTTTACAGAGCAATCCAGTGGTGCAAAAATATGTGGGTAGTGTTTTTGTAATTTTTGCATTTTGGTTAGGGCTAGGGTTTAGGGGTGGTTTTTCCTTTTTCCTTTTTATTTTTCTTCTTTTCCTTTGGGTAATTAGGGTTAGGGCTTCATTAGTGAAGTGATGAAGGTATTAACTATGGGATTAGCCTTAATCGTGACATGGGATGTCACAGCCCTCCCCCTTAAAGAAATTCTCGTCCCGAGAATCGCTACGAATTAAGGAGAGGGAGTGCGGAAAAGTTACCGATTTGTGTGACGCGAGGAACTCGGGAAAATTCTTCTCTAGAAAATCCTCTTGTTCCCAAGTTGCTTCTTCTTCGGTGTGGTTACTCCATTGCACTTTATAGAAGGTGATGGTGCGATTGCGAGTTACCCGGTCGTTTTGATCAATAATCCGGACGGGGTATTCGGGGTAGGAGAGGTCTTCTTCTAGTTGATCGGTGTCGGAAATGACCACATCTATCGGAGGCTTCAAACATTTCTTGAGTTGAGATACGTGGAACACATTGTGCACTCGAGCAAGACTTTCCGGTAGTTGCAATCGGTAAGCAACCGCGCTATGCTTTTCCACAATCGGATAGGGTCCGATGTAGCGGGGTGCTAATTTTCCTTTAATTCCAAACCGAGATACGCCCTTATTCGGAGAGACACGAAGATAAACGTAATCTCCCTTCTCAAATTCCAAGGGGCGTCTCCTCTTGTTAGCGTAACTCACTTGACGAGATTGTGCGGCTTTCATGTTGGCTTGAATTTGTCGGACCTTCTCTTCGGCTTGAGTGACAAGATCGGGACCAAAAGTAGTTCTCTCTCCCGCTTCCGACCAATTTAAGGGTGTACGACAAGAGTGACCATACAATGCTTCAAATGGTGACATTCCCGAACTCTCTTGATAGCTATTGTTGTACGAGAACTCGGCGAATGGAAGACAATCATCCCAATTTCCTCTATTTTCCATAGCACATGCTCTCAAGATATCTTCCAAATATTGATTCAATCTCTCGGTTTGTCCATCCGTTTGAGGGTGATATGCGGAGCTTCTAATGAGAGTGGTACCAAGACAAGAATGCAATTGCTCCCAAAAGCGAGATACAAATTGTGGACCTCGATCGGAAACAATGGTTTTGGGTACTCCATGCAAACATAACACTCTTGAGATGTATAGCTCGGCATACTTCTTGGTATTGTAGGTAGTATGGACGGGGATGAAATGTGCGGACTTCGTTAACCTATCCACAATAACCCAAATTGAATCATGCTTCTTTGATGTGAGAGGCAATCCAACGATAAAATCCATAGCAATGTCCTCCCACTTCCAAACGGGAATCTTCAATGGGTTCAATAATCCGGCTTTTCTCAAGTGGTCGGCTTTCACTCGTTGACACGTATCACACTCGGCCACATACCGTGCAATCTCACGCTTCATGCGTGTCCACCAAAACTTTTCTCTTAGGCCGCGATACATCTTGTTGCTACCGGGGTGTATGGAATATTTAGACAAATGTGCCTCATCCATTATTTTCTTCCGTAATTCCATATCTTTCGGAACAACGAGACGTTGGTTGAACCATAGTACCCCATTGTCATCTTGTCGGAAACATGTAGCTTCATCTTTCTCAATCTTTTGCCGAATAAATTCCATACCTTCGTCCTTCTTTTGCGCCTCAATAATTTCCTCGCGAAGGGTAGGAATGAGAGCTAGATTATATAGCGAACCATAGGGTATGACTCGAAGACTTGGTTCACTAGAATCTGAAATTTCCGAGCTTTCCATAGAACAACCGGTAATATGATTGCATTGATCCTTGCGACTCAAAGCGTCGGCAACCACATTAGCCTTACCCGGATGATAATGGATTTCCAACTCATAATCCTTGATTAATTCCAACCATCTTCGTTGCCTCATATTCAATTCTTGTTGGGTGAATATATATTTGAGACTCTTATGATCGGTGTAAAGATTGACAAGATTTCCAAGTAGATAATGTCTCCAAGTTTTCAAAGCAAGGACAACCGAGGCTAGCTCCAAATCATGAGTGGGGTAATGTTGTTCATGCTTGCGAAGTTGACGAGAAGCATAAGCAATGACACGACCTTCTTGCATTAACACACATCCTAGACCGGTGTCGGACGCATCACAATACACGTCAAACGGCTTGGTGATGTCGGCTTGTGCTAACACCGGAGCGGATGTTAAATGCTTCTTGAGAGTTTGGAAGGCTTCTTCACATTCACGGCTCCATTTAAACTTAGCATCTTTCTCCAACAATTTTGTCATAGGCTTGGCTATGCTTGAAAAATTGGGGATGAATTTCCGATAGTAGCCGGCAAGACCTAGAAAACTCCGAATTTGTCTCACCGACCTTGGGGATTTCCAAGCGAGTACGTCTCCCACTTTACTTGGGTCAACGGCGACACCTTCCGCGGAAATAACGTGACCCAAGAAAGGCACTTGCTTCAACCAAAATTCACATTTGCTAAACTTGGCATACAATTGATGATCACGAAGCCGTTGGAGAACAATGCGAAGGTGTTCGGCATGCTCTTCTTCGGACTTCGAATAAATAAGAATGTCGTCAATGAAGACCACGACAAACTTATCCAACTCGGGCATGAATACCGAATTCATCAAGTACATGAAATGAGCCGGGGCGTTCGTAAGCCCAAAAGACATGACGAGATACTCAAAGAGACCATACCGCGTAGAGAATGCGGTTTTTGGAATATCTTCGGCTCGGATCTTGATTTGATGGTAACCGGATCGGAGATCAATCTTAGAGAAAACCTTAGCACCAACTAATTGATCAAAGAGAATATCAATCCGAGGGAGCGGGTATTTATTCTTGATAGTCACCGCATTGAGAGGTCGGTAATCCACACATAGACGTAGCGTCTTGTCTTTCTTCTTCACAAAGAGAGCGGGACATCCCCACGGTGATGAACTAGGGCGAATATATCCTTTATCCATAAGCTCACTCAATTGCTCTTTTAAGATTGCTAGCTCATTGGGAGCCATCTTGTACGGCCTACGGGAAATTGGTGCCGTACCGGGTTGGAGCTCAATTTTAAACTCGACATCCCGATCGGGTGGCATGCCCGGTAAGTCATCCGGAAAAACATCGGGAAACTCACATACTACGGGAATATCCTCAATCCGTTTTCCCTCAAGATGGTAGATTTTTGAAGTGGAGGATTTTGGGTGGGGTAATCGGAGAATAGATGAACCATGGAGTGGGGAGTTTAGGTGAACTTCACGAGAATCGATGTGTAAAACGGCTCTATGGAGCTTCATCCACCTCATACCTAGAATTATATCTATTCCTTGCCCACACAAAACTATGAGAGAAGAGGGGTATATTTTTCTTTCTAGGTTTAGTGGGACGTGCCTTAACTCTAGGTTTGTTTTTATTTTTCCACCGGGTGATGTGATCATATAGGGAATATCCAAAACGGTAGGAGTGAGTTGTAGGGTTTTTGCACATGCTTGACTAATGAAATCATGAGTTGCACCCGAATCAAAAAGAACCAAAGTGGAGTGGTTGTTGACCGAAAACATACCCGAAAGTACCGGTTCTCCCGCTTGAATCTCTTCGGCCGTGGTATAGTTGACTCGGCCATTCTTAGCATTCGGAGTGGAGGATTGATTGCGGTTCCCATTCCCATTATTTCCATTGCGGTTTTGGTTGTTGTTGCCACTTCCGGAACCATTGTTGTTGTTGTTGCCCGGGTTGCGCGTCGGAACACGGCAATCCTTTGCGAAATGACCCGGACGTCCACAATTGAAGCACGGACCTTGCGGATCGGGCCTAGCACCTTGGTGTTGCTGCTGTGGAGGGCGGAACGAGGTGGTATGCTGCTGATTTCCACCGTGAGAGTGGTGGTGTTGTTGCGGCACAAACGACGTGAGCCCCCGTCGGCGGCAATGCGGCCCGAAACTTCTGTCCGGTCGGGGAAGTGATAGCTAGCTTGTACTTGGGCGCAGCGGAGCCGGATGGATTTCCTACGGCACGCTTCCTCTTCTTGTCCTCTTGGTGAGCACGGATAGCATCTTCTTGCACGATTGCGGCACTCATCAAGTCATTGAACGTGCCGGTAGTGACTTGAGCCAAGCGATCTTGTAACTTCGGGCTTAGCCCCGAACGAAAGCAATCCTTCTTCTTGTCATCCGTGTCGGCATGATAGGATGCATATTGAGCCAAGTAGTTGAACTTCCGTGCATACTCTTGCACGGTTCCGGCACCTTGCTTCAAACTAAGGAACTCTTGCAACTTGCGCTTCATGAGACCGGCGGGAATGTGATGCGCGCGAAATGCGGTGCAAAAGTCCGGCCGGTTCACTTGAGTACCGGCGGGAAGTGCGGCGGTGAAACTTGCCCACCACGCACTAGCGGAACCACGAAGTTGTTGAGCCGCAAAGAGAACCTTTTGCTCCGATGTGCAATTTAGGAGAGCAAACTTCGACTCAATGATGCGGAGGAAATTATCCGCCTCCAACGGATCGGTAGTGGCTTCACCAAACTTGGGCGGTTGAGTGGCCCAAAAGTCGGCATAGGTGGAATTCCTCGGCCCTTGGGGTGGCGGTCCTTGGCCTTGTCCTTGGTTGGTTTGGCTTGCAAAGAACAAGCGGAACATCTCGTTTTGGTTGGCCACGAGTTGTTCCAACGGCGTGAGAGGTGGAGGGTTAGGGAGTTGCTCGTCCCTCGCACCATGCCCACTTCCGGAAGCTTCACCACGGCGGGTATTCACCATCTGTCATGCATGAAAATTTTTCTCACGTTAGCTCATTAGACCAAGAGCTAAAATAGCAAGAAAACATGACATTGGGCATAAGGGACCAAAAATTTCAGATTGCATGTGCGAAGAAAATATTGATGAAATAAGCATAATGCATTGGCAACACACATATTCCATAGATTCTAACATACTAGCAACATGATAGAAATTTTTGATACACGGGAAACCACGAATCCGATACAACACGGTCTTAGGTTACATCACAGGTGACCCATAAACAAACACAAATCTCGGAGAGCTTAATTAACAACACGCGGATCGTTTTCCGTACACGGTTACATGCCTCACGAGATTACAAATCCTACACACATAGAGCTACGACCACCGGTCGTGACAACTACTCGTCGTCATCGCCGTAGTAGTCGGCGTCATCCCTCATGGGAGAGGGTGGTGCTCCGTCCTCGACGTCGGAAACATCCTCGCCATCGCTCATCTCCACATCCTCCTCGGGTGGGATGATCTCAAGTGGCTCGGGAGGTCCTCCATTGAGGGCGGCGTGCAGGGCGTTGTTGGCGGCTTGGAGATGCTCAATGGTAGCGTTGTTATGCGCTATGGTCGCCCGGGCGTTCCGGAGATCTGCCTCCAAAGCATCCCTAGCACCCCGAGTCTCCAAGAGAGTAACATCCAACTCATCCTTCTCCTCGAGAAGGGCATCCACCTGGCCGGAGAGGACGTAGTTCTCCTCATTTGCGGCGGCGAGCTGAG
Source organism: Chloris gayana (assembly GCA_031894775.1). Classification (NCBI taxonomy): domain Eukaryota; kingdom Viridiplantae; phylum Streptophyta; class Magnoliopsida; order Poales; family Poaceae; genus Chloris; species Chloris gayana. The sequence continues at coordinate 43,776 of JAUNZO010004298.1, forward strand.
CATCACGCTCATCAAGCGTGGCCTGCAGAGCGGCGGCTCCATTGCCCTCAAGGGCAAGGTGGGCGTCGTGAAGCTGCTCGAAGAAGTTCCAACGCTCCGTCTCGCTGTACTCGAGCTGCGTACGGAGGGTGTTCACCTCGGTAGTGCGCTCGGCTAGCTTGGCGGTGCGGGCAGCAAGCTCGGCGTCGCGAGCGGCGAGCTCGGCGTCGCGGGTGGTAAGCTCGGTGTCGCGGGTGGCGAGGGTGGCCTGCAGGGCAGCACGCTCCTGCTCCAACTCGAGCACCCGCCTCGCGAGGTTCTCACGGTCCAACATGAGCTTGCCGGGGGCCATCTATCGGAGAATTTTGAAACACAAGTCAAAACTCAATATCCAACAACAAAACATGCTAAGTAAGTAAAGCATGAATGATGGAATGGCACCAACTTAGCAAAAGAATGCAACAAAACTTTTCGCACAATCCTAACACGGTTCCAATTTTCTGGACAGATTTGACATGCTACGCAAACTTGGTAATTACTCCTGTTTCTGGGCTGATTCACACTTTCATTTTGTTACGAAGGTTTTAGACAAATTCTTAAGCTTTCCAACGCATCCTAGAACAGCTCAATCCGACTTGTCGTTTGAAAGTTATGCACGATCTACGACAGGGACAGAACCGGAGCACATTCTGAAAAAATTCCAGAACAGCTCTCTGTAATGGGCAGTTCTAGCTACGTTCCAGATTTTTACAAGACCTGAGACTAGGAGATTGTTGTAGTGCATAATACAAGCTTTCCAGAAAGTCCTTATTTGCCTTATTTGGATAAGTAACTTGAAAGTTATGCTCATTTTGGTGAAAGTCAAGAAATCTGCCATGTTTTTGCCTCGTTTTAGTGTTTCGGTTTCTACCTTTTTGTGAGAGTTAAGCTAGGTGACCAAATTTTTGGATTGTTTCATTTAAATAAGTTCACATGCATATGTTTGACATGATGACATGATATGCAAGGATGATGGATGCTCAATATGTCGTTCCGTACGTCCTCACAAAATTAAAAGACCGCGCCGCCGATACGAGTATCGGACAAGCGCATCGGTGGCACACACACACCTCTCACACGATACTACACGAGCTAAAACGTTGTTATGTACCTGCAAGAGATGGATTCCAGAAACATTACATCAAATTCAAAAGAAACAAGCCAAAAATAAATCCATGTCACCTCGCCTCACATGGAGAGCTCTCGAATAAGAGTGTATTCGAGTCACACCAATAATATCATGCGAAAATTGACAACACCCAATCGCATACCTTTGCCAAAGCCGTAGTTGCAAAATATTTAAACAATCATAACACGGGGTTAGTTTTATTCTATATAGTCCTTATATTGGCCTTTCTATCTAGACTCGTACCTCACCGTGACTCAAAAACGGGTTTTAAGATTTTCAGAATGAGTGTTAGCGTGACGCAAATCCCAAGTCGGCTCCGATACCACGTGTCACACCCCTATCCCGAAAGATAGTTAAGTGTGGTACGGATCGCCTTGGGAGATGATTGACGAAGCAACCATGCGTAGCATCACATTAACAAACATCCACGGATTACAAGTTTACATAGTTAAGTCTTGATTACAACATAGAGTTCAAATGAAAGATACATTAGGTTCGAGATTTAAGTCTTACATAACCATGATCTTTGTTCGAATATAAAGTGCGGAAGCGAAATACAACTCGACGATACATAGATAACTTAAATGAACCATGCCGGCCTAGGCCATGGCTCACTCATCATGGGTCGGAGAGCTAGGGACCCATTCAATGGTCCACTCTTTGGGCTCTTCTCCATCCCAAACCACTTTACCACAACAATCACAAAAACCGGCTTGCGGGAAACCTGTAATCAACATGTAGTGGCAAAGCCTGAGTATCTAACATACTCCGCAAGTCTTACCCGTCAAATTGGTCATCTAAGACCGACTCCTAGATGCATGGGGCTTGACCGGTTTAACTTGGCATTTTGCATAAATAGCACCTATGCTATTTAGGTTGGCAATTTATTACTTAGCCAAATTAATAGGGTTGTTGCATAAAAGAAACTTTAGTGAGCATACTAACAATACAAGAGTTTGCAATACAAATTTAATATCAATATAAAACAGCAAGCTATTCAATCTCCTTCCATTACTACACATTGCGAACTGCTCGAATCAAGTGGTACTCATTAACCGAGAGGAAACGGCGATAATTATCGATTTATTAATCCTGCAGGAAAGAACCCAAATGCACGACATACGCATCATTTAAGAACACGTATGGCCACCGTTCGCGAGTTCATCATAAAGTAAAACACGGGGCCACCGACCCCGAGTACACGTCCCCCTTGCGACCGTTCAACAACGCGCCCAAGGCTTAACCCATGTACTCTCCAACGGTCCTCAACCCGTGCAACCACCGTGCCAAACACATCACCTCCGGGTCGGTGAGATATCCGGCTCACTTTACAACTTACAAGCTACATAGGTTTACCAATCCCCATAAGAAAGGTATGCAAATGGTACACAACTCAAACTTGTTCGCGGAGCCACAATGGGGGTGTTCTCAATTTTAACCACATTCATCATGTTAAAGTTTAATCGTAAACCATAGGTGAGATTCCCCATTCTATCGTTGACTCCATAACCATAGCATAGCACTTCTAACGAGGATATGACACATAAGCGACATAGGACATATAGGAATTTATGCATGTGGATTTCCAATCAACTCCTAGAACTTAAATGCACATTCATCATCCTTAATATAGTGATAAAAGAAAGACATTTCAAAATAATAGGAATGCACCGGGGCTTGCCTTGAGAGTGATCGAAGTTAGTACTAGCTTCACAAGCGTTGAGAGTAGCAACGGCTTCTTCCGGCGGAATCAATTCAACGTCGTCACCTAGAGAATGAAATGCAATGCATAAGTAACATGCATACAAGGGTGATGAATATGGTAATGCATGTGTGCTGTTGTTAGCGTGAGTTTAGTATTAGCATTTTAGCAAGTTTTCATAGTGCAACACGAAGAAATCAAGGCTCATGTATTATGACATCACATGCGATGACGATTTCCTTTTAAGATAGAAATTCGATTCCAAAATTTATACTTAGGTGAAATACGTGAAACCTTTTGACTAAACCTGCCATAAGGTGCTAAAGGACACAATGAACAGTAGAAATTACATAAACATGCATGAACACGGTTTTAAATGACATAAAACGAATTATGTTTGTGCTGAAATTGATCCCTTAGAAATTTGGATCTAGGGTTTGCAAAAATCATTACTTAACATGCTCAAAAATTAATATAGGATTTTCTACATGTGTACAGTACCAAAATGAAATTAATGGCCAAGTTTCATGCAAAAATAATTTATACAGAATTAATTAAAAATTAAATACAGAGAATGCAAGAAATGCAATAACTTGAAAAATATGAAATGAAATGTAGCTCTTCCAGTGCCAAAAATTCATGTGTGTCAGGGTGAAGACTTTGGCCAAGTGGCTTTTAATTTGGATCTATATTTTTAAAGTTATGGCCTAGTTAAGTTTTTAGGGATTGACTTTTGTCATTTTTATAAAAATGTGAAGATGACCAGATCTGAGGAGTTCATGTTACTTTTATGAAAGTACAAGTCTTCTAGTTTCCAAAACATTTTAGTTTGTAATTTTTGGACGAGTCAAACGCTAGATATGGATTTTTTCAAATTCGAATGAAGTTCGGACATATTTACGGAAATGCCATCGGCCGATTTAAACAGAGGCGGCGGCGCGGGCTCCGGCCGCGGTGGCCGGCGCCGGCGAGGCTTGCCGCGGCGGCGCTAGGGTGGAGCTCATGCTCCGAGACTTGGCGGAAAATGATGCGCGTGCGAAGGGGAACACGAGGGTGGGGTCCGCGGGGCGGCGGTTGGCCGGAGGGCGGCGCGGCGAGAGGCGGAGCTCGCGGGGCTCCGGCGAGCTCGCGCGTGCAGTACGAGAGGGGAGAGAGGGCGGGGCTTGGCCGAGGAGCATCACCCGAGCACCGAGGAGGGCGGCGTGGGGTCGAGCCGGAGCGAGGGCGGCCGGAGATGGGGTCTCGACGGAGAGGTGGCGGAGCGGGCGTTGCCGGCGGCGGCTTTTCTCCAAAATTCCGACGACCCGGGGCCGAGGGGGAAGCGCGTCAAGGGAGGGAGCTCAAGCACGTCTTGGCGCACGCATTGGCGCGGAAAGGAGGGGTGCGCGGCTTACCTAGCTCGCGTGCGGCGCGGAGGCGCCGCAGCGGCCATGGCGGCGGCGGCGGAAATTCTCGGCCTTGCGCGAGCCGCGGGCGAAGAGAGAGCGAGCTGGTGGTGCGGTGAGGAGCAGAGGGGGTGTTGACGGTCCTTATGGTCTATTTTTACCGTCAACTTTATGCACCTTTCGGAACCTAGCTATCACCAAAAGTAGACATAGGGTTTATTCCTAACAAATTCCACTAGTCTTGGTGAAATTATGAGTGCAGGTGCATTTCATATCAAAAGAAGGGAAAACACATCAAGAAGCCCACAACTTATCACTCCGAGAATTCAGCATCGGCAGCCCGACAAGATATGGATCAAAAGTCATACAAAACTCAACCAACTTGGGCCCTTGCATGAGGATCATTGAACAAGACATCAAGGAGGACCCCTCGACCAAAGCCCAAGGCCATAGGGGCCAATGGGGGTTCGGCCGAACCGCTACGATGGGTTCGGCCGAACCGCTACAAGTGCCCAACAGGGCCCGGCTTTGGCCTCGCCGGCAGCTACCGCCTTCCCGATGTCGGTTCCACCTGCATTCAATGCATTAAGGCGGTGGAGACCCCCCAAACCGACCTACCAAGGCTATAAATAAAGGGGTACCCCCTTCTCTCAACACACCACCAACATCAAGATAGAAGACAAAACTCTCATCCTTAGGCCAAGGGCCTCTTGTATCTTAGTAGAATAGGAGAGAGGGCAAGGAAGAGGAAGGAGTATTCCTCCCTTTTGTAAAGTGGAGTAGTATTTCCTTTCCTTTTACCTTGGCGTGTAAACACTCCTTTTTAGGTGATTTACACGTGGTGATCTACTTATCTATCGTGACATATCTTTGTTAGACGTAATTCTTGTTATACTTGTTTACGGGATCATCGCTTCGCAAGAAGTGCTCTAGCTTTCGAACTCGGCTCTAGGCCGAGGCTAGAGTAGCGGTCAATAGCATAGACGTGGTGTCTAGGGCCGGAGATCGCCTTTGTTTGCTGTGTGCCCCACGGTTTGTAGAGGTAGGTGGCAGGAAGTGACAGCCCTGTCATCCAAAGGAACCCTCCACGTTCGGGTACATAGTAGAGCTTTCGTAGACCGGAGTGGCTTGGCGGACCAAGCCTAAGACGGTGCCCGAAGTAAACAAGTTTAGCTTGCGTTCGTCTACCTTTAAAGGATAAATAGATAAGAGTCACCCTCTCGACCCTATTTTGCTACGTTGTCTTGGTTCTCCTTGGGTAAACTAACCTTGTTGCAGAAATACTCCGTTCCTCGCGGATATAAATACGATACCTTGGAATACTCCCGGGTGAAGTGCTACAACGGTATTCCGTGCGCTTGCGGATTCATTCGTGACGTAAGAAATACCAACAAGCATTTCTGGCGCCGTTGCTCGGGAACGGTTGTTATCTTTGTAACGAATCAGGTTTGCCCTCGTAATCTATCTTACTTACCGTTCTGTTTTTATTTTTCCTTACATTCAAAATTTCACAAAAACATATCATGGAGTCACACCCAACCATCCAATCTTTCTCCACTCCACGGGGTGAACTCTTAGAGCCACCATCATCATCACAACCTATTTCTTCACCCGGCTATGAGTTCTCCCCGATTACATTTCAATGATTAGAGGTTTATCCTTTTCGGGTTTTAAACATGAAAATCCTTATGAACACTTGCGAGAGTTTGAACATTTGTGTTCATGCCGATTGATCCATGGCATGACACAAGAAACATTGAAGTGGAAGTTGTTTCCTTCTCTCTCAATGAGAAGGCGAAGCAATGGTACACTTACACCGCTAAGAGAGTGAACGGTGATTGGAAAGAATTGCGAGACAAATTTTGTCTAGCATTCTTTCCCGTATCTCGTATCACTTCTCTACGAGCGGAAATAATAGGCTTTCGACAAGAAGAAAAGGAAACCTTAAGTGCGGCATGGATTCGGTTCTGTTCTCTAACGGACTCCGACCAGAATTGTTGCTCCCCGAACCCGTTTTATTACAACACTTTTATTCGGGATTGAGCAACGATACCGCACTTTATCTTGACACGGCCGCGGGTGGATCTTTTTCTCATAAGACCATAGCGGAAGCACACGAACTTTTGGATCGAATTGTGGAAAACACACCTTTTTCCGCCGACTTACTCGTAGAGCCGGAGTCGAAGATGAGGAACTCGTTGTGCAAGAAACACAACAATTGGTGCCTACAATGGTAGACCCAACACTCGAGTCCTCATCTAACACAAGAGCAATGATAGAGGAAGATGAACCTCTTGAGTTCCCTTTTGAGTTTGAGGAAGAAATTTTTGAAAATTTTGGAAACACCTCGAATTACACATGGGTAAAGACGCCACCTCCTTCTCCTCCCGATCCTCCTAAAAACCCTTTTCATAAGGAGGATATGACGGAGAATCATGGGAAAACCGTTTTCACCACCACCACCACTCAAAATCCTTTGGAGAATCCTCATCACAATCATGAACCACTTGAGCAAGTGAAGTTCATATCCCGAACCCGATCGCTCGAGCCTTCATTATATGAGGATGCAAAGTTTTCCACCCATGAAGAGGATGAGTTCGACGAAACCTTTTATGCCTATGAACCCAAACGGTCCTCTTCACCATTTGAGCCTTTTCCCTCCGGCCCTTCACGCACCGTTCTCGATGATGATCAAGAACTTTTTGAAAACAAACCTTGGGCCATGGAATTTCATGAGGCATCGACTCTAGAATCTAAAGAGGAATCTTTGAATGAGCATGGGAGCTTCTTCTTTGAACAACCACATGACACATGCTCACATCATGAATCTCTAGGGTCAATGCCTCGTTAGTGCCAACACCACTTCTGCTGCCCACAACCACCTTGGTCCCTTGTTTTGCTATATGTTCTTTAGGATGGTTGTAGATACTTTTGTTTATCATAAATATTGCAAATATCGTGCTTGTATATTGTTGGCACTAACCTTGCAGGTCCTTCTCCGGGACTTTATTGACAAATCATGATGATGGAGAAAAGTCTTGCTCATCGGACTTAAAATGATGATGCCCTTGCCGATAGGATAATCGGTAGTTATCTCATATTTGTTTACTCCATATTTGATTTCTCCTCAACATGCATATTCGGATTTTTTCTGACTTACTGGTGAAAAAAAAAAATATATAAATGCAAACCATTTGTTCTTCACATGCATGTTTGTTTTCCCACCGTACACCGCATTCCTTGCATATTTGCTTTCTCGCATGTTTGAATTGTTCCAAACCATTTTGGGATTCTTCAAACCTTTTTATAAAAAATGCTTTGAGCAAAATTTTGGAGGAATTTTGGCACAACTCCCTCTCGGCTTTCTAACACATAGCCATCATGGGGTTGTCAACCAAAAATGGACTTCATTTCATTATATTGGTTTTCAAGAGTGCTTCGTGCCTTCACTTACACTCCACTCAAGCACTCTCTTCCAAAATTCTTACTCTTGCATTTTCCGAGAATTTTTATTGTTTGCCCCAAGTTCAAGAAAAAGATTTTTCCTTCTCTTTCTCCTTTTGGTTTTTCCATTTGAATAATTGGAGTTTCTCCAAAATAAACTCCCTCCTTGTTGGAATCATTCTCCAAACTCTTATTTTGTTCTTTTTTCTCCTTGAAAAAAAAAATCTGAGAGAATAAGTTTGGTAAAATTTAACTTGAACCAACCTTTTGGAAAATGCTTTGAGCAAAAGTTTTAATGGAATTTTGGCACAGCCCCCTTGACTTTAAGCATATAGCCATTGTGGGGTTGTTGACCAAGTTGAACTTCATTTCTTTTTGGATGCAAAGGGTGTTTGAATTCTTCAATTTCATCCCTTCCGCATTCAAGAACCCTTAAAACAAAATTCTTGCTCTCACATTTTCCCAAATTTTCATGATATTTTGTCTCAAGTTTAAGAAAAAGATTTTCTTTTTTCTTTGGTTTTCTTATTTTCATAGTTGGAGTCTCTTCGAAAATAAACTTCTTTGATCTTCGATCGTCTCCAACTCTTCTTTTTTATGTCAAAAATTATTCTCAAAGAAAAACAATTTTGAGACAAACCCTTTTGGCTTTTTGTCTTGAAGTTAAGAAAAAGATTTCTCTTTCTCTTCTTTTCTATTTGTTCAATAAATTGAGTTGCGAAAAAGAAAAAGGACAATAATCAGCTCACCAACACATTGAAGAAGGCGACAAGTTCAAACACAAGTCACCCCCGACGTGACACATACTCGTCCCCCTCCACTGAGCTCATGCCTAATGTGAGAAGGTTTGCGTGAAGAGCCTCACGAAGATCCCATGGAGGAGGACCTTGATGAAAACAACACGTCAAGACTCCTTTTCGACACCAACCTTGTTGTGGTGTGCGAAATGAAGGAACAAGCCTACAACTTCAATTTGATATCTCTCGCACAACAAAGGTATGACCACATTCTTTGCTAATAATTGGAAGCCCAAGGGTGATATGGTTTTTATTCGTGTGGATGAGTATGGCTCCCACCTACTTACCACATGATTGTCCATGCATCCTTGTAGTAGTTAGGCAATGGTACTACCCTTTGGTTCTCCCATAGGGAGTATCACCCTTCATGCATACATCCTTGCTATCTACTAGGCTTTCATAAGCATTGCTTATCAAACTTTGAGCCTACAAACTCCCGATCTTCACAAGCATGCTCATTGGCAATGAATCATATTCCTTCTTGTGCTTGATGCATGGTTGGCTTGTCATGACTTGTGTTCCTTAGAGCAATCATAGACATATCTTTATGAGGAAAGAGCTTAGAATCCTCTTGCCATGGTTAACAATATCAAAATCCCTCCTATGCAATGCATGAATGGTTAAGAACTTTCCAAGCAATTAGGACTTCTTGAGAGCACCTCGTTGTTTTATCATATCACTCCTAGAGTTGGGGCTTACACTGCTTCAAATTTCCATATCACTAAGCCCTAAAGTTGTTTTTATCAACGAGGATTATCTTGCCCATGGTCGCACTCAAACATAGTCCATATGACATGCTTGTGCTTTTTCTTCCTCGACTGTACAAATGAGGACCGGTCATCTAACCCGGGACCTTGTTTGTATGTGCTCCGAGAACTAACCATGCCTCTCCAAGTTGGATGGAAATTGCTTGTAGGAGTAGTATTTTTGGCAGGATTCTCGGGTGCAGAGAACAAGTGTGAGGGGAGATCTCTCGAGTTTTCATCACGCACATGTTCGAGATCTCCCCACCAAAACATTGCACCAACATCGAAGCTACACCGCACAAAGGCCTTCCACAATCACATTGGGTTCAACCCCAAATCAAAGGCCATGAGCAAAAGAACAAGTGTGAGGGGAGGTTCCCTTTTCCCCCACAAAGGTAACTTGTATCGCAACTTGTATCCTTTTTCTTCCACCTTGAAAATGTCAAAATAAAATTATAAAGTTAAAAAAAATCAAAATAACACTTAAAAAAAATAATAATAAGTAAGCTAGGTGCTCCTTCTCTCTTTTATTTTAAACACATAAGGCACCTAGAGTTTAATTTAATAAATCTAGGCTCCCTGGTCTTTAACCCCGGTAGAGTCCTCTTTGTCTTCGCTTTGTTTTTGTTTGTTTTGAATAAATAAAGCAGCTACAAGAACAAGTGTGGGGGGAGATCTCTTGAGTTCTTCATCACGCACACATTTGAGATCTCCCCACCAACACGATGCACAACATCGCACCGATCGACACAAAAGAAGGTGGAGCCATCGGGACAAGAAAGTAAGGTTTGGCCGAACCTTTGGTTCGATCAAATATCCTATGGTCCACTTGGCCTCCACTTCACCCAAGGCGATGGTTTGCGCATTCTACCCCACTACTCTATCTCTCCAATTCATGAGTTAAAACAACCTTTTGAGCCAATCACTAAAATTTAACTCAAGAATAAAATGAACGTTGTTTGGTCCCTCAACTTACATGCTTCTAGTTGGTTGGCCTGCATACTCTTTATTCCTCGCATCATCTATCGCTGCTTGTGAACACCAATCTCATAGTAACCCGTGTTTATCTAAGTTGTTGGCGAATGTGATATGGTTGGATGAGATGAATCTAGCTCCTCCTGCATAGAGTGCTTGGGTATTTATCTTGAAAAAAAAAAATTTAAAATTTATAGCTTCATGCTCCTCAATGATCCTATATTCCCACCAAAGCCATATGTTGATCACATTGCAAAACCTACACACATATGCTGCTTGTCATTGCATTGAGCTTTATCAAAATTGTGTGACCCTAGTGAGAAGCTTGTTATACTCTCATGATCAAGATCACATACACTCCACCTCACATGCTAAACTTCTACACTGGAAGTTAAGCAATACGCCCATCCATCCACCAAAATAAATACTCCACATTATTACCCTTCTCTCTCAAGTTATCATCGGAGACATGGCTATGCAAAAGAAAGAATAATCCCTGCTCATACAAAAGTAGAGCATGTTGAAAAAAAAAAAGAAAAGAGGGATAATGTTAAAAAAAAAAATGCTAGCCATGTCCTCCTCAAAAATCTGAAAAAAAAAAAGAGAGAGAGAAGGAATACAAAAAGGAGTATGCTTTCCACCTCGCTACCATCATACACACACGCACATCTTGATCAGGATTGTATGACTTGCATTCTCCATGGATCCACTCTTTTGGTTCAGCAAAATATGTGATGTGAGTATGCCTCTCTTTCATTCCCTACCAAGCTCCACATAAAGCCTTTTGTAGAAGTAGGATGAAAAGAGGCAATTCCAATGTCCGGTGAGGAATCATACACATTGAGCGATTTGAGAGTGATCATTCGAGGAGTATGAGCTATGTTTTCACTTTTGAAAATTATTCAAAAAAAAAAAAAAAAAAAACCAAGTGACTCAGCGAGAGGTGGCTACGATGACTCGAATCACGACCGTTCCATTCCTCAACCGCCCAAGATTACATGGTAGACACATCAAAGTTCACAGGTGCAGGTATGGCTTGGAATAACTTGTATGCTAGCATCATACCATGAGAAGTATGCTCCCGCCTTATGCTCACAAGCTTTACTCGAGGACGAGCAAAGAGCTAAGTGTGGGGGTCTTGTTGACGGTCCTTATGGTCTATTTTTACCGTCAACTTTATGCACCTTTCGGAACCTAGCTATCACCAAAAGTAGACATAGGGTTTATTCCTAACAAATTCCACTAGTCTTGGTGAAATTATGAGTGCAGGTGCATTTCATATCAAAAGAAGGGAAAACACATCAAGAAGCCCACAACTTATCACTCCGAGAATTCAGCATCGGCAGCCCGACAAGATATGGATCAAAAGTCATACAAAACTCAACCAACTTGGGCCCTTGCATGAGGATCATTGAACAAGACATCAAGGAGGACCCTCGACCAAAGCCCAAGGCCATAGGGGCCAATGGGGGTTCGGCCGAACCGCTACAATGGGTTCGGCCGAACTGCTACGATGCCCAACAGGGCCCAGCTTTGGCCTGCTGGCAGCTACCGCCTTCCCGATGTCGGTTCCACCTGCATTCAATGCATTAAGGCGGTGGAGACCCCCAAACCGACCTACCAAGGCTATAAATAAAGGGGTACCCCCTTCTCTCAACACACCACCAACATCAAGATAGAAGACAAAACTCTCATCCTTAGGCCAAGGGCCTCTTGTATCTTAGTAGAATAGGAGAGAGGGCAAGGAAGAGGAAGGAGTATTCCTCCCTTTTGTAAAGTGGAGTAGTATTTCCTTTCCTTTTACCTTGGCGTGTAAACACTCCTTTTTAGGTGATTTACACGTGGTGATCTACTTATCTATCGTGACATATCTTTGTTAGACGTAATTCTTGTTATACTTGTTTACGGGATCATCGCTTCGCAAGAAGTGCTCTAGCTTTCCGAACTCGGTTCTAGGCCGAGGCTAGAGTAGCGGTCAATAGCATAGACGTGGTGTCTAGGCTGGAGATCGCCTTTGTTTGCTGTGTGCCCCACGGTTTGTAGAGGTAGGTGGCAGGAAGTGACAGCCCTGTCATCCAAAGGAACCCTCCACGTTCGGGTACATAGTAGAGTTTTCGTAGACCGGAGTGGCTTGGCGGACCAAGCCTAAGACGGTGCCCGAAGTAAACAAGTTTAGCTTGCGTTCGTCTACCTTTAAAGGATAAATAGATAAGAGTCACCCTCTCGACCCTATTTTGCTACGTTGTCTTGGTTGTCCTTGGGTAAACTAACCTTGTTGCAGAAATACTCCGTTCCCTCGCGGATATAAATACGATACCTTGGAATACTCCCGGGTGAAGTGCTACAACGGTATTCCGTGCGCTTGCGGATTCATTCGTGACGTAAGAAATACCAACAGGGGCGAGCGCAATGATTTGCGGCGACGGGATGCGGCCTTGGCCCTCGCGCGGCGTATTTTCTAAGCGGCGGCCGGACGGAGCGGCGGCCGGAGCGGGGGAGTTAATTCCGGCACCCTACTGTTGGCCGGCGGGTACCAGAGCGGTTGGGGGCTGGCAGGGGGGTGTCGTGGCGACGGGACAGGGCGGGCACGCGCGCGGGCGGCGGCCAGGCTGGCCGGACCGCCGGTCCGGTCGCCATTGCCCGAGGGGCAACCGTAGCTCGAGTTCATTTGTTGATTTTGAATCTGTGGTTCGGAAATTTGACAAAAATTCATATTTCTGGGGCTCCAAAAATAAAACCAAAAATATGGGGAGGTTCAGGATGATTCACTTTAATTTTCATCTTTTAGTTTGAAGTCACAAACTTGCCTCCAAAAATTCATACAAAATTCACAAGTAGCAGTGTTTCAGATTTGAATTTGAATTTTTGGGCTTTCAAAACTTGGTTCAAAAATTTGGTAAAAATGTTGTAAATTCATCTTTTTACATGAGCAATCCAGTGGTGCAAAAATATGTGGGTAGTGTTTTTGTAATTTTTGCATTTTGGTTAGGGCTAGGGTTTAGGGGTGGTTTTTCCTTTTTCCTTTTTATTTTTCTTCTTTTCCTTTGGGTAATTAGGGTTAGGACTTCATTAGTGAAGTGATTAAGGTATTAACTATGGGATTAGCCTTAATCGTGACATGGGATGTCACAACTGGTCTTTGGCTGGTGACCTCCAGTGCCCTAGTTGGCTTTCTCCAAAGACACACCAAACCTAGAGAAACTCATTCTTCTACTCGTCGGGTATACTTATCTCCCTAAATATTATTAGCTGGCACCTTGTGGAAATTGCCATGCAGGACAGCATCATGATATTTTTTGAATATATATGTTTTCAACAGAGAGCAATGTGTGGACTTGATATGCAAGACACCAATCTAGTTGAGCAATCATTTTCACCGAGGAAACTTAAGGAAGTTGAAGTTAGATGTTCAAGGATTGATGAAAGGGTCCAGAGAATCTTGCAGGTCTTGAGTCCAATTGGAGTTTGTCTCGAAGAATTTAACATCAAGATTTAGAATATGAAATATCAATGTAAGTGTAGGAGGAAAATGATTCTCTATTCCTCCAACCCTAGAAGGGTGGGTATATATAAATGGGCCTAGTTGGGCCTCATACAAGGCCACACACTCATGGGCCACATTCCTATACATACTATATTCCAACACTCCCCACAGTCCGAACTTACCGACGCAGTGGAGTTCAAGACTCGGACAAGAAAGAAATACACACAAGTGTACACACCCCCGCAGCCACAACTAGCCACTAACTATGTTGAGGCTGGACCGAAAATCGGAGAAGATCGAGGAGGGAAGACCCTTGGTGAAGATGTCAACAAACCGGGAGGTCGTTGGGACATGGAGAACTCGGACGTGTCCCACCGCCACCAGGTCCCGAACAAAGTGGAGGTCGATCTCCACATGCTTCATCCGCCGATGCTGAACCGGGTTAGAGGAGAGGTACACGGCGCCGACGTTGTCGCAAGTACACGAGCGTGCTCCCGGCGAGCGGCCGTGGAGCTCCGCCGGAGCTGTCGGAGCCAGGACGCCTCGCCCACGCCATTAGCGACAGCCCGGTACTCCGCCTCCGCACCGGAGCGGGAGACAACCGGCTGCCGCTTGGACGACAGGAAACAAGGTTGCCGCCGAGGAAGATAACGTAGCCTCGAGGTGGAGCGACGAGTGTCCGGATAGCCAGCCCGGCCGGCGTCGGTGTAGACGACGAGCTCGGTGGAGGGAGACCGGTGAAACGCTAGGCCGTACCCAACCGTACCACGGATATAGCGTAGGAGCCGCTTCGGAGCAGCAAGGTGTGATTCCCGAGGATCATGCATATGAAGACAGACCTGCTGAATGGCATATGTGATGTCCGGTCTCGGTGAAAGTGAGGTACCGCAAGGCACCGAGCAAGGCTCCGATAGGCGATCGGGTCGAGCAACAGGATCTCCCAAGCCTCGCAGAAAGCTTCCCCGAGTATTGATCGGAGTGGAACATGGCTTACAGCTTGGTCATCCCCGCCCGATCCGGAATATCAAGAGCATACTGTCGCTGGTGTAGGAAGAGGCCGAAGGACGAGGCTCCATAGTGACTCCCAAGAAGTGATGAAGCACACCCAAATCCTTCATAGCAAACTTCTGCTGTAGAGATTGAATGATAGTCCGGAGTAAACTCCGACCGGAGGCAGCAAGGATGATGTCGTCGACATACAACAGCAGGTACACGGTCTCGAGCCGCGGTGGTAGACAAACAGTGAAATATCGGACTTGCACTCGGTGAAGCCGAGAGAGACCAATAACGTGGCAAACCGAGAGTACCAAGCCCGAGGAGCTCGCTTCGGACCATAGAGAGACTTGTTGAGATGGCACACCATGTCGGGACGACCGGGATCCACAAACCCCGCCGGCTGGCTGTAGTAGACTGTCTCGGATAAGGTGCCATGGAGGAAAGCATTCTTCACATCAAGCCGATGCACATGCCATGACAGAGAGTGAGCAATCGAGAGCACTTTGCGAACCGTGGCCAACTTCACCACTCGGACCGAACGTCTCATCATAGTCAACACCAGGTCGCTGAGTGAAACCCCGGAGAACCCAACGAGCCTTGTACCCGTCCAACGAGTCATCGGCACGACGCTTATGCGTCCGGATCCACATGCCCGTGACCACATTGCAACTAGACGGACGCGACACGAGGTCCCACGTCCGGTTGGCAAGAAGAGCTGCGTACTCGTCCTCTATGGCCCGACGCCAATGAGGATCTGCGCGAGCAGCACGGACAAAGGAGGGTAGCGGAGAGACCCCGGCTCGACCGCTGTGGTGGTGAGAGTCGGAGAGGGGAGGGCGCCCACCGCCCGCCGTGTCACCATGGGATGGACGTGGCCGGGATCCCGATGAATGACCGGTGGGTGGTAGGCATCCGGATCGAGTCGAGAGCGGGCTCGAGCATGGATCGGCGGCGTGGGCACCTCTAGTGGCGGTGAAGGTGGAGGTGCCGGGGCCGTCGGGTCCGGGGACGGCACCAAGCGGCGCCGGTAGACCAGCACAGAGTTGGGCGTAGCGCGCAGAAGTCGTCGGGGCCGCACGTGGCGTAGGAGAGGGCGCCGAGGACGTTGGGGCCACGTGTGGCCTAGACGATGGTGCCAAGGGCACCGGGACCACACGTGGCGCGGGCGGGGCGCCGAGGCCGCGCGTGGCACAGGAGTGGGTGCCGGAGGACCCGTCGGAAAAGGGAACACGAAACAGGTGGCTGGACCATAGGGCCGGGAGAGGGTGTAGTGGAGGTGAAGTACGGGAAGTCCGACTCGTCAAACTTGACGTGCCGGGAGATGAGGACTCGGTGGGTGGTGAGATCGAAGCAACGATACCCCTTGTGGTCGTGGGAGTAGGCAAGAAAAACGCAGCGAGTCGAGCGGGGCGCCGGCTTGTGAGGAGCCGTGGAAGAGGTGTTAGGGTAGCAGGCGCACCCGAAGACACGGAGGTGATCGTACCGAGGTGGGGTGCCGAAGAGAGCGTGGTGTGGGGTAGGAGCAGAGTTGGTAGTGAAAGAAAGTCGGTTGAGAAGGTAGGTGGCGGTGTGGAGTCCCTCGACCCGAAGCGGCTGGAAGGGAAGCCTGGAGAAGAAGGGTTCGCACGACATTATTCGTGGTGCGAATCATCCGCTCAGCCTTGCCGTTCGGAGGAGAGGTATACGAGACAAGACATGCGCAGGTGAACGCCACGAGAAAGGAAGAAGTCGCGTGAGGCATGGTTATCGAACTCATGGCCGTTGTCACGCTCGGACGACCTTGACGGTGAGGCCGAACCGAGTGGACACCCGAGCGAAGAAGTGGCGAAGGGTGGGGAACGTGTTAGACTTGGCGCGCAAAGGAAAAGTCCAAGAGTAGTGCGGGAAATCATCAACGATCACCAAGTAATATTTATAGCCGTAAATACCGATGACAGGAGAAGTCCACAAATCACGATGAATAAGATCGAATACATGACTCGCATGCGAAGAAGAAGAAGAAAAAGAAGTCTAACATGACGATCTAACCGACACGCATGACAAAAATGCTCATCAGGAGTCCTAGTACAATGAAGATCCGCACTACGACCGAGGCGAGCCAAAATGTCGTGGTCGGGATGCCCAGCCGGCGGTGCCAAGTCGTGGAAGAAGAGGTGGCCACAAGGGTAGCAGAAGGCGAAGAAGACGATGAAGCGAGCGGAAGGAGAAAGCCGAAGGGTGCAAAGGGGGCCCCGGCCGTCACATCGGAGGAGCCGACGCCGGGTAGCCAAATCCTTCACGGAAAGACCAAAGGGGTCAAAATCAACGGAACAAGAGTTGTCGGTAGTAAATTTGCGAATGGAAAGAAGGTTGGGAATCATCCGAGGGGCAACAAGAACATTAGGAAGGTGAAAAGCATCCGGAACAGGTGCCCACGGAGGTGACAGGAAGGCAAGAACCATTGGCAACCATGATGGCGGACGAGCACGAAGGATGGGGTGAGGGGGGGGCGCAGAAGAAAGTATACCAAGCATCCGGTGTGGTGTGGTACGAGGCACCCGAGTCGGCAAGCCACTCCACGGGCGGTGTTAGCTGCATGGTGCCGAAGGACGGAGCCAACGCCGTCCGGTCCCATCCCCAGTGCCAGGTCGGAGGCCGGTCGGGCCGTGTGGGCGAGTCCACCTCCCCCGGCCATGTCGGAGGCTGGTTGGTCGGAGGGGGAGTCCAAGGTGTTGTGGAAGTAGGGCCAGCGAACATGGCCATGGGCCGGTACGGAGGGCGGGCCCCGCCTCCCGAGTCGGGAACGGCCACATAGAGATACGCCCGACAATGGGTGGGTGAAGGATGGCCAGGGGTACCTCTAGGAGCAGGAGCCACTACGGGAGCGCCGAGCCCCCACGGCCCCCACCACCACGCCCACCCCGACGACGACGTCCACCACGACCACCCCCCGCCCCCCCGCCCCCACCCCCGCTTGGCCCGGGGGAGGAGTGTGCCATGGAGAGAAGTGGCAGGCGGGACCAAGGAAGCCGGTGGAGCAGTCACAAGGGCGGTGGAGGTGGACGAGGACGTGGCCGACGTGGGGCCCCGTGAGATCTCGTCAAGGCCAAGGTCATCCTTCACCTGCTAGAAGGTGGGAAATGGCCTCCGTCGAGGAATCAAGGTCTTGAGGAGGGCATAGTTGTTGTTGAGCCTCCTCGGGACATTGATCACCAGGACCTCGTCGCTCACCGGACAGCCGAGGCCGCGAAGAACATCCGCCATGCCCTTCATCTTCCGGCAGTACTCACCAACGGAGAGGTCCCCCTGCTCGAAGGTGCGGAAGGACGCATTGAGCCGAAGAGCCCGAGCCTCGGCATTGTCGAGGAACCGGCCCTCGAGAGCCGGCCGGACTCGGCGCCCGGTGTTGCCGGGGTCCGAATGATGTCCCGAAGCTCGAGGGAGATAGTCCCAAAGATCCAGGACACAACGATGCTCGTCGAGGTGGAGCCGGATCCCGTCCCACGCCCGGACAGGAGTGTCGGTGAGGACGTGGTCGTCGAGGGCGTAGCGGTGGAGGGCAAGAAGAACCTGGTCCCGCCAACGGCCGTAGAAGGTGAACGAAGGGTCGAGGGTGATGGAGACCAGGGCCCGGAAGTTCCGGATGCCAACAGCCCGGAAGTGGAGCGGGGCGACCAGCGGGTCGTTGGCGTCGAGGTGGGGTGGGCGGGAAGATGAGGCGTCGATATCGGCGACGTGGACGGCGGGCTGCGGACCGGCGGAGAGGAGCAGAAACCGCTCCGCCTAAGCAACCCGGCGAGTGAGGGCATCCGCCTCGGCGCGCTCGCGCTCCCGGGCAAGGCCGGCCTCCTGGACCCGCTCCTAAGCCGCCAAAGCCTCGGCCATTGCCGTGCGGAGGGCAGCGGCAAGAGCAGTGCCCGCCGAAGCGGCTGCTCGGAGAGGACCGGCCGGCCGGCGGCGTGGAGAGGGCGTGGCGAAGGCGGAGCGGCGGTGAAGAAGTCCGGTGGCATGCCCAAGCCGGTGTAGGTGAAGCCCGTGCCCACGCCCGGGCCTGCCATGGCGGGGGATGCGGGGCTCGACGGCGCAGCGACCAGGGTGGGGGCTCGTGCGCCCGGGCTCGCGACGGCGGCGGTGGCGGTGGCGCGGGCGGGCCTGGCCGGGCGGAGGCGGCGGCGGCGGAAGAGGTGGCGGCGGGCCGGGTAGCGGCGGGAGGTGCCGGGGCCACGGCCGGAGAGGAGGTGGAGGGGGAGGGCGACGGCCGGCCATTGCGGCGTCGGCGGGCGGCTGGTGGTCGGAGAGAGAGGTAGGGAGGGGAGAAGAGAGAGAGAGGAAACCCTAGCTCTATACCATGTAGGAGGAAAATGATTCTCTATTCCTCTAACTCTAGAAGGGTGGGTATATATACATGGGCTTAGTTGGGCCTCATACAAGGCAACACACTCATAGGCCACATTCCTATATATACTATACTCCAACAGTAAGTAACATAAGGCCACCGACATTCATATTTACTGATTAAATGGAAAATTCCTTTTGCCTGATGCAAAAGCTTCTATTCCATCTGTTGGCATGCAAATATGATCAAAGTAACATAAAGAGGTTTTGGGGTTTCCTTTTACAATCAATGCTTCATATTTTCTAGTAATTGTTGGCTTCGTTTGCGCATTACTGTTACTTGTAAGAACATTATCATAGAGATTATTACTGTACACAGAAGTTGAACACCTGGAGTTGCATTCAATTAAACAGAGGAATGTTTTACCAGAGCACTTTTACATTCAGAATATACTTCATACGTCAAACAGTAAGACATTGTTTTCAAAATAGTGCTCATAACTCAGGTTACATGACAGGTTTTTTAGGTGCACTGTAGTTGTTCATTGTCATATCTCAAAAGCTCTAAAATATCCAGTCATAGATTCTATTCAGTTCACGTTTGTATATTGTACTATGCCATCGAAATAATCAGATTATAATTTAAACTTGGGGCATAGGAATCATGTTTTTTCTTTGTACTATTCAGTTAAACTTGGTTTCGGTTTTTGGTACGGGTTTCATGAAGTCGTGTTTTCTTTGTACTATTTTCTTCTCCTTATGATGTAATCATAGACAACTCTCTTGTTGTTTTGAGGAAAAAAAACTTTTAATGCAGGACTTTTTGTCATAATTAAACTTCCTGTTGCCTTTTTTTAGAAACAGAGGAATATTCACTGACGCCTTTTTCCTATGTCAAGGAGCTACCTTTTTGTTTCCATATGCAATGCTTCTCTGAGCTTCTTTTTTTTTTTTTATATCATATTTTTTTACAGATATAGTTTCAAGGAGTAGCGAGCGTTTGTCTATGTCTTGTTCATGGGCCCACTATTTCTCTTGGAGGCATGACAAGTATATGGTGTCTTTCATCTTTGGGACATGCCTGAAAATTGCAGTACTACTAGTTATGCCTTGTATCTCGTTTCACATGTTAAATTGTTTCGTCTTCTAATTATGTATCTGTAGTGAACGCTTTTGTAATGTGGACCAATTATCTTGCATTTGATTGTAGTCCTCAAGTTTGTTAGTTAAAGTGAAGAATGTTCCAGCGACTGTATTGACAATTTACACGTTTACGCCCTACGGGAATGCAAGCAGGAATATATGATCTTATTTGACCGGGGGTTACATGATACTGAAAGTGGGTCATGCGTGGAGTCTTAGACTCGCGGTTTGCTGCAGACACACACATGGTGAGCATGTAATTCAAATGAGTGACCACTTTTTTTTTTCTGATGATATGAAAGTGGGGATTCAAGTGATAAGGACGGTGGCTACTGTGACACCACAAATTTTTGAACAATGAAAAGTAGGGGCCCTATAAAATTCTCCTCACATTGTAGAACCACAAAAATATGTTGAAGATCACATGCAAATGGATTTTAGCGGTCAATTAAATCAAATAAAAATGCAATTGAACTACAAGTCAAAATGTAATTACACAAGTGGACCCCACCCTGCACGTATGTTGTAGGGCATGACAAATGAAAAATATAGGCCAAGCCCCATCACTTTTCTCAAAGTTTAAGTGCCCCAAATAAATCAAACAAACCTAGGAAATAAGCATCTT
This sequence comes from Chloris gayana, assembly GCA_031894775.1. NCBI lineage: Eukaryota > Viridiplantae > Streptophyta > Magnoliopsida > Poales > Poaceae > Chloris > Chloris gayana. Next base: position 64,534 of record JAUNZO010004298.1, read on the forward strand.
GGGAGAATTTTATCTATTTTTTGTAAGATGGTTCATTGGCAGTTTGACCCCCAGAAAATATTATCAATTGTGAGGATTCTAAATATAATTTTATTTGGAATTTTTGGGCAACAAAAATATTTTATTCTGACTTTGAAAAATCACCTACGTTCGAAAACTAACGCTACCGGACAAAAGTGGGTGGGCGCCACCCGTCAGCCTCCCGGCGGGGGCATCGAGCGCGCCCGGCGCAATTGCGCCACGTGGCGGCCGTACGTCGGTGCCGCCCCACGCCGGTCAGGCCGGTCGGTCATGACCCCGCCGGCCGCGCCCGGCTCCTCCCCATCTCGCGCCATTTCTCCCCTCACCGCACGTAACCCTAACCCTAGCTCCACTCGCCATAGCCACCGCCGCTCGCAGCTCACCGCCGGCCAGCACGCCGCCTCCGAGACCAGATCAGCCGGCTCCTCGGGTGCGCGAGCTCGAGCTCCCCTTCCACCCCGAGCACGCGGCCGGGGACAGCATAGCGAGCCAGGATTCACTTCTTTCTCCCCGGAGCTCGCCGACGACCGGAGTCGACATCGCCAGCCAATACACCCACTCCGGAGAGCCTCGGCGTCTTGCTCTTGCTCCATTCCGTGCGCAAGCCCGCTCCGCATCTCCCCTAACTCCCACGTTTGCCTTTTGTACGCAGAGTTCGCCGGCGTTGAGCTCCTCCCGCGATCGCAAACGCCGGCCGTCTCCACCCTCTCGCCGACGACGGCGACTTCGACGATGACGCCTATGCTCCGGTGAAGCTGCCGGTCGAGGAAGCCGTCAACGCCGACGACCCGTTCGCCCGCACGCCGTCGCTGAACCCCGCCCGTCTCCGCCGCTCGCCGCCGCCACCGTCCGGTGAGCACCCCATCCCGGCAACATCACCACGATGATCCCCGTGCCACGAGCTACATCCACGGCATGTTGCCGTCCATCGTTGGCCACCGTCGGTGATCCTCCGGTGACCGCGCTGTCGCGCGCGCGCAGGCCGCGCCGTGCTGGGCCAGGCCACGCGAGTGGGCCGCGTGCCCTAGGCGGGCCACGCCTGCGAAGTGGACCAAGCCCCCGTGCCGGGCCACGCTCGCCCGCGCTGGGCCGAAGCCTGCAGGCCAGCCCATTTAGCCGTGTTCGGCCCAATTATCTATTAAAATCCGTTTTTAATTTCTGGAATTAATTTAGAAATTCCAGAAAAACATAGAAACTTCAAAACTTCAAAATTAATGATCTAGAGCTCCAAATCAGGTGAACCAAAGCTTGTTAGAACCCTTATATTGTGTACTATCCAGTGGTAGGATTAGATTTACATGATCAAGTGCAAAATTGAATAATTTAGCTATCTCTTTGAAAATCCTGGATAAGCCCCGGTAATTATTTAAAACCATCTTGATCCGTATTCCATGGCATGATTAACATCCAATGCTTGCGTGCGAGTGACAGTGACAACCCCTCGCTGTTGACCTAGCCCTAGGATTTAATTCCTTCTTTTACACGCATGAAATGTCGGTATAAATGTTTCATGGGAATTAATGAAGATGAATAAGCTAGTTAATCACCAATGAGCAACGATACCTCCCAACCCTAGTAGTATGTCCTTCTTAACTCATAGTTCCTTTATTATGATGAAATCCGCACATATTCTATAAATGGATGAAATACAAACTTATTCAACCAAAGACCTATTATCTATGTTTCTCTAAAACAACACATCATTATGCATTCATATAGGTTCAGTGGTGAACGTGGTGACAGCCGAGGAGGAGACTGTCCCCGCTGCTGCAAGTGACCCCGCTGCCGAGGGTCAAGTTCAAGGAAAGCCCCGGAGCACAACTTTATGATTCTAGGGTTCTTATTTCTATATATATGCTTGCAGGATTGAATGTGCAATAGGTGTGTAGGAGTTGTGATGAAACCCTAGTATGCAGTAGGACTCTTTTATTACCTTGATTAGAAGCTCTCGCTAGTTGCTTGCTAATTAGGGTTACGTATCCATCAAGTGGTACAAAGACCACTCGTAGTTTAGGAATACTACTACACTCGGACACGATGACAAGATGGAAAGGATGGAAAGAAATTGGAGGCCGGACGAGCAACTAGGTGGAAAGAGAAGGACTCGACTAGTCTTCAAGGTGGTAGCCCCGTCTATGCACATAAGGACCGCGTCGTGTCCGGCCGACGCGGATAAGCTTGAACGTACTGCTTGCATGCTGGTGTTATTGGGTCCAGTAAACCAACGTAGCAATGGAGGCTGTGACGCTAGAGAGATACCCTACCCCCTTCGTTACTAGGCAGGAATTTGGGAGGAGAGTTGGGAGCACTCTACTCACGGATGACGTCCGGGATGGCATCGCGTGAGGGACCCTATTCGGGGGCGGTAGGCCCGACTAGTGTTACAGCACTTGAGCGAAAGGTTGTCTCATGCGGCTTCCGGGAAGCGCGTATGTGACGTGCAATCAGGTTTCTCCTGCAGGATGTACATCGATTCAAATTGCTGCCCCTCAACGTAACGAGTACCACTTATCCGGTCCGCCGGAACGTAGTAAGAAGAGAAACATGATGATGATAATAATAATGACTATTATGTTGAATTGCTTGTTAATTTCTTGATTGTGAATCATGTATTGAATTAGAATAGTGCAAACTAAATCTGGCTAAAAGATGAAAGTAAGGACACACTTGTAGGCTGGCTTAGTGCTTACAATCCTTTACCCCCGGCCTTTGCATGTCTAGGAGTCGGCTGTAGTTGGTCAATTTGACGGGTCGAGTCTTACCGAGCTTTAGTTGCTCGGGGCTTTACTCTACGTTGTTTTCGGAGGATCCCACCGAGTACGCCGATGCTGGACGAGAGATGTGGGCGGACCAGTCTGCCGATGAGGGAGTCTACACCAGGAAGTGGTGCGGCCCCGATGAGTAGCTAGGAGTTGGATGCCGGCATGATGTATTTGGGCATCACACCTGTCTCTGCCGGACGCCCGTGTGTATCGCCGAGAGAGCGATTGTATCGAGCTTCGTAATTATTTTATGTTGAACCATTGATGTAACTAAACGCTTCCGCAACTTGTGAGACTCGATGTACTCGTGATGATGATGGATGTACCCCTGTATTTCCTTATCTTCATATTAAGCTTATGCTTATATATTGTAATATCGGGTATCATAGCGCGTGGTGCCACTCAAGATCATCCTGGAGACGGGAACGTCTTCTCGTGAGACGGTTCTGTCACAAAGTGGTATCGAGCCGTCTTGGGGATATTACAACACTATAAGCAACTATTTTTGAAAACTACGACGCTTACGTGTGAGGATGTTAGAGTTGGTGGCAAAGCTAACCCTGGGTTATGTTTGTTAAATACTTGCATCGACATCTTCGCACGCAGGTATGTGCGTGAGCCGACACGCGGATATCGGTGTCCGTGCCTGCAAACGTATACAGGACACTTTGGCTTGTGGGTTACCACAAGGCGATCCCTTTCCATGGATCGTTACTAGTAGAACTGTTTTTCTTTTTGGTAATTTCTCTTCATTTTGATGTAATGTTTCTGAAATAAATCTTTTGCAGGTACATAAGTACGTTAGTTTAAGTGTCGATAATTTAAACTGACTTACGTGGCTGAGTGCGGGTTGCCACCAAAGTTCGTACACTGTCGAGACGGTGAAAATATATGTCTTTTCTTTTGTGAGGACGAATAGGATAAGATATTGCATTCATGCTAAAAATTGCAACCATAAAAATCTGAAATCTGTTTTAAAACCAGGAATTTCAGCAAGTTCGAGGTTCGTATAAAATTAATATCTTCGCGCTTCGAAGTTGGAATTAGACAAATAATAATAATCTGAAAATACGAAGGAAAACCCTATCGCCATCACAATGATTTAGATCGCGTTTCGATCCAAAAATGGAAGTTATGCCCTATTTTATACAGAGGACAGAAATCTGTTTTAGGAATGACCATCGATCTTGTTTTTGCCATAACTTCCAGCTCGAGTGTCGGATTTTGACGTTTGAGCACTTTTGGGAAAGATTAGTATATAGGCTACGAGTTTGGTATGCAGTGGAAGCTCCAAATCTGAGGATTTCTAGGACGAAATCTTCAATTTGTTGACTGAACCGGAAAGGACAGCCGGGGCAGCGATCGGAGAAATAGATCAAAAGCGTGTTTGTGTTTGTCATCTCATTCTAGCTGATAGGATGTTAGAAATCTTGTCCTTATATAAATGCTAAATTATAATATTGCTTACTAATAATGTTATATCACGACAGAAGATGATGACCGACACGGACACTGACAGCGACTTCGGGAGTGAGACCTGGTCCGATGGAGACGACGGTCTCTCTCTAGACCTCCCCACCATCCTGTGGGAGGTACTGGAGCGCGTGGGGTACACCGAGCCCCCACTGTACCACCACCGGCGCGTGATAAGTGCCAGGATCTGGATGGTGGAGGTGAAGCTAGTGCTCGAGGGCTACCCCCAGCGCCCCGAGTTGGAGTCGGCTGAGTGGAGCGTGCTTGCTACACGCATGCCCGAGGGACGAGCCAAGCTGGCTCACTACGTGCTCGCCGAGTTCTGCAGGTCCCCGCACGAGATGCTTCCCGTGCCGGAGAGGGACGACCCGGTGGTTAAGAGGCGCCTCAGGAGGATAGCCCGCACTGAGCTGGGCTATCACCATACTTTACTTTACGCTCAGACTATGCTCTGGGTACACCAGGACGCAGACCTGATTGCCCGACCTTACCGCGAGCGCTCCACCGACTTGGAGGCCGTGAACCGTGACCTGAGGACTCAGCTGGAGGACTCAGAGCAGCGCGAGCGCGCTACCGCCTACGCGCTACACTCTAGGACTATGAACTTGGAGAGGGTCACTGACGAGCGTGGAGCTATTGTCCACGAGAGGGACGCGCTGCTAGTTCAACGCAACTTGTTGGCTGAGGAGCGAGATGAGCTTCTCCAGGAGAAGGATTCGCTGATTAGTCAGCGAAACAGCCTCAGCACAGAGGTTACTGACTTCGTAGCCACTCTGCACCAGAGGAACAACTACATCCACCACCTTCAGGGACACCTCGGGGCAGCTCAGCAGACAGTGGCCAAGATGGCCGGACAGGTGGAGACGCTGGAGGCACAGGTTGCCCATCTCCAGCAGCAGTTGCAGCCGGCACTAGCACCGCCACCCCCAGTAGCTCCAGAGGACGACGAGGACGCCTCAGATGTTGACTACGAGGTCCCTCCAGTTGGACCACGCTAGGTGGTACGATTGGCTAGTAGGGGTATCTCGTGGATGGTAGCTTAGGATGATGACTAGTGTGATAGTCATGATGTATATTTTGTACTCGAGGACTGACGCATCGAGTTGTATCCCAAATTATGTTGGATGTAGAGATGTGTATTAGGATGGATGTTGAACTTATTTTCATGATGTACTTAAATTTTAAGATATCATTTCTATCATTGTTCATGTGGCATTGATAAGTATGTATTCACCCTCAGAAATTATCTTTCGTACAGATGGCAGAAAATGTTGAGGTTCATGACAACGGGTGGATGTGGTCCGACTCCACGGAGCGTGTTGGCCTACCTGCGATGCTTTGGCAGGCATTGCAGACGTTGGGCTACACGGAGTCCTCGACTTACGTGGGGAAGGAGTACGTGGAGCGAGGCTACCTCTCCTGCACCATACACGTTGTGGTGCCGGAGAAGGTGACCCACCCGACGCAGGAGTCTTGGATGGTGACCGCTATTGGGCTCACCTGGCAGGACACCGTGGACTTGGCAGCTTTGGAGACGCTCACTCGACTTTGTGAGCTCCACGCCCACGACCTTGTGGGGGCACCCTACCTTTACCTACCGGTGGGAGACCCTTTCGACCGCCGTTGGACACGTCGCTGGGACGTGTTTAGGGAGAGCATCACCCACCGCTACGCTCCCATGTTAGCGGCTACCGCGCACTACTCCGACCTGCTGTACCGTCAGCATGCCACTCGTACGATGGAGGTAGACAGGTTGCTAGGCGACCTGCGGAGTACGAACACAGGAGTGGAACAGAGAGACCAGCAGATTGCGATGCTTACCACGGAGAACGCGGCACTACGCGACCAGCTTCAGCGAGAGGGAGCTCGCACCGACCGCTCTTTAGGCAGAGGTTCAGGCGACTGCTGCGGCAAGGGACACAGCCATTGCAGATCGCAATGAGGCACTAGACCGCTACATCCAATTCCTCGATGAGTACGGTCCCCGTGGACCGGGTCCTTATGTGACCACGTTTCTACGTCGGGGAGAGCAGCTCGGGGGCCCCGACGATGAGGAGGAGGATTGAGTGAGTTAGCGATGAGGGCTAGGATCAAACAATCAAATGTATCTTATTTGTATCATGTTGTAATCGGAACTATGTTAAGGATGATTGTGTTGGAATATGGTGCAAATGTCATTTATGCAGTGTGTCATAATTTGGATACCAATGTTCATCTTCTTATTGCGCTGTTAAATATTATTGCTGTCGGTTATTAATGCTGTTACTTTTCCAAGTCAATTTTTCTGGTATGATCAATTGACTAACTGATTTCATGATTTTGCATAAACAGAATGGTGCGGACGCGGAACCTCCATGAGATCTTGGGGGACCAGCCCGGGAGCTATGACCAGGGGGCCGGGAACAACCCGCCGTCGACATCGGCACCACCGCCACCTCCACCGGTACCCAACCCGATGGACATGATGGCGCAGTTTCTCGCGGTAATGCGGGGGGAGGGGGGGAGGGGGCGGCAATCGTGGCTGTCCGAACCACGCATCCGGCCGGGACAGCTCGTACCAGGACTTCCCGGGTACCCAGCCACCCCGGTACGACGGCTCAGGAGAGCCGATGCGGGCGGAGGACCTCATCCACCTCACCGAGTCTAAGTTTGGACTTCTCCACTGCACCAACGTGCAGAAGACGTTGTACGTGGCGCAGCAGTTGGAGGGCGCCACTAGAGCATGGTGGACTAACCACCTAGCCACCCCGCCCGTTGGTACTCGGGTGACCCGGGAGGACTTCAAGGCGGTCTTCCGCGCTCACTTCATTCTAGCCGGGGTGATGCGCCGTAAGGCGAGAGAGCTCATGTCCCTCACCCAGGGCAACCGCAGCGTACAGGAGTACACCCAGCTGTTCAACCAGCTGGCCATGGACGCCCCGGAACAGGTGGACACGGACATGAAGAGCAAGGACCGTTTCATGGAGGGGCACAATGCCGAGCTTCAGGACCGCCTCAATGTCAACAAGACGGGCACCTTCGCGGAGTTCGTCAACAGCACCATCATCACCGAGGATGGCTATCGGCGGGTGCAGGCTGAGCGGAGGAGATCCGTCGGCACCGGGGTTTCTCCAACCCACCCCCGGCCAAGTACCGCATGGTCTACACCGACCCGGCGGGAAAGCGGTACCGCACTCAGCCGATCGCCGCACCGCAATAGCCACAGGATCCCCCACGGAGGGCACCTCGGTAGAGGCCACCGCAACAGACCGGGCAGCGTGCCCCGGTACCTCGCCCCATCCAGGCCGCCCCGGGGAGCCGACCACCGCCACAGCAGGGCTATGGGCCGGGCGCCCCTACTACGCTTATGGCCGCCCGGCCACTTCGCTAGGGATGGCCCATACAGGAAGGCGAACCCGGCACCGCAGCGCACCGACAACAACAACAGGGTTGCGGTTCGGACCGGCCGCATCAACTACACCACCACGAGAGGAGATCCCCGATGGCGCCCCAGTCATGGCTGGTATGTTTTCTCGTCAGCAATCACTCCGCTCTTATATTGTTCAATTCTGGGGCATCACACAACTTCATTAGTGCTATGTTTGTGGAGAGATCCGGGTTGAGCCGTAGTGCTATGAGATCGTATTATCCGATCAAGTCAGCCGGTGGTCAGATTTCAGCTAGAGATGAGGTTAGATTGGCACCGGTTAGTCTCAAGGCAAAGGTATATCCCACAGATTGCATAGTGCTTCCAGGCAGCAACATTGATGTGATATTAGGTATGGTCCGGATGAAGTACAACAAGGCAGTGTTGGACATCGATGCGCTCACCGTCGGCTTGACTTCACCATTGCATGGGAAGGACGTTCTCTGATTGTCCTACCCTAAGACTCACGCTCTAGTAGTGCATCAAGCCATAGTAGAAGGTTTAAAGAATATCCCAGTGGTTTGTGACTTTCCCGATGTGTTTCCTGAGGATCTTCCCGGCATGCCTCCGGACAGGGACATTCGGTTCAAGATTGAGTTGCGAGGCTAGGACAGCGCCTATCTCAAAGAGGCCGTACAAGATGGCACCCAAGGAGCTAGCTGAGTTGAAGGAACAGTTGAAGGAATTATTGGACAAGGGTTACATTCGCCCTAGTTCATCATCTTGGGGTTGTCCAGCGTTGTTTGTGAAGAAGAAGGATGAGACATTACGCTTGTGTGTGGATTACCGACCTCTCAATGCAGTGACCGTCAAGAACAAGTATCCATTGCCTCGCATCGATATCTTATTTGATCGGTTGATGGGAGCTAAGGTACTTTTCAAGATTGACTTGCGTTCAGGTTACCACCAGATCCATATTAGGGCCGAGGATGTTCCTAAGACCGCATTCTCTACTCGTTATGGCCCGTACGAGTACTTGGTGATGTCCTTCGGATTGACAAATGCACCGGCACACTTCATGTATCTCATGAACTCGGTGTTCATGCCGGAGCTTGACAAGTTTATGGTGGTATTCATCGATGACATTCTTGTGTATTCCAAGTCGGAGGAAGAGCATGTTGAGCATCTTCGCATAGTTCTCCGAGAGATTAAGGGATCATCAATTGTACACCAAGTTCAGCAAGTGCGAGTTTTGGCTTAGGAAGGTTCGATTCCTGGTCCATGTCATTTCAGAGGAGGGGATTTCTGTTAACCCCAGCAAGGTGCAAGATGTAGTTGAGTGGAAAGCACCGAAGTCGGTGACTCGGATCCGCAGTTTTTTGTGCTAGCGGGATACTATCGCCGCTTCATTCCGAACTTTTCCAAGATTGCCAAACCTATGACAGAGTTGTTGAAGAAGGACAAGAAGTTTGAGTGGGATCACTCATGTGAGGAAGCTTTCGAGACCTCGAAGAAGCACTTGACAACTGCTCCAGTGTTAGCTCAGCCAAACCTGGAGAAGTCGTTTGACGTTTTCTGTGATGCTTCGGGCAAGGGATTATGAGGTGTCCTTATGCAGGAAGGACGAGTGGTTGCTTACACCTCTAGGCAACTACGGAAGCATGAGCAGAATTATCCTACACATGACCTCGAGTTGGCCGCAGTGGTACTTGCTTTTAAGGTGTGGAGACATTACTTGTTGGGCAATCTTGTTCGCATCTACACCAATCATGAGAGTTTGAAGTACTTATTCACTCAGGAGGATCTGAACATGAGACAGAGGAGATGGCTAGAGTTGATCAAGGACTATGAGCTAGAGGTGCATTATCACCCCGGGAAGGCAAATGTAGTGGCTGATGCACTCAGCAGGAAGGCTTACTGCAATTACCTTCGAGGCTACGCAGTAGTCAAGGATGGGCATTACATCCAAGTTGTTCCCCATGGTGCATTATACAACTTGGCTTTGATACCAACATTACGAGAGGGAGTGGTAGAGGCTCGGAAAAAGGACGTTTGCATCACTCACCTCAGGAGAAGAATAAAGGAGGGAGATGAGCAAGTGAAGTGCTTTCATGAGGATAGTGAGGGAGTTCTTTGGTTCAAGAACCGTCTTGTTGTGCCGAAGGACCCCGACCTACGCAAGAAGATATTGGATGAAGCTCATGTGGCCAAGTATATGCACCCCGGCAGCAACAAGATGTATCACGATCTCTAAGCTAGATATTGGTGGACTCGGATGAAGAGAGAGATTGCTCGTTATGTGGCAGAGTGTGACACATGCCGTCGGGTTAAGGCCGATCATTTGAGACCCGCGGGACAGCTTGCAGCCGCCGAGCGTGCCAGCATGGAAGTGGGATGACATTAGCATGGACTTCATCGTTGGATTACCCACCACATTGAGGAAGAATGACTCCATTTGGGTGATCATTGATCGATTGACTAAGGTTGCACATTTCATACCTGTGAACACTCGGTACAGTATGCCGAAGTACGCCCAGCTATACATTGATCGAGTGGTATGCTTGTATGGAGTACCCAGGACTATCTTTTCGGACGGAGGGTCACGGTTGTGGGAGGGTTCTGGGAGCAACTACACGCAGCATTGGGCACTAGATTGATCCGTAGTTCTGCCTATCACCCTCGGACAGACGGGCGGACAAAAAGGGTCAACCAAATCCCGGAGGATATGCCGAGGGCATTTGTGATTGACCATGAAAAGAAGCGGGACGAATGTCTACCGTTGGCAGAGTTCGCGTACAACAATAGCTACCAGGAGAGTATTAAAATGGCACCATTCAAGGCTCTTTATGGTCACCGATGTCGTACACCCCTCGGTTAGTCCGAGACGGGGGAAAGGACTATCTTTGGGCCCGAACTTGTGCAACAAGCCGAGGAACGAGTGGTGGAAATACAAGCAAATTTGAAGGCAGCAAAGTCAAGGCAGAAATGCTATGCGGACAAGAGACGTCGACCACTTGAGTTCAAAGTGGGTGACCATGTATACCTCCGAGTGTCGCCTACCAAAGGCGTGCAGAGGTTCGGTGTGAGAGGCAAGCTTGCACCCCGCTACATAGGCCCGTATCCGATCATCGCCGGATGTGGTCCTGTTGCCTACAAGCTTGAGCTACCCACCACACTAACGGGAGTACACGATGTTTTTCATGTTTCACAACCGAAGAAATGTCGGAAACCTCCGGTAGACGAGTGTTGGAAGAAGTGAAACAACTCCAGCCTGATTTGTCATATTCTCGAGCGTCCAACCCGAGTGTTGGATATGACAGTAACGAGTTACGAGGACGAAGACTCGGACGTTCTTCAAGGTCCGAGTGGAGCCATCATTCAGAACGGGAGGCTACCCGGGAATTTGAGGAGTTTCTTCATACTCACTATTCGAAGTTTCCACTTGAGGCGACAGGTACGCCGCTTTCCCTGCTCCTAAATTCCGTAATCTCAAGACGAGATTTTCTTAAGGGGGAGGGTTGTGACACCACAAATTTTTTAACAATGAAAAGTACGGCCCCTATAAAATTCTCCTCACATTGTAGAACCACAAAAATATGTGAAGATCACATGCAAATGGATTTTAGCGGTCAATTAAATCAAATAAAAATGCAATTGAACTACAGGTCAAAATGTCATTACACAAGTGGACCCCACCCTACAAGTATGTTGTAGGGCATGACAAATGAAAAATATAGGCCAAGCCCCATCACTTTTCTCAAAGTTTAAGTGCCCCAAATAAATCAAACAAACCCAGGAAATAAGCATATGGGAGAATTTTATCTATTTTTCATAGGATGGTTCATTGGCAGTTTGACCCCCGAGAAAATAGTAACAATTGTGAAGATTCCAAATATAATTTTATTTGGAATTCTGGGCGCCATAAATATTTTATTCTGATTTTTCAAAATCACCTACGTTCGAAAACCAACGCTACCGGACAAAAGTGGGCGGGCCCCACCCGTCAGCCCTCCCGGCGGGGCGTCGAGCGCGCCGGAGCAATTGCGCCTCGTGGCGGCCGTACACCGTCGAGGCCCCCACGCCGGTTAGGCCGGTCGGCCATGACCCCGCCGGCCGCGCCCCGCTCCTCCCCATCCCGCGCCATTTCTCCCCTCACCGCACGGAACCCTAACTCTAGCGCCACTCGCCATAGCCGCCGCCGCTCGCAGCTCACCGCCGGCCACCTTGCCGCCGCCGGGACCGGATCAGCCAGCTCTTCGGGTGCGCGAGCTCGAGCTCCCCTTCCACCCCGAGCACGTGGCCGGGGACAGCACGGCGAGTTGGGATTCACTTCTTTTTCCCCGGAGCTCACCGACGATCGGAGTCGACATCGCCGGCCAATACACCCACTCCGGTGAGCCTCGGCGTCTTGCTCTTGCTCCATTCCGTGCGCAAGCCCGCTCCGCATCTCCCCTAACTCACACGTTTGCCTTTTGTACGCGGAGTTCGCCGGCGTCGAGCTCCTCCCGCGACCGCAACCGCCGGCCATCTCCACCCTCTCGTCGACGGCCCCACCAAGACCTCCTCGCCGACAACGGCGACTTCGACGACGACGCCTACGCTCCGGTGAAGCTGCCGATCGAGGAAGTCGCCAACGCCGACGACCCGTTCACCCGCACGCCGTCGCCGAACCTCGCCCGTCTCCGCCGCTCGCCGCCGCCACCGTCCGGTGAGCACCCCATCCGGGCAACCTCACCACGATGATCCCCGTGCCACCGGCTACATCCACGACATGTTGCCGTCCAACGTTGGCCACGGCGTCGTCATGCGCGCGCGCAGCCGCGCCGTCGTCGGGCCAGGCCGCGCGAGTGGGCCGCGTGCCCCAGGCGGGCCGCGCTCACCCGCGCCGAGCCAAAGCCCGCAGGCCGGCCCATTTAGCCAGGTTTGGCCCAATTATTCATTAAAATCCGTTTTTAATTTCTGGAATTCATTTAGAAATTCTAGAAAAACATAGAAACTTCAAAAATTCATAACTAATGATCTAGAGCTCCAAATCAGGTGAACCAAAGCTTGTTAGAACCCTTATATTGTGTACAATCTAGTGGTAGGGTTAGATTTACATGATCAAGTGCCGAATTGAATAATTTAGATATCTCTTTGAAAATCCTAGATAAGCCCCGGTAATTATTTAAAACCATCTTGATCCATATTCCATGGCATGATTAACATCCAATGCTTGTGTGCGAGTGATAGTGACAACCCCTCGCTGTTGACCTAGCCTTTTAAGGATTTAATTCCTTCTTTTACAAGTATGAAATGTCGGTATAAATGCTTCATGGGAATTATTGAAGATGAATAAGCTAGTTAATCACCAATGAGCAACGATACCTCCCAACCCTAGTAGTATGTCCTTCTTAACTCATAGTTCCTTTATTATGATGAAATCCGCACATATTCTATAAATGGATGAAATACAAACATATTCAACCAAAGACCTATTATCTATGTTTCCCTAAAACAACACATCATTATGCATTCATATAGGTTCGGAGGTGAACGTGGTGACCGTCGAGGAGGAGACCGTCCCCGCTGCTGCAAGTGACCCCGCCGCCGAGGGTCAAGTTCAAGCCAAGCCCCGGTGCACAACTTTATGATTCTAGGGTTTTTATTTCTATACATATGCTTGCAGGATTGAATGTGCATAAGGTGTGTAGGAGTTATGATGAAACCCTAGTATGCAGTAGGACTCTTTTATTAACTTGATTAGAAGCTCTCGCTAGTTGCTTGCTAATTAGGGTTCCGTATCCGTCGAGTGGTAAGGAGACCACTCGTAGTTTAGGAATACTACTATACTGGACACGATGACAAGATAGAAAGGATGGAAAGAAATTGGAGGCCGAACGGGCAACTAGGTGAAAAGAGAAGGACCGACTAGTCTTAAAGGTGGTAGCCCCGTCTCGTGCACACAAGGACCGCGTCGTGTCCGGTCCACGCGGATAAGCTTGAACGTACTGCTTGCATGCTAGTGTTATTGGGCCCAGTAAATCGACGTAGCAATGGAGGCCGTGACGCTAGGGAGATACCCTACCCTCTTGGTTACTAGGCAGAAATTTGGGAGGAGAGTAGGGAGCACTCTACTCACGGATGACGTCCGGGACGGCATTGCGTGAGGGACCCTATTCGAGGACGGTAGGCCCGACTAGTTTTACAGCACTTGAGCGAAAGGTTGTCTCATGCGGCTTCCGGGAAGCGCGTATGTGACGTGCAATCAGGTTTCTCCTACAGGATATACATCGATTCGAATCGCTGCCCCTTACGATAACGAGTACCACTTATCCGGTCCGCCGGTACGTAGTAAGGAGAGAAACATGATGATGATGATGATAATGACTATTATATTGAATTGCTTGTTAATTACTTGATTGTGAATCCTGTATTGAATTAGAATAGTGCAAACTAAATCTGGTTAGTGATTCAACTTAATGCACTGCTAACGAGATGAAAGTAAGGACACACTTGTAGGCTGGCTTAGTGCTTAGCATCCTTTACCCCCGGCCTTTGTATGTCTAGGAGTCGGCTGTAGTTGGCCAACTTGACGGGTCAGTCTTGCTGAGCTTTAGTTGCTCGGGGCTTTGCTCTACGTTGTTTTCGGAGGATCCTGCAAAGTATGCGGCCGATGCTTGGAGGAGAGATGTGGGTGGACCAGTCCGCCAATGGAGGAGTATACACTAGGGAGTGGTGCGGCCCCGATGAGTAGCTAGGAGTTGGATGCCGGCATGGTGTATTTGGGCAGCACACCTGTCTCTGCCGGATGCCCGTGTGTATCGCCGAGAGAGCGATTGTATCGAAGTTCGTTATTATTTTATGTTGAACTATTGATGTAACTAAACGCTTCGGCAACTTGTGAGACTCGATGTACTGTGATGATGATGGATGTACCCCTGTATTTCCTTATGTTCATGTTAAGCTTATGTTTGTATGTTGTAATATCGGGCATCACAGCGCGTAGTGCCACCCAAGATGATCCTGGAGACGGGAACGTCTTCTCGTGAGACGGTTCTGGCACAGCTATCCACCCGGTGCCGGGATTTTGAGCCCTGAAGCAAAAATTTTCTTGTTCCACTGGCATATGTTATCCATTATATGGTGTGTAGATCTCTCATGCTTGTGTCTATTCTGGTAACCCTGGGTATGATCACTACTGCACATGAAAACAATAATCATATATATTTGTTGAGGGACGCCACAACATAACCACATGTCCAGCATCTAGGAATTGTGTATTACGCTTAACCAATGTGGCATACAAAGCCAAGTCGTCTAATGTCTAGATGTGCAAATAACAGCTAAGACAAACGACTATCAGGCAACAACATGGACGTTTATTACGTCCCACATACTACTTAGCGGGTGGGGCATACTGCACAGAATGTTTCTGCGCCTTCTCTCTAGTTATCAATGTTAACCTCATCATCCTCAATTGCTACATGATCAGTGGCGCATCGCTTTCGGTTGCTCAATACCACCATATGTTTGCCATTGGATTTTCTGGATTTTCAATTGAACTTGTTCGTTTGTTGATGCCTTTTTTGGTCCTTCTCAGCCTTGTACTGTGCTGATGATTTCCTTCAACGCATCTTGATGCCTATGTGTTTCTAGGAAAAATATTTCGGCCAAATTTCGTCGATATATCCGAAATATCGTATTTATCAGTGAGGTCTGATATAATATTTATCACCGCAATTTCACGATTAGTGTTGACGTCAAAAGTCGCCGACACACCACTGTCCGGAGAGTCCACCGAAACCCCAGCTGATGCAGAGTCCTGTGCTCCCAACGGACTGGCTCAGCTCGCCGATGTTCGTGTGCGCTGGTGCGTGCGGATGGTTTTCCTGCAAACCAACAAAGACAATAAAAGGTGTAAAATTCCGGGTCATCGGCCCGGATAGACCGATGTGCAGCCATGGCCGATCACGGCATAAGATAGACAAAAATCGGCCATGAACAGAAAACAGCACGGCCCATCCATTTATGAATTAAATGCTAGGCGAACGAATCGTGGTACAAACGATACGAAATCGGCCGATGCTATAACATGCGATCGGTGACTAGCAGCCGATTTCGTCGGTAAACGATCAAATCAATAAGACTTTGCAGAGATGTATTATCGAGTAAAATGTAAACAAAGTAATTATTAATAGGAAGTAATTAGTTTGGTAGCAAGAGGATAGTCTAATCATCAATCAGATCCGTGGATCGGCCGATCGGGGACGCGGCCGATTCTGCCATTGATTATATCGGTGAATTTTTAGATCTATCCAAACGTATAATGATGATCAATATAATCATACTAATAACTCGGGCTCAAAAAGCAGCTTTAACGGATTTGGCATTAATTAAACATAAAACAGCTTAATGAACGTGATAAGCAATCGGCTAAACACTCCGAAAGAACAAGTAAGACAAATACAACCACACAGATCCCAAATCGACCGGTCGCTCCAACAGGACAAGTCAACCGATGGCACGCGGCTGGACCAGGTCCGACGGCCGCGCACGCCCGGCCGATTCAGGACAAGCACAATCATAAACGTCTTGACTATGAAAGTAAGTCTACACCCTAGCCAATCGGCTGCATGCGCCTAGGACAGGTCAACTATCGCAAAGGCAAACACAGGACACGTCAACTGAATCTGCACGATCGAATCGGCCAAGATGTAGAAGAATCCTCATAGCGGCTATCGTGACTCGAACGACCAAATCCGAGCCAATCGGCGTTGTAAGCAAAGGCTGGAACGGGGAGGCAGGACAAGTCAAACTACCTCCACCACGAGCCCGGACCAGGTCGACTTGACTCATCCCGGCCGATACTCACTACGCCGATCGAAAACAGATCTAGTCGTCGGATAACTAGCAATTAAGCCATCTAATTACGAACAATGCGCCGAGAATTAGACAACATAATTACCTTATCAAGCCAACGTGTCGTCGACCGGAGCCCCGAAGATCCCGCGCGAAAACAGTAAAGACTTGACAGAAAATTAGGGTTTGGCGATGCGCCGAAAGTTGTATTGGATGTGAATCGAGTTTACGAGGTTACATCCGAGTACAAATTTATACCCGGCACCAAGAATCCTACTCGGACCCTCTTCGGGCCGATTTCCTAACCGACTAGGATCCTTTTTCCAAAATTAAACTATTATTTCTAATTTTACAACGTGGGCCAGGCCCATCAATGTTATGCTCTTCCGTTGGCGTCCGCGCACGATTCCCGGAAGGGAAGTCCCCTTTACTCGCCCAAGCGGCCGTCGGCCCTCCGCCCACCGGCCCTCTTTGACCCGTAGTCGCCGACAATGGGTCCCTTGGTCAAAAACCGGCGTCAACACATGTCCCCCGGTCCGGGGTATGCAACGCATGCGTCGGACTGATTTATCCTCTTTTATTGCGCCGGTTTTATCGCCCGTCACCTCTCCATAAAAGCCATGGTTACCCCGGTCATTTCCCATCTGTTTCTTCTCCTTTGGCTTTCATCTTCCCCTGCTCTAGCGACCTTTGCCCTTTTCGAGCCTTTTCAACTTCTCACCGCGCCGCCGTCGCTTTCTCTTCTCCGGCGACCATGAATCCCACCGTCGTTGCTGCTGCGGCCGCCGCCGCCGGCCCCGTCGTCGCCACCACCAACTCCGTTCCGGAGGTAATGTACATTCGGACATCCCTCTTTTCTACCTTTGCAATCTTCTTCGTGTTCTTGTTCTTGTTCATTTTCACGATCTATCTTCTTTCCGTTTTGTTTCTCATTTTAGTTTTATTCCTTGTTTTTAGGAGATCCGGAACCAAATCGTCATTCCTTCTAACATCCCGACCCATTTTTTCTTGGGCCCCATGGGCGATCCGGACCCCACGGATCTTATCCGTGCCGAAACGAACCGGGTCCCGTTTCGGCAACAATCCCCATTATCGGCCGAGTGGTCCAAGTAGCTTTAGGTCGTGGCCGACTCCCGTTGCGGGATGGCGCGATTGGTATAACCGGGTATCGGCCGCCCATCAGCAAGTTTGGGCCGACATCGGCATCGCCCATGCCATCAAACTCTCTTTGGCCGACCACCACAAGAATGAACCTTTGCTGGCGGCAGCCTCTTATCTCTCGGTCGGATGCCCCGAATCGCTTCATGTTCGGGCATGGCCCGCCACCATGACCCTCCTTGACACGATCATGTTGGCCGATTTGAATATTACGGCGGAGGCCACCCCGGACGCCATCCGCATCAAATCCACCCACCGAATCAACCCTAAGGAAACTAGGGGTTGGAAGGTCTACATCCGGACCTACAACAAGGGGCACGGCTCGGTTGATCGCCGCGAGCACGTTGCCTTTCTCAACATGTGGCTTGACCACTTCTTCTTCTGTGGGGTCAGCGTGAGCCCCACAAACAATTTCCTGCCGATAGCCGATAGATCGGCCGACGGCTATGCCCTTCCTATGGGCAAGTATCTTTTGGGGTCGGCGTACTTCCTTCTTCACCAGGTTTCGGTGGAGTTGCGTTTCGGCCGATCGGTCAAGAACCTGGGTGGCCCTTGGTGGTTTATCCGGATGTGGTTGTCCCTTCACACCACCAAGGCCATCGATCCGGACCTCGGTGTCCTCACCTTCCCCGGCAATCACGCAGAATCGGCCACGCCCCGATCCAGCCGGTGTATCTCCTTCGGGGAAGCGCTATCCATGGCACCGGGGGCAGCCATGTCGGATGACACCCTGGCGTATTGGTTCGCCGCCCTTTACAAGGGCCTCAATAATGAAAGTACGGATTGGTATCCGTACATTGACTTCTTCGAGAAGGGATATGATACTCCTTTTCCGATCGACCCCACCTTCCCAACGGCCGACGGGGAGGCGGTCAAAATCTTCACCACCCGCCTCCGCCCTCGTCCGCTGCCGACGGGACTCGCTGCCGGGAGCAAGGCTCTATGCTCCTACGAGTTTTACCACCCGTCGGTGGCGGCCCGTCAATTCGGCTTCGGCCGGTTGCCCCCAGCCTCTTCTATGTGGGGAAAATAAAAGCGCGGGCTACCGTCGACAACGCCGTTCAATGGAATTGGCTCGTCGGCCTCACCGCCGATGTCGTCACCGGCGACTTGGCCGGATTTTCCCCGGCGCCCGGAGCACCCGCATCTTCGACCGCTGGTGGGGCGAGTGGAACCGGCACCTCCGCAGCCGGAACACCGCTTCATTCTTCTCCGGTTTAGTCCTGAGCGAAGCTTTCGCCGAGGTATGTGTAGCCGATCTATTTCCATAAAGCCGATTTTGTAGATGAAATCGGCCACTCTAAATGCTCACCCTTGTATATTCTTTTTCAGTCGGACACGGAGGAGTCGCCGACCCGGAGTATCGGTGGCCGGCCGATCGCGTACATGATGCCGAGCCCAATTGCTCCAAACATCGGCTTCACCGATCGCACTCCTGCCCAAGCTTTTGCGGCAATGATTCGAGGGCACCAGCTGCCCGCAAGGTCAAGACCAAGACAGCCGCCATCGAAAGAGGAAGGCTAATGTGCCAGCCGCAAGGCCGACTCAAGCCCCGAAGCGCCACCGCGCGCCGCTAAAGCAGCCTGCGCGCCCGTCCGACCCGGACTACTTCAGCGAACCATCTCCGCCGCGTCAGGTTATCATTGCATGATTGCCGATTCCCTCTTTACTTTACATAGTCTAACTATGAGTTCTTTGCAGGAATCGGCGGTTCTTCCTCCTCGGGCCCGGACACCAACGCCTGATAGGCCGATCCGCCTATCAACTCCTCCACCAGCCAGGATGCCGACACCTGATCGGCCGATTCAAACAGACTTCGGAGCCCGAAGTCATACCAAGCCAGGCCGATCCGAACCCTACGGAAAACCCAACTCACTCGGATCGGCCTGCGTCTCCCGATGTTGCCGCCGAAGTTGAACAAGTTGGTCGTGTGTCGCCCACGGCTTCTCCCGAAGGCACCGCTACCGACGAAGAATCGGCCGGCCAGGAGCTGCCCGCGGCTTCTCTTGCAGGCACCGCTACCAATGAACCTCGCCGATGAGCCCGCCGATATCGAACGAGCTGGCCATGTGCCCGATGCTGCCTCCGAGGATGCTCGTCGATGAAGGGGATCGGCCGGCCGAGAGCTGATTGAAACACACGAACCTCGTAAGTTCAATGGCTCAGCCGATAGACGTCCGACCACTTCGCATTGATGCTTCGCAGGTTTGTTTTTACTATCTCCCTTTTATTTCCTTGATTTGCTTCGATTACTAACTTCATCTTATCTTCCTTGGTATTCCGGCGCTCGGCTTCCCTCGTCCTGCGCCGATTTTGGTATCCGCTTCCGGTCTTACCACCATGGCCGAAATCGCGCGCGAGCTTGAGGCCTCTTCCGTTGATCGCTTGGTGGCCGACGCACAACCCATAAGGGCCCGGTACTTGGAAGTCCGGACCGAGCTCCCGGAGGAGGTGCGCGATGCTCGCACCGTGTGGCATACATGGAGTACTGGCAAATGGACTTTACTCGTGCCCGGCGGCGTCCGGCTCGCCACGCGGAGCAGCAGCAAGCGGCGTTACTCGCCGAGAACTCCATCAAGCGCTCCGAGGAGGAGGCCCGGAAGACCCGGGAGATGCAAGAGCAACTCTCAAATCGGCAGGATGAACCGCAAGCAATCAACCAGGAGATTGCCGATTTGAGAGCATCTCCGGCCCTCAAGGAGGAGGCGGCGGCGGCCTTGGAAGCTACCATTGCACAATTGTCGGCTGATGTGGCGGCTCAACGAGAGGACGACGGATGAGGCAATTCAAACGGCCGAGAAGATGGTCGCCGCGGCGCAGCTGATGTTGGCCCCATCGAGGATGACCTCTTGGTCATGGCCAATCTCGACTACATGCTGGCCCGCGCACTATCTCGCCGTCCAAGATTTCTTGTCCCGCGCCGAGGCCGTTGATTATGCTTAGGTGTAATAGGATCTTGAACAAAATTTTGGTTGTAAACAATTTTTTGCACTAAGGGCGATATACAATCATATCGGCCATCCGAAGGCGATGTTTAAACATCGGCTAATTTATCGGTGACTTCCTCTGTTTTACTTTCAAATTTTTTGTGCTAAGGGCGATACTCTCGGTATCGGCCGTCTCAAGGCGATGTGCATCGACATCGGCTGTAGTCTCTTTTAGGCCGAACACTACGAGTTAATCCAAATGCTAGGATAAGACTGCTTCAAATACTTTCCATTAAGTGCTCGGCCGAATTCTTCCCCTTCTAACTCTTTCAAAATATATGCATTACCCGGTGCCGATTGGCTAATCAAATAATGTCCTTCCCAATTAGGCGACCATTTACCAAACCGATTGTCCTTTACGCCGATCGGCATCCTAAGCTTCCGGACCAAATCGCCCTCTTTAAACTGTTTCTGCACAACCTTCTTATCATAATGGCGGGCGACCCTTGCCTTATTCTCGTTCTATTTTTTCCAATGCATCCAGCCGATTTTGTACTACATCTTCTACTTCATCCATCATCAATCCGTAGTACTGATCGGCCGAAAGCTTTTGTTGCAATTCAATCCTTCCGGAGCCGATAGCTGTCTCCCATGGCAATACGGCTTCGTGCCCATATACCAGCTGATACTGGCGTAACTTGCATGGCTCCATGCCGTGACATACGATAAGCCCATAAAGCGTCCATCAATTTCATGTGCCACTTACGAGGATACTCTTGTATTTTCCGCTTGATTAACCTGATCGGACTCTTATTCGCCGCTTCAGCTTGTCCATTGGCTTGGGCATAATACGGCGACGAATTAATCAACTTAATTCCCATCTCATCAGCAAAAGATTGAAACTCGTCCGACGTAAATACTGATCCTTGATCTGTTGTGATTGTCTCTGGAATCCCAAACCTATAAATAATATGCTCTTTAACAAACGCTATCACGTCGGCCGTCGAAACTTTACGATAGGGCGCCGCTTCAACCCACTTTGTGAAGTAATCTGTGGCTACCAATATGTATTGATGTCCTTTGCTTGATGCTGGATTTATCCGGCCGATCATATCCATGGCCCAGCCTCCGAACGGCCAAGGTTTGATTACTCGGATTCATAGCCGACGCAAGTGCCCTCCGTATAGGCCCGAATTTCTGGCAGTCTTGGCAACTCTTATAATATTTGAAACAATCGGCCAACATTGTCGGCCAGTAATAACCAGCTCGCCTTAGCAGCCACTTCATCTTATGGGCCGATTGATGCGTTCCGCAAATTCCATCATGTACTTCACTCATCACCACTTTCGCCTCGGTGTCATCAATACACTTGAGAAGCACCCCATCCATTGTCTTAAAAAATAGCTGATCATCCAACATAACATACTTCAAGGCTTTATACCTTATCTTCTTATCTGCAGGTTGGGATGGATTGCTTAAAAATTCCGAATTTCCGTACGCCAATCGGCTCCTTCAATATCAGCTATCTCTAAGTTATTATCGGCGAGCCGATATCCGGATGCTAGCTGGGCCAAGTTATTTGCTTCGAAGTTTTGCTCTCTTGGTATATGGCTGATCTTAGCACACTTGAATCTTCTCATTAACTTCTGGCACTTTCTATGATATTGCAACAATATTTCATCTTTACATTCATACTCATCGGCCAGCTGACTCACAACTAACAAGGAATCGCCAAAAATTTCCACAAAATCAGCCCCGGCATCGATGAGTAATTCCAATCCTTTTAATACTGCCTCGTATACGACTTGGTTGTTGGTGTACGTCTCTACTGTAATAGAGTATCCACGTACTACCCCCGAGGCGACACGACAACCAAGCCGATCCCACTTCCTTCCTTGCAAATCGAACCATCAAAGAACACCGTCCATGGCACTGGTTCAACATATCCGGCCGAGTGTTCACCATGTTGCACTACTAAATCAGCCAATACTTGCGCTTTCACTGCTTTGGCTGATTCATAACCTAAATCAAACTCCGCAATTGCCAACATCCATTTGCCCAACCGGCCTTTGGGGACCGGAGCCGATAGCATATACTTTACGACATCGGCCCGGCAAACGACGAGTACACTCTTCGGCCAACAGATAATGCCTTAATTTCATGCACGAAAAATACGGACAGAGACATAACCTTTCCACTTCGGATACCGTGTTTCTGCATCAATCGGTTTGCGGCTGAGATAGAATATGACCCGCTCTTTTCCCTCCTGTTCTTGAGTCAATGCTGAGCCGATGCACCTATCATCGGCCGATAAATATAACTTAAAGGGTATGCCCGACTTCGGCGGAACCATTACCGGTGGGGACACCAAATACCTCTTGATATCTTCTAAAGCCTTTTGATGGATCGGCTCCCACCGAAACTCTTGATTGGCCTTGAGCTTCAACAATGGCGTAAACACATCAAGTCGGCCGGACAAGTTTGAGATAAATCACCTAATAAAATTAATCTTGCCGATCGGGGACTGGAGCTTTGTCTTGTTCGTCGGCGGTTCCAACTTTCTCGATAGAATCAATACTCTTAGGGCCGACTTCAATTCCCTTTTCATGCACAATAAACCCCAGAAATTGTCCAAGCTGAGACGCCGAACGCACACTTGAGCGGGTTCATCTTTAGGCCGTACTTGTCTTGTCCTCTTCAACACTTCTCTAAGATCAGCCACATGACTTCCAACCGATCTTGATTTCACCATGACATCATCAATATAAATCTCCACCAATCGGCCGATCAAATCGTGATATATAAAATTCATGGCCCTCCGATATGTAGCACCAGCATTTTTTAGTCCGAAGGTCATGACAACCCACTCATATAGTCCCAACGCTCCGGGCATCCGAATGCCGTTTTTGATATATCTTCCTCGGCCATAAAAATCTGATTATACCCAGCATTTCCATCCATAAAGCTCAAAATCTTGTTGCCGGCAGCTGCATCAACCAACAAATCGGCGTTTGGCATTGGATACTCATCTTTCGGAGTTGCCTTATTTAAATTTCTAAAGTCAATGCAGATCCGCATCTTTCCATTTTTCTTTTCCACCGGCACAATACTAGAAATCCACTCCGCATATCGGCATGGCCTGATGAAGCCGGCTTCATACAATCTGATAATTTCTTCCTTGACGGCTTCATAGTACCTAGGGTCAATTTTCCGAGCCCCCGCTTATACGGTCGATATCCGGGTTTAGTGGGCAACCGATGTTCAACAATCGATCGGCTGAGTCCAGGCATCTCGCTATAATCCCACGCAAAACAATCTTTAAATTCTTCCAATAAGGCCACTAATTCATCTCTTACTTCTTTACACAATTTCTTGCTAATATATGTCGGCCGAGGCTTGTCTCCATCCCCTATATCCACTTCTTCTAACTCGTCGGCCGACACAAAACCGTGGCCTAATTTCCCGTCTTCTAGTTCATCAATCGGCCGACTCACCATGTCGTCAATGTGTATATCGATCGGCCGATTGTCCGTCAATTCTCCTGTGGGGCCCATCGGAGCAGCCGGGGGTACCGACCCCCGGTCACAATAACTCCGTCGTCCGTAATGTTTATAGCCTCCGCGTCCCAATATGTGCCCGATAAACAAGGCAAGCTTTCCGGACCGGCAAACTCGAAATCGGCGGTTGCAACGGTTACGGACTTATCGGCCCGCACGATTTCGACCTTGTTGCCGACCCATTGAATCAAACACTGGTACATAGTCGATGGGATGCAACAATTGGCATGAATCCAGTCTCTCCCCAATAAAGTGGTGTATGCACCTTTCCCGTCGATGATGAAAAAAGTGGTGGGTATGGTTTTGCTGCCCACGGTGATCTCCATTATTGCGGCCCCACGCACATCTTGGCTTCTCCCGCTATAATCTTCGAGCGTCGGATTAGCCCTCATCATTTCTTCCGGCGTCTTCCCGAGCTTGCGATATGTAGTAATTGGCATGACATTAACCGCCGCTCCTCCGTCGACCAACATTTTCCTCATCGGCGACCCATTGACATAGCCGCTAATGTATAATGCCTTGAGATGCAAATGATCGAGTTGACCGGCTTATCAAATACTGCTGATTCCGGCGTCCACGGAATCTCCGAAGTCTCCCCAACTGGTTCTTCTTCGACCGAATTTTCATCGGCCGATCCGACAATCCTGGGCATCAATGACATCATATTCACCGTGGCTTCAGCCTGGACCACCCGAGACCGCACTTTCGGCCTCCATTGCTTCTTGGGCTTGGGTTCATCATCTTGGTCATCTCCGTAATGCCGTCCGCCCTTGATTTCCCGACAACGCATTCTTTGAAGCCTCCTCTTCGGGTTTTGCTAAGCAAACCACCGGGGCACCACCGACCTTCGTTCTCGGTTCGATCACCTCTCGAATCTTCATGGTATTGGTAATCAAACTCTTCTTCATCATTGATTGGCCCCGATCGATCGTGAACGAGAGGTTCTCTTTGGCACTACATATCTTCGTTCCTCATATCTGCGATTGTAGCCGATCGCTCCTCCGGGGGCCGATTGTTGAGACTCATAGTTGCGACCAATCGGCCGTCCCTCGGTAACTTGATGACCCGACATCACGGTATTCTTCCAGGCCGATGCACTCGGACAGTTCTCGATAGATGGAAGCTTCATGTTTCGGTCCCAACAGATACTGAAAGAAAGGACAATCCCAGTGTGGGTCAAAATCTTCTCGGCGGATCACGCTTTGCTCGTACTCGCTGACTTTGACCGATAGATTCCTGTTCACGTGCCACTTGATCTCTTTCTTCCCTTTCCCTCTTCCTCTCATATCGGCGTATGAAACCAGCTGATCCACCACCGATAGTATTGATGTACATCGTATTAGCAGGGAAAGGGTGCCCATCAACTTTCATCTTCTTCTTCACATCAGCTGCTCGCAATATCCCACTGTCAACCGCCTTCCGGATCTCATCTCTCATAGCATAACAATCAACGGTGTTATGATGTGAATTTCCATGCCATTTGCACCATTTAGCCATTTTCTTCAATTCCTCCGGCGTAGGGATTTTGTGATGAGGGGAAAGCTGGATTTTCTTTTCCCGCGATAGGCTGATCAAATATCTCGTCGGCCTTGGATAAATCAAAATCATATTTTCTCTCCTTACGATTGACATGCGGAGAGAATATCGGCCGTTTGTTATTAGTCCATTCAACCGCATTAATTCCCTCCTCATCATCTTCACTCGTCGAAATCAGCATAAGCTACCCGATACCGCCGATTCCTGGTGAGCTGGAGATTTTCTTCCTGGCCGATTGCCCTGCGTGTTAGCTGTGCCAGCCCATCAAACTCATGTGGGGTAAACTTTTCTTTGATGTTGGAGAATAGCCCCGCCTAAGCAATCTCGGCCAATTGTTGCTCTGTCAGGTTCAGATTGTAGCATCGTCCCCTTAGAGTCCTGAACCTCTGTATATAATCGGTCACCGATTCCCCGATTTCTGTTTCACCGCCATTAAATCGGACAAACTAAGCTCGGTAATGCCGGTGAAGAAGTACGAGTGAAACCTTTTCTCCGGATCAGCCCAACTCTGAATAGAACCAGAGCGACAGTCGAAGCAAACCATGAAAAGGCCGATCCGGACAACGACAGTGGGAATAGCCTAACCCTCAAAGCCTCCTGAGTAGATGCCTCACCAAGCTGTGCGTCATATCGGCTGATGTGCTCCATAGTTGATGTGTTATCTTGCCCAGAAAACTTGGAAAACTCAGGAATTTTATACTTATTGGGTAAAGCCACGGAATCCATCCAGTCAGGGTAAGGTCGCCGATATAATGCACTCTTCTCTTTGGGCTTCAAATCGAACCGATCCTTCATCATATCGGCGATCCTAGCCATGAGGCTATTCATATCATTGGGTCCAGCAGCTGCTGATCCGGCCCCTGTCATATAAGCGGAGTTGGGCTGTCCCCCGCTTGGATGTATTAACTGGCCACTCCCGGAAATCCCAGTGCGATGGCCGGGAACGATGATCGCGGAGCAACCCCATAATTCATGGCCGATTGAATCGGCCGTCCAGATCATGAATCCCTGTTCCCCAGCCGATATAGTTGGCTGTGGAATGCCAGATATCGGCCGCACTATAGCGGGTGAGTTCTCAATTCTACTCGGGCCGGTATTTGGTACGTAGAAGAAATTGGGCTGCTGTGCTATCTGCGGGACCGCTGTCACATTGGTTGCTGCCCCTAACTCGGAAGTCGGCTGTTGTACATCTTGTCCGTCGCCTTCCTCCGTTACCGACTTCTTGGGGTCACTGTCACCCTCCTTGCCCGGCTGGGTTGCACTCGGTACTTGCATTTGCATTGTCTTTGCCAGGCCATAGGTGAGATGGCATGCCGTACAGGGGCTGAAACCCTACTTGTGGTGTGGTGTCCTGAAGGCTAATTCCCCGACTCGACCGTACAGGAGTGCCGGAAGGCTGCGTGTATGCAGGTCCAGAATACCCTTCGATGAACAGCCTGCCATCAATTGTGTCCTTTATCAAATTCCCAATGGTGTTGGTCAATACGCCCGATTGATTGATTAAGGCCCGATGAACGGACGTGTTGACCATATCACCGAGTTGGTTGGCATCCGGCAGTCTCCGGGCTTTGATTTGGTCTAGTTCTTCCGGATGCAGAATCCGAGGGAAGTCCCCTTTTGTGGCCACCCTGCCACGTGTTACTGTTAGGGCCTGAAAGTACTTCTTCATTGCTTCGGCCAGGTATTCTTGGTACTGCAGCTTTTGTTCTGTCGTCATCTTTCCCCAGTGCCGAAACTCCATTATCATCGAAACCTCTCCATGCCCTTTGCCATCCGTCCCGAGAGGAACCGGAACCAAAATCGGCCGATTCTCAGCATCAACCATTGGTGTTCCATCCTCCCCAACAGCCTCGTATGTATGACATCTTGATCTCGGTCCCACTCGGGCGTGCCAAAAAGTGTGTTGACGTCAAAAGTCGCCGACACACCACTGTCCGGAGAGTCCACCGAAACCCCAGCTCGATGCAGAGTCCTGTGCTCCCAACGGATCGGCTCAGCTCGCCGATGTTCGTGTGCGCTGGTGCGTGCGGATGGTTTTCCTGCAAACCAACAAAGACAATAAAAGGTGTAAAATTCCGGGTCATCGTCCCGGATAGACCGATGTGCAGCCATGGCCGATCACGGCATAAGATAGACAAAAATCGGCCATGAACAGAAAACAGCACGGCCCATCCATTTATGAATTAAATGCTAGGCGAACGAATCGTGGTACAAACGATACGAAATCGGCCGATGCTATAACATGCGATCGGTGACTAGCAGCCGATTTCGTCGGTAAACGATCAAATCAATAAGACTTTGCAGAGATGTATTATCGAGTAAAATGTAAACAAAGTAATTATTAATAGGAAGTAATTAGTTTGGTAGCAAGAGGATAGTCTAATCATCAATCGGATCCGTGGATCGGCCGATCGGGGACGCGGCCGATTCTGCCATTGATTATATCGGTGAATTTTTAGATCTATCCAAACGTATAATGATGATCAATATAATCATACTAATAACTCGGGCTCAAAAAGCAGCTTTAACGGATTTGGCATTAATTAAACATAAAACAGCTTAATGAACGTGATAAGCAATCGGCTAAACACTCCGAAAGAACAAGAAGACAAATACAACCACACAGATCCCAAATCGACCGATCGCTCCAACAGGACAAGTCAACCGATGGCACGCGGTCGGACCAGATCCGACGACCGCGCACGCCCGGCCGATTCAGGACAAGCACAATCATAAACGTCTTGACTATGAAAGTAAGTCTACACCCTAGCCAATCGGCTGCATGCGCCTAGGACAGGTCAACTATCGCAAAGGCAAACACAGGACACGTCAACCGAATCCGCACGATCGAATCGGCCAAGATGTAGAAGAATCCTCATAGCGGCTACCGTGACTCGAACGACCAAATCCGAGCCAATCGGCGTTGTAAGCAAAGGCTGGAACGGGGAGGCAGGACAAGTCAAACTACCTCCACCACGAGCCCGGACCAGGTCGACTTGACTCATCCCGGCCGATACTCACTACGCCGATCGAAAACAGATCTAGTCGTCGGATAACTAGCAATTAAGCCATCTAATTATGAACAATGCGCCGAGAATTAGACAACATAATTACCTTATCAAGCCAACGTGTCGTCGACCGGAGCCCCGAAGATCCCCGCGCAAAACAGTAAAGACTTGACAGAAAATTAGGGTTTGGCGATGCGCCGAAAGTTGTATTGGATGTGAATCGAGTTTACAGGTTACATCTGAGTACAAATTTATACCCGGCACCAAGAATCCTACTCGGACCCTCTTCGGGCCGATTTCCTAACTGACTAGGATCCTTTTTCCAAAATTAAACTATTATTTCTAATTTTACAACGTGGGCCAGGCCCATCAATGTTATGCTCTTCTGTTGGCGTCCGCGCACGATTCCCGGAAGGGAAGTCCCTTTACTCGCCCAAGCGGCCGTCGGCCTTCTGCCCACCGGCCCTCTTTGACCTGTAGTCGCCGACAATGGGTCCCTTGGTCAAAAACCGGCGTCAACAATTAGGTATGTTTATTAATCAAAAATTGTCTTTATTATGCATACAACTATAATAATTTAGAGATTAAAGATCATTTCTAGTCAAATCATGTAATTAATTTTAATTACTGAAATTACTGATATTTCCGAAAAAAATTTCCTTGATGTGTATATTAGTGTATATCTCGTATTCGTCGGCATGGTGTGGACATCCAACACCGTCTTCATCGTATCTCGTTTGCGAACGGACGATTCCGATCAAAGCGAACGCTGTGTCTGGCGTGCGTCGATCAACTTAGCCGTCGTCTTTTCCCTCCCCACGCCCTCCCGGGTTGATAGATGCAAGACTCCGCGCCATGCGGGAGTTGCTTGCCCAGAAGATTCTTATTTGATCGACTGAAACCTGTCTTTTCGAATCGCTCCCCGAGAAGACACTTTGATCCATCGGTGGTGGGCATGGCCGCAGCGTCAGGGACAGCAGGGCTGCTTCGATCCGCGGCGAGCAAGCTCGGGGCACGCGCACTTCCACCGCATCATCGTCGTCCTGGACTTCAGAGCCGCTGCCCAGGGATTTCAAGATGCTCTTCTCGTCCGATTAGCTCCTCTTCTGCTGATTCCAACGACTACAAGTAAGGGTTACATTCCAGGCGAACTAGCATTAATTTGAGAGCTAATACGTGTACGCCGAGCTATGATGAATCACTTCGAATTTTTCTCTTCTGTTTCTTGTTTCAGTCCAAACTATCGAGCCATTGTGAATATGGGAAAACTCATCGTCTTTGGTGGTCTGATCTAGATGTATGGATCTCTCTTGCCATCAATTGATTGGATCCAAAACAATATAGATGCTGCCGAGAGCACGAGATTGAAAAGGGAAGAGGAGACTGTGACAACCCAATTTCCACCGGAGGGTGAAAACCGTGCCTTTGTACCTCTTAATCACTCCCAGGAGGATGACTTGTACAACCAATGCAGTTGAATCTCATGAAACCATAAAGAAATATAAATTATGTCAAGAATACAGGATAAGACATTATTCTAGGGAGAATAACATCTACAACAACTGAGTATAAGGACTTGGCACGTAGGCCAAGGAAGCAACACAAGAATACTAGCGAAAGCGATACACTAAGCATCGATGACGGTAGAAGCAAAATCTTCAACTTGAGCGTAGCGGAAGTCTTCGTAGTGAATCCAAAACCACAGGCAACTTGAGTGTAGGCGAAACCCTCCTTAACCATCTTCAATCTCATTCTAGTTGGGTTGACGAAGTCTTGGAGTTGAGGCTTGATCTACTAGTTGGCTGAAAAACAAAGTGGTAAAGCCGTGAGTACATAGAGTACTCAGCAAGCCGCAACTACCTAGCAACAATGTATGCATGCTTAGATATTTTAAGGATAGGCAATGGGCTAGCACCTAAAGCAATTATTCCTCAAGTCTATGTGAATCACATTTTATTTTTAGTCAAAATTTTATAAGTGGCCTTGCAGGAAACAACACAATCCTGCAAGGGTCAAATTTTATGTCCAGCACACCTCCACTAGAACCACAGCTCGAAGTCGGAAGTAAAACACCTATCGGAGGGGAGAAGTAGTAAATGCTAATCGAGTGTGCCGCTCAAGGTAGTGCCCTCCTCGGGCTAGACTATACGTATAGATTATAACTCTGCAGAGTATATACACCTGTACCCACACGCAGCAGGGTTGACATCCGGGTAGCGGCCGCGATCCGAACACCAAACCCACACTAGACCACTCAAATCGCATCGACCGGTGGCGCCCGTCCTCCAGGTCCGGGATCCCCCTAAGAAACGGCAAAGGGTCCTGAAGGTGTGAAAGGCCTACCACCGGCCAGGTGGGGTATCCTCTACTCATGGGTCGAGACAACGCTCCAAAACCCACTAACACTATCTCTACACCACGGCGGGCCAGCCAGTCCTCCGCTAAAATCATGATCTAGCACCTGCCCATACAAGGACGTGTGGTGTGTATGTAGGACCAAAAGCGGGCAACCCAAGAACCGGTCCTTATGCTGCCGGGGCGAGTCACCAAATCCCTCTCCTCAACCACAGTCTCAACAAGTACCACCACAACAGGGACTCCATAACCCAAAGTCCCTACTCACCGTGCCCGCAACAGGCACCATCCAAGTGGGAACTCCCCAAAAGTTCCCCAGCACCTAATCACCTACACTCGCCCTCGCAAATCACCTAGTGGGTTGCTAATACAGAAACACAACACCTAAGAAGCACCTACAATTTATTTAACACAAAAACATGTACATCATCATGTGGGGTTCAATTAAGCATCTAAGCAATTCTAAGCATGCAAGCAGTAATAGTAGAGCATCCTATGGTAAATAGTGGCAAGAGTAACATGATATGGCATAGGTATGAATCTAAGCAGCAGTAACCATTTCATATGCATGAATTCATTTTATGCAATTGCTAATATAGGAGCAAGAGTGATCAAGGATTGCGGCTTGCCTTAAAAACGGGTCCAAGAATATATCGGTGTCCTCGCAAGGCTTCGATAAGTACTTCACGAACTTCTGACCATCTGATTCTACTGTCATCCAAAATTCAGGTGGAACGGGTAAGTGACACGCGAATTGAGAAAGCGGCAGAAATTACGAGAAAGATTAGAAACCGAATCGCACGAGCAGATTTAACCGATGCTAGAACAAGGACATGGACATTACTAACGCGTAGATCGCGATGAGACGAATCCAACGCAACTGACCGCGTAATTTTTGAGGTCCACAAAATTGGATATGAATTTCCAAAGATGACTAGATTAACATCAATTTAATTATGCACTACGAAAACTCATCCAAAGGTTCAGTTTGGCTCACCACCAAAAGTTGCACACAGGCAGGGAT
This sequence comes from Chloris gayana, assembly GCA_031894775.1. Lineage (NCBI taxonomy): Eukaryota > Viridiplantae > Streptophyta > Magnoliopsida > Poales > Poaceae > Chloris > Chloris gayana. The sequence goes on from JAUNZO010004298.1 coordinate 96,542, forward strand.
GAAAGAGTAAAGGGACCTGGGTATGAAACGCGATGTATTAACCAATGAGGAGACGAAAACAAATAGGCGAGCCAACAGTCATATCTCAACCAATCACAGAATCAGGACTCTCGGTTGAGATAGACCCGGAGGCAAAAGGCCTACATGAAAACTGTCCAAAACAGTACCATGCAGTCAGGACACTTGCCATGCACGGTTACAAGCTCAAGCCTTTCAGCCAAAATCCAACGTAGCCCAAACTTTGCTCAAGATAAAGACTTGGAAATTGACTTCTACCCAACAACAGCCAGAGCGTTAGACAGATTGCAGCTGCTACTAAATAAAGCGACTTCTAAGAAGACTGGAACAAAGCAGTAGCTTTCCAATAGCACAAATCGGTTTGCAAGGAACTCCTACTGGCAACCAATAATCCAACAAGCCAAGTACAGAGAATGAAGTAGCCTCTGAGATTCAAACTTCTGTATGAAACCTCGGCCACGGAGACTAAGAACAGAACGGAGAACGGCAAATCAACATACAGATTACGGACACACTCGTCTCACGAAGAGGAAAAGGAGGGCGGGGAGAGGATATCTAGCTCACCATGCAACAAGAAGACAAGGGCCTGATATGGCCGGGGAGGATGACGACGACGATCCTTGACATGCTGCTGCAATTGAACGAACTGCTACCCGGAGTGGCATGGGTGGCGTTCGTGGCACTCTGCACGAGATCCAAGCCCAAAACTTGACAACTAGCAGAAGCTAACGATGAAGGATAAAGAACGCAGGTTACATCTGGATGAATCTCACCAAAACGAGACGAGCGGCGAAGACTAGGCTTCAGCTCGTGCACTGCTCCTGTTCGCTTCACGGTGATCAGGCAGCAGACAACGACGGCGTTCCCAGTGTTCTGCGGAGGCGATGCATTACGGATCAGGCAGGAAGGGAGACCAGATGTGGTTGATGAAGGAACGAAGAGAGAACTGAGGATGAGCTCACCAGGCAGGATGGAGTTGGTGACGAACAAGCGGTCACAGAAGACGGCGTCTTCACAACGGCGGACGATGAACTCGCCGATTCACCTCCAGACTTAAGCACATAGATGCAGCACACAAAGGTGAACAAGAATGGCGGATGGAGTTCGATGAAGATCACCAGAGAGGGACGAGCGATGGCTACTTGGCTCCTGCTCCTCTTCAGCTCGGCGCGGTAACCAGTGCTTGCGGCTATGATCGCAGGGAGGAAGACGACAACAGTAGCTAGTCGCATGGGTTAGCTGGGCCGAACGGTTGTTGGGCTGCACCAAGGCCTGCTACTAGCTATCCAGCAGGGAAGGGGAGATGGGCTTCGTACAAGATGGGAAGAAAACGCGGCCCAAGCGCCAGATCTGAAAGAAAAAAAGGGTTTGGTTTTTACTTGAATGAGTTGGTTTGAATTCAAAAGCTGGTTTTGAATTTTTGGCTAATTCCAGGCTGTTACAGAGACAATCCAGAGGATAAAGCTTGAATTTCAGAAGTTCAGGGAGTCCCAGGAAATGAAGTTTGAAGCTGAGAGGAATGCACTTGCCAAGTTTTCTGAAGATCAGACAACGTAGACCTCAAGTATCAATTTTACATGTAGCGTAGATTTAGAGAAACTGTCACGTGCTTAGTACTCTAGCGTACCCTATCTCTTCTCTGCAATATAATAAAACAGGTGTGGTCGTCATTGCATAATATTTTCGTGTTGGTTTCCTTATTTGTTTCCGCTTTTGGTTTCTGCCCGTCGCGGTCGTCTGTACCAGAAAAATCATCTTTACCAGAAAAATTTGTTTCCGCTTTTGGTTTCAACCGTCGCGGTCGTCTGTACCAGAAAAATCATCTTTACCAAAAAACACGAGCACGGCCGAAGGTTCTGCACCAAAAAACTCGCGCCGCAGCAGCCTGAAGGCCAAAAACACACGCCGCAAAAACTCATACGCCTTGCCCATGCCCCCTCCGCGCCGTCCACCGCCGCCGCTCGTCCGGCCATAGTGCTCCTCCAGGCCCCCTTCTCCTCATCCCACGCTCGTTTCCCCCACCTCTTCATGTCCTCCACCACCTCCTCTACCCACACCCCACGCCTTGCCGCCGCTGCCGCCGGCACGGTGCCCTCCCTCCTCACCGCTGACCCAGGCCAGCGCGATGCCGTCCTGCTCGCTGCGCGCGCCGCCATGGGGAACTGCCTCAGGGAGACCCGCCTCGACCTCGCTGTCCCTGGGCTCCGTCTCGCCGCCAAGGGGAAGGTGAGCAAGCGTTCGTCGCTCCCTGGTCTGTCATCCATTGCGGGGATTCTGGTTAGTGACATTTGGTGTCGTTTAAGTGAGGGATGTTTACGAGAGCGGGGATATCACCTGGTGCTGGTGACCACCGACCCGTTTAAAGGGCAGGTATGCTCCTACTATGAGATTAATTCAGCGCGGCTGTTGATGAGCATATGCCAGTTCTACATGATGAATCGGCAATGTCATGCATAAACTGCTTTGGACGGTATGATTCATTGTTCCTAGCGACTATGACCTTAAATTAATACAAGTTTGTGTTCCTGGTCATGTCTAGAATTTCACCTATTGTGGTTCTACCTTCTACCTGATTATATTTAAGTTGAGCCATGGAATTTTACCGGTGTAATGTAATCTGGATGCTGACAACACTGGAGTAAGAAATTATTGCTTCTCATGATCAGCTATTGTGACGTGCTGTTGTATCTATGCTTTCAGGTTCTCAATGAAACAAGCCTTTGGTGGTTCAATAGGACCCGTCATAGTACTCCAAATGCAGTTGTCTTCTCCAGATAAGAATATGACAATTGCCAAAATGTGCTCAGTTTTTCCAGTTGAATTTGTTCGTGAGACCTAAGGCTTGCTACATCTGTTAATTATTTCTGAGTATCCATAATTTGTTGTCTGTGCTAATCACTTAAATCAGAATGCAAATATAGCTGATTGTATATGCTATGAAACCTTTCGCAGGAATGCAGCTTCTTTGTTGTGCCTTCTTCATATGATAATCATCTCGTCGTTTTTTATTTTTTTTCCTTTTTTTTTATCATTCATCAGGACTCGCTTTTGTCTTAGTCTCTCACGTTCCTTTTTTTGTTTATTATGTTCCTTATTATCAATCACATCTATTTGTTCATTGGATGCCTTCTGATTGCTATTGCTTATTTCGTTTGCCTGGTCTGCACCTGGAGTTCTTCCGCCAATATCTTTCTTTTGCCCCATATTAATTATATCTGCCCAAGACGCCAGATACGACGAGGATGTGGTGAGGAGGAGGAGGTGGCCGGCAGATCCGGCGCCCCGACGTGCAGGACGGGCTGGGCTGAGCCCAAACCTATTTTCTCTTTTTTTTTTTCTTAATCACGGCAATAGCGGGCGCTTTGACCGTTACTGCACCATCTGGATTTTTAATAATTGTGTAGTAGTGTAATCCCTGGGAAATCTCAAAGGAAGAAGTCCCCTTTTCCTCCCCAACTATTGGCAAAGTTTGCATTCCGTCGCTGAATTACAAAAGTGGGTATTTGGTCTGCTTGAACTTTCGAAAACGTTCACTTTTACTTCCTGAGTGGTTTGTAGAGTGGTTTCGTCCTACGTGGTAGGTGGGGCCCACAAGTCAGAGAGCCACGTCAATATTGATGGCCCCACCCTTCACCTCTCTCTTCTTCTTCTTCTCTCTCCTCTCTCTCACCAGACGACACCGGGCGGCGTTGCCTCCTGTGTGTGTGCAGCCAGGCCGGGCCGCCACCGTCCCCTCCCTAGCGCGATGCGTGTCGTGGACCAGATCTGTTGCATCACTTAAATCTAATTTATCAGTCGTATTTGCAAATCCATGAGTATCTATAATTGTTTGTTCTTAAAATCCATAGCGAAGCACGGACACTTTTGCTAGTTTACTTATATGTAGGATGAGTCTGATTCATATCTGGATGGTTTATTAGCGAAGTATAGTTCATTAGGCTATCTCCAATGGTGAACACCCAAATCCGAGACCCAATCGCTAAATAGGTCTCTGTAACCATGAAAACAGGAGAGCCAAAAACATATGTCTCCAATAGAGACCCGAAATTGGGTCATGGAAATTCCTCGCGCCTCCCCCTGCAGCAGCAGCTTCCTAGTGCAGCCGCCGCCGTGCAGCAGGTACCTCGCGCACATACCACCACCCCCATGAAGCAGCAGCCACGCGTCGTCACCACTCGCAGCTGACGCCCTCGCTCATCCGCCTCGCACACATGCTGCCGACGCCGTAGCGCAACCGCCACTACAACAATCATGTACTACTGTAGCAGTGGGTGAGGCCACCCGCTGCTACATTCGCGATGCTAAAAATAAAGACTAGTAGCGGTGAGGATTGTGAGTAATTTCAGTTTTTTTTGCATATTTTGCATTGAAGCAACGATCAACACGGCTTCTAAATCTGAATAGTAGGAAAATGAAGATAATTGTTACTCTTCGGTTTGAGAACGACTTCAAAAGATGGTAGCAAACATCCCTCTGCTCAGCTGATCTTGGAGATTATTACTCCCATTTTGTGTGTTCCATGCTCTTTTTTTCTTGTCATTTGCTTGCTCTTTATCGTTCTTATGTAATTTCTGTAAAAGTACTCTACCCGTTGCCATACATACATATGATGCTAATTGAACTATTTTATGTCATATATATGGTATAGTTGATCTCCTTGCTTCCTTTCCCTACATCTACCCACTTTTATTTTGTATAACTTTCACTCTGTTTAGCTTATGGGTTCAAGGAAACAAGATCACAAGGATGGTTATTTATTTTAAAACATCAGTATCAAATGGATTACTTCTAAAGCATAAATTTTGTAAATAATGCATTGGAATTTACTACTTACGTACAAAAATTGCCCCGAACTTCAGATATCTTAAGTTTGTTTGTAGGTGACCTTAACAATATATGCATGTACCAATCAGAAGTTGTGATGAGAAGCTTTGGACTGTTGACTGTGCAACAGTGGTTAATAATTTCAGGTGAGTGAGGCAAAAGTTTGTGCGCCTTTCAGTTTCTGTGTTCATTTCATGCAAATTCCAGTTGTAGAGAACCCGTGTAATGGGGATTATTCACTACCAGAAAACAGTTAGTTGCCGTGTGCCTGTGGCACAAGGCGAAGGCCGTCTGGCACATGGTAACACAGTTTGCTGTAGGTGGCCCACGGCGAAGGGCAGACGGCAGCAAGATCCGATGGCAAAGCAGCGTTTGTTGTGTGCCAGAGCTTGGGCACACGGCAAAGGAGGGGCACACGGCAACTCCTTTGCCATGTGCCGGATCCAACACACGGCAAACACAAATCCAGTAATGGTGGCAAACGGTGCGGGGTTGACCGCGCCGGCCATCTTTGCTGTGTGCTGGCAGTTTGGCACACGGCAAACTATGGTCAGTTTGTTGTAGTTTGCCGTGTGCCAGGCCCCAACACACGGCAAACTATGGTCAGTTAGTTTGCCGTGTGCCAGGCCCCAGCACCCAGCAAAGAGACCGTCTTGATCACCAGTATGGCCACTTTGTCGTGTGCCTAGGTTCCCGGCACACGGCAAAGTGACCATACAGTTTCTTTTTTTTCTGTTTTTTCTTGCCTCGGACACCTCATATACACTCCAAACAACCCATATATCAAACACATCACAAATATATCACATAATCATCAATATATCACACATATCATCGATACGACACATATATCATGAATATACCACATATATCATCCATACATCGCATAACATCACATATATCATCACAAACATATCACAAATCCATAGATCGTCCACGAGTACAACAAGCTACAATTACCACAAGTCCATGTCATTCAAGTAGGTGGTGGGTCGAAGGGCGGTGGGCCGAAGGGCGGCACTGCTGGGAACAACTGCTGTGGGAGAGCGTAGGTGATATGTTTACTGAGGTATTCGATGCTGCTGATAGGTTCTGCAAAAAGAAGAAAAGATTGCAAACGAGAATGTAAGTTTCTATGCTGTCTAAGTCTCTAAATGATTGTAAATTGAACAATATTTCTAGATTATCAAGTTTATAGTTTATCTAAGTCTCTAATACTTCAAATGAATCAACAAGATTATGAAGTAGGTTACCTGAGGAGTTACTGGAAACGGACGGGACATAGCTGGAGGCGATGGTAGTGGTCCTCCTGCTGCCAACTAAGCATGCACGTTCTGAATGTAAGCAAACAGGTTGGCCACATCCCCTACTGCCACGCCGATTCCTCCTGTCGTTGTCTTCTCTCTTCGGCGAGCTCGGCCTACAATATAAGTTTCCATCCCAATGTTACATTACAAAGCTAATACATGATTAGTTATTTAATAATTATTTACTAAAGCTAATAAAGATTTTGTGCATTGAAAATAGCTCTTTTAGCCCCAGTGACCATGACCGGACTCGTATCTCTGCTCCTAGTCTCGTTCAGTTGCAGCTAAATTATTTTGAGGGCAAAGCACCTTTCCTTGAAACTATGCCATCACTAGAAACTGCATCTGTCTCATTCCGTTTGTGGCCGGAGGATTCCTGTGAGAAAGGCACTTCTGGGGGATGTTGTGGCATTTGTGGGGATTGCTGTGGTGATTCTCATAAAGGTAGATGTGTTCTTCTAGAGGGTCTATCAAGTGCTGTGAATTTAGCATTGATAGCTGAGCCAAGAATGGTATGTGGACTTACATCCTGTTTCTTAATGTGCAGTTCTGTTAGCTTGTGACACCTTTCCTTTTCAGTGCCTGTTTATTGATTTTATAACTCTCAGCATTATTGGTCACTCGACCTATATATTGTACTTCAGTTTTCTTTATGTCATGTACAATAAAGGATTGCGAACATAATTCTTTCCCTTTTTGCAATTTCTTCAGTTTCTTTTCAGAAGAGATATGAACTGGTGTCCTACATTTAGTAAGTTGAAGAAATTGCTGCTGAATGACTGGTGTGTGACGATTGACTTCTTTGCACTAACTTGCATTCTCAAAAACTTGCCCATTCTTGAGAATCTTACTCTGGAATTACATGCGGTATATTCTTTCACTACAAACTTGCTACTAGCAATCTTTTAAGTTTTTTTTCCTGCATAATTTATTTATAATGTTGAAATGTATGTTTTGGATACAGGGGTCTCCATTTACTGCTCAAATGGATGGAAATAACAGTGTCATGGAGAAATCAGCTGCTTTATCAGAGAGACTCAAGATAATTAAAATTAAATGTGAAGATGTCGATGACAGGGTTTACAAACTTGCTGAAGTTTCTGAGTGCATTGGACATAGAGATTACTATCAAAAGGACTAAAAAATTCACAATTCAGTACTAAGGTAACTAGTAACACACTTCATGCTTCAATAGAATAAAGTGCATAACCAGTTGAAACAAAAGCCATCAAAACTATTGTATTGTTTGCCTATGGCCAAATACTTTCATGGCAAGAGAAGTATCCGTGTGCATGTCATTAGTATATCTGAATGTTATCATATCATTGCAAATGGAATGGTATTTGACTCATTCAGATCTTATATTTAATGTCATCTGAAGAGTATGCTTGGACGTAAGTTTATAATCTAATTATCAGGTCAAGAACGTCCTGATTTTGTTCAATATTAAACAACCCCGCGGCTCTATGTTCATTGCAAGTGGCCACACATGCTTTTGAAATGTCACTAAAGCTCTATGTTCATCCTGCATATATGAAGTTCAGTTACGTATGCACCTTTTGATAGTAACTTTTAGTTACAACTTGTAAGATTGCATGCTACTTTTGCTGTGTAATCTTGTTGTTACTTGGTACTTATACTCTGTATGTCGATTATGTTAGCCTCTATAGCTCCCATCACACCTCGCCTCATAGTTGAGGAACACAGACAATTTTTTTGTCACTCCACACTAGACCCATTTCTACTAATTCGGCACAGTTTAATACATTACTTTCACTGTCTTACACATGATAAACACACAAACACACTATGCTGCACTTTAGCGATACAACCCGGCTGAACACTCATGCAGCATATACACTAACATACGTGCATGCAGGATCACCTTCACTAATTCCTGCATGCATGTTGACCCATGCCACTACTGCTATCTGCCAATCACTCAACTATGTACGCACTCTGCTTCACAAACTAATCAACTTGCTTCACATGCAAACTTATCAACACTGCACAACTATATTGCTCCCCCTAGGTTGCTGTAGTGCAGTCCACCTAGGTTGCTTAGCAAATAAGTAATTTAGATATTTTCATAAATTGTAATAGGTTTCTTATGAGTCAAGTCAGACTTCTCTATATAATGAGAGGATTGTAATCAGATTGAATCAAGAAAGGAACAAGGGTTTAACCCTCTCTCTCTCTCTCTCTCTCTCTCTCTCTCTCTCTCTCTCTCTCGCGCGCGCTCTCACGCCACCGCCCTCAAGCCGCACGCTGCCGCTGCTGCCTCACAACCACCGTTGCCCTAACCTCTAGCCGCCCACCTCATCCTTGCACGTAACATCTGGTATCTAGAGACCAGCTCGATCCTCGCCGCTACCATGAGTTTCTTCGATGAGATCCGCGCCAATATTGCAACGATGCAAGAGGTGCACCTTCGTCAGGTGCAAGCTTTTACCACTCTTAGACAGGTGGCAGATGCATATTTTACGGCTGCCATTGTCGCCAACAACACCAAGGAGGAGGACATCATCCAGACGCCTACAATTGTTGTCACATACTGCTGCTGCTATCTCCACCAAGAACCGTTGATCTGCTTCCTGCCAAGCCGAAAGACGTCGCTGTTGCAACAATAGATCTGCCTCGAAGATCAGCCCTACCGATAGCATAAGCACTCCAGATTTGAGCGCAACGATCGAGGTAACACCATCTTGAACCCAATTCACTCACCTTCGGCTGTCAATTTGGTGTTTTTCCCCGCCCTGTCCACCAATTTTGGTTGTGCATCGACATCTGCAACGACTTCTCTAATAGTTACCGATGGGGCAAATCCGGCCTTGTCAGCAGTCAGCAGTGGAGGGTGTCGTCGAGGCCCAACCAGCTGATGCCCGTGCAGCCAACTTGGTCTTCCCTACTTTGGAGCACGCCATCCCGGTTTCGCCACTCAATGATCTGGCATTGGGAGACCTAGCTTCCGCTCCGGCAGCTGTTTTAGTACACCTCTCCACTCCAATCAGCGATGACTACAAGGGCGTGCAGGCGCCTAGAGACCCTGTCAGCAACATCCCCGCTAAGGAGGGCAACTTGGAGGTGGCACGGGCTCTTGCCCTGGACATTGATGAGCTACTCACTGATGGAGCAACGGAGACCATCTATGCGGATGGCATCACCATGAGTAAGCATATTGTGTCTACTACATGGTTGTCTATTGCCTTACTACTCCTGCCAGTATTCTTCCTTGTCATCAACCATATCGCCAGCTGGGAGACCACCAGGAGTTCGTGCTCGGCATGAGCCATTCCATCGAGAGCAGGCGGCTTGAGATGGGACTTTCCTCATAGGATAGGAGGTTCCAATGGAGATGCTACTATAGGTGATGGTGCAATGGCAGGACTGCTTTCCTCTTCTCACCCACCAATGGCGCCCGTGGGTACTTTGATGTCTCTTCCTCTGTTGGTGTGAACTCTATGATCTTCGGTGTAGACCTTGGTCGGATGTTCAACAAGGCTACCATGAAGACTCTTGTTGATCCCTCTAACAACCATAAGGGCAGCCATGTGATTGTCCTTGTTTTACTTTTTCTATGGGTTGCACTTCTAATCAACCCGGAGAAGCAGACTACAACAACAATCAGGCGTAAGCATCCCGTCCTTATTCATTGGTTGTTTGTTGCTTATTATCTTGTGCTCTTATCTCAGCCCCAGATCACATCCAACCATAAGGGCCACAAGTGCAAGAACTTGTTCTGCAACGAGCTGCTGGCTGACCTAATCTACATCAATGACAACGTCTCGCGAATGGCTATCATCGGCACCGAGGGGCATCGTTTGCGCTTCCCTGGTCTCCTCGTCGACATCAAGATCCGTGACGATGTCCTCACCAAGCTGCAGTTCCTCACCAACGGTATCTCCTCTGGTGAGCTAGCCTCGTCTTAGACCCTTCAGGACGGCCTCATCTTCGTCAACGGATGCCTCTACATCGCTGCATCGTCGCCTCGCTTCTACCATTTACTGGCGGTCCTACTTCATCATGGCGAGGCGGCCCTCCTCCATCAGGTCGTAGTGGGCTTCCGCAGTCTTCCCCAACATGAACCATTGCTGGCCCGTAGCATTCTGCTTCTTAAGGAGATGCCCCGCAACAACATTGACACTGTTTTTCAGGTACCCAATGGAACAGTCTCACCATTATTAGCCGCGGAGTTCGGCATCTTCTTCGGGCACTAAATCGCCAACGCCATAGGGAGGTTTCACCCCACAGTCATTCCATGCGCACTAAGGCATGGTGCATCACTCGAGCTAGCAGCTCCTACAATGATGAATACCCTGTTCCACCATGATGACAATCTGTAGCGGCAACACTTCGAGAACCACTGGCATTTCCTCGATGCTGACTCTGCAAACATTTACACAGAGTGTTCCATTCAGGTTATGCACTACATTGTTGGTTACACCACTTCTGGAGACATCAAGGATGATACTTGTTGCATCTACAACATCCTTGGCTCCTTCCATGGCGACACCATCCAAGGTGGCCTGATCGTCTTCGCGAACGGGCTATACATCGCTGTTACATCAGCTGGGCTGCATCGTCATCTTCAGTTCAACCCTCCAGCTAATGTTCTTATCTGTGACCATTGCTCGAGAATCACCCAGCGTGCTGACCCAGCGCAAGGATGTGTTGTCTGAAAAAGCGTCAGGAGATGATATGGGCCTAGGGGCCTACAGCCACCAAGCACAACAAGGCCCTGGCAGCAGCCCACTAGGTGCAACAAGGTCGGCCCAGTTACTGTAGTGCAGTCCACCTAGGTTGCTTAGCAAATAAGTAATTTAAATATTGTCATAAATTGTAATAGGTTTCTTAGGAGTCTTCTCTATATAATGAGAGGATTGTAATCAGATTGAATCAAGAAAGGAACTAGGGTTTAACCCTATCCTTAGCTCTCTCTCTCTCTCTCTCTCGCCGCCGCCCTCAAGCCGCACGCTGCCGCTGCTGCCTCACAGCCACCGTTGCCCTAACCTCTAGCCGCCCACCCCATCCTTGCACATAACACAACCCTATACCTTGCTCACGAAGACTAAATCTCAACCCACACACTAAGTCAAGACTTGTCTTGCACTTTGACTTTCAATATAAATCGAGATATTTCTCTCTTCAAAAAAAAAAAAAAAAGACTTGTCTTGCACCCTAAGGCTAGAACTTGACTTGCACTAAGAAAAGACTTTCCCGCACTAACAAGGAGCAAGGATTACACTAACAGGTTATATATGTAGGAGACTCTTATGACCTATGCATTCCTGTAACTTTTGTTTGCCTTTGCTCTGCAAGGCATTCAATTTTGCACGCATTCGATTTGCTCCCCATTTCTCCTAATGAATCAATTCTACAAATGAAACAATGTGGCCCATTGCTTTCATAGAAGAATCAGAAATTAAATTGGTGGGGAAACATGGATGCTGGCTACTGCTATGTGACAGTTCAGTTGGATGCCATTGAAATAAAACCTTTGAACCATGAATGGAAGTGTTGCCAACATCATGTTCATAATGAGTGTCTAAATCTTTGAAGGATAAATTTGAGACACTTCCATATTTTTGTATTATGTATGAATCATACATATTGAATAAGTTTTAAATCTGTATCTTAAACTTTTTATGTCAAGTGACTGAAACAATATAATTCCTCCTGGTGACAATGGGCTCACTGTTTTGATTTTTTCCTATTTTGCAGGTTTCTTCCTCTGGTAATTTAGCTGTTGATGATGGGCACTTCGTCTTTTGATGATATAATATTGAATTTGGCTGCTGAGACTATCTAGTTGCATTGGTTTCTGTCGGTCATATTGTCATGTCATGCACTGCTGTTTACGTGCAGAAATTCATGTTACTATAAGCTATTTTTTGGTTGATTACTAAGCGTGGTACTGGATATATGCCTTAGTTTTCAGTTGATGGTCTAGCATCTAATGTGTATCTTTGCTTCATATTATAAACAAGAAGTTTGAGGGAAACACGAAACCTATCGGCAAAAATATATCATGGAGGCGTAGGCACTAATACTCTGATAGAATAGAATGTTGCGATAAAGATTGTATCTCTAATTGGACTAGCTGGCCGCAGGCTGAAAAGAAATTGAAAGAGCGAAATAATTTGGGCTAGGGCAGGAATGAGGCATGAGAAGCCCATATGTACCCTTTTGTGATAATTAACGTTGCCTTTGCCGCCGCCGCAGGGCTCGCTCATCTCGCTGACTCGTGTCCCGGCGCCTGCACCACCAATCGGAATGAGTACACAAACTCGACCGATAAAACGCCGTGTTAAGAGCGTGCTCGCCCGGCGCTGGCACCACCAATGGAGATCCATGCGCCGACTCAGAAGATTGGTACTACAACGATGCGTTCATCAATTTTGGCAACAGCTTACTGCTCATCCGGGATCTAGATGTGCTTTTAGATGAGGTGGAGATCACCGGCAGCCTATACTGGGAGTGCGAACACAACGATGTCCGAGAACATATCTAGTGCTTCCATCGGATTAGGTGCTCCCATGCTCCCACAATTAATTTGCACTACAAAAAAGATGTGAAAAATTGTAACAAAAATATATATGAATAGTTCATGTTACCTTCTATCATCATGCAAAAGTTTAGGTGCAACAAGTATTCCTGTAAGACGCGACAAAAAAGATAAATAAGTGTTTAAACAGTAACGGGTTATGCTTATAATATGAACACTTGCAACCCGCATCTGTTGAAGCTGTTTTTCTCTTTTTTGTTGCACTTTATACAGATTTTTTTTTCCATCTACCCTTTTGCATAATGATCGAAAATAACATACACTATCCGTATATATTTTTGTTACAATTTTTTGCATAAATTTGCTAATGTAAAATTTTGGTGGGAGCACGGGAGCACCTAAAGGTGTGGGAGCACTGGATATGATGCCTGCTCCTCTCAACGTCCAAAACTGGATCCAACACGCCTGTACCAAGCTCGCGTGCTGACCATCGATGGGTGTGTCACTAATGTCATCCTCAAACTAGGCGACCCTCCCCCTCGTCTCAAGGTACCTGACAAGGTTGGAGATTGCCGTCATTGACATATACAAAGATGTTCTTGATTTTTCAGGCTGTCTTGCACCGGAGATTCTTGTGATCACACAGTGAGAGCTAGGCTAGCTATTCGCGGATCATGTCGCCATCTGTGTCAAGCATCTGCCCATCGTGGACAGCGAGTTCTTCTATGGAACCCGCACTCGAATTTCAGTACCTGGTGTCACCAATTTGCATCTTGACTAGTGCAACAAGAAAGCTCCATTGCTTGATACCATGCCATCACTACAAACTGCATTTGACAGGTTGAGCCAAAGGTCAGTGTGCGAAGATCTGTGGCAATTCTGCTCATTGTTGTGGTGAGGATGACCACAAAGGTCGTTGTATACAACCTGAGGTTCTGTCGAGTGCTACGAATCTGGAGTTGACTAGCGAACCTGCAGTGGTACGCGTAATTGCATTTTGATTCTTTATTCCCTTATGATTCTTATTTTGAAGGTTTTGTTGCATACTAGCTTTTCGTCATTGCGCAGTTGTCTGTGCACCGACAACAGGGCGATAATCTGCTAGACTCGTTACAGTTGGTGGTAGCCACTATATATCTCATATAAATGGATCTTGTCTATTACGACTCAATGTTCTCATATCCACCAAATAGAAGGTGGTAGCCACTATATAAGATATTAACATTGGCTATCAAAAAACAATTTGCCAAGCTACACTACCGGAAAACAGTTAGTTGCCGTGTGCCTTTGCCGTAGGTGGCCCACGGCGAAGGGTGGACGTCAGCAAGAACCGACGGCGAAGCTCTGTCTCGGATAAGGTGGAGCCCAAGCTCTGTCTCGGATAAGGTAGAGCATGGAAACTAACCCCATCTACACATCCACGGGCTGTCCAAAAACATGGACATTTCGAAACAGATACGGTTTTAGATATGCAAACAAATACATATTTTCAACCGTATCTCTTTCGAACAGGAGACGGCTAACTAGGTTACATGACCTACGAACATGATATGGAAGGAGAGGTCGTGTTGTGTCACCTTACTACGCTAGGAAGCGACGAGTCAAGGACGGCGCCTCTCTGCAAAAAAGTAAAAAAAAAATTACTATCCAATGAAAATTTCGGCAGCACCTACCCTAAACAGTGAGGTTTCCAAAACCTGCAAACAAAGCAGCGGCACGATGGCCGACAACCACAACCAATTTTATAACAATACACAAAATCTGCAAACAACTATGAATGTAGATGTCCTCCTAAAATTCTATAACAATACACAAAGCATATATGGATAATAAAGGATTTTATTTCTTTTACTCAATTGAAGTTCCACCCAGACATCTAATTGTTAATAATTGGACTTGAGAATGAGACTACACTGCATGAAAGAGGATAAGTACCTGTCGGACGCAGCCGGAAAACTAGCGAGGTTGATCGGTAGGCGGACGCTGCTGCCTCCCTCGTAGGTACCGGACGCTGCAGGGCGCGGGACCAAGAGGCCGATGGGCCCACGAGGCCGGCGAGGCGACCTCCGGTTCCGGCCGACGGCGAGGCAGGGCGAGGGCGGTGGGCGAGGCAGGGCGAGGGCGGCGGGCAGGGCAGGCTGACGACGACGGCGGGGCAGGGCGCGGGTGGGGCATGGGCGACGACGGCGGGCGGGGCAGGGCGCGGGCTGGGCGTGGATGACGACGGCAGGCGGGGTAGGGCGACGGCGGCGGGCGGGCGGGGCATAGGCGACGGGCGGGAGCGTGGCCAGCAGAGGAGTGAAATGAGCGTGTGTGGCTGGGAGAGAGAGCGCAACGGCTAAGTGTGGGCGGCCGTTTGTCGTGTGCCTAGATCTGCAGCACACGGCAAAGGCCGTCTTTGCCGTGTGCCTAGATCCGCGGCACACGGCAAACAGGTGGCCTCGCCTAGGTCAGAACGCCGTGGGCCGTAACGCAGCCACACGGCAAACACCATTTTAAAACCAATATAGAGCCTCAATCAAATGAATATTAAGATTCCACACACAGAAACCTATTATTTCATGTAATTATAGGTGAAAATCAATTAATAAAAATTAAAATGATGTAATTTCATGGTATTTCATTTAAATTACCAAACTAGTCCAAAAATATCTAAAAATAACATGTTAGTTCATGTTAGTTCATGTAATTTTGTATTCTGCATATAAGAAAGTTTTGAATTGAACTTACAATTCAAACTTGTCTTTGCATGTATGAACCTTACCTCATCTTTTCTAATCTGTATGGAATTTCATCGGGCCACCTTTACGTTACAAACATCGTACATGATAAAATGCACAAAAACAACTCAACTATTTATCACATGTTTTGTATATGATAAAATGATATACCGACATATTTCGTGAATTTCAGACATCGTTTGAATTTTGTAGAATTTAAATAGTATTTCACCCGACGGTCGTGGTAATGTTTCCTCAAATATGATTTTCAAAATTTTATTCTAACTACTGCATATGGTCTTACACTAGTATTATCATCATGAATATCTTTTTTCGACTCACTTTTGTCTATTATTTCATGCACCTGTTCAAATTTCACTTATTCCAAAAATATCTTTTAAACAAAATAAATTGGATAAATATAGAAAAAATGGCAAGAAATGACCCAAATTGAAACATAGTGTACCAAGCCATGTACATGCATTAGACAAAAAGTTGTGCAGGTGAAATGCAAAAAAAAGTTGTAGTTTGCTGTGTGCCATGGCGCAGCACACGGCGAACCTGTCTATCTGCCGTGTGCCGTGGCTAGAGCACACGGCAAACCGGACTGTTTGCCGTGTGGCAGCTTCCTGGCACACGGCAAACATTGATCCAATAACGGCCGTCAGCGATCGTTGCCCCGGTGTGAAGTTTACCGTGGGCCACAACGCGGGCACACGGCTAAGTGGTTGTTTGCCATGTGCCGGAGAGTTGGCACAGGGCGAAAGTGTGTGCGCTCTTTGCCGTGCGTCACGTTGGTCGACACACGGCAAAGGATGCCTTCGCCGTGTGCCCGATAAAAAGCCCACGACAAAAATTGTGGCACACGGCAAAATTCTGTTTTCCGGTAGTGCTATTAAGCAATCTTTGTTTTCACTGGGGTACCAAGAGCCAGCCCTGTCAATGATCTTCTGCCTGCCGGTCAAATCTTCTTCATATGCAACAAGGGTCTGCATACAAAACGGAGTTTAAGTAGGACTATCGTCACGTGTTAACTACAGAGAAATGGTATGTTGATTGATAGAGTGCATACCTGGGACCCACTAGAACTACTAGAAGAGTGGGAGCTGGTGGGCGGGACCGAGGGCGGGGGCAGGGCTCGGGGCTGCGCGCTGGTCGCTGGGGACAGGGTTTAACTTTTGAACCTTCGTCGTGCTAAGCTTTTTGACCAGAATTTCCCCCATTTATTATTTTCCGTATTGTTCAGCTTTTGCTCCCTGGAGGAAACAAACAGTAGTTACCATCAGTGCAAGCATTAGCTAGATGGGAACGTTTTTGAGTAAACATGTTAATCTGTGCGACTACAGTATCACTGTAAATGAAAGCATTATAGTGAGTAAACATCGGGATGCAAGTCTTTCACTTTTTAGGTCAATGGCTCAACCCAAACTCTTAAATGGATGGGTACTCACATGCATCCCTAAGCAGATATGATGATTGAACACATAAAAAGTTCATATTGTTTTCAGGAAATAGAAGTGCATAAAGTTTTGTAATCTAGCCCGACAATTAGAGAAGCTCCAGCCGTTTGGTGCAAAAGATAGTTATGTTCAGCCATTATAGACAACACTGAAAGATATCACCCCTTCCTTTAGCTTCCTGTCTATAGCATCCTCGTCCCAAATGATAGAGTTTTTATGTAATCTAAACTACATATACAGTGGGTAGAGGTGCAAGTGGCACGGGTCGGGCTGGCCAATGCTGCTAGCCAGTATAGCGTTGCCAGTTGGCCCGCATAAGCAAAGCGGCACCGCAACCTAACCCGCATCCGTTGGTGGGGTGGCGCCGCAAGAGCCTGCAAGGTGAATGGCGTGGCGATGACAAGCCACCGGTGATTCCTCGCATGTCCCAACCTCGCCGCAAGGGCCCCCACCCCCCAACAATCTGCAGCATTGGGACAAACGACTAATCCTCGCGGGCGGAATCTCCTTGCCCCACCATCGCGCCTCCGGCCGCTGGTGGGGAGGCTCAATGACAGCGATGGCACGCCGATTGGGCAAGGGTGTCGGTGGCGATGCGGGCGATGGTGGCGTTGGGCACATGCACCTCAGCGTGAGAAGGATCCTAGCGTCCAAGTTCGCCAAGAACACCAAGCACAATGCAACATCACCAGCAGAGGATGGACGACATATACACCATCAAGTTCCCCAAGCCCAATGATCCGAACTTCTTGCACACCGACGACGTGCTCTGAGCTGCCCTGTGGGTGTGACATCACCTTGCTGCACCACCAGACTCTTTTCTTGTTTATTATTCTTATGTGTCTTACTGCTTTCCTGCGTTAAGCAGGCTAGCGGCGCCGCAAACTGCTGCAAGTTGTTTGTGGCGGTGAGCGGGCTTACCACAACACCCAACATTGGCGTTGCGGCGATGACGACAGCGGGGCAGTCAGCCACAGCCCGGCCCACTTTCATAGATAATAGTGGGGCATCTGGCTGATGGTAGAACAATATAGAGTAATCCCCGTCCATGGTGACGACATAGCAATTAGTCCCCATCCATGGTGATGACGTGGTAATCTGATCATTTGGCTAGAATCTCGAGGCAGCATTTTCCCCTATCCTTCCCGTGCACCAGTTTGGGTGCTGGTGGATCTCAGTTTGGAAAAAGGTACAGATTGTAGCAGCTTACGTGTTCCGCCAGGTCTTCCAAAAGCTAAATGAGACTTTCAGCAACTTACATGTACAGATTGTATCTTTCTTCTCTTCAACAGAAAAACTTTCAGGTTCAAAATTCTGCATGATCAGTTATGGATACCAACGGTAGCACATTTTCTTAATTATGAAGCATGAATTACAGAAAAACATAGATTACCAGAAACACTCCTAGGACATGGAATTTCCAGAATCTGTAATTTAGAAATGGCATATAACATTTTACATGATGTTTGTAACGCTCCAGAATAAATAAAATAGCACATTAATTCTGTTGGGCCTAATTAGTGGGTTTAGTGGGCATTAATTTTGGCCTTAATGAAAAAAAAACGTTTCACAGGAGGGGGAGGGGCTGAACTCACGTATATTCCTGGTGTGTCTCTTCACGATCGATCCTTCTTCGATAGGACTCCTACAGGCGGCGGTGAATTCGTGGATCCTGCTGCTAGGGCAAGGCTGGTTGTGATTCTTTCTGCTGGCTGTGGCTGGGCTTTTTACTGTTGCCTACTTTGCTCTAGTTACTAGTTGCTGCAGCCGCAGCCTCAAACAGCCATAAAAATCACATCCGATCGGACCCGCTTCTTTGGTAAGCCTTAATCCTGATCGTTAGTTGGAAGAAAAAATAGGAGACGCCATAGTTGCTGACTGTTCCTCGCTTTTCTCTACATTCGGGATGGCTGCAGATCGTAGGTTGGGTTAAGGAAAGGTACAAGAACTTTTGGAGCAGAAAACGACCTGATCTAGCCTAGGTAACGAAGCCCTATATTTACCGTGTGATCTACCATCGTGTCTTCATCAATTTCAGCCATTAGAAACTTAATCCATCTGACTAGAAAGTCCTTGCCTTGTCAGCTTGTGCAGTGTGGGTTCAGTCCCGTTTTCGAGGCCTTTAGGTTTTGAATATTCATTTTCTTTGAATACGAAAGTAGTAGATTATTTGTTTATCTTTCCAACGAGTAATTATAAGCAAATTTTCGTTGAGTAGAATGAGAGTTATGCCTGTCTAAGTTTGACTGTCATTGTTCTGACAGTTTCTATGAATTTGTTTACTTTCAGTTGCTTTATCCTAGAAACGATTGAATTCGAGGATGAATTTTCCTTTAGGGGGCTAGAATGTAACGCTCCAGAATAAATAAAATAGCACATTAATTCTTTTGGGCCTAATTAGTGGGTTTAGTGGGCATTAATCTTGGCCTTAATTAAAAAAAGTTTCATAGGAGGGGGAGGGTGTGATACCCCTCTCGGGGAAATACACCGTGTATACGTACCAATCCCTGGATCAATAGTTGGTACACACAAAGATGATACAATCCAAATACAACAACCTTTATTTTACCCACATAGGGGAGTAGCTGGAGATACAAGTCTGAATTACAACCAAGAAGGTGGATAAGGCATCCTCAACTGAAAGGGGAAACAATGGGAAAGCTTCATAAACTTCACAGGCAACATCGAGCGGAGGACGCGGCTTACTCGTCGGCTCCGTAGTATTCTCCATCTTCGTCTGAATGATTAAGCAAGGGGTGAGTACTTAAGGTACTCAGCAAGCCCTACCTCTAGCAAGGGTATATATATATATGCATTTTCGGGTAGTGGTCAAGGAATGGGTATAAGGTTCGGAGTTTTGTGGAAATGTGCGCATGCAGTGTTCACTACAGAAGCAAAAGGATTTTTGTAAGAGGAAAACAGTTTTATAACTTTTAGTTCGTCGGACCTGAGGGAGATATTCATCGATCCCGTCAGTTCCCGAGTTTTAGTTGAACCTTCCAACCGGAGGTCATAACAGCTCGGGCAGCCGATGCCCACACCGTTTCCAAAACACGGACACAAGGACCCCCACTCACGCATCAAGGAGGTAATATTTGTGGCTAATCGACGAGAGCTCAAGATTTGGTATGTCAATATACCGTGACAACGGTCATCCGGATAGTTATTACACTCTGTAGAGGTTGGTACACTTTATCCACACGTTATGTGTTCTTAGCTACGGAACACACAACGCTTTCACGTCAGCTTGGCACGCCCACAAGTCCACCACGAATTCCAGGGATCCGACGGTACGACACCAAGGCATACCGTCCACCAACTTATAATTATTGCCAAGTACTGGACTTCACCATTATCACCTAACGACCCCTAAAGATCCACATCTACTGCTCCTGATGGAACTTACTTGCTGCGCAACCCGAGGTTTAGTGTCGGTCCTGTCCATGACAGGTTCCGTGGTCGTACACTAAATTACCAATTTGGGGTCCGAAGAACCGGTCCTTATATGGCAACACTCATGTTTTATAGTTTAATTTTTTTTTTGTTTACGAGGTGTATTTTAATTGGCCAAAAATCAGGGTATCACGGACATACCCCACTTAAAATGAATCTCGTCCCCGAGATTCGCGCTGGTCCTCGAAGAGGTAGGGATATTCCTTCCCGAGGTCGTCTTCTCTTTCCCACGTGGCCTCATTCTCGGTATGATTATTCCATTGCACCGGGCAGATATTTATAGCTTTTGTCCGTGTCCGACAAATGACTGTATCCAGGATCCTTACTGGATATTCGTTGTAACGTAGGTCCGGCTGAAGTTCAACCGAGTCTATCGGCAGTTGCTGTTCCGGTACTTCTAAGCACCTGTTCAACCGCGAGACATGGAATGCGGAGTGCACGTCGGACAAGGCTTCCGGTAGCTCGAGCTGATAGGCCACTTCTCCAACCTTCTTGAGTATCTTAAATGGTCCCACGTAGCGAGGGCCAGTTTGCCACGTACTTGAAATCTCCGTGTACCTCTCATAGGTGATACCTTCAGGTAGACGAAATCTCCCGGACAGTATCGTAACTCCCTACGATGCTTGTCGCCGTAGCTTTTCTGTCTACTTTGGGCTGCCTTGAGTGTCTCTCTAACAGCAGCTACTTTCTCTTCCGCCTCGGTAATGAGAGCGGGTCTGAAAAAGATCTCTCTCCAACTTCAGACCACATAAGGGGGGTCCGACATTTTCTTCCATACAGCATTTCAAACGGGGCCATCTTAATGCTGGTTTGGTAGCTGTTGTTGTAAGAGAATTCTGCGAAGGATAGACTTGCTTCCCAATCTTTTCCGTATGTCAGTACGCAGGCTCGAAGCATGTCTTCAAGGATTTGATTTACCCGCTCGGTTTGTCCGTTGGTCCGAGGGTGGTATGTTGAGCTGTAGTCGAGCCTGGTTTGTAGTCTTGCATGTAGACTCGCCGTAAGTGGGAGGTGAACTGGGTACCGCGATCCGACACTATCCGGGAAGGTACTCCGTGCAGTTTCAGTATGTTATCAATATATAATTGTGCCAGCTTATCTCCTCGATAGGTTTTCCTTACTGCTATAAAGTGGGCAACCTTGGTCAATCTGTCGACTATGACCCATATTGAGTCATTTCCTTTCGGAGTGCGTGGTAGTCCCACGATGAAGTCCATGGCTATGTCATCCCATTTCCATACGGGGATATGTAAACGTTGTAGTAAGCCAGCTGGTTTCCGGTGTTCAGCATTTATCCTATTGCAGGTGTCACACCAAGCAACATGTTCGGCTATGTCCTTCTTCATTCCACTCCACCAGTATTTCTGCTTTAGGTCCCGGTACATCCTAGTGGTTCCAGGGTGGATTGAGTATGTGGAGTCGTGCGCTTCTTTGAGCACGAGTTTCCTGAGTCCATCCACATGGGGTACACAGATCCGATCTTCAAACCACGAGTGTTCCCTTCTTGTCCAGCCGATGTCCCGGTAACTTGTTCTCTCGCCACTAGCCGCTTTTGCTTCTCTATTTCTGGATCCTTGAGCTGAGCTTCTCGTATCCTGGCTTCTAGGGTGGGTTGGAGTTGTAATGCTTGCGCTCCTCCCGGAGAGGTTATGTGTAAGTTCAATTTTTCCATCTCTCTCGGATAACTCGGAGCCGATGGTGGTGGCACTTACGTTATTGCAATAAGCTTTCCGGCTAAGTGCATCTCGCTACCACATTTGCCTTTCCGAGGTGGTACTGGACATCCAGGTCATAATCTTTTATCAGTTCCAACCACCTTCTTTGTCTTAGGTTCAGGTCGGCTGAGTAAAAATGTACTTCGGACTCTTGTGGTCCGTGTAAATCTTGCACTTGTTACCAATGAGGTAATGCCTCCGCATCTTCGATGCGTGTACTATAGCTGCCAGTTCTAGGTCGTGTGTCGGGTAGTTCTGTTCGTGTGCTTTCAGCTGTCTTGATGCATAGGCCACTACTCGGTTATCTTGCATGAGTACTCCTCCCGTAACATTCCGAGATGCGTCGCAAGACACAATAAAATCTTTGTGGATGTCCGGTAAGGTGAGTAGTGGGGCCTCCGTGAGTCTCTTCTTCAAATCTTGAAAACTTTTCTCACACTCGGGGATTCCATTGGAATTTTACATCTTTTCGGGTAAGTTCCACCATTGGCTTGGCAATCTTGGAGAATCCTTCAATGAACTTTCGGTAGTAACCTCGCTAAGCCTAGGAAACTCCGGATCTCGGTGGCGTTCTCGGGTTGTCTCCAATCCTTGACAGCTTTGACCTTAGCGGGGTCTACCGCCAATCCTTCGGCGTTGATTACATGTCCTAAAAACCCAACCTCTTTTAGCCAAAATTCACATTTGCTAAACTTGGCGTATAGTTGGTGGTTTCGAGACGGTCCATCACTATCCGTATAAGCTTCTCATGTTCTGTGATGCTCTTTGAATATACGAGTATGTCATCTATGAACACTACCACAAATTCATCCAATTCTTCCATGAATATCTTATTCATCAAGTTCATGAAGTATGCGGGTGCATTAGTTAGTCCAAACGGCATGACAGTTGAATTCGAACCGGCCGTAGCATGTGACGAACGTTGTTTTCATGATATCTTCTTCCCTTATCTTCAATTGGTAGTATCCCGATCTAAGATCAATCTTGGAGAAGTGTTTGGCTCCTTTTAGTTGATCGAACAAGTCGTCAATCCTGGGTAGGGGATACTTGTTCTTGATGGTTACTTCATTGAGGGCACGGTTGTCCACACACATTCTCATGCTTCCGTCTTTCTTCTTCACGAAGAGAACCGGTGCTCCCCACGGGGATGAGCTGGGTCGTATATATCCCTTGCTCCGTAGTTCAGCTAACTATTCCTTAAGCTCTTCTAGTTCATTTGCTGCCATCCCGTAGGGTCTCTTGGCAATGGGCCTTGATCCCGGTATCAAGTCAATGACAAACTCAATTTCTCGGTCCGGTGGCATCCCGGTAGTTCCTCGGGAAATATGTCCGGGTATTCTTTCACAATGGGCACCGACTCTATGGTGGGGGCATCAATGTGGCATAGCATGCTCCTTGTTCTAGTTCCACGAGGTTTGCATATCACCGGTATCCCTTGATGGTTAATAGCGGTCACAGTGCGATCTTCGCAGGATATGTTCCCCTTGTGCTTGGCTAACCAATTCATTCCAAGTATTACATCCACTCCTTGGGTTTCTAATATCACTAAGTCCACTTGAAAGGATACCCCACTTAAAATAATTTCTATCCCGAAGCAGCCATATCGACATTTTATCGTGGCTCCCGGGTTTGTGTTATGAGGGGTGTTTTAAGTGCGACTTTGGGTATGTGGTTTTTAAGAACGAATCTCGATGAAACAAACGAATGCGAAGCTCCGTAATCAAATAGAACTGTTGCGATGGTTGAGTTGACTAGGTACTCACCGAGCACTACGTCGGGCACCTCCTCGCCTTGCCGAACGGCGATGTGGTTCACTCTTCCGCGGTTGTAGCTCCGGGCGGGGCACCGCTGTCCCGATCCCGGGGAGCGCTACGGGCCATGGAGGCCGCAGGCTTGGCTCCCGAGTTGGCAGGGGCCCGAACTCCTGCGTTCTTATAGGGGCACATAGCAATCCCGTGGGTAGTCTCGCCGTAGTAGAAACAGCCACGGTCGTTGGTACTCGTGTCCGGTTGACGGAGGTATTGGTCCTTTGCGTCGGGGTACGTCTCGACTTGGTGCCCGTCGGGCTGCAGCTGGTGGATAGGTGCTGGGAGCACGGAACTGCATCATAGGGCGAGGCCGGGGCCTCGGGGCATTCCCGGACGCCGGCGCCGTGCCCTTTCCCGGCGCTCTTCAAACTTGCGCTTGCGGTCATTGTTCTCCATGTTGATGGATTCTTCCAAGCAATATGCTACGGTTCATCAGGATGTTAAAATCCGGGTATATGTTCCCTATGGTGTGGGTTCTTATGGGTCCACGCAGTCCCTTCTTGAAGCGTTCATGCTTCTTCTTGTCGTTGTCCACTTCTCCCGGAGCATAGCGAGCTAACCGGGTGAACTTCTTGAGGTACTCGGTTCACGTTCATGGAACCCTGGTTTAGTTTCCGGAATTCATCCTTCTTCATGTCCATGATTCCTTCAGGAATGTGGTACTCTCTGAAGACTTGCTGGAATTCGACCCGACCAATTGCGGCTACATCGTGCACAGCTTCACAGTAGTTGTCCCACCACTCAGCCTACGGGTCCAACTAGCCGATGCGTGGCCAGTGCCACTTTCTCCTAGTCACCTGCTCCAACTATCCTCGCCTTCTTGGTGATTTCCCTAAGCCGCTCGTCTGCTGTCATGGGGTCCTCCAGGTTGCCCTCGTAAGTGGGCGGTTTCAGCCTCATGTACTCAACCATCTTGGAAGGAGGGTGTCCACGATTGGCTGCCTGCAATAGCTGCAGCTTGAGTCTGCAGAAGGTCACCCACGGTGACCGGTGGCCGGGGTAGTGGCTGGTTTGGTGCATTCCCATGGTTGCTGACTTCCATTTCGTTCTCGGCGTTTCTCTCTCCTTGGTGGCTCCGGCGATCCATGCTAAGGCGAGGGGCGAGCTTCCTTTTTCGGAGGAGGAAAAAGTTTAAATCTAAGGCCTTAGCGTTATTTGTGTGATCTTATTTCTTTTAGTCACACAACTTCACTCAATCAAAGATCCAATTAAGAAGCAAACACACAAGCACCATGCATTTCTTATTTTTTTTTACACAACGAGTGGCTTACATGACACATGGTACATGATAGGAGATACATGACACCAGATACATTATACATGGTACATGGTACATACTCATGGTACATGGTGCAACACATGATACATGGTACATAATACATGATACATGATACAAGTACTTGGCACATAATATGCTCTCACATGACTCATGGTACATGCGCCGAGTACTAAGGTCTAAAGGCAGTCTTTATGAGACCGGGGTCTACTCGTCGTTGACCACGATGGGGTCCTCCCGAGGGCCGAGGTGGTCTTCGCATCTCTCGTAGGCCTTGCAGTTGGTGCAGTCTCCACATCCGAAATCCGACACGCAAGGGTCGTAAGAACCGGTGTCGTTGCTCAAGCATCCTCCGTATCCGAGGGTGGAGTCGGGCCGGGCTCCCACGGGGTCTCTCTCGCACTTAACCGCGGTGCGCGGCGTGGGGCGCCGGACTAGCGTGGTGCCGACGAGAGTGTGGCGTCCACCGTGTAGCTTCACCAAGGTGGACGTACCGGGAGTGACTCTCGCTCCGTGCCTCCCGAACCCAACCGGTTCGGAGCGAATCCCGGTGGTGCGTACCACGAGGATGTCTCGCCACGGATTCCGGTGGCGTACGTCGCCGAGTACCACTAGGGGTCTCGTCCTCCTAGGGTTTCTTACCCCTAGTCTTCTCCAAGCATCTTGACCAAGTTGGTGATCTCGTGTCTTCTTTCTTCCCAGCTCTGTCTCCAAGGTGTGTATCTTGTCTTCCATCTCCCGAACCCGACAGGTGAGATCCTCGTTCCGACCAACCAACTCCTCGTTCATGACTCTAGTCTCGCGGGCGGTCTCCCTCTCCACCGTGACGGTGTGAATGAGACTCTCCGTGAGCTTGTCTAGCGCCACGAGGTACCGAGCGGTGGCTGCCAAGGTAGGGTCCGTCACTACGCAGGTGGGTCCGTCCAAGGAGCCAACACGGTGCTGCCGCACAGTGGTGGTCTCTCTTGTCCACGGGGAAGAACCGTATGGGAGTGTTCCCCGTTGTGTTAATACCCTCAAGCACAAGTAGTGTAGCAGCACGTCTCGAGCCACTAGTTGTATAGTGTCCTCGAACGAAGTCCCGGTCTCGAGTCACGAAAACATATATGGGGTTGTCCGTGCCTCCATAGATGTTTCGTGAGCGTACTTCCGTGGTGCATCCGATAACTCCGTCTTCGGCGAGTCCGCCAGCGGTATTGTGGCTCCATGTAGACTCCGAGCATGTGCAAGACTCGTCGTAGGATCCCGGGAAAACCATCCAGGTCGGTCGCGGAGGTGTAGTTCCATGCAATGTCGTCATCCATCTGCGGGATAGACATGTTGCAGGAGTAAGAGTTAGGTCGAGAAAGTTGTAGAAGAATTTAAATTTTAGTATTAGAATGAGGCAAGGAAGATTTTATGATTTTGGGGGGGGAAGGTATAGATAGTGCAGTGTATAATACGTCCTAGATCCTTAGTCGTGTCCTATCGGTCCAAGTATTGGCTCGATACCATCTCGTGATACCCCTCTCGGGGAAATACACCGTGTATACGTACCAATCCCCGGATCGTAGTTGGTACACACAAAGATGATATAAATCCAAATACAACAACCTCTATTTAACCCACATAGGGGAGTAGCTGGAGATACAAGTCTGAATTACAACCAAGGAGGTGGATAAGCCATCCTCAACCGAAAGGGGAAACAATGGGAAAGCTTCATAAACTCCACATGCAACATCGAGCGAAGGACGCGGCCTACTCGGAGGCTCCGTAGTATTCTCCATCTTCGTCCGAATGATTAAGTAAGGGGTGAGTACTTAAGGTACTCAGCAAGCCCTACCTCTAGCAAGGGTATATATATATATATGCATTTTCGGGTAGTGGTCAAGGAATGGGTATAAGGTTCGTAGTTTTGTGGAAATGTGCGCATGCGAGTGTTCACTACGTAAGCAAAAGGATTTTTGTAAGAGGAAAACAGTTTTATAACTTTTAGTTCGTCGGACTCGAGGGAGATATTCATCGATCCCGTCGGCTCCCGTAGTTTTAGTTGAGCCTTCCAACCGGAGGTCATAACAGCTCGGGCAGCCGATGCCCACACTTGTTTCCAAAACACGGACACAAGGACCCCCACTCACGCATCAAGGAGGTAATATTTGTGGCTAATCGACGAGAGCTCAAGATTTGGTATGTCAATATACCGTGACAACGGTCATCCGGATAGTTATTACACTCTGCAGAGGTTGGTACACTTTACCCACAGGTTATGTGTTCTTAGCTACGTAACATATAACGCTTTCACGTCAGCTTGGCAAGCCCACAAGTCCACCACGAATTCCAGGGATCCGACGGTACGACACCAAGGCATACCGTCCACCAACTTATAATTATTGCCAAGTACTCGGACTTCACCATTATCACCTAACGACCCCTAAAGATCCGCATCTACCGCTCCCGATGGAACTTACTTGCTGCGCAACCCGAGGTTTAGTGTCGATCCTGCCCATGACAGGTTCTCGTGGTTGTACACTAAATTACCAATTTGGGGTCCGAAGAACCGGTCCTTATATAGCAAATGGACTTACACCTAAACACCAAGTACTCTACACCAAGTACTATGAGTTTCACCCACGGCCAGTAGTTTCCCACCCAATCTTCACCTTAACACAGCTTGGTCTAACACCCACCCATTTAACACACACCACCAAACACATTTCACACATTTTCGCAAAAGAGATATATGATAATATGGTAACAAGGTCCTAAGCAATTGCTACAACGTCACTCGTTAACTAGGTTAACACCTACTTTTAGGTTGATCTAGGTGGATGGTATAATGGTCAATCAAGGATTTAATGTTCGTGTCTATAGTGACAGAACATTATCATACAACAAGTGGGTCTCTAATAAAATAATTGCAAGGAATAATGCATATAAGAGTAAGCTATTAAGTAGGTGCGGTTTTGTAAAAATATATGAGCAATCATGATCAAGAAATAGATAGAGCTTGCCTCCTAACGCGTCCTCGAAATCCTCCTCGTAGTCCGGGTCCTCGGGCTCCCGCTCCCGGCTCTCCTCGTCTGACGCACGGCGGTGCTATACGTAAGTTACCACCACATAAAATAATAAAGAGAGAAGATAAAAATAACGAAAAACCAAATAGAATGGAGTGGAGAGGAAGGCTTCAGGGGCTAGGGTTTGTTACGAAGATTCCAACGGCGTAAAAATCGCCCTAATCGGAGCTATGGTTGAAAAGTTATGGTTTCGAAAAACCTAGGGGCTTTTCTCGTAATTTCTGGAATTTCTAATATTTATTCTGGTAATTAGAATGGCGCCAGGGGCCTTTCCGTAATTTTTCCAGGGGCTCGTTGAATTTCTCGGGAAGTGGAGGGGCTAAGTGCAAAGTTCTGGTTTAAAGGGAAAAAGAGAATTATTTTTCTATGGGAAAAGTCGTGGAATAGGTTCACGGGGGTGTGGACCGGGTCCACGGGGCTGGTTTATAGGCCGGGAGATGTGGGTCGTAGATCCGGGATCCGACGGCTAGGATTTAAAACAGCGAAGGGGTATGCTCGCTTCTAATCTCGGCCATCGGGATGGATCGGACGACCGGGAGGGGGCGACGGCGCGCGACGGTGGCCGAAATAGGGTCGGGCGACGGGGAGCTCGCCGGAGTTGGCTCCGGCGGCCGCATCCGAGGGTAGGGGTGAGGTTGGCGAGTTCGTCGGGGTTCTACGGGCCGGGGCGGAGCTACCGGGCGTGTTATCGACAAGCGACGGTGCGAAGTGGTGGCTAGCGGGGTGGTCGAAGGTGGTGCGCGACGGCGGCACCGTGCGAGGTGCTCGCGCGTGCACCGAATCGGTGGGGAAAGTGGTCGGGGAGGGGCGTGTGAGCCTCGGCGAGGGCTCTCGGTGTGTTGGTCTAGCCGGGGAGGGGTTGTGACGGCGTGGTGGCGGAAAGGGGCGATTCACCGTGGTGGCGCGTCGGTCCTGGGGAAGAAGGGAGGAGCGGTGGTGGCTACTCGCCTACTTGGCTCGCCGGATGGTGGTGAGTTCAGCAGAGAGAGGAGGGGGGTGGCTTTTATAGGGGAAGCGGTCGCGAGCTTGGCCACGGCGGGGCCGGTCATGGTGGTGGCGGGTTGTGCGGGGTCCGGGAGCGCCGGGCTCGGCTTTTGGGGGGGACGGGATGCCGCGGCCCTCGCCGACGAGCGGGGTGCTCGCTGCGGTGGCCGGGAGCGGCGGGCGGTGGGGGCTAGGGTTGGGGCCGTGGCGGGTGCGCGCGCTGCGGCGAGCGAGAGGGAGGGGGCTCGGGCTCGGGCGGTGGAAGCCGACGACGGGGCGGCGGGATTCCCGACCGTCTTGGCGGGAGCGGCGGGGACCGGAGGTGGGGGACGGCCGGTGCGGGCGGCGCGCGCGCGGCACGCGGTGGCGCGAGGAGGGAGACTAGGTGTGGGGCCGGTTGAACGAGCTGGGCCGCAAGGTGGGCCGGGGGAGGGGGAGAGGCTTGGGCCGGGAAGAGGAAAAGGGGGTGGGGCGGCCCGATAAGGGTTTAATTCTTTTTTTTTTTGTCTCCTATTCTCCATTTAATTTCAAATAAATTCTGATAAAATTCAGATAAATCGAGAGGGATAAAAGCAATAAAATCCAAGCAAGAGAGAAGATGAAACACTCATGTTTTAAAGTTTCCATGTTTTATAGTTTTAAATTTTTTTTGTTTCCTGTATGTATCTAAATTAAATTTTTTAATTCTCTATTTATTTCAAAAATTATTTCGCCTGAATAAAAATAAAAATGATTTACAAGGTGTATTTTAATTGGCCAAAAATCAGGGTATCACAGAGGGACTGAACTCACGTATATTCCTGGTGTGTCTCTTCACGATCGATCCTTCTTCGATAGGACTCCTATAGGCGGCGGTGAATTCGTGGATCCTGTTGCTAGGGCAAGGCTATTTCTTTGGTAAGCCTTAATCCTGATCGTTAGTTGGAAGAAAAAATAGGAGACGCCATAGTTGTTGGCTGTTCCTCGCTTTTCTCTACATTCGGGATGGCTGCAGATCGCAGGTTGGGTTAAGGAAAGGTAGAAGAATTTTTGGAGCAGAAAACGACCTGATCTAGCCTAGGTAACGAAGCCCTATATTTACCGTGTGATCTACCATCGTGTCTTCATCAATTTCGGCCAATAGAAACTTAATCCATCGAACTAGAAAGTCCTTGCCTTGTCAGCTTGCTCAGTGTGGGTTCAGTCCCGTTTTCGAGGCCTTTAGATTTCGAATATTCATTTTCTTTGAGTACGAAAGTAGTAGATTATTTGTTTATCTTTCCAACGAGTAATTATAAGCAAATTTTCGTTGAGTAGAATGAGAGTTATGCCTGTCTGACTTTGACTGTCATTGTTCTGACAGTTTCTATGAGTTTGTTTACTTTCAGTTGCTTTATCCTTGAAATGATGGAATTCGAGGACGAATTCTCCTTTAATGGGGTAGAATGTAACGCTCCAGAATAAATAAAATAGCACATTAATTCCTTTGGGCCTAATTAGTGGGTTTAGTGGGCATTAATCTTGGCCTTAATGAAAAAAACGTTTCATAGGAGGGGGTGGGGCTTATATTCCTGGTGTGTCTCTTCACGATCGATCCTTGTTCGATAGGACTCCCACAGGCGGCGGTGAATTCGTGGATCCTGCTGCTAGGGCAATGCTATTTCTTTGGTAAGCCTTAATCCTGATCGTTAGTTGGAAGAAAAAATAGGAGACGCCATAGTTGCTGACTGTTCCTCGCTTTTCTCTACATTCGGGATGGCTGCAGATCGCAGGTTGGGTTAAGGAAAGGTAGAAGAACTTTTGGAGCAGAAAACGACCTGATCTAGCCTAGGTAACGAAGCCCTATATTTACCGTGTGAACTACCATCGTGTCTTCATCAATTTCGGCCATTAGAAACTTAATCCATCGGACTAGAAAGTCCTTGCCTGGTCTGCTTGCTTAGTGTGTGTTCTGTCCCGTTTTCGAGGCCTTTAGGTTTCGAATATTCATTTTCTTTGAATACGAAAGTAGTAGATTATTTGTTTATCTTTTCAACGTGTAATTATATGCAAATTTTCGTTGAGTAGAATGTGAGTTATGCCTGTCTGAGTTTGACTGTCATTGTTCTGACAGTTTCTATGAGTTACAGTTTTCAGTGTTAAGATTCAATTTGAGCGGCCGTTTAAAATAACATAGAGTCTGAATTGTATCGTGTGGTTTCAAGGTTATTATAGAACTTTGATTCTTCTTTCCATGGACTTGTTATTCACTAGAATTGCTGCCGTAAGTTAATAGATATAAATTTTCAAAACTTGGTGCTTGCTGTCCCAATCAAACTTGGTCTGAATTTTCTGAAACTGTACAGTTTCAGTTTTAGGTTTCGGTTTTGGGAGCCAGTTTAAAATTAGTTGGAGGCTGATTTATTGCAGGATGCTCGGACAGTTTTTGTAGTACTTTGTTCACTCCTTCTTTGGACTATCTATGTGTCCAGTTTAGCTGAATGGTCTAGGAGATATAAGTTGTTGAATTTGGTCTCTTACTGTTATTTGGGAGAAACTGTCAATCGCTTTGGGACTTCTTTTTGAGACAGTAAACGTTGAAATTAAAGTTTGAAATGAATACCAAAGTTGTACCTTGTTCAATGTAGATGTTCATGGAGTATTTATTTGCTATCATTGTTTTTATAGTTTTAATGCTATGAAAAATACAAGCAACACTGCTGTTGTTTATCAATTCGTTGTTTTTGTCGGTTGTGGGCATGAGACGGAGGAACGTTTTACTCATGTTCGTTTGATGTATATGTTTGTTGTAACATCCCTTGTATGAGTATCCATTCAAAAATTCGAATAAAATAAAAAGTGGATGAATTTGGTTCAAGTTTGAGAAGAGAGAAAAATTCAAAAACAAATAAACTCGCGCGTGGGCCGTTTCTCTCACCGCAGCCCAACCCTTTCTCTTTTTTTTTCCACCGCGGCCCAGCCTCCCTTTCTCTCTTTCCCTGGCGTAGCCCACTTCTCTTTTTCCCTCTCCCCTTCCCCCACGCGGCCCAGCCGGCCCAGCAACCCAGCCCGACCCCCCTACTGTTTTTCTTCTTCTCCTCACCCGTACGCGCGCGGCCGCCCGTGAACAGCCACGTCGTTCGTCCGTCGCCTAGCGCCGCCCCTGCGTCACCCGGCCCCGCAACCCCCAACTCCGCCTCGGATTCTAGCGGATCGCCCGCCGTCTCGTGCTGCCCCTTCCTCCATTTAAACCCCGCGCCACGCCGCCCGAAACCCTAGCTCCGCCGTTGTTCCTCCTCGAGGTAAGCTTCGCCGCTGCGCCCGGCCACCCCTCGGCTTGCTCGGCGTCCAATGCCCGTCCCGTTGGTGCTCACCGCTGTGTGTTTCGCGCAGGGTGGAGGACGAGCGAGGCGAAGAGAGATTGGAGCCGTCATCGTCTCCGTCGTCGCTCGTCGCCGGCGGTACCCTTCCGGTAAGCTCGAGCTCCGTTCCTCCGTCCCCATCGTTCGAACTTCGTCCTCGCGCCGACCCGGTGCTCTTGTCGCCTTGAAGCTCGGGAACGGTGGCTTGCGTGGTCACCGCCCCGTCCGTGCACGCCCGTCGACCCGCCGCCGCCTCTCTTCCTCGTCCGGCGTCGACGGTCCCTCTCCGTCCCGTCCGAGACCCCCGCGAGTATCCTAGTGAGTCGGCGCACCCGTTCCCCTCGTTTCTCCCTTGGATTGACCGCGTTTTGAGCCCCCACGTCGAGCTCCGCCACCGGGTCGGCATTGCCGCCGGTGAAGAACCGGCTAGGGCGGAGCTCATGCTCGTGTCCGGTCTCTCGGTAGATTCGTAGCGGTCCGCTAGAGCTCTCGCGCGTGTTAGTTTGGAGAGAGGCTGGAGGTTTGCTAGGAATCGCGGGATTCCGTCTAGCCGCCGCCGCGGATCTCACCGCCGGCGACGCTCCGGTCTTCGCCGTGGCTGCCACTCGCGTGCACTAGGACCGCGCGAGTGTGTGTTGTCGTTTGCCGGCCCTCTTTTGCGTTTTGATTAAGGTTTGGGGCTTCCCCGTCTTGCTCCGCCGTCGCACTTAGCTCCGGCGAGCTCCGCCGCCGCCTCGTGGCGAGCCGGTGCTCGTGGTGAGGCCCGGCAGTGCGCAAGATCGCGGGGATGGTTGTGGTGGTCGCCGTTTGGCCGCCGGCGAGCGGTAGCGCCGCCGCGACGCGATTCCGGCGAGCCCCCTGCCCTGGCCTCGGCGGCGCCGCCCTCTCCGTTGTGCCGACGCGGCGCTTGCGTGGCTAGCTACGTGGCGGAATTTCTGCCGACGTGGCGCCACCGTGGCAGAATTTCTACCAACGTGGCGCCGATGTGTCAGCCTGCGTGGCAGCCGCGTGGCACCCACGTGGCAGAAGAACGGCCACGTGGTGCTGACCTGTTGAGGTTATGACCTACGTGGCGCCGGCGTGGCACCAACGTGGCGTCTACGTGGAGTTGACGTGGCGCTTACGTGGCGAAGGATATTCCAGGGAATATTCGTTTTCCTTTTAATTGGATTTTCCTGAATTTCCATAATTCGTTAATCTTTGGAAATTCATATCTTTTTACCGGTTGCGTTGGTTGCGTTGGATTCGTAGCGACGAGATCTACGCGTTAGTGTAGTTATTAACTATGTTCTAGTGTCGTAAATTTCGTCGTCCGTTTCGTTGCTCTCGTACTTTTCTCGCTTTGCGTGCCTAACCCGTTTCGTACGTTCGTCCGCCGCAGACCTACGAGGAGTTTCCGCCCGAGCCGCAGTTTGAGGAGTTCCCGCCGGAGCAGCCGTACGAGTACCCCGACCCGGCGTGGGACCAGCGTTTCGCGAGCAAGCCGCAATCCTTGACCACTCTTGCTCCTATTTAGCAATTGCATTAAATTGATCCATGCATGATTAATGGTTACTTGCACTTGTAGTTTACCTATGCCATACTATGCCATCTTTGCCACTCGTTGCCATAGGTTGTTCTCATCGTTACTCGCATGCTTAGAATCTGCTTAGTTGCTTAATTGAACCCCATGATGACTATACATGTTTTTGTGTAAAATAAATTGTAGGTGTTTCTTAGGTGTCGAGTTTCGTACTAGATACCCTGTAGGACTTTTGCGGGGGCGAGTGTAGGTGGTTAGGTGCTGGGAGACTTTTGGGGAGTCTCTGTTTGGAGAGCGCTTGTTGCGGGCGCAGCTTGTGTAGGGGCCTTGGGTTATGGGGCCCCTGTTGTGGTGGCACTTGTTGAGACCGTTGTTTTGAGAAGAGGGATGGTGACTCGCCCCGGCAGCATAAGGACCGGTTCCCGGTTGCTCGCTCTTTGGTATACTAGCTTACCACGTGACCCGTATGGGCGAGCTGGATTGAGACGTTTAGCGGAGGACCGGTGGGCCCGCCGTGGTATAGAGTTAGTGTTAGTGGGTTTTTGGAGCTTTTGTCTCGACCCATGAGTAGAGGATATCCCACCTGGCCCGTGGTAGACCTTTCACATCTTCAGGACCCTTTTCTGCGTTGTGGTTGGGATCCCGGACTCGAGGGACGGGCGCCCGCCGCTTGATGCTTTGTTTATTGATCCCGTGAGTGTTGCTGTGCTTTAGCCACGACGGTGGCTGTAGTTATAGTACCTCTTCACGTGGGTACAGCTTGCTTACCTGTCTCGCAGAGATATATAATCTATACGTATAGCCTAGCCCTCGGGTAAGGGGCAACACCATTGAGCGACACGCTTGATTAGCATTTACTACTTCTCCCCTCCGATAGGTTTTACTTCCGGCTTCGAGCTGTGGTCCGATGGAGGTGTGCTGGACATAAAATATTGACCCTTACAGAATTGTGTTGTTTCCTGCAAGGCCACTTATCAAATTTGACTAATAATAAAAATGTGAATCACATAGACTTGAGGATTAATTGCTTTAGGTGCTAGCCCTTGCCTTTCCTTGAATAATCCCAACATGCATACATTGTTGCTAGGTAGTTGCGGCTTGTTAAGTACGCGTAGTACTCACGGCTTTCCCACTTTGTTTTTCGGACGCTGATCCGGAGGATCCCGCCGAGCCGACAAACGGAGCTACCGGAGAGGAGTGACGTTCTCGCCTACACACGAGTGCTTGTGGGCTTTGGGTCTTCACCGCCGATCTACATGTGAGACGCTTCCGCTAGTTTCCTTCATGTTCTCTCGCTGGCCTGCGTGCCGCGTGTTTTGTATCTATGAGATTTGAGCATTGAGTTATAACGATGTACTTTGGAGATTCTATTATCTTGCCTTGTATTTACTCTATCTTATGGTTTTTATGATGTTAACTCGTATTGGATGTACGTGTCACACTCCCGGGAGTGACATAGAGGTACAAGGCACGGTTTTCACTATCCGGTGAAAATCGGGTCGTTTCATTTGTATTGGTGCTGAGTATTATTTATGATCAGGTGGTATCCCTTTGGAGCGTGTTTAACTGTCAATTGATCCTTGATTTGTGAAGACAAGTAAATGTAGCGTCGTGGTCTACAAGCTTTCACTTGTTATTTGAGTTGCCTCCATCTAAAATCATTATTCACACTAGCCGGATAATTTGATAAATGGATTTATCATTTTATCTTGAAGTACATTGTATATTGTGGTAATTTTCCGCATATTTGAAGTTTGAAGTACATGAAGTGCATACATCGCAATCTTGCATTTTTGCACTTTCCATTGAATGCATATGAAGACACCGTAGCTCTGATGTTGGTGCGGTAAGTACCGGTACAGCAACGTACATTGAAATGAGCAATGTGGTTGCAGCCCTCACTTCCTTTTGTTTGGATTTGAGGGTAGAAGTGAAGACATGCATTGCATTGCATTTCATTGCATCTTTGCATATTAATTATGAAGGATAATATTTATCACTTTGCTGATTTAATTCTATACATGAAGATATTCATGCTACAGATCCATTATTATATTGTTATGTTTAAGTTGTTGTTTAATCGACTACAATTTAAATAACTTGTTAAAGCAATTTGCTTGCTGAGGTTTTTCATAAACCTCATATGCTTTTTTTTTCCCCTTCAGGTACTTGACTTTGAAGATGATGATTGTGGAATGGGGAATAGCAGCACATATCTTCACTCTACACATGTTCCTAGTTTCCTTCATGCAGTCATAATAAAGATCCAATGATCCTTATAGTTAGTGTTTACTATTTTAGTTGTTGAGTAATGTTTAAACCTAATCATATTATAATTATCCTGCTGGAATATCGAACGCTAAAGTGGTGATTTAATATTGACTTATCTACTTATCTATCTTATTGATGCTTCCGCGCACTTTGTGTTTGATAGTTGTCGTGCTGTTTGTGTTATCGATAATCATGTCAATTGTTGTAGTAGTGTAGTTTGTAGTAATACTCTTAGATTGTTTTATCTAGGGTGTTACAATGTCCCAGAAAGATGTCCTTTGAATAGAAAAGTGCATGAATTTATTTGGACTTGCCTTAGATGATAGCTCCTCTGTGGCACCAGCAATATCAGGACCAGAGCTATTGTCCAGTTGTCTCTCGTATATTCCAGTCTTTTCATGTGCATCATGATTATCATCAGCCTTCTTAAAACATTTGTTTCTTCATTAATTGCAGCATCACGTGCCAAGACAACACGGTGGGCTTGCATGAATAAGATTTCTTTTAACAACTTCTGTAATGAACAATTACCCAGACCCCAGTTGCCTATTAGATTTTCTTTTTGTTACTTAACATCCACCAAGCAGCTCAAGACAGATTAAACGTACCTGCTCGTATGGAATATTGATTGATAGTGCACATAAAACTATCTTTCTCATGAGAAGTAACAGGTTTAGGCCAAAAGTCATCAAAATTGTTGATGCCGTTGACTTTTTCGTTAAGTTTGACTGCTCGTCTTATTCAAAATATTTTTTAAATATGTAAAATTATAAATGATGTTTCAAACTTACTTTGATGATAAAGCAGATCATAATAAAAAAATTTAATAATACTTAAATTTTTTTGAATAAGACGAATGATCAAATATACCGAAAAAAATCAACGGCATCAACAATTTAAGAACGGAGGGAATATGTTAGATGAATACCTTCTTTGCACACTCAAACAGCCACTCTGGCGTAGTGGTCGGAGTTCCTCTTTTGAAGTAGAACTCATACATTGGACCCATTGCAAATTTGCAGACAAGATGGGTCACATCATTACACACTTTCTCTGTAAACATAGGGCCTAAAGTGAAGCACAAGTTCTTCAATAGAAACCCTTCTTTTTCTCGGTATTGTGAACAACAGAAACAGAAATTTTCAAACCCAGGGAGTGGAATGTGACAGCGCAAATGGGAGAAGATAGGATGATTGGTAACATATTGCAAGCACCCCTCCTTTACAAAAATTTCAAACATCAGAATTAGAGGGTATACTTCCGATTAAAAACACTAGTGAACTGACATTGATCACAGAAACACATACGTCCAAACAAGAGTGTAACCATTGAGTTGAAACAACAGTTGAACAAGTCACAAGGCATGCTACTGTGACCATGACATTCAATTATGAAATCCACAGGTGTAGAATGTATGTCATCCACGATAATACCTCCAGCTTCTCTGACCCAATCAATAACCTCAGGTCTCTAATACAAATGAAAATAACCGTTTTACCAACAGAAATAAAAACAAGTTGGAACATAAAATGCTTATAATAATGCAAAGAAAACTTTTACTTTTGCAAATGAGTTGAATATATTCCTTTTACTTTTGCTCTCGTATTCTACATACAATAAACTTCAATGTAAAATAACATGTTAACAAGATCAATTGATAAATATTTGAATGTTTTGATACAATGAATCATTGCTGACCTTAATGTTCCAGTCATTAAATAAATACTGAAAAACAATCGTTTTTTTTAAGAAGAGGTGGTATTTATAAAGAATTGATGGCAATACAGCAATTAGATGAAATGTTAGCAAAGCAGCATACCTTGTCAAGAGAAAAAGAATTTGAGAAACCAAATGCTCTCCCTTAATTATTTTGGGAATTGCCACATCGTACAGACATTTCAGAAGTTGCTCAACTGAGGGATGGTACTTGCCAAGACTGACCACTTCATTTTATTGACTTGATTCCGTAGGCCTGACTGCCCTGGTTTTGTTCTTGTTGAATTGTCGCGGCGCACGCCTCAACATCTCGTGGGAGGCCACCACGAACACGGTCGCGCCACCGTCGGGTGCTGGGCTTAGACTATCCTCACTTACTCTAAATTCATCCTCTAAATTCATCCTCTAAAAGATATATATCGTCTAGTCAGTAAGACTCTCGTCTCTATATTCAGTTTTTCTCGCACCCGTTCATATTCTCGTATCCATCCTCTATACCAGCTAACTAATATTTTATTCAGTCATCTCCAACTACCATCTTCTTTTTCTGTACTTCTCTTCCCTTTTTAGTTTCCTTTTTCACTTACCTTGTACAATAGTTTAACAATACTATTTTTCATTAAATAATAATAATTTTTTGTTTTCTCCCTTTCATTTTTCTTTTCTTTATTTCTTTTTCCCCCTTTTTCTATTTTTCTTTTCCCTACTTTTTCTCTCCCTCTCCCTCCCCTCTCCTGCTTCCTCCACCGCACGCGCCGCCTCCACCGCACGCGCCGCCTCCTCCACGACCCTCCTTTGCGCGCGTCGCCGTCGACGGCGGGACCCGCCTCCCTCCTCTCTCTCCGGTGGGATCCCATGCAGGGCTCCCTTCTCCGCTGCACGCGACGCCGCCGCCCGCATACGCCACGCGTGTCACCAGAGCCCGCCTTGCCTCCTCCATCTCCTCTCGTCGGGCCTACCTCCCCCGCGTCGCCGCCGTCGAGGCCCACGCGCGCCGGATCCGGCAGAGTCCGGTCGCGCGGCCGTCGGGCCCTCCTCCCCCGCCTCGGCTTGGTCGGCAGCAGATCCAGGTGGAGCGACGGCTTGGTGGCGCCACGGTGGTCGGCGCACAACGGCGGTGGAGTCCGGGCGTGGTGGCTCGAGCCTCGGTCTCCGGCGTTGCTCTCTCTCTCTCTCTCTCTCTCTCTCTCTCTCTCTCTCTCTCTCTCTACTGCTGCGTCAACAGGGTTCGTTGGGATGGCGCGAGAGCTCGTGGGCCCCGCACCACGACGGGAGTAGCGTTCCTCCGCTACCTCCGCTCTATTTGGCGAAGCGTATCGTTTAGCGGAGCCCGATGCAGCTCGATTTCCGCTATCGCGGTCCCGGAGTAACGCATCTAGGACCCCGAGCACGGATAGTCTTACGCGGGACGGCAGGCTCCGTCGGGTCGAAGGCGTCGGACGACGCCATCGGGGAACGACGGAGGCGGCGAGTTTCGTGTTGCGGTGGCGGGAACTGGCTGGCGGGGCGATGGGTTTTTGGCGGCAAAACTAGCCGCGGGCCTAGAATTTTTTTTTCTATTACTGTCCTTTTCTCTCTAAATTTTAAGCGAAAATTCCCTCTATCCACAGCTTCCGATTCCCTATTTACCATCCAAAAATTTCCAATCCTTTGTGTATCATTGATTAAAATTTCCCTACCCATATGTACCATTCCGTTTCAGTTTTACCTCAAAAGGCTGGCCCACATGTAAGTTTCTTTCTAAATGACTATCAGTGCCCTCGGCCTGATGACCCTATGCTCACCTCACTACGCGCAGGAGAGCGACCAGGCAGAGCTGTTGGGCAGCGCTCGAGGCGCGACGGCCGGGCAGAGCTGCTGGGTGGCGCGAGGTGCGCGGTCGGGTGGCGCTCGAGGCACGACGCCTGGGCAGAGCTGCACGGCGCGGCGAGAGGCGCGATGGCCGGGCGGATCATGTGCGACAGGTCGGGCGGAGCTATAGCACAGCGCGAGGGCGCGGCCGAGCGGAGCTACTGGCTGGCCCTCGAGGCGCGACAGCCCAGCGGAGTTGCAGCGCGGCGTTGGAGGTGTGATGGCTGGGCGAAGCTACTGGGCGGTGCTCAAGGCGTGACGACCGGACGGAGCTGCAGCGTGGCGCGAGGCGCGAGGTCGGCCGGAGCTGCATTGTCTCCGTGGTGCTCAACGTGAGCAACGTCGTCTCCGTCTCCGTGGCCTCGAGGCCTATGGAAGATGTCCACGCCGTGGTTATTCGTGGCACCCGACGACACCGCGGGTCGGGCATTTGCAACTTCTGTGTACCTTACGACACGTCATACTATCTCCTTTGCTTCGGTTCGACTCTTCTACTAGGTCATACTCGGCAGGTCTTAGAGCTTCTAAAGACTCTTTAATGTCTTCTGTTTTATAGCTCAGAAGCTATAACTGTGTAATGTAGGGAGCGTCTCCATATTCTATGCACTCCTGTTCAATTGATCAATATATGAGAGTACCCAATTATCAAAAAGAAAAAAGGTCGCACGATGTAATGCAAGAGTTGTTACTCTGCAATTGCATAGTACAAGTTAACATTGCTTGTAGATTTATTCTGTTAATAAATTTTAGAATTTGCATAAATAATTTTTTCTTCACATGAAAAACATTAATCAATCATTTATCGTGCACTATGGTTTAGTGTAATTGTAGACGCTAGGCATAGTTCATACGGGGAATCAAAGCTGTGGCCTTACTGCCGTGCAGTGCAAGTATGCATTTTTATATCTTAAGTCCCGGTTCCCTAGGTATGATGGAGAGAAGGCTGCACTGCAAGCTTTGCCCACGATCATTATAAAAAAGCTTTGCCCCACGATAATCTAAAGGCAAGTTTGAGTGCGTTCAATGCAGAAAAACAGAATTTCTGTGTGTCTGAAACAATCAAGAAAAAAAGCCCTTGAAAAAAAGAACGCAATTTCTATTAAAACTAAGTTCGTGAAATATTACGCCCTCCGTTCAACTTTATAACACATTCTACCCCAATCCATTATTCTCAAAATATAAGACATTCTTCGTTTCCCAGGCTGCAGTGCCTCTATTCACGTACCAATCTGGATCTTCTACATCTGTTCTTTCCGTTTCGCCCTCAGCTTCAAACCAGCCAGATTCTCTCCTCCTTAATCTCTTCCCACCATGGCGCAACACCACCCCGTCGGCCGTCGCAGCTCCCCTTCTACAGCGCAGCTGCCGCGACCACAGTTCCCTTTCACGGCGTGTCGGCGCCTATGCTCCTTGTCGCTCGTCCTCCTTATCTTTCGCATGTTGAAACGGGAAGGTCACGCCGTCCCGAAACGGGCAAGCTTGGCGGTCGCAATGGCGACCTCGGTCCTGAGTGCTCGGTGGCTAGGTGGATGGTGAATCTCCATGTCGGCAAAGTTTGGTGGCGAGGCGTGACTGCAGATCCGAGCTTAGCAGACTGGGAGGGAGGGAGTCCTCTGCAGTGGAAGTAAAAATTCAGAGGATTGTAGCACCCTCTACAGTAAAACGTGAGATAACAAACAGGTCTCTGAATTAGTACTGTAGCAAGAACGTACACTGAATTACTGTTCCATCATTTGTGTATTTTTCTCTGGTACTGTAGCTTGTGATATACACCAGCGGTTTTAGATCCAACAGTTTTGAGTATGAACAAATTCCAGGTACTGTAGCTTGTCTGAATTTACAACTCAAATTCAGAGGACCCCAACCGTAGCAGACTGGGCGCGGAATGCCAGGCTGCGATGCCTCATGCCGTGCCCTGTGGCTCCCTTGAGCCATGGGTGCGCCTCCTCCCAACGACAGACGAGCTTGGTGGCGACGCTCGATGCAGCTCTGTTGCGTATTTGGTCCAGTGAGCCAAGGGCGGTACTACGAGCTTGGGTGGATGGCTCTGCTTGGGTGAACTGGTCACGACAGGTGAGCTCCGCACTGGTGTGTGGTGCGGTTGGTGGTGTGTGGCCGGGAGCATCGAATCTTGGCTGTTGTGTTGTAGAATTAATGCATCGTACCTAACTTTCTTAATATCTGTGCTAGATGTAAAACGTCCTAAATTCTAGAACGGAGGGAGTAATAAAATGTGACATAGTCTAAATGAAATAGAGAAGGGATGCTTTTATTTAGAGGTACCAGGCAATGTAAGGATTGTTACCCTACATTTTCATAACACAAGTTAACACGCTGATTGATTGATCCCTTAAAAAAAATACATAAAACTATTTATCTTTCCATGGTATAAAAAATTTGAGTTTTTGTCTGCAGCGTGTTTTGTTGACATGACGGAGCAGTGCATGGAATCTTGACCAAAGCCACACGCGTCGAAAGTGAGTAATGACCAAATATATTTTTACTGGCCGGTAAGAACTTTGCTCTGCTTCTCGTCCTCCTCCTCCCTTCCCTCGGTCCGCAGCCCCGTCGGCCGGCAACAGCACTCGGCAGGTGCAAGAAGGAGAAAGCAAGGGAAGCTACGGTCGTGAAGGTGCGTGCTTTTGGATCTACGGAATCACATTTATCACTTTTATGCAATCGAAATCTTGCCCTGTTCTCATTTCTTACCGTTCCTCTGGTTCTTTGCTGCCGTGTCCTGCGACGCCGCCAACCCGTTCGACGGAATGCCTCACCCGAGCAGCACCAACAAATCGGTGATGCCTGGCGGCGTAGATCGGATCAGCGCGCTGCCGGACGGCGTGCTCGAGCACGTTCTTGGCTTCCTGCCGGCGGACGAGGCGGTGCAGACCAGCGTCCTCGCCCGGCGCTGGCGCCACCTGTGGCGGTCCATGCGACGCCTTCAGGTCACCAACAAAGGCAGGTGGCAGCAGAACACCAGTGGTTTCTACCAGTTCATCAACGGCCTGCTGCTTCTCCGGGATACTGGTGTAGTTCTCGATGAGGTCGTGTTCACACACCATCCAAACCGTCTCGATAAGGTCGTGTTCACACATCTTCCATTCCCAACCACGGCAACTGGTGATGAATGTATCAACATTTGGATCCAGCAGGTTTTGTCCTGCCAGGCAAAGGTGCTCGTTATCCGTTTCTCTGTTGATTTGTTCCTCATGTGGGGCGGACCTCCTCTCCTCTCCCACCATTTGAGGAAGTTGGAGCTTCATAGTCTTCATTTGCTCCGCCGTGTTCTTGATTTCTCAAGCTGCTCAGAGTTGGAAACTCTAGTGATAATGGGTTGCAACATTTTGTGTGATAAGATTACGTCTCACTTCATAAAGTATTTGTTCATCAAGTGTACCGCATTTCCGTATCACAAACGCACTTGTATTTCTATCCCTAGTCTTGTTTCGTTGCAAATTGATTATTTTGAAGGTAAAGCGCCTCTGCTTGAAAGCATGCCATCGCTACAAGGTGCATTTATTAAATGTGCCCCCATTGGGAATGCGGATTACTGTGATAAAGGGGCTTCTGGTCAATGTTGTGGCGTCTGTGTGGAATGTTGTGGTGACAATGATAACAACAGTGGCTGCGTGCTTCTTCGGAGCTTTTCAAGTGCTACAAATATGGGATTAATTGCTGATGGTAGAAGGGTACACATATTTTCACCCTTTAATTCATTATCTGCAATTTTGTTGTTTAAACACTTGGTCTGCTTCTTGCTATTGCCTATTCAGTAGTTATGAATAAATAATTGTCAAATGTATATGTGAGTACGTATGAGTTAGTTTTCCTATTAGCATAGCTATTATTATGTTTTCATTTAATAGATATCTATACAAATACAATTTGTTTGATGCATTTCTAAGTATGAATCTCTAATTTCCAAAGGTAATTAACTTTTTCTTGCAGCCACATACGTTTAAAGTATACCTGTATAAATTTAATACTTTCCCACTGTCCGCAGATCATTTTCAGAAGGGATTTGAGATGGTGCCCTACATTCAGTAATTTGAAGACTTTGTTACTTAATGAGTGGTGTGTGGCTAACGGCCCCAATGCACTATTTTGCATTCTCAAGCATTGTCCTGTTCTTGAGAAGCTGATTCTTCAGCTAGCTAAGGTATGTTTTTTTCCTGTAAACCTACGCTTATTAAAACTACTAGCTTTTAAAATTTTCATGTTTCATGCAGGGGCCTCAGCTTAGAACAGAAATGAATGCAATATTTGATGTGGATGAGAAATCAGCTACTTTATCAAAACACCTTGCAATTGTTGAAGTACGATGTGAAATGGTTGATGAGAGGGTTTGCCAGATTCTCAAACTCATGGAAGCATTGGGAATGAAATTTACTCTCAAAAGAACAAAGATGTAAGCTAACTACTGACATTCGATTATTCTACAATTTTGTTGTTTTCCATTTTCGCTAAATATGTCTGAGTGAGAGCATCAGATTATGCAACAAAGTAGAACTCCTTAGCTCGACAGACAGGAATGTTTGAAAATATTAAATGATACCTCATTGGATGAGAAAGCCAGTTAAAATAAAGTATTTTGTATAATTTGTTCCACTACTTTCTGTGTCATCACCTGAGAACAGTGAGCAGTATGTTTGACTTGTTGAGATCTGTTTTTTGTAATTTGGATTGTTCCACTTTAATATTAAATTCCAATAATTCTCATAGGATTGAAAAAAGCTTTATCCAACTTCTGACAGAATATCTAGTT
Organism: Chloris gayana; assembly: GCA_031894775.1. NCBI lineage: Eukaryota > Viridiplantae > Streptophyta > Magnoliopsida > Poales > Poaceae > Chloris > Chloris gayana. The sequence goes on from JAUNZO010004298.1 coordinate 141,110, forward strand.
ATGTAAATGCTAACCTTATGCACTTGAGTAGACAGTAAATTGCCAAGGTATGTTAGCATTGTCTTCAAATTGATTGGTTATTGTAACAGCAATTACTTTGCCGCTACTTGAAGTAGTTATGATTACTCGTCGCAATGCAAAACACCTCATAATTTTGTGAATCGTCCCTCAGTTTGCAAATCTAACTCCTTGGATAATAATCTATGCCCCACAATGTCAGTACTTTCAGTTGCACTTCTGTATTCCTGGTACAAACGTCTTGCAGATTGCCCTAAAACAATAACTGGCCAATGTATACTATGGTATTCCTTGAATAAAGCTATTGCAACTTATCCTAAAATATTAACAAACTACAATATAGATTTATGTTTGTATAGTTTCCTTGATGTGGAACATGGGAGTTTTATTTCACTGGTTGATTTTCAGCTGAACTTGTGCTCCTTTTCTTTTTACAGAAAAAATGATGTTGATGATGTAATGACAACCTTTGAGCTAATTTGATGGATCTATCTCTTGACAACTCTGAAACAATGAAGTGGTTGATGTTTTGAGTGAAATGTTAATCTACTGTTGTTTCTAATGTAAAAGGTTATGTTTGAATTCTCATCTATGGCTCCTGTCAGCTAGTTGCAGTTAAACTATCAGTGCTGTTCTGAAGCAAAATCTTAGTCATATAGTGTTTTAATTTAAACCTATTGGACATCATATTTCTATACCAGAATTAAGTTGCAACACCAACGGTTAGTGCAATCGATGCTAAGAAAACCATTCTCTATGTTGGAACTCTTCAGTAAATCCATTCATATTGTTGGATCATATTGTTAGTGCAGTTGACATAATCACAACACAAACCATTCTTAAGGCTAATCCATAATTAATTATCTGTTGACAATCTTCTATACATGATCAGGAACTCATTTAAACACATCACATTTATAATTAAAATATAATAATGCATCTTGCTGATATTTTCATTTATATCCAATGTTCTTATTTAAAAGAATGTCAATGTACATCATTAGTAAGAAGACAACATTTTCACATCCATACACATTTATAATTAACTAGGCCTTATCCCTAATCCATCAAACACGCCTTCAGTTCCCTGATCTCCAACCTTGGAAATTAACAAAACCCAAGCGATATGTTGTCAGCGGCATGCTCGATACACAAGTAGTAGTTACGTCGTCAGTGGCATGCTCAATATGTTGGCACTCTGTGAGGCCTCAAAAGCTATTAGCTGCCGAAGAATGGTAGATATGAGGTCACATTGATGATAAGTATACAGAATATGTGCTGCCTGCATGCGAGGAGTGCATTAGTGACCAAAACATTATTAAACAACATTTATGCACCTGATTATTTCTTTGTTATATTTAGGCACTTCACTAGCTTCTCTCCAAAATGAGTTAACACACTTTTTGACACTTCCCCATGCTTCTAAATGCAAAGTGAATAGACATAAGATGAAAATATGATTAAAATACCTCAAGCTTGAGCTTCCACGGTCATATAGTCCCTTATGGCAACCCACACACGAACAGGCTCTTTTGCTACCGGTGTCTCTGGCTCACTAGTGGGATCTTGTAAAAAGTACATTACAATTAATTGGTTAATAGTCATGACTACATAATCTTGTGAAGGAAATTACTAGTTCACTAGTTCATCTGTCTATTGTGATCCAAATATACACATTAGCATGTCCAATACACATTGATTCACCTGCACTACGACAAATTGATCCCTGTCACACCTGATAACACGTCGATTTAATCTGCACTACAGAAAATTGAAAAAAAAAATCAAAGATGTTGTGAGCAACTCACAGAGTACGATAGGTGACTAGAAGGGAGCAGGGGGCTGGACGTTCTAGCAAGTTCCCGGTCTCCTCTGGCTTGGAGGGAGGAAAGGAGGACGGACAGCACTGGATCTTGGAAGAAGCACAACTCAACGTTGGATCTTGGAGGACGGAGAGGGCTGGATGAGCTGTTGCAGAGGTGCGAGCGTCAGGGGCACGCCGCGTGCAAGGCGAGCGTGGCCCGTGCGTGCGTGCTGGCCTAGGGCAAGGCACGGTGGGCGGAGCATGCAAGTGAGGCGTCGTAGGCGTGGCTGCGCACTGGCTGGTGTACGGGATAGGGCGGGGCGGCCGCAGAACGTTAAAATCTGTACTGTTTGTACACTCCAGTGAACTTGTTGCACTGAATGTGTTGTTGGTTATTTCTGCATAGGTTCTTCTAGCTGGACTTGAGCCAATGTTGCTGGGAGGTCGATGGATACGCTGTTTTGATTGTGGAGGAAATGCAAGGCTGAAGCTCTGTTGGTTTATTTTGACTGGGGATCATGGCCCCTTCTGTTTGCAGAAATTAGTATAAATTCGCATCGTGGTTTATCTTGGCCATTCAGTTCAACCTTACTACCTCGTCCCTGATGTAACACACACGTCTACTTTCAGTTATGCCTGTTCTAACAGATACCTGGACTGATCATGATGCTTCTACTCTATCTTTAATTAACGCAAAACTAGTTGCAAAACCATGTTACTTGCTCGCTTCTGTTCGCCTTAGCCAAGTAGTCCTGGTTTATTGCAGTAAATCATATACCTTCAATACGATAATGTATCAGGTATTACAAAATGAAATCAGGTACACCGGCAGAGCAGTAAATCTCTGTTCCGATTTCAGAAGCATACGAGATTGGTGGGTGAAAGTAGCAGACATTTATGAGTCAACTGATAATGACTTTTGATGGTATATTAGTTTACATTTTAGAAATTCGTACGTATGGTGTTGTCAAATAAAAAGGAAACCAATTTCTCAAATAAAAAGGAAACTTGGTTACTCACAAATCAAAAGGACGTCATTTGAAAAAAATACTGGAGACTTTGCTTAGGATCCTTTTCTATGAGTAAATATGGGGTTACAAATTACTTAATGAAAAAACATATCTTATTTGCTTTTGAAAAAAAAATGTAATGCTAGCAGCTGAAAATTGTATTGTTCATGAACATCATTTGTTCAGAACTCTATACTGTAATTTTTTTTTTGTGAATCGTAAATTATTTTTCTTGTGGAGGCGAACGAGCAACATTTTCAGTTTTTATAGCCCGTAGACCATCATAGCGAGTCCACAGTTGACACGCCACACGCACAGGCAACATTTTCAATTTTTATAGCCCGTAGACCATCGTAGCGAATCCACAGTTGACACGCCACACCCCTTTTCTCCCACTGACGGCCGCAGCTCATGCTCGGCACTTCTCGCTTCTGTTGCTACGGGAGGCGAAAGGTTCTTTTGCTGACCGCACAATCGCCGGCGGCAATCAGTGAAGGTGAGTTGCTGGATTTTAGGGTTCCCTTTGCCTCTGTCAAAACTGGTACCAGTCTTTGAATCTCTAGATTGATGCCGTGTCTTGTAGGCCCCCGGCGCCCGCCACCTGTTCGATGGAATGGCTGAGACGAGCGGGGTCAAGAAACCAGCGACCGCAGGCCTGGCGGACCGGATCAGCGCGCTGCCGGACGGCGTGCTCGAGCACATCCTCGGATTCCTTCCGGCGTACCAGGCCGTGCGGACCAGCATCCTCGCTCAGCGCTGGCGCAACCTGTGGAGGTCCATGCGATGCCTCCGCCTCACCGATTTGGATCCTGACAAGTGGCGTGGCCCTGCTTTTCGGAATTTCTTCGACGGACTGCTGCTTCTACGAAATAATACCGTGGGTCTAGAAGAGGTCGAGCTTAGTGCTTATCACTGCCGCAAAGATGGTGCATTTGTCAACATTTGCATCCAGCACCTCTTGTTCTGCCGAGCTAAGGTGTTGGCTGTTGACGGTGACGGTGGTATCGAGTTGGATGGCCCTGCTCCGCTCTCCCAACATTTGCGAAAATTAGCGCTGAATTTGTTAATTTTGGGGAACTACTATCTTGATTTTAAAAGATGCCCAGCATTGGAGGATCTCAGGATAACAAGGTGTAGCTTATTCACTTCAAAGATTTTTTCGCAATCAGTAAAGCATCTGAGCATGACTTCCTGCCTTTTAGGCTTCACTAGGATTCGTATCTGTGCTCCTAGCCTTATCTCACTGCAACTACGTCATTGCTATGGAAAAGCTCCTCTGCTAGAAAGCATGCCTGCATTACAAACTGCAGTTTTCGATATTGGCCCTCTGGATTATTGTGGTGATTCTGAGGAATGTCTTGGGTCTTGTCTCAATTGCCGTAGTCATGATGTGCAGAATACTGATGACATTCTTGGAGGTTTGTCGGATACTATAAAATTGGAACTAACATTTGCCTCAGGCACGGTATGTCAGACTTCGATCCTAATACTTAATCACTGTCTTTTCATATCATTCACTGTTTCTTACAGTAAGTGTATACATTTATAGATATTCACAAACCACACACATTAGTTTTGTGATATTGTTCATGCATGTATCTTTTTCTCCCACTGTATATTTAGTAATGATATAGTCCTGATTGCAAATGTAATATGATACCAAGAATGATAATTTGCTCCATCTAGTTTTTGATGTAAATTAGTTTAGGGTTTAGCTACGCTTGTTCTATATGGATGTTTCTACACAACGCACATAGTTTTTTTTTCTTTGAAACGCATGTTTTCCCCAGTTATCTTACAGCGACAAATAATAGTTCAGTTTGGGTGTTATGGAGGACTGCTGGCTAGGCAAGGTTCGACTGGTTTGGAGATTTCAGATTTTTGTTTTAGAAAGGGGATGCATTGCCATTTAAAAAACAAAGATTTACAGCATGTGGACTGAGGAGGAGAGAACTGAAGAGATGAATAAGATCGAGATTTCAGTTGTTAGGATTTGGATAAGATTTGTTGGTTCTTTAGTGTGAGAAATGGTTATTAGCTTTATTTCAGCAGATTAATTATTTTATAACTTAGTATCCATGCCGGCTATAAGTAGCACTTATTTACATCTATATAGGTTAAACAAGATCAAATAAGAAGTCTGCTGCTTCCCGTGTTCCCTAGCCTTCACCGCAACTGTGTTGGTCTCGTTACCAGCATGGCACCTGCTCTGCTTTGGGGATTTTTCGGCCCCAGCATGGCACCTGAGTGTTGTTTTAGTTCAAGTTGCTTGGGCCTGTATTTTTGTTTTCCATTAAATTTCCTGCCCAAGATCATGTGATTTAGATCTATTCAATCCAAGACATTCCGATTAGTTTGTTTTCGTTCTGATAATCTGAACCATATATGTGAGAAATGAATGAATCGGAATTGTGAAGAGCGATAGGGTAAGATACATTTAGGACATCAAATCTTTGAAACTGCTATAGCTTAACATGCAGTATTGGAGCTCAGATCTATTCATCTTCCATTCTTCCTATCCAAAAGCTGCAATGGAACTTCAATTCATTATATCATATACTTTGAAAGTTCAAATTCAAATCCTAACTGGTTCTTACCAATTTGCACCTTGCACAGCTTATTCTGGGAAGGAGTTGCCCAACATTTAGCAGGTTGAAGGCATTGCTACTGAAAGTTCGTGGCCAGGCTAATGACCTCCAATCTCTAGTTTGCATTCTAGAACGTTCTCCAGTTCTTGAGAAGTTAACTCTTCAGCTTTCTGAGGTATTATGTTTAATGCTTGTTCATTAAAGTTGTTATGATCTGATCTTGGTGACTCTTTTAGTTATGCCTGAATGGTCAATCTTTGTGAGGATATATTTTATGTTTTGAAAGCTGATCTTTTGTGCACATGGATCGTTCTTAATTAACTTTTTTATTTGATTTTTCTGGGGTAAAAAAGGGATGTGAATGGACTGAAGAATCAGAAGAAAGGTGCCTTCCAGTGGACCGATTGCCTGCCATATCTGAACACCTCAATACGGTGGAAATCAAATGTGGTGAGGTTGATGAGAGGGTTTGCTACATTCTGAAATTCCTGGGTAGATTTATCAGAGATATTATCATCAAGCTGGATGGCAAACCTCGAACGGGTAAGTTTAATACGCTTACAAATTATTATTTTTTTACATATTGGGAATGGTTGGATCTGAATGCTAGAAATAACCGTTTAAGGTTTTAGCTCAATTTCATGTCAGAACTTTAAACTATTTGCTTTGAAGCTACATCCTGTTCATAAACTCAAGTGAGCTTGTCGGACTGAAGTCTGCTCTCGTGGTTATTTCTGCACAGGTTCTATCTAAACTCCAGCAGATGGTGCTGGGCGGTGGAGTGCGTAGCTGAAGTGCCGCTGGTGTATTTTGTCTGCGTTGGTTATGGGTCCCTTCAGTTTGCAGAAGTAGCGTGGAGTGCATGGAGGTTTTCGTTTTGGTCATCCAGTACGTCTAGTTTCAGTTATGGTGTGCGTTCAGATTCCTGGACTAGTCATGCTCCTTCCAATGCATCTTACTGTAATGCAGAGTTAGTTGTGAATCCTTATGCGACATGTTCACTTCTGATGAACAGGGAGGTTACTTGCGGCCGTTTGAGGTGATGCCAGATCCTAATCTATACCAATCTATTATTTACGCAGACGTCGTCATCGCCCAGAACGTCGTCACCGCTTCTTAATCCGTCGTCCTTCAAAGTATAAAACGAAACGGCACCGACAGGTGGGACCCATCGATCCAAAACCGTCATCCTGCGAGTTACCTGAGCGAGGCGACGCGCAAGCGGCTAGGGTTTCCCCGACAGCAGCCGCCGCCGTCGACGTTGCCGCCTCCCTCCGCAAGCGCCGCCCTCCGCACGCGCCACTTCCGTCCCCTGCACCACCCATCTACCTCCCCGACCAGCAGCAACCACGACGGCACGCCCTCCTTCTTGAGCAGCAGCAGCTGCCGCATCAGCTTCCACCTCCTCCGACGTGCCCGAGCCCGCGGTCATCTCCCTCAACGAGTGTTGGGCGCCGCGGAGAGGAGGCCTCCTTTGGGACCAGCGTGTGACTCCGAGCGACCCTACCTCTTCCCGAGCAACAATGTCTTCCTCTTCCTACGCCACAAGCAGAAGCAAGCATTCGGTCCAAAAAAAAAGCAAGCAAGCAGTCGCCGTAAGCTCTATGGTGGGGCAAGCTGGTCTTAACGCGCGCCTCACCGAGAAGGAGCCGCCATGGCGCCACGGCCTCTTCCTCTTCCTCCTCCATGAGCAGGCAAGCAGTCACTGTTGGTGCTCCTTTCCACTGCGGGTACCAGATCCGTGATGACCACATTCGTCATTCTTGAGTGTGGCAAGTGCTCTCTCTCTCTGGTGATGCGTAAATCAGTTCATCTCAATAGATTCCTGCTACAAATTACCATGTTTACTTCTTCCACCTCCGAACTTAGGCACGATCTCGTGACGAAATCTCGCGCCGGAAGGCACTGCACACAAATTATTGATGGCTGTTTTTCTTAGAGCTGAAGGACTTGAATTATCAAATCTTAGATGAAGATGTTTACATATAATGTAATGAAGCATGACCCGGTGTGTGCAGAAGTATCTGTGGGTGCAACAGGGGATGGTATTTTCATTTGTCGACTGCATGATAGGTGAGTCATAACACAAATTATTAACTGTATATCCGATTGATGCTTCTAAAAACGTACTATAGATATATGGGGCAATTGCATGACTAACCCCCTTTTGAAAGCCAATTGCATGTTTGACCCTCGTTTTTTCGTTTTGCATGTTTGACCCCGTTTTTTGAAGACGAAGCCTCCGGTTGGCCCTATTCTGTTAGAGGTGTTTGACGGTGTGAAGTATGCTGTAAAAAGACATGTATATCCTTTGCACGATTGACCCCATTCTGTAACAAGGATTGCATGAATGACCCTATTTTCTAAAACAATTTCGTGATATGTAATGGAGCATTGATTTTAGACAACATTTTGATGAAATTAATTTTTTTGAAAAAATAATTCAGCAGCATTTTAGCAGTAAATTAAGGATTTGCACACCACAAAATGACACAACCATATCAAACTTGCAAATATTCAGAATATAGTATCCAACCACAAACATAGCATACAAATATTACATGTTCGGTTGCATAGTACATCTCGAATCCTGAATCCAGTCCGTCCGCACGCGCTGCCCACGAGCCCGCGCGCCCGCGCTGCCCGCGCCTGCGCGCCCGCGCTGGCTCGCGCGCCGCCCGCGCTGCCCCGCGCCCGCGCTGGCTTGCGCGCGCCTGCCCGCGCCCGCGCGCCCGCGCTGCCTCGCGCGCGCCTGCACGCGCCCGCGCGTCGCCCGCCCCGCGCGCCTGCACGCGCCCGCCGCCCGCTCGCGCCTGCGTTGCTCGCTGCTCCTGCCGCGCCGCAACTAGGGTTAGGGTTTGGCAAAGAGTCTTTGTTCTGGTGTGGAGAATGAGAGGAGCACGAAAAAAGAGAGGGTGTCTTCGTCTTTTTCCCCGTTATTTCATTTTCTGTTTTTTTTTAAGCCTCAAATCCTTGTCCACATGACGGAGCTACGAAAGAGGGTCAAACGGAGGCTTCGTCTTCAAGAAACGGGGTCAAACATGCAAAACGAAAAAACGGGGGTCAAACATGCAATTGGCTTTCAAAAGGGGGTCAGTCATGCAATTGCCCCTAGATATATTTGAAACTGAATTATTGTAGATTGACTGAAGCATGGCTGCTTGATTTTCATAGGGCAGTAACGCACGTCCAACGACAAATCCCGACGGATGTATGGGAAAAGAAATCTAACCTAGCTCTGATTCTATGTTAGGAATAATGGATGATTGATATTGATAGATAGAATAGCCCCAAAAGGGTTATATATATATGGGTTTTATGACCCACCTAGACTAGGATGAGGACTCTACAATTATAGTCTAATCTTAAACTACTTTATCTCTAACAATCACCTTGCACTAGAATACTTTATTCTTGTACACACATCATAATGTGATTTCTTCCTGCGTGTAGGTTGTTTTAATGCTCAGATTTTGGATGAATAGTTTGAAAGTTGTAGATTGCATATTACCTTGATTTGTTCCGTGGCAGGGATTGAAAATCATTTTGATTTGTAATGCAGGAGCAGACTAGGATTCTTTTTCCATTTTGGAACGTGGATTTGGTGTCTGTTCAAATTCTATATCAGTGCTTAGGTGAGGGAACTGACAACCATACATTTAAGCTATGTGTGCAAACTATAGTTCACGGTAGATATAGTTGCAACATATTTAATACTTCAAAGAAGGTGTTGAGTTTTTTCTTCCTGTCGTTGCAGGAAGTAGTGCGGATTTGGTACTGAGTATTATGCTGTGACTCAAGGAGGCAAATTTTGATGCTATTTATTTTGGATCCATCAAGAATGACTGGGAGATGTAATATTCTATTGTTTTATGTCGTCTTTAATGATAACTCATTGAGCTTGAAGACGGAAAAGCTTGCTCATGTGAGTGAACAGTACTTTTAATCCAGTCAACTGCTCAATAATTGGATAGGAAATAGACCTATTGGAATCCAGATTTTGTAACTACAAACTCATAACTGAGAACATTGCATTTTCTTTTAACATGGGAAAAAACTATATTAACTGATATATAATAAATGTGGCAGTTACATGGAGTTTAATCAATTCACTCTATTTGTTTTGCTTGTCACACTGATAAGTTGCTAGATCTGCATCAGGTGAGCTGTCATGTAGATAGTATTTGCTCATAATTGGGTTTGTAGGATTAAGATTTCTGATTTTATATTGCCATATAAGATTTTGTACATGTAGATGGTCTTGTGCTTTTTAGACTAGGTCTTCACTTGCCTCACTCATGGTTTGTTTCTTTTTGTGGCTTGCATGTTGTTTCAGCTTCGGTGACTTCTCTTTGCTTGTGTGCCTTCAGTCTACATCATGGGAGGCATTGTTGACCGTGAGAGTATGTGGCATATGATTTAGTTATTTCAATCAATAATTGATCAGCTATTGTCCTGGCGTATTAAACACCCAATGTCATATGTATCTTTGCCATCTTATTGCAGATGTATACCCATTGGGGATCCTTGCAACAAGCATTGACATAATTGATTAGAAAAGTGATTATACATTATTAACCTTTGCTACTGGATATTGATGATCCGAGTGAAAGGAGAAACAAGGTAAAGAATTAGTTTTCTACTGGCTCCTCAAACATGTATTTCCAACACTTAGAATCGATATGCTTTGAACATTTTTATTTCTACTTGCAACACTCATAATTTCATAGAATCATAATATCACTTGAGACTGATGGGTTATTTAGCATGTTGAGATTACATTGTTGAATTATTCATGTATTTTTTATGAGAATATAATATGTAATAATCTATATCACAAACTACAGGGCTGATTGGTTCGTGCCCTCCCAGGCACGCACGTCAGCCGTGCCTGAGGATGGTGCCTTGCGCAGGCACTTAAATTGTTAAAATACTGGACTGTTAATGTAACACTTAAATCTGTGCTGTGACTTCATGACATCATGCTGCATAGCTGTGTGTTCAATATGGGTACGACCCTGTTGGATGCAGGTATACTTAGTGTAGTGTAAGCCTGGATTTCTCACAGGTACGAGTGGCCTGGCTACACCCTCCGTCATTTTTATTCTGCACTACATAAAGAGGATCCTTCTGCATTCTGCCACTGGAATGTATATTTCTCCTTCCTAATATGGAAGGCTGTATAGGAAAGTCGTTTGTTCAGAAAAAAACGTTCAATTTGTGGTTCATTTGTTTTCTATTCTAGGAGAAAAAAATCATCTATTATTACCTGAATAGGGAATTTATTGATTACATGGCTGATTTGATCTATATCCATTTCTTTGCTGAGAACCCAGAGCAGATGCATATTTGAGTGAGCAGATCTGAAGAGAAGCTGAAGAAAAATAAGAGGAAGTGGAAGGAGTTAGCTTGGGGGGAGAAATGGTATGAACATGTCTTCTACATCGTGCCTGTTTTCAGTTGAATTGAGTTTATATTTTGCGGATTGGCTATCTGGGTAGATTATTTGACAGTTAATTTCTTCATTTATCCCCTCAACTGTTTTCACTTGTTTAGGTTAATGGTTGTGATTTTGATGATTAGGAACTTTTTATATGCCTATTATATATGTGCTTGTGTTATTTTACTAATCATTGTATATCATCGAAGGAACCTTACTTTACTCTGCAATCTTGTACAGATTGATCACTGGAAGAAAGATTACAAACTCGGTTATGGTCTAGCGCTTGGAGAGTAAAGCAGTTCCAACATTTGAAAAATGTTTTGCTAAATGGTCGATATGGGATTGGCACATATTTTCTTGGACAGTTATTCAGCAATCTCAACTGTTGGTGGTGTTGCAGATATCCTTTTTTTTTGTTATTTTTTTGCATATTGGGCTTACAAAAACAAATTAGTGCACTATCTCAACTTTGAATAATAATATGTAAATTGCTTTACGATGAATCAGATTTGCCATGTATCATATGTAGAACACTAGGGCTAATACACCTTTTGTAAAGATGAAGTGTGAAGTAGGATGAAAGTAGTCTGGTGACAGTTGTGAGAAGGGTATATACTTGACACTCGTGAGAAGGATAAGTGGATGGGCAAATGGTTTCTTTGAGTACTGCAGGAAAAATGTGAGAAAATGTGTACTCCTGCATTTTCAAGAATATGCAAATCTGATTGTAGTATGAGCTGTAGGCCAAACAATGCCTTTGTGCTCTTTATTATTTTCCTGATTTCTGCACATTGCATTGACTACAGATTATTAAATGATGTGAACATCAGAGGTTTTGGGTTTGCAACTTAAACCAATAGATTTGTTGTAATTTCCTGACTGGCTATACTGTATCAGCTTTTGAGCAACCAAACTTTGATGACTATTGTGTAACTTCTGCTAACTGTGTAAATACAATAATTTATGCCAAAAATATTCAGTGTAGTCATAATGCAAAAACTACATACATAAGACCCAAAGTGGCCAGACCCTTCCCGAGACCCTATGCAAGCGGGAGCTAAAAGCACCGAGCTGCCCTTTAGTCATACCGACATATTTAACATTATTATTAAATTAATCATTAACCTGTGCATGTCCACAAACTATTATTCATAAATTTGTGGGAGCATATTTTCTTACCACCTTTTGTGATAGAAAATTTGATATTTTTCTGCTGCATGTGCTTGTGATTTGAAACAACGGTCATAGCGGGGGATTAAAATGACTACTGAAGATTATCTGTAGTCCCTCCTGGTCCTATGCTAGCATTATTGTAGCTACTGCCTTTATGAGTCTTGTAATTAATTCTATGACCTATCTTGAAGATTATTTGTGTTGAAGAATTCTTCTGATTTTTCTCATAATAGTGCTGCCTATATCTGTGCTAACATCCATGCATGGTATTTGGAATTTGTAACTTCTTTTATCAGTTATCTCATAGATGACCCATGACTCAGAAAATATAATTTGTTTATTTTATTTTCTTGCAGCCTATTGTGGATGATTTTATCCGAGATTATTGATGTCTCCGCCTACATATCACTAGCTTGATTATATTAATCATTGTATCTGTTAGCAAACTGATAGTTCTAACTTCCAAGTAACTCTTTCCAGTGAGTTTTGTTTTAAGATGACCGAGAAAGGCCAGGCATGTATGGTTTAGTATAGTGGGTTAACTAAAACAAAAGTTTACAGTGCACATCTGGATTTGTGAATTCTGGAATATTACATTGGGTTTTGTTCTTGACTGCATCATGTGTATGAGAAGAAATTGAAAGTGATATTTATAAGTACTTCTAATGCCCATTGTTTGTATGAACAAATATGTTATCATATTATGTTGATATTATATGATAATTAATGTTATTAGTGTCTCAATTATTTATACAAGTGTATCACTACTGGCTTTATACTCTTTAGTCCTTGTGTTTGGCTCAAACACCGGAGACAATGATGTAGTAACGATTATTTTTTTTATGTCACATGGCTAAATGAAATATGTATTAAGTAAATGGTGGTAGTATTGATTATTGTGTATAAACAAATAGGTTGCATGATAACTTTGTTTTGACCGTAGCAACGCACGGGCACACTGCTAGTGTACACAAAATCATCCCCGCTCTATCCTCAGGCGTTCTCAGTCCGCCCACTGGCTACGTGTTCGACGTAATGGCTGACTGCTACACGGGGGCAACAAGGCATTGAAATCGCATGACGGCTTTGCGGACTTCCAATCTTCCATGCTCGGGACGCTGGCAGCACCTTGGAGGTCGGTGCCTCGCGCCTGCACATCATCAACGTCAGGGCGCTGGGTTTGTGAGTGGGAGGGGTACTCCTCCCGGAATCCAGATGCGGTCTTGACGAGTGCGAGCACAATTTGCGTGGATTCTCGGGTCTCCTGAAACCCGCTTTTGCATGGACCAGTGGAATGTGGATCCGTCTCTATGGAGTGCATGCAAGTCCGTCTATATGCTGAAGAGTGTGCGGACTTGGCTGACTGGCCTCTCTCTTCCCGGCATCTCAATGTCTCATGAGGCTGGAGAGGCTTGGAGCTTCTTGCACCTCATCTTGCAGGTTGAAATTGAAATAGATCTTGAACTCCATATTTTGTTTGCACTGGTTTCATTTATAAGGGATGTGAGGTGCTTGTAACAGCCTGAAAATCTGTACTCAAACATGTGTGATAAAAATATTTGGAGCTTGGCCAAAAATTCGATTGAAGTTTGGTTTGAATTATTTAAGAAACGAATCAAAAGAATTCGCAAAGGAATAAACTTTCAAACTCGCGCCGTGGGCCGAATTCCCTCTGCCGGCCCAGCTCCTTCTTTCCCTTCTCTCCCGCACGGCCCAACCTCTTTTCTTCTTTTCCCGCAGCCCAGCTCGGCCCAACCCGCGGGGACAGCCTTCTCCTACCTTTTTCTCTCTCGCGCTGCACCCCCGTGACCCGGACGCCGAGGTCTCGCCACGCGTCGTGCGCAGGTGCTGCCGCCCAGCTGTTCAACCACTCCCTCCACCTTTTGGAGCCTTCAAAACCGCCCCCATGTGCCCCGCCTCCTATACCCATCTTCCTCACGCCGCCAGGGCGAGAGGCCCCCAAACCCTAGCCGCGGCTCCCGTCGAGGTTTTGCCGCCACCGGTGAAGGAGGGTCCGCCAGGTGATTTCATGGCCACCATCGTGTTCAGCGCGACGAGCTGCATCGTCTAGTGCTCACCGTCCCTTCTCTCGTGCTTCGGGGAGGACGAGCGGCCCGCAAGGAATTTCCGCCCGCGAAGAAGATCGCCGTCGTTCGTCGCCGTCCTAGTCTCTCCGGTGAGCTCATGCCCTGTCCTTTGATCCCCTTCGCACGCCGCCTCTCTCCGCTCTAACCGCCGTTGTGTTGTTTCTTGGAAGCCCGGGAACGGAGCTTCGCGTGGTCACCGCCTACTCCGCGCGTCGCACGCCGTTCGTCATCGTCGGAGCTCCGTCGCCGGCCACCGCCGGTGCCTCCCCGTCCTTCCTTCGACCGCCGGAACGTTGCCGGTGAGTCCCCACCTCTTTTCCCCTTGTTTCCCCCTCGAGTGGTCCGCGAATTGGTACTCCACGTCGAGCTCCGCCACCGCCGTGCCATGGCCGCCGGCGTAGCTCGCTTTTGGAGCTTGCTCATGTTAGTTTGTCGCTTCGGGGGTTTGTGTTGTGAGCCGTAGAAGCTCGTGCGCCCTCCGTTTGGGAAAAGAAGCATGCTTTCGTAGGAATCGATGGGACCCCGTGGTTGCGCCGCCGCGGATCTCGCCGCCGACGAGTCTCCGGCAGTCTATCTTGGTCGGGAGTTTGTGCGAAAGACTCGCGGGGTCGTGGGCTTTGTTCCGGTGATCTTGGTCGCAAGTTTTGGGGAGCCCCGGGGCTTTCCCCTTGCGCGCGCGCCGCCGCGGCAGCTCCGGCGAGCTTTCGCCGTCGAGCCGTCGTGAGCTGGTCCTCGCGACCACCTCCGGAGGGTGCGCGTCGCCATGGAGAGCAGCCTCGGTGCCCTTGGTTGCGCCACCGGCGAGCCGTAGCGGCCGGAAGGGCAGATTCCGGCAGCCCCGTGGCGGAGCACGGGCGGCGCCGCCCTCCGGCGTTGTCGGCGTGGTGGGTGATGTGGCAGATTTTCTGCTGATGTGTCCCCCACGTGGCGTAGCGTTCTGCTGGCGTGGCGTCTAGGTGGCGGCTGAGGTGGCGAGGTGGTCGCTGCTTGCGTGGCGTGATTATCTGCCGATGTGGCGCCACGTAACATAGAAGTGCGGATGTGGCGTCGATGTGTCGTCCCGCGTGGCGATGACGTGGAGTTCACGTGGCGGAAAGATTGCCACGTGGTGCTGACTTGTATAGGATTTGGTCTACGTGGTCTTGACGTGGCGCCCACGTGGCAAAGAATATTCCAGAGAATATTCCATTTCTTTTTATTGGATTTTCCTGAATTTCCATAATCCATTTATCTTTGGAAATGCATATCTTTTTCCTGGAGCGTCGAAAAATACGCGGTCAGTTGCGTTGGACTCGTAGCGACGTGCTCTACGCGTTAGTGTAGCTTTTGGTCATATTCTAGTACCGTAATTTCCATCGTTATTTCCGTACTATTTCCTATTGTCTCGATAAGCGTGCCTAACCCCCTGTTTCGCGATCCGTCCGTCGGAGGGTGCCGAGGAGTTCCCGTCCGAGCCGCAGTTTGAGGAGCCGTCCGAGCCCGGGAGCAGCCCTATCCAGGCAAGCCGCAATCCTTGACCACTCTTGATCCTATTTAGTACTTGCATTAAATTGGACCATGCATGATTAATGGTTACTTGCACTTGTAGTTTACCTATACCATACTATGCTATCCTTGCCACTGTTTGCCATAGGTTGTTCTACTGTTACTCGCATACTTAGTACTTGCTTAGTTGCTTAATTGAACCCCATGATGACTATACATGTTTTTGTGTAAAATAAATTGTAGGTGTTTCTTAGGTGTCGAGTTTCGTACTAGATACCTCGTAGGACCTTTTGCGGGGGCGAGTGTACAGGTGGTTAGGTGCTGGGAGACTTCGGGGAGTCTCTATTTGAAGAGTACTGTTGCGGGTACAGTTGTGTAGGGGCCTTGGGTTTATGGGGCCCCTGTTGTGGTGACTCTGTTGTTGAGACTCGTTGTTTTGAGGAGAGGGATGGTGACTCGCCCGGCAGCTTAAGGACCGGTTCTTGTGCGTATGCCTCTCTTGGTCTTACTAGCATACCACGTGACCTGTATGGACGGGCTGGATCATGATACTTAGCGGAGGAATGGGTGGCCCGCCGTGGTGTAGAGATTAGTGGTAGTGGGTGTTGGAGCGTTTGTCTCGACCCATGAGCGAGAGGATATCCCACCTGGCCCGTGGTACGCCTTGTCACACCCTTCAGGACCTTCTTTTCCTATGTTGTGGTTAGAGGATCCCGGACTCGAGGGACGGGCGCCACCCATTCGATGCTTCGAGGAGTGATCTTGTGAGTGTTGCTTTGCTTGGGCCACGACGGTGGTCTTTTGTTTGAGTACCTCTTCACGTGGGTACAGTTGCTTACTCTCTGCAGAGATATATAAATCTATACGTATAGTCTAGCCCAAAGTATGGGCACTACCGAGAGAAATCCACTTGATTAGCATTTACTACTTCTCCCCTCCGATAGGTGTTTTACTTCCGGCCTCGAGCTGTGGTCCCGTGGAGGTGTGCGGGACATAAAACTTGACCCTTGCAGGATTGTGTTGTTTCCTGCAAGGCCACTTATAAAATTTGACTAATAATAAAAATATGATTCACATAGACTTGAGGAATAATGCTTTAGGTGCTAGCCCTTGCCTTTCCTTGAACTACCCCAACATGCATACATTGTTGCTAGGTAGTTTGCGGCTTGCTGAGTACGTTATGTACTCACGGCTTTATCACTTTGTTTTTCGGACGCCGTTGCCGAGGAGCCGGCCGAGCCGGTTGAGAGAGCCGACGAGGAGGAGTGACGGTCTCGCCTACACTCGAGTTGCTTGTGGGTATGGACTTCACTACGGATCTTCACCGAGAGATGCTTCCGCTTTGCTTCCGCTTGCTTCCGCTTCGCTAGATTTCTACCATGACTTCGCGATGGCCTGCGTGCCACGCTCTTGTACTCTTGAGATTGAGACTTATGCATTTTAATAATGTACTTGGAGATTCAATTATCTTGCCTTGATTACTCTTTATATTTATGGTTTTCTGTTCTAACATGTGTTGGATGTACGTGCCACACTCCTGGGAGTGGCATAGAGGTACAAAGGGTCCGGGTTTCACGTTGGTGAAATTCGGGTCCCTCACAGCTTGGTATCGAGCCATACTTGACTCGTAGGAACGAGACCCGTAGAAACTGGACGTAACCATAAGGACAATATCTAGCTCTCTAATCTGCTATTCGTCTTTCATCAAACTTTGAAATCTGTCCGATCGTTTAAAGCTCTCAAAGTAAGATATGACTGAATGGATGATGCCTTTGTTGTGTTTGCATGGATAGATGATTTGCATACTAATCTGTTACTCATGAAGATTCTTTCAAGATTTGAAGAAAGTGTTGGATAACCCGTACTAATCGTTGGAATTGTGCCTTGTTAACAGATGCCGAGAGGAAGGGGTCTACACGTGCAGTTTGACCAGGCTGCGATGGAGGTGGACGACCAGCCCCTCGGAGGTCGTGGGAGTGGTCGTGGTCGTGGCAGAGGTCGTGCCGCGCCCGCAGCAGCTGCGCGAGGCCGCGGTGCGAGAGGCCGTGGCCGTGGAGGAGGAGCTGTGGGTGCTCGCGGCGAGGGCGTGGTCGCGGTGGAGAGGCACCACCGGATCCCGCAGCTGGAGAGGCAGAGGGTGCCGAGCAGGAGGCACCAGGACAGCAGGAGGCTCCTGGGCAGCAGGAGGGCGCCGAGCAGCAGGAGGTGCCACCACCACCCCCTGCTCGGACTCTCGCCGACGTGATGGCGAACCAGACCCACATCCTTGGAGGTCTGATGCAGATGCTGCAGCAGCAGCAGCAGCACCACGAGCAGATCTTGCAGCAGCAGCAGCAGCAGCAGCAGCCACAGCACGCAGGCCGCAGCCGGTCCGACTTGAGGAAGGAGGCCTTCCGCAGGCTGCAGCCAGAGACGTTCTCCCACCGCACCGACCCCTTGGACGCCGACAGCTGGCTCAGGACGGTGTCCAAGCAGCTAGTGATGATGGAGTGCACCGACGCTGAGTGTGTGTCACTTGCTACTTACTTGCTCGGAGGCGCAGCCAGCGCGTGGTGGGACACTTACGTGACCAACCACCAGGACCCGAGACAGTATCTCTTGGGATGAGTTTGAGCAGGAGTTCGAGCTCAAGCACATCCCCAAGGGAGTGATGGACAGGAAGGCGGCCGAGTTCCGTAACTTGAGGATGGGATCTATGGGTGTGCCCGAGTACTACCACAGGTGGATCGAGCTGTCCCGCTACTCACCTCGTGACGTATCTACCGAGCAGGTCAAAAACTCTTATTCAGTTTTTCATCTCAAATAATCATTATCTACTTTTCCCAATGATTTCATGCTTAACACGTTCTATGCTGCTATCTCTTCATCTCATTTCCCTTCGTGGTTTTCTATCTTTCCACCGAGCAGGACAAGATCTACTACTTCAAGCGGGGTCTCAAGGCTGAGATTGGTCCCCACGTGGCAGGGTGCTCTACCCCGAAGGAGCTAGTGGACAAGGCTATTGAGGTTGAGGACAGACATCGAGAGGATCAGGAGGGTTGAGGCACACAAGAGGACAGGAGGACAGCTAGACCGTTCCGGAGGTCAGCAGAGGCCGAGGTTTGGAGGACAGCAGCAGCAGACCGCCCGTCCACCATAGGGGCAGTTTGGCAGTTCTAGGCGAGAGACGAGTACGCGTCACAGGGGCAGCAGTACCGGCGTGCTCCAGCACCACAGCGAGTCGGGTGGAGGCCCCGGAGCAGCGGGATGCCCTTCGCCAACAGGTGCTTCCAGTGTGGGCAGCCGGGACACAAGTACTACGCGTGTCCCAACATGGGTCGAGAGCTCCTACTACCTACACTACCCCCAGGCCAGCAGCACAGCCGCCGCAGCAGCAGCAGTTCCGCAGTGCCCCACGCCCTGTGCAGTCAGCAGCTAGACAGCAGCCGCAGCAGAGTGCCTCTCGTGCTAGACTTCACCACCTCACTGTTGAGGATGCACAGCGAGCGCCGGACGTCGTCCTTGGTGAGTTTCTAGTTAACTCCTGTTTAGCTTCTGTTCTTTTCGATACCGGTGCGACTAGATCGTTCGTGTCTTCTGCGTTCGTTGCGAAGCTTAAGATTCCTGTCGTCTTGCTCGATTTTCCCGTGCTCGCTATCTCTCCACTTGGTACTTCAAAGTGTGTGACGGGTTGCCGTCGAGTTCAGATCTTGATTGAGGGTGTTCAGTTTTTGGCTGATTTGGCTCTCTTGCCGTCTTCCGGGATTGAGGTGATTCTTGGGATGGATTGGTTGACAAGGAACAAGGGGGTGATTTATTGTGATGAGAGGATTGTGACCTTGGTGAACCACCGAGGAGTGGCTGTGTGTTTCACACCGGTTGCTCCTAAGTTGCCAGCTGTTGGTATTTCTTACGTCACGAACAAATCCGCAAGCGCACGGAATACCGTTGTAGCACTTCACCCGGGAGTATTCCAAGGTATCGTATTTATATCCGCAGGGAACAGAGTATTTCTGCAACAAGGTTAGTTTACCCAAGGACAACCAAGACAACGTAGTAAAATAGGGTCGAGAGGGTGACTCCTATCTATTTATCCTTTAAAGGTAGACGAACGCAAGCTAGACTTGTTTACTTCGGGCACCGTCTTAGGCTTGGTCTGCCAAGCCACTCCGGTCTACGAAAGCTCTACTATGTACCCGAACGTGGAGGGTTCCTTTGGATGACAGGGCTGTCACTTCCTGCCACCTACCTCTACAAACCGTGGGGCACACAGCAAACAAAGGCGATCTCCAGCCTAGACACCACGTCTATGCTATTGACCGCTACTCTAGCCTCGGCCTAGAACTGAGTTCAGAAAGCTAGAGCACTTCTTGCGAAGCGATGATCCCGCAAACAAGTATAACAAGAATTACGTCTAACACCAAGATATGTCACGATAGATAAGTAGATCACCACGTATAAATCACCAAAAAGAGTGTTTACACGCCAAGGTAAAAGAAAAGGAAATACTACTCCACTTTACAAAAGGGAGGAACACTCCTTCCTCTTCCTTGCCCTCTCTCCTATTCTACTAAGATACAAGAGGCCCTTGGCCTAAGGATGAGAGTTTTGTCTTGTATCTTGATGTTGGTGGTGTGTTGAGAGAGGGGGTGTAGCCCTTTATTTATAGCCTTGGAAGGTCGGCAACTTGGAGGCGGTTCCGGACGTCGGTGGCATTAATTGCAGGTGGAACCGACCTCCGGACGTCGGTGACGAACCGCCGGAGAAAGATGGACCGGGGGTCCACCGTCGGTTCGGCCGAACCCACTAGGGTGGTTCGGCCGAACCGGCCCGGACTCCCCGGGCTTGATTCTTCTCTCGGTGCCTTCCTCTGGCTGTGTAATGGCCCAATCCACTTGCTTGGTTTGATGTTGAGGCTCTGTTTTGTGGTTTTGGGCTTTTGGACTATATTCTTTAGTCCTGGGAAAATCCGTCGATTGCAAAGTCCATGTTTCGAGCATGTTTTCCCTGTTTTCATATGAATTGCACCTGCATTCATAATTTCACCAAGACTAGTGGAATTTGTTAGAAATAATCCCTATGTTTATTCTTGGTGATGGTGTTTGATTCAAAAAGATGCAACATGTTGACGGTAAAATTGGACCATAAGGACCGTCAACAAGACCCCCACACTTAGCTCTTTGCTCGTCCTCGAGTAAAGGTGGGAGCGTAAGTTGAGAGATCTCTCCCCTTAGAGACCTGCACACATGTTATTACAAGCCACACCGTTTTACTTGTGAACATGACGGTGGCTAACATGCATTCTTGGATGATTGATAAGTGGAACAGCTCATGACTTAAGTCACTATACTTTTGCTCACTAAGCACCTTGGGTTTTTGAAAGTTTTGAAAATAAACAACATGACTCCCGCTCCTCTTCGATTCTCTTGAATCGCTCAAAAAGTGTTTTCCTCACCAAGGCATTGTGTTGCCTCTCTTTTTCCTACTTCTTAGGCTTGTATGTGGAGCTCGGTGGGGAATGAAAGAGGCATACTTGTATCACAAATATTGCTAAGCCAAAAGAAAGGATCCATGGAGAAGCAAGTCATGCAACTTTGATCAAGAAGTGCGTGTGTGTATGGATATGAAAAAGTGACAACTCCTATTGCAATTGACCTCCCTTTATTTTGCATTTTCGAGACATGCCTATCTTTTTATTTTCTTTCTTTTCTTTTCTTGCTCTATGCTTGAGCATCTCTTTTCTTCTCTCTTTTTCATTGCTCATCTTTGTGAGCTTTCTTTTCATTGCTCATCTCGTGTGAGCTTTTCTTTTTTTTTCTACATAGCCATGTCTTGTTTATGCGTGATTGAGAGAGAGAGAGAGAAGTGTCTTTATTTTGGTGGAGTGTACGTGATCTTGATCAAGAGAGCATGACAAGTTTCTCTCTAGGATCACTCAATTTTGGTAAAGCTCATTGCAATCACAAGCAGCATATGTATGTAAGTTTTGCAAGGTATGATCATCATATGGCATTGGTAGGCATTTTTGTATCAAGAGAGGAGCATGAAGCCATGGTATTTTTGTTTTGTGAAATAAAATTCCCAAGGACTCGGTAAGCTAAGCATAAGATCATTTCGTCGAGCCATATCACACTTGCCAATAATCTAGAGAAACATGGGTCCTATGGATTTGATTATTTGTTCACAGGCAAGTGGTGATGAAGCGAGTAATAAAAGGTGTGCAAGATCATCATGAGAGCACTAGGGAGAGACTTGGGATTTTCAAAGGTATTCAAAAGAAATCTTCCCAAGTTTTAGTTGGTCAAGTTTTAGTAATTGTTTTTCGCGTCTCGAATCAACTTGACAAATAAAGTAGGCGAAAAGGAAGTGTGGGAAACAAACTCAAGTGCCACGAGGAAGCAGGGGCTGAGTGGGACCCACCAGGGTTCGGCCGAACCACCCTTGTGGGTTCGGCCGAACCGGCCTGGGCCCCACCGGTGCTCTGTTTCGCAGGTTGTGTTTGTGTTGTTTTCCTCGTGATGTTTCTGCGCGCTTCGCGTGTGTTTGTCTTTGCTTTCCGCGATGTCCCCCCCACACTTGCCTTTTTGCCTGTTTTCTTCAAAATAGACAAAGATATTTTGAAACAAAACTTGCTCTACCGGTAAGGGAAGACCGGGGAGCACTAATATGATTAAAAGTTTAAAAGAGCAGGTGCATTGCAAAGCCCAAAAGACATTCGTCGATAGGCGTAAGTTCCATAGGGGCATGTGAAAGTGGTTTTACTTTGATCGTCGGGATGGATGGGGATTTGATGATATCCCGAATACCCATCAAGGAAACAAAAGAAAGAATTATTTGCCGACCGTTCCAACATCTCATCGATGAAGGGCAGCGGAAAATGATCCTTCTTTGTAGCCTTGTTAAGTTTTCGGTAATCTATGCACATCCTCCATCCCGTGACGGTGCGTTGAGGGATCAACTCATTTTTGTCATTATGGACGACCGTCATTCCTCCTTTCTTGGGTACAACCTGCATCTGGACTCACCCACTCGCTGTGTGGAACAGGATAGATAATGCCAGCATGTAAAAGTTTTAAGACCTCCTTTTTAACGACCTCCCGCATCGCATTGTTCAACCTCCTTTGAGGTTCCCTAGATGGTGTACTATCGGGGTCTATGGGAATGCGATGGGTGCACAGAGCAGGGCTGATTCCCTTGAGGTCTCCAAGCGAGTACCCAAAAACGGAGTGATGTTTTTCTAGCACGGCTAAGAGTTTTGCAGCTTCCTCCTCCGGAAGCTTGTTACTTATGATGACAGGGGTTTCGGGATTTCCGTGAAGAAAAACGTAGCGCAAGCCTCGGTGGAAGAGTTTTGAGCTCTACGGGAGGTGGCGTAGGTGTAAAAGTTTCGGGCAGCTCAAAAGTTTCCGCCGAATCATCCTCTTCCAAAATGAAATCAAGAGCATCTTCATCCAAGGATGATTCGGGGTTTTCATGAGGAAAAATTGCCATAACCTCCTCCATGCATTCTTCTTCCACAAGCGGCTCCTCGGCAAAAGAGTTTTGTGCATGAATGATAGGAAGAGAAAAAGTTTTCTTGCCGAGGGTGAAGTCTAAGGTTCCTCGAAGGTGATATCCCTAAGAAAAGCTTTTCTATGGGATGACCGACCAAAACATCGAAATCCAGGATTCCGAAAACGTGAAAGTCCAAGGAAACCTCTGCTTCATTACGCTTAATGCAAACATCTCTAATGATCTCCAAACTCTCAAAAAATTGCCCCGGTGAGGCTTTAAGGAGTTTGTCGAAGGTGCCCATGTCTCGTTTCCAAATAAAGTTGAAGCAAAAGATTCGGACATGATGTTGGCACCTACTAGAGGATTATAGAGAACATCTACCATTACTCCCCGAATTGAGCCACGAATGGTTGATCTAGGATGATCAAGTTGAAGAACTTCCGAAGAAAGTTCGTTTTCCATCAACCATTCATCGCTCATGATTGCTGTCAACTTCCGAACAGTTTTTAAGAGAAGAGATTTTTCAATAGGTTCGGGGTTGGTGCAGGGAGTGCTGGTTTCTTTTGATAGGAGTAGTTCAAGGTGTTTCCAAAATCTTCAAAAATTTCTTCCTTGAACTCAAATGGGAAATCAAGAGGTTCATCTTCCTCTATCATTGTTCTTGTGTTAGATGAGGACTCGAGTGCTAGGTGCTCCATCATGGGCACCAAGTGTTGTGTCTCTTGCACAACGAGTTCCTCATCTTCTCGACTCCGGCTCTACGAGTAAGTCAGCGGAAAAAGGTGTGTTTTCCACAATTCGATCCAAAAGTTCGTGTGCTTCCGCTATGGTCTTATGAGAAAAAAAATCCACCCGCGGCCGTGTCAAGATAAAGTGCGGTATCGTTGCTCAATCCCGAATAAAAGTGTTTGTAATAAAACGGGTTCGGGGAGCAATAATTCTGGTCCGGAGTCCGTTAGAGAACAGAACCGAATCCATGACGCACTTAAGGTTTCCTTTTCTTCTTGTCGAAAGCCTATTATTTCCGCTCGTAGAGAAGTGATACGAGATACGGGGAAGAATGCTAGACAAAATTTGTCTCGCAATTCTTTCCAATCACCGTTCACTCTCTTAGCGGTGTAAGTGTACCATTGCTTCGCCTTCTCATTGAGAGAGAAGGGAAACAACTTCCACTTCAATGTTTCTTGTGTCATGCCATGGATCAATCGGCATGAACACAAATGTTCAAACTCTCGCAAGTGTTCATAAGGATTTTCATGTTTAAAACCCGAAAAGGATAAACCTCTAATCATCGAAATGTAATCGGGGAGAACTCATAGCCAGGTGAAGAAATAGGTTGTGATGATGATGGTAGCTCTAAGAGTTCACCCCGTGGAGTGGAGAAAGATTGGATGGTTGGGTGTGACTCCATGATATGTTTTTGTGAAATTTTGAATGTAAGGGAAAAAAATAAAAACAGAACGGTAAGTAAGATAGATTACGAGGGCAAACCTGATTCGTTACAAAGATAACAACCGTTCTCGGCAACGGCGCTAGAAATGCTTGTTGGTATTTCTTACGTCACGAACAAATCCGCAAGCGCACGGAATACCGTTGTAGCACTTCACCCGGGAGTATTCCAAGGTATCGTATTTATATCCGCGAGGAACAGAGTATTTCTGCAACAAGGTTAGTTTACCCAAGGACAACCAAGACAACGTAGCAAAATAGGGTCGAGAGGGTGACTCCTATCTATTTATCCTTTAAAGGTAGACGAACGCAAGCTAGACTTGTTTACTTCGGGCACCGTCTTGGGCTTGGTCTGCCAAGCCACTCCGGTGTACGAAAGCTCTACTATGTACCCGAACGTGGAGGGTTCCTTTGGATGACAGGGCTGTCACTTCCTGCCACCTACCTCTACAAACCGTGGGGCACACAGCAAACAAAGGCGATCTCCAGCTCTAGACACCACGTCTATGCTATTGACCGCTACTCTAGCCTCGGCCTAGAACCGAGTTCGAAAGCTAGAGCACTTCTTGCGAAGCGATGATCCCGCAAACAAGTATAACAAGAATTACGTCTAACACCAAGATATGTCATGATAGATAAGTAGATCACCACGTATAAATCACCAAAAAGAGTGTTTACACGCCAAGGTAAAAGAAAAGGAAATACTACTCCACTTTACAAAAGGGAGGAACACTCCTTCCTCTTCCTTGCCCTCTCTCCTATTCTACTAAGATACAAGAGGCCCTTGGCCTAAGGATGAGAGTTTTGTCTTGTATCTTGATGTTGGTGGTGTGTTGAGAGAGGGGGTGTAGCCCTTTATTTATAGCCTTGGAAGGTCGGCAACTTGGAGGCGGTTCCGGACGTCGGTGGCATTAATTGCAGGTGGAACCGACCTCCGGACGTCGGTGACGAACCGCCGGAGAAAGATGGGCCGGGGGTCCACTCGTCGGCTCGGCCGAACCCACTAGGGTGGTTCGGCCGAACCGGCCCGGACTCCCCGGGCATGATTCTTCTCTCGGTGCCTTCCTCTCGGCTGTGTAATGGCCCAATCCACTTGCTTGGTTTGATGTTGAGGCTCTGTTTTGTGGTTTTGGGCTTTTGGACTATATTCTTTAGTCCGGGAAAATCCGTCGATTGCAAAGTCCATGTTTCGAGCATGTTTTCCCTGTTTTCATATGAATTGCACCTGCATTCATAATTTCACCAAGACTAGTGGAATTTGTTAGAAATAATCCCTATGTTTATTCTTGGTGATGGTGTTTGATTCAAAAAGATGCAACATGTTGACGGTAAAATTGGACCATAAGGACCGTCAACACCAGACACAGCTTTGTCACTTGCAGGGGTTGTCACTTGAGCGGATACCCGTAGTTTGTGAGTATCCCGAGGTCTTTCCCGATGATTTGCCGGGGCATCCACCGAGATAGGGATGTTGAGTTTGTGATTGATCTTCTTCCGGCACGGCCCCTATTGCTAAGAGGCCGTATCGCATGTCTTCCGATGAGTTGGTGTTGCTTAAGCAGGAGATTGATGATTTGTTGAGTAAGGGGTTCATTCGCCCAAGTGCCTCACCTTGGGGATCCCCTGTTCTGTTTGTGAAGAAGAAGGATGGTACCGACAGGATGTGTGTTGACTATCGTTCTTTGAACGAGGTCACCATCAAGAATAAGTACCCCTTGCCGCGGATTGATGATTTGTTTGATCAGCCGAAGGGTGCAAAGTACTTCTCTTCCATTGATTTGAGATCCGGCTATCATCAAATGAAAATCCGCGAGTGTGACATTCCTAAGACTGCCTTCGTGAGTAGGTATGGATCTTTGTTACCGCTTTGTCAACTCCGTTGTTATCTTTCTTGCATGATCGCCCTTCCTTGAATTTTGCTTCTTATCTATTCCCGGACAGGTATGGGCGTTCGAGTTCACCGTTGCTTCCTTTGGCTTGACCAATGTCCCTCCCTACTTCATGAACATGATGAACAAGGTCTTCATGGCAGAGTTGGATAAGTTTGTGGTGGTTTTCATTGATGACATTCTTGTGTACTCAAAGTCCGCCGAAGAGCATGCACATCACTTGAGGGTTGTCCTGGAGAGGTCGAAGGAGCATCGCTTGTATGCCAAGTTCAGCAAGTGCAAGTTCTGGCTTGAGGAGGTGGCTTTCCTAGGGCATGTCATCAATGCCAAGGGAGTGTGTGTGGATCCGGGAAGGTTCGGACAGCTTGTGAGTTGGCCGTCACCGCAGTGTGTCAAGGATGTGAGGAAATTCTTGGGGATGGCTGGATACTATCGTCGCTTTGTTGAGGATTTCTCTCGGATAGCTCGTCCTATGACGGAGCTCTTGCAGGATAAGGTTACCTTTGAGTGGACCCCGGAGCGAGAGAGGAGCTTTCAGGAGCTCAAGACTAGGTTGAACACCGCACCCGTGCTCACCTTGCCGGATCTTAGTCGGGACTTCCGGTGTATTGTGATGCTTCCACTCATGGGATTGGTTGTGGGCTCATGCAGAACAGGAAGGTTGTGGCTTATGCTTCGAGGCAGTTGAAGACACATGAGAAGCACTATCCCACTCATGATCTTGAGCTTGCGGCAGTTGTTCATGCTTTGAAGATTTGGAGGCACTATCTCATCAGTGGCAGATGTGAGATCTTCACGGATCACAAGAGTCTCAAGTATATCTTCACGCAATCGAGCTGAACATGAGGCAGAGGAGATGGCTTGAGTTGATCAAGGATTACGACTCGAGCATTAGCTACCATCCCGGCAAGGCTAATGTTGTTGCAGATGCGCCGAGTCGCAAGGCCTATTGCACTTCTCTCATGACGAGTCGGTCGGAGGTGTTTGAGGAGATGATGAGGGATGGAGTGGAGCTCATTCCCGAGGGCTATCTCTATGAGTTGAGGATCACGAGTCTACTTGGAGATCGGATCGAGAGAGAGCGTAAGGTTGACAGCCTTGTGGAGTCAATCAAGGGGAGAATAAAGGAGGATAAGGCACCTGGGTTCGGAGTGGACGGAGATGGTGTACTTTGGTACAAGGATCGGATTGTGGTTCCCGGAGGTGCAGGGATTCGAGATGAGATCTTGCGAGAGGCTCACCGTTCTCGCTACTCGATCCACCCAGGGAACACAAAGATGTATGAGGATCTCCGTACCGAGTTCTGGTGGGAAGGCATGAAGAGGGACATTGCTCGGTTTGTGGGGATGTGTGACATTTGCAGGAGAGTCTAGGCAGAGCATCGAAGCCAGCCGGTTTGCTCAAGCCTCTTGAGATTCCCATGTGGAAATGGGAGAACATCAGCATGGATTTCATTGTTGGACTACCTCGCACGCCGAAGGGTCATGATTCCATCTCGGGTGATTGTGGATCGGTTCTCCAAAGCCGCTCACTTCGTAGCCGTCGTGACGGACTACCGTGTGGAGAAGCTTGCCAAGCTCGTACATTGATAACATTCTCGAGACTACATGGGGCACCTCTCACCATTATTTCAGATCGTGGTTCTCGCT
Organism: Chloris gayana; assembly: GCA_031894775.1. Taxonomy (NCBI): domain Eukaryota; kingdom Viridiplantae; phylum Streptophyta; class Magnoliopsida; order Poales; family Poaceae; genus Chloris; species Chloris gayana. The sequence continues at coordinate 169,178 of JAUNZO010004298.1, forward strand.
TGTGTCTAAGTTCTGGAGGAGTTTGCATGCAGCTATGGGCACTCACTTGGACTTTAGCACAGCTTATCACCCTCGGACGGATGGTCGGACAGAGCGGCTGAATCAGACCTTGGAGGATATGTTGAGAGCTTGTGTGCTCACTTACAGCAAGAATTGGGAGGAGAGCCCTGTCGTTTGCTGAGTTCTCTTACAACAACAGCTACCAGTGCAAGTCTCTAGATGTCTTCTTCGTTTCTATCTTTAAACTTCCTTCATTCTCATTTCCTTACGTTCCCTATCTTCTATCGTGCAAGCATCAAGATGTCACCCAATGAGCTCTTGTATGGGAGGAAGTGCAGGACACCTCTCATGTGGGCAGAGGTTGGAGAGAGGTCTTTCTATGGACCGGATCTTGTGAGAGAGGCTGAAGAGAAGGTTGAGCAAGTGAGAGAGCATATCCGAGTTGCTCGGAGCAGCGAGAAGAGCTATGCGGATAAGAGGAGGAGACCTTTGGAGTTCTTTGTTGAGGACTATGTCTATCTCAAGGTCTCTCCACTTCGTGGGACTCGCAGATTCCACGTGCGTGGCAAGTTGGCACCAAGGTTTGTTGGACCTTTCCGTGTGGTGAGGAGGATTGGAGATCTCGCCTATCAGCCTTGAGTTGCCGGGACACCTTGCCGGAGTGCATGATGTGTTCCATGTTTCACAGCTCAAGAAGTGTCTTCGTGTGCCGGAGGAGCAGGTTGTACCGGAGGTGTTGGATCTACAGATGACGTCTTGAGTACTTGGAGTATCCCGTCAAGATCTTGGATGTGGCTTTCAAGGAAACAAGAAGCCGCAAGATCAAGTTCTGCAAAGTGTTGTGGAGTAACCACACCGAGCGAGAGGCCACTTGGGAGATGGAGGATAACTTGAGGAAGGACTTCCCTCACTTGTTCGAGGATGAGGAGTGAAATCTCGAGGACGAGATTCTTGTAAGGGGGAGTCCGTAACAGCCTGAAAATCTGTACTCAAACATGTGTGATAAAAATATTTGGAGCTTGGCCAAAAATTCGATTGAAGTTTGGTTTGAATTATTTAAGAAACGAATCAAAAGAATTCTCAAAGGAATAAATTTTCAAACTCGCGCCGTGGGCCGAATTCCCTCTCGCCGGCCCAGCTCCTTCTTTCCCTTCTCTCCCGCACGGCCCAACCTCTTTTCTTCTTTTCCCGCAGCCCAGCTCGGCCCAACCCACGGGGACAGCCTTCTCCTACCTTTTTCTCTCTCGCGCTGCACCCCCGTGACCCGGACGCCGAGGTCTCGCCACGCGTCGTGCGCAGGTGCTGCCGCCCAGCTGTTCAACCACTCCCTCCACCTTTTGGAGCCTTCAAAACCGCCCCCATGTGCCCCGCCTCCTATACCCATCTTCCTCACGCCGCCAGGGCGAGAGGCCCCCAAACCCTAGCCGCGGCTCCCGTCGAGGTTTTGCCGCCACCGGTGAAGGAGGGTCCGCCGGGTGATTTCATGGCCACCATCGTGTTCGGCGCGACGAGCTGCATCGTCTAGTGCTCACCGTCCCTTCTCTCGTGCTTCGGGAGGACGAGCGGCCCGCAAGGAATTTCCGCCCGCGAAGAAGATCGCCGTCGTTCGTCGCCGTCCTAGTCTCTCCGGTGAGCTCATGCCCTGTCCTTTGATCCCCTTCGCGCGCCGCCTCTCTCCGCTCTAACCGCCGTTGTGTTGTTTCTTGGAAGCCCGGGAACGGAGCTTCGCGTGGTCACCGCCTACTCCGCGCGTCGTACGCCGTTCGCCATCGTCGGAGCTCCATCGCCGGCCACCGCCGCGTGCCTCCCCGTCCTTCCTTCGACCGCCGAACGTTGCCGATGAGTCCCCACCTCTTTTCCCCTTGTTTCCCCCTCGAGTGGTCCGCGAATTGGTACTCCACGTCGAGCTCCGCCACCGCCGTGCCATGGCCGCCGGCGTAGCTCGCTTTTGGAGCTTGCTCATGTTAGGTTGTCGCTTCGGGGGTTTGTGTTGTGAGCCGTAGAAGCTCGTGCGCCCCTCCGTTTGGGAAAAGAAGCATGCTTTCGTAGGAATCGATGGGACCCCGTGGTTGCGCCGCCGCGGATCTCGCCGCCGACGAGTCTCCGGCAGTCTATCTTGGTCGGGAGTTTGTGCGAAAGACTCGCGGGGTCGTGGGCTTTGTTCCGGTGATCTTGGTCGCAAGTTTTGGGGAGCCCCGGGGCTTTCCCCTTGCGCGCGCACCGCCGCGGCAGCTCCGGCGAGCTTTCGCCGTCGAGCCGTCGCGAGCTGGTCCTCGTGACCACCTCCGGAGGGTGCGCGTCGCCATGGAGAGCAGCCTCGGTGCCCTTGGTTGCGCCACCGGCGAGCCGTAGCGGCCGGAAGGGCAGATTCCGGCAGCCCCGTGGCGGAGCACGGGCGGCGCCGCCCCTCCGGCGTTCGTCGGCGTGGTGGGTGATGTGGCAGATTTTCTGCTGATGTGTCCCCCACGTGGCGTAGCGTTCTGCCGGCGTGGCGTCTAGGTGGCGGCCGAGGTGGCGAGGTGGTCGCTGCTTGCGTGGCGTGATTATCTCGCCGATGTGGCGCCACGTAACATAGAAGTGCGGATGTGGCGTCGATGTGTCGTCCCGCGTGGCGATGACGTGGAGTTCACGTGGCGAAAGATTGCCACGTGGTGCTGACTTGTATAGGATTTGGTCTACGTGGTCTTGACGTGGCGCCCACGTGGCAAAGAATATTCCAGAGAATATTCCATTTCTTTTTATTGGATTTTCCTGAATTTCCATAATCCATTTATCTTTGGAAATTCATATCTTTTTCCTGGAGCGTCGAAAAATACGCGGTCGAGTTGCGTTGGACTCGTAGCGACGTGCTCTACGCGTTAGTGTAGGTTTTGGTCATATTCTAGTACCGTAATTTCCGTCGTTATTTCTGTACTATTTCCTATTGTCTCGATAAGCGTGCCTATCCCCTGTTTCGCGATCCGTCCGTCGGAGGGTGCCGAGGAGTTCCCGTCCGAGCCGCAGTTTGAGGAGTTTCCGCCGGAACAGCTGTACGAGTATCCCAACCCAGCCTGGGAGCAGCCCTATCCGGGCAAGCCGCAATCCTTGACCACTCTTGATCCTATTTAGTACTTGCATTAAATTGGACCATGCATGATTAATGGTTACTTGCACTTGTAGTTTACCTATACCATACTATGCTATCCTTGCCACTCGTTTGCCATAGGTTGTTCTACTCGTTACTCGCATGCTTAGTACTTGCTTAGTTGCTTAATTGAACCCCATGATGACTATACATGTTTTTGTGTAAAATAAATTGTAGGTGTTTCTTAGGTGTCGAGTTTCGTACTAGATACCCTGTAGGACCTTTTGCGGGGGCGAGTGTGTAGGTGGTTAGGTGCTCGGGAGACTTCGGGGAGTCTCTATTTGGAGAGTTCCTGTTGCGGGTACGGTTGTGTAGGGGCTCGTTGGTATTTCTTACGTCACGAATAAATCCGCAAGCGCACGGAATACCGTTGTAGCACTTCACCCGGGAGTATTCCAAGGTATCGTATTTATATCCGCAGGGAACGGAGTATTTCTGCAACAAGGTTAGTTTACCCAAGGACAACCAAGACAACGTAGCAAAATAGGGTCGAGAGGGTGACTCTTATCTATTTATCCTTTAAAGGTAGACGAACGCAAGCTAGACTTGTTTACTTCGGGCACCGTCTTAGGCTTGGTCTGCCAAGCCACTCCGGTCTACGAAAGCTCTACTATGTACCCGAACGTGGAGGGTTCCTTTGGATGACAGGGGCTGTCACTTCCTGCCACCTACCTCTACAAACCGTGGGGCACACAGGCAAACAAAGGCGATCTCCGGCCCTAGACACCACGTCTATGCTATTGACCGCTACTCTAGCCTCGGCCTAGAACCGAGTTCGAAAGCTAGAGCACTTCTTGCGAAGCGATGATCCCGTAAACAAGTATAACAAGAATTACGCCTAACAAAGATATGTCACGATAGATAAGTAGATCACCACGTATAAATCACCTAAAAGAGTGTTTACACGCCAAGGTAAAAGGAAAGGAAATACTACTCCACTTTATAAAAGGGAGGAACACTCTTTCCTCTTCCTTGCCCTCTCTCCTATTCTACTAAGATACAAGAGGCCCTTGGCCTAAGGATGAGACTTTTTGTCTTCTATCTTGATGTTGGTGGTGTGTTGAGAGAGGGGGTGTAGCCCTTTATTTATAGCCTTGGAAGGTCGGCAACTTGGAGGCGGTTCCGGACGTCGGTGGCATTAATTGCAGGTGGAACCGACCTCCGGACGTCGGTGGCAAACCGCCGAGAAAGGTGGGCCGGGGGGCCCACTGTCGGTTCGGCCGAACCCATAGGGCGGTTCGGCCGAACCGGCCCGGGCTCCCCGGGCCCGGCTCTTCTCTCGGTGCCTTCCTCCGGCTGTGTACTGGCCCAATCCACTTGCTTGGTTTGATGTTGAGGTCCTGTTTTGTGGTTTTGGGCTTTTGGACTATATTCTTTAGTCCGGGAAAATCCGTCGATTGCAAAGTCCATGTTTCGTGCATGTTTTCCCTCGTTTTCATATGAATTGCACCTGCATTCATCATTTCACCAAGACTAGTGGAATTTGTTAGAAATAATCCCTATGTTTATTCTTGGTGATGGTGTTTGATTCAAAAAGATGCAATATGTTGACGGTAAAATTGGACCATAAGGACCGTCAACAAGACCCCCACACTTAGCTCTTTGCTCGTCCTCGAGTAAAGGTGGGAGCGTAAGTTGAGAGATCTCTCCCCTTAGAGACCTGCACACATGTTATTACAGGCCACACCGTTTTACTTGTGAACATGACGGTGGCTAACATGCATTCTTGGATGATTGATAAGTGGAACAGCTCATGACTCAAGTCACTATACTTTTGCTCACTAAGCACCTCGGGTTTTTGAAAGTTTTGAAAATAAACAACATGACTCCCGCTCCTCTTTGATTCTCTTAAATCGCTCAAAAAGTGTTTTCCTCACCAAGGCATTGTGCTGCCTCTCTTTTTCCTACTTTTTAGGCTTGTATGTGGAGCTCGGTAGGGAATGAGAGAGGCATACTTGTATCACAAATATTGCTAAGCCAAAAGAAAGGATCCATGGAGAAGCCAAGTCATGCAGCCTTGATCAAGAAGTGCGTGTGTGTATGGATATGAAAAAGTGACAACTCCTATTGTAATTGACCTCTCTTTATTTTGCATTTTCAAAACATGGCTATCTTTTTATTTTCTTTCTTTTCTTTTCTTGCTCTATGCTTGAGCATCTCTTCTCTTTTTCATTGCTCATCTTTGTGAGCTTCCTTTTCATTGCTCATCCGTGTGAGCTTTTCTTTTTACATAGCCATGTCTTGTTTATGCGTGATTGAGAGAGAGAGAGAGAGGCAAAAAGAGGTGCAAACGAGGAGTGTCTTTATTTTGGTGGGGTGCTAGCTCCCGGTGTAGGAGTTTAGCCCTTTTTGGGTGGAGTGTACGTGATCTTGATCAAGAGAGCATGACAAGTTTCTCTCTAGGGTCACTCAATTTTGGTAAAGCTCATTGCAATCACAAGCAGCATATGTATGTAAGTTTTGCGAGGTATGATCATCATATGGCATTGGTAGGCATTTTTGTATCAAGAGAGGAGCATGAAGCCATGGTATTTTTGTTTTGTGAAATAAAATTCCCAAGGACTCGGTAAGCTAAGCATAAAATCATTTCGTCGAGCCATATCACACTTGCCAATAATCTAGAAAAACATGGGTCCTATGGATTTGATTATTTGTTCACGGGCAAGTGGTGATGAAGCGAGTAATAAAAAGTGTGCGAGATCATCATGAGAGCATTAGGGAGAGACTTGGGATTTTCAAAGGTATTCAAAAGAAATCTTCCCAAATTTTAGTTGGTCAAGTTTTAGTAATTGTTTTTCGCGTCTCGGAATGAACTTGACAAATAAGGTAGGCAAAAAGGAAGTGTGGGGAACAAACTCAAGTGCCACGAGGAGGCGGGGCTGAGTGGGACCCACCAGGGTTCGGCCGAACCACCTTTTGGGTTCGGCCGAACCGGCCTCGGGCCCCACTAGTGCTCTGTTTCGTAGATTGTGTTTGTGTTGTTTTCCTCGTGATGTTTCTGCGCGCTTCGCGTGTGTTTGTCTTTGCTTTCCGCGATGTTCCCCCCACACTTGCCTTTTTGCCTGTTTTCTTTAAAATAGACAAAAGACATTTGGAAACAAAATTTGCTCTGCCGGTATGGAAGCCCGGGGAGCACTAATATGATTGAATTAAAACGGTAGGCGCATTGCAAAAAGGATCGAAAGATTTCTAGGGTTTATGCGTTCTACGTCCTACTCTTAATCTTTCTTAATTTTCTTCTCCTTCTCCCGCAGTTTCGCCTTCTCTTCTTCGATCATCTCTAAGGCGAGATCGTATCTGCGCCCATCCTCCGGTGAGGGTCTCGATGAGGTCTTCATCCTTCTTCTTCTCCCTCTCGAGGTGGTTGTAGAGGTTACGGAGAACCCCATTCTCTTTTTGGCGCGCTCTAACTGCCGGCGAAGCTCCTCAATGAGGTGTATAGCGTTGTCGAGTGCGTCGCCTTCTTCAATCCATTCATAGGGCTTCTTCCTCTTGCTGCTGCCGTCCGAGATGTCGGACGAGGCGCTGCTATGTTCGCTCATGATGTAGGAAGTGGAGGAGATGAAAAGATTGGGTGGAGAGGAGAAGTATAAATAGGGGTTTTCTACCCCGAGCGCGCTCGACAAGGTTTTTATTTTCCAGTAGAAAATAAAGAAAGGAGGGAAGGAGATATTGGATTTTTGGCAAAAGATGGGCGCTAGGGGAGACCAGGCCGGTTCGGCCGAACCACAAAGGGGGTTCGGCCGGACTGCCTTTTCTTCCTCTCGGTTTCCTTCTTTTTCTGGTTTATTTCTTGCTATATTTATTCAAAGGAAAGTACTGCTACGGGTGATAAAACAAAACGGGAGATATCATGAGAGAAAATTTAAATTAATCAAGTGCATGACATCAAATTCTTTATTTCTATCGGGTTCGAAATAAATTTTAAGGCGCTGACCATTTACCTTAAATATTTTACCTTCGTCGTCTTGAAGTGTGATTGCTCCATGTGACGAGGTGTCAACAACCGTGTATGGTCCGTCCCATTTACTTCTTAATTTTCCATGCCCGAAGAGTTTCACCCGTGAATTGAATAGCAAGACCTTATCTCCAACCTTGAATACCTTTATCTTTATCTTTTTGTCGTGCCACCTTTTTGTCCTTTCTTTGTATATAGCTGAGTTGTGGTAAGCTTTGTCTCTCCATTCTTCTAACTCAGCTATCTCCATTTTTCTTTTGCGTCCGGCACCATTAAGGTCCATGTTCCATTTCCGGATGGCCCAATACGCTCGGTGTTCCATCTCGACGGGTAGATGACATGTTTTCCCGTACACGAGCTGGTATGGGGACATGCCTATGGGTGTCTTGTATGCTTGTACGGTATGCCCATAGTGCATCGGGTAGTTTGTCCTTCCATCCCTTCCCCATTTCTGTTACGGTCTTTTGCGGGATCCGCTTGATTTGCTTGTTTGAGGTCTCGGCCTGCCCTTGGTTTGAGGGTGGTATGGAGTAGCGATATTATGCCTTGATCCAAGTTCTCTTAGGAAGCGTCGGAAGGTCTTATCGATGAAGTGAGACCCTCCGTCGCTTATCACTAGCTTCGGTGTTCCAAACCTTGGGAAGATAATTTCGTGGAACATCCGGCGAGCATGCTTGGCATTGGCGGCCCTGCAAGGCATTGCTTCTACCCACTTAGACACGTAGTCTACCGCCACCAAGATGTATTCGCAGTCATGTGACTTGGTGAACGGTCCCATGAAGTCAATGCCCCATACGTCGAAGAGCTCGATTTGTAAATTGTAGTTGAGGGGCATTGCATCTCTTGCCGTGATGCCTCCAACTCTTTGACATTACGGGCATCGCTCGACAAATTCCTTTGTGTCTTCGTACATGGCTGGCCAAAAGAAGCCACTTTGCCATATCTTGGCACTGTGTACGAAACACGCCGTAGTGTCCCCGTATGGCGATGCATGGCACTTCTCAATGATTCGTGTGCTCTCGGGTATGGGCACACATCGCCTTAGCAATCCATCGGCGCGAGACACGGTAAAGGAAGGGCTCTTCCCATAAGTGACGGCGACTCTCATAGATGAGTCGTTTCTTGTTCTTTCCAGGTGGTACGTACCCGTTGCCATGAAGTTCACAATGTCGGCGTACCATGGATGTGAGTCCCTTATTAGGAGCAGCATGTCGTCACGTAGGAAATCATTGATGGGTAATTCCTGCAGGTTAGTGAATTGTATACGCGACAAATGATCTGCCACGGAATTTTCTACTCCTTTCTTATCACGGATTTCTACATCAAATTCTTGGAGTAGAAGAACCCATCGTATCAAACGGGGTTTAGCATCCTTCTTATTGAGCAAAAACTTTAAAGCAGCATGATCGGTGTAAACAATGACTTTTGCTCCGAGTTAAGTAGGATCTAAACTTATCAAAAGCAAAAACGACAGACAAGGAGCTCTTTTTCGGTGGTAGTGTAATTTAATTGAGCTCCAGTCAAGGTTTTGCTTGCATAGGAGATTGCATGATGCTTTTTATCTTTAGTTTGGCCAAGAACAGCCCCTACGGCAAAATCACTAGCATCACACATTATCTCAAAAGGCAGCGTCCAATCGGGGGTTGGATAATTGGCGCTGAGATGAGTGCATTCTTAAGAGTAGTGAAAGCGAGTCATGCATTCATCGGTAAACTCAAAGGGTGCATCCTTCGCAAGTAGATTTGTAAGGGGTCTAGCAATTTGAGAGAAATCTTTGATAAAACGACGATAGAACCCCGCATGTCCCGAAAGCTGCGAATGCCCCTAATATTCACGGGAGGTGGAAGCTTTTCTATAACTTCTAATTTAGCTTTGTCCACCTCTATCCCCTTTCGGAAATCAAATGCCCTAGAACTATGCCTTCTCTAACCATGAAATGGCATTTCTCCCAATTGAGCACTAAATCATTTTCTTGACAACGTTGCAAGACTTTGTCTAAATTTTCTAAACAATGATCAAAGGTTTTTCCATAAACAGAGAAATCATCCATGAAGACTTCCATAATCTCTTCGATCATGTCGGAAAAGATAGACATCATGCAACGTTGAAAAGAAGCAGGTGCATTGCAAAGCCCAAAAGACATTCGTCGGTAGGCGTAAGTTCCATAGGGGCATGTGAAAGTGGTCTTACTTTGATCGTCGGGATGGATGGGGATTTGATGATATCCTGAATACCCATCAAGGAAACAAAAGAAAGAATTATTTGCCGGCCGTTCCAACATCTCATCGATGAAGGGCAGCGGAAAATGATCCTTCTTTGTAGCCTTGTTAAGTTTTCGGTAATCTATGCACATCCTCCATCCCGTGACGGTGCGTTGAGGGATCAACTCATTTTTGTCATTATGGATGACCGTCATTCCTCCTTTCTTGGGTACAACCTGCACTGGGCTCACCCACTCGCTGTGTGGAACAGGATAGATAATGCCAGCATGTAAAAGTTTTAAGACCTCCTTTTTAACGACCTCCCGCATCGCATTGTTCAACCTCCTTTGAGGTTCCCTAGATGGTGTACTATCGGGGTCTATGGGAATGCGATGGGTGCAAAGAGCAGGGCTGATTCCCTTGAGGTCTCCAAGCGAGTACCCAAAAACGGAGTGATGTTTTTCTAGCACGGCTAAGAGTTTTGCAGTTTCCTCCTCCGAAAGCTTGTCACTTATGATGACAGGGGTTTCGGGCTTTCCGTGAAGAAAAACGTGGCGCAAGCCTGGTGGAAGAGTTTTGAGCTCTACGGGAGGTGGCGTAGGTGTAAAAGTTTCGGGCAGCTCAAAAGTTTCTGCCGAATCATCCTCTTCCAGAATGAAATCAAGAGCATCTTCATCCAAGGATGATTCGGGGTTTTCATGAGGAAAAATTGCCATAACCTCCTCCATGCATTCTTCTTCCACAAGCGGCTCCTCGGCAAAAGAGTTTGGTGCATGAATGATAGGAAGAGCAAAAGTTTTCTTGCCGAGGGTGAAGTCTAAGGTTCCTAAAGGTGATATCCCTAAGAAAAGCTTTTCTATGGGATGACCGACCAAAACATCGAAATCCAGGATTCCGAAAACGTGAAAGTCCAAGGAAACCTTTGCTTCATTATGCTTAATGCAAACATCTCTAATGATCCCCAAACTCTCAAAAAATTGCCCGGTGAGGCTTTAAGGAGTTTGTCGGAAGGTGCCCATGTCTCGTTTCCAAGTAAAGTTGAAGCAAAAGATTCGGACATGATGTTGGCACCTACTAGAGGATCATAGAGAACATCTACCATTACTCCCCGAATTGAGCCACGAATGGTTGATCTAGGATGATCAAGTCGAAGAACTTCCGAAGAAAGTTCGTTTTCCATCAACCATTCATCACTCATGATTGCTGTCAACTTCCGAACAGTTTTTAAGAGAATAGATTTTTCAATAGGTTCGGGAGTTGGTGCAGGAGTGCTTGGTTTCTTTTGATAGGAGTAGTTCAAGGTGTTCCCAAAATCTTCAAAAATTTCTTCCTTGAACTCAAATGGGAACTCAAGAGGTTCATCTTCCTCTATCATTGTTCTTGTGTTAGATGAGGACTCGAGTGCTAGGTGCTCCATCATGGGCACCAAGTGTTGTGTCTCTTGCACAACGAGTTCCTCATCTTCCGACTCCGGCTCTACGAGTAAGTCAGCGGAAAAAGGTGTGTTTTCCACAATCCGATCCAAAAGTTCGTGTGCTTCCGCTATGGTCTTATGAGAAAAAGATCCACCCGCGGCCGTGTCAAGATAAAGTGCGGTATCGTTGCTCAATCCCGAATAAAAGTGTTGTAATAAAACGGGTTCGGGGAGCAACAATTCTGGTCCGGAGTCCGTTAGAGAACAGAACCGAATCCATGCCGCACTTAAGGTTTCCTTTTCTTCTTGTCGAAAGCCTATTATTTCCGCTCGTAGAGAAGTGATACGAGATACGGGGAAGAATGCTAGACAAAATTTGTCTCGCAATTCTTTCCAATCACCGTTCACTCTCTTAGCGGTGTAAGTGTACCATTGCTTCGCCTTCTCATTGAGAGAGAAGGGAAACAACTTCCACTTCAATGTTTCTTGTGTCATGCCATGGATCAATCGGCATGAACACAAATGTTCAAACTCTCGCAAGTGTTCATAAGGATTTTCATGTTTAAAACCCGAAAAGGATAAACCTCTAATCATTGAAATGTAATCGGGGAGAACTCATAGCCAGGTGAAGAAATAGGTTGTGATGATGATGGTGGCTCTAAGAGTTCACCCCGTGGAGTGGAGAAAGATTGGATGGTTGGGTGTGACTCCATGATATGTTTTTGTGAAATTTTGAATGTAAGGAAAAATAAAAACAGAACGGTAAGTAAGATAGATTACGAGGGCAAACCTGATTCGTTACAAAGATAACAACCGTTCCCGGCAACAGCGCCAGAAATGCTTGTTGGTATTTCTTACGTCACGAATAAATCCGCAAGCGCACGGAATACCGTTGTAGCACTTCACCCGGGAGTATTCCAAGGTATCGTATTTATATCCGCAGGGAACGGAGTATTTCTGCAACAAGGTTAGTTTACCCAAGGACAACCAAGACAACGTAGCAAAATAGGGTCGAGAGGGTGACTCTTATCTATTTATCCTTTAAAGGTAGACGAACGCAAGCTAGACTTGTTTACTTCGGGCACCGTCTTAGGCTTGGTCCGCCAAGCCACTCCGGTCTACGAAAGCTCTACTATGTACCCGAACGTGGAGGGTTCCTTTGGATGACAGGGCTGTCACTTCCTGCCACCTACCTCTACAAACCGTGGGGCACACAGCAAACAAAGGCGATCTCCAGCCCTAGACACCACGTCTATGCTATTGACCGCTACTCTAGCCTCGGCCTAGAACCGAGTTCGAAAGCTAGAGCACTTCTTGCGAAGCGATGATCCCGTAAACAAGTATAACAAGAATTACGCCTAACAAAGATATGTCACGATAGATAAGTAGATCACCACGTATAAATCACCTAAAAGAGTGTTTACACGCCAAGGTAAAAGGAAAGGAAATACTACTCCACTTTATAAAAGGGAGGAACACTCTTTCCTCTTCCTTGCCCTCTCTCCTATTCTACTAAGATACAAGAGGCCCTTGGCCTAAGGATGAGACTTTTTGTCTTCTATCTTGATGTTGGTGGTGTGTTGAGAGAGGAGGGTGTAGCCCTTTATTTATAGCCTTGGAAGGTCGGCAACTTGGAGGCGGTTCCGGACGTCGGTGGCATTAATTGCAGGTGGAACCGACCTCCGGACGTCGGTGGCAAACCGCCGGAGAAAGGTGGGCCGGGGGGCCCACCTGTCGCTCGGCCGAACCCATAGGGCGGTTCGGCCGAACCGGCCCGGGCTCCCCGGGCCTGGCTCTTCTCCGGTGCCTTCCTCCGGCTGTGTACTCGGCCCAATCCACTTGCTTGGTTTGATGTTGAGGTCCTGTTTTGTGGTTTTGGGCTTTTGGACTATATTCTTTAGTCCGGGAAAATCCGTCGATTGCAAAGTCCATGTTTCGTGCATGTTTTCCCTCGTTTTCATATGAATTGCACCTGCATTCATCATTTCACCAAGACTAGTGGAATTTGTTAGAAATAATCCCTATGTTTATTCTTGGTGATGGTGTTTGATTCAAAAAGATGCAATATGTTGACGGTAAAATTGGACCATAAGGACCGTCAACAGGGCCTTGGGTTTATGGGGCCCCTGTTGTATTGACTCTGTTGTTGAGACTGTTGTTTTGAGGAGAGGGATGGTGACTCGCCCCGGCAGCTTAAGGACCGGTTCTTGTGCGTATGCCTCTCTTGGTCTTACTAGCATACCACGTGACTTGTATGGGCGGGCTGGATCATGATACTTAGCGGAGGAATGGGTGGCCCGCCGTGGTGTAGAGATTAGTGGTAGTGGGTGTTGGAGCGTTTGTCTCGACCCACGAGCGGAGGATATCCCACCGGCCCGTGGTACGCCTTGTCACACCCTTCAGGACCTTCTTTTCCTATGTTGTGGTTAGAGGATCCCGGACTCGAGGGACGGGCGCCACCCATTCGATGCTTTGAGGAGTGATCTTGTGAGTGTTGCTTTGCTTGGGCCACGACGGTGGTCTTTTGTTTGAGTACCTCTTCACGTGGGTACAGTTGCTTACTCTCTGCAGAGATATATAAATCTATACGTATAGTCTAGCCCAAAGTATGGGCACTACCGAGAGAAATCCACTTGATTAGCATTTACTACTTCTCCCCTCCGATAGGTGTTTTACTTCCGGCTTCGAGCTGTGGTCCCGTGGAGGTGTGCGGGACATAAAACTTGACCCTTGCAGGATTGTGTTGTTTCCTGCAAGGCCACTTATAAAATTTGACTAATAATAAAAATATGATTCACATAGACTTGAGGAATAATGCTTTAGGTGCTAGCCCTTGCCTTTCCTTGAACTACCCCAACATGCATACATTGTTGCTAGGTAGTTTGCGGCTTGCTGAGTACGTTATGTACTCACGGCTTTATCACTTTGTTTTTCGGACGTCGTTGCCGAGGAGCCGGCCGAGCCGGTTGAGAGAGCTGACGAGGAGGAGTGACGGTCTCGCCTACACTCGAGTTGCTTGTGGGTATGGACTTCACTACGGATCTTCACCAGAGATGCTTCCGCTTTGCTTCCGCTTGCTTCCGCTTCGCTAGATTTCTACCATGACTTCGCGATGGCCTGCGTGCCACGCTCTTGTACTCTTGAGATTTAGACTTATGCATTCTAATAATGTACTTGGAGATTCAATTATCTTGCCTTGATTACTCTTTATATTTATGGTTTTCTGTTCTAACATGTGTTGGATGTACGTGCCACACTCCTGAGAGTGGCATAGAGGTACAAAGGGTCCGGGTTTCACGTTGGTGAAATTCGGGTCCCTCACAGTGCTGCCCCACATTTAATAAGCTAAAGACTTTGTTACCCGGTGATTGTTGTTTGGCTGACCCCTACTCACTAGCTTCCTTTCTCCAACACACACCAAATCTTGAGAAACTGATGCATGGTACTTTAGAAATGTGATGCTTGATTGATCTCTGAATGTGCTTATTTCTTCTTCTGACTCCCAAATACGCATTGGAAATGGAAAGCGCAGTAATGTAATGGAGCAGTCAGTTATATTGAGCCAACTGAAGACTGCCGAAGTTAAATGTCAGATAATAACTGATGAAAGAGTTCAAAGTATTTTGAGGATATTATGTTCCTGTGGTATAGATCTCAAGCAAATCAATGTACATGAGATTTGAATATTATTGCAGAAGCTATCCAACAACAGATGCTTGTTTAATTATATGGGAGTTGTACTGAGAAGTTGCATTGTGACTTCTTGTTTTTCAGATGAGCTACCGTATTTTTCCTTAATTATTAAGCTGGCCGTGCTTACCATAATCTATTTAACTTCTGGGAGTAACCGAGGTGTGAGACCAGACAGCACTTGCCCATGGAGTGGATGATGATGGTCTACAACTAAATATTAGTACCCGTGTTAATGTTTTTGTAATTTCAGTTTTGTGAATAATCGATCATATGTTGTGGGAATCTGTAGTGTACTAATAATATGACTCAACACACTGATTTTACAACATGTCAGACAAGACTATAAATTACGCAACAGATGGAAACTATGAAGGGCACTTTTTTCTTTGAGATCAACAACGACGGGAAAAGAGCACTGATGGCATTAAAGTAATTATCTCAAAAGTAGCACTGCGTCTTTACATTTTAACATACAAGATTTCTGAGGATTACACTGTTGTTATATGTAAAGTAACTGTGCAATATTTTATATTTTTGTAGCACAACGTGATATGTTTTTCTTTTTATTAGATCACACAGCGAGCTAACACCACCGACGTAAAACGTTTTCAGAGTTCCCGTTTCTCGTCATTCTGAAGCTCTCAACATTTGGGCTTATTGGACATGACTTTCATTCAGGCGATCGGAAATTATTGCGTGGTTCAGTTCAGTCCTATATAGTCGGACCTTAAGTTTTTTTTTTTAATCAGAAATACGCACGACACGACCCGGAGACGACGGGCCTGGACACAGCCCATGCGCACGGGTAACCACCGACTTTTCCACTTCGGCCCATTCATTCAGCACATACACACGAGCAAGCACCGACCCACACGCCCGTTATATCTCTCGCCCTCCTGCCTCTCTCCCACGCTCTCTCCATCCATTTCGCACTCGTCTGGTTCAGGCGAGCGTTCGAGCAACCGCCTCCATCTCCGACTCGATCGTCCCCAGGCTTCTCCGTCCGGTTCAGGCGAGCGTTTCACTCTTCTCTCTGGTTCCCCTCCGATTTGCTGTTCTAAGTTTTTTGCCAAAGATGTTTGATGCGGTTGGGTGGTAGGGGTGCAGTGGTTTAGTATGTCCTGTTGTCAGATCGATCCGTGCGAGTAATCAATTGCATGATTTCTGAACATGATATTCTTGGCGAGTTTAGTTATTATGGATGCTTTGATCTTGCTTGTGTATTCCATACTAAGGGGACGGGTAGGGGTAGTTATACCTTGGATCTCTTCATAATTCTGTGGGGCCACGGCATGCGGCATATGAATCCCTTGATTTCCTTACAACTGAAGTTTGATGAATTGGTATGGCTCCGCAAAACATGAGATATTCTGTGTCTATTCCACTAACAGGAATAATGACTCATTCGTTTTGATGTCTGCCTATTTTAAAATCAAGTAATCAGGACTGAATCTTCATGGATCCCAGTCCCAGATACATGCCTTTTGCTATTCCATAAGTATTTTGCGAAATAAATTGCACTGCACTTCAGTATGGGTGCTTCTTCAGATCAAGCAAAGTTGCTTAATTCGTATTCATGAAATTGACTCAGTATTTATACATGTTAAGTGTCTACTAGTACAGTTGATGAGTTAGTTACAATATATATGTTCCGAACCTACAGAGTTGACATTCTTTTTCGTGTGTGTAGAATAGCAAGTTAATTTGGATGATAAATGGAAGTACTTATGTGAGACTACCGTGCTTTCTGTTTACACCAAACTATACTAGTTTCAGTAACCTCCCTGCCACAGTTAGCATGACATGAGCATTCATCTGTGACACCCCGTGTCACATTTTTACGATTCAGCAATTTTAAAATGTGCACCTGGTCTAGTAGAACCTACCCAAGAAAATTCATTGACATGCAAAGTGATTTGGGCAATGAATAAATTCAAATACACTTTGGTTTGAACTATGACTCAAGTTTTCACAACATAAGTTGGGTCTCCCAAAACGTTATGTTGTAGGGCATTACTAAAGAAAAATTCGGTCCAATTTTCATGGTTTTTCTCAAACGTTTGATGCCCCAAATAAATCGGTTAAACCCTTGACAACAGTCTGTTTGTCGTATTTATGTGTTTTTTCCCAGGGCCGTTTATGAGGAGTTTGACATCGCAGAAATTAGGCCCAATCATGGTGAACACGAGGATATTTTTGTTCGGAATTGTTGAACTTGGAAACTACTTTATTTAGATTTTACGAAATTCAGACAGTGCAGCAACCAACGAAAACAGACAAAATCTTGCGGGTCCCGCTTGTCGGTGTCTCTCTCCCTCGCACACGACACCCCGGCCGTGCCCACCTCCTCTCTCTCTCTCCAAACTCGTGTGTCTCTCTCCCTCGCACACGAACCCCGCCCACCTCCATTACCGCCGCCTTGAAGCTCACCGTCCGACCACCTCTCGCCGCCCCGGACTGGATCAAGGCATCATCCGACGTGCGAGCTCGCGAGCTACCACCCACACCAAACATCGCATCCCAAGATGTCATGAGCAGCGAGATCAATTCACTTTTCTCCGTCGACCTTGCCGTCGACCGCCGTCGTCCTTGCTGCAAAAATACACCAGCTCCGGTGAGTCCCCGGCCCCTCTTCCTGCTCCATTGGATGCGCGATGCCTTGGAGGGCCTCACCGACCCCTCTGTTCTTGCTCTTGCCCAACGAGGTCGCCGGAAATCCATTTTTTCCCGTCCGGCCATCACCGGCCGTTGCTGCTCCTCTCTGCCGACCCACCTCCGGCCATCTCCGTCGACAGCAACCTCAATGCCGGTCTTCTACTCGCTTCACCGAAGCTCTAGGAACAAACGGCACTCGATTTGGTGGAGGCTACGAAGCGCACGGCCTCGCCGAACGTCGTCATACCCCGGGCTCACACGTGCTTCGTCGCCGGCCATGTTCCGGTGAGCCCCTGGTCTCGGGACCCTCTCGGATGGATGCGCGTCGAGGTTATGAGCGCGCGGGTATTTTTATCTCGATTTTTAGTGGTCGTTTGACCCCGTTCCGGCGAGCCGCCGCCGCCTCCGGTGAGCCTCCGTCGGCCATGGACGAGCTGGAGCTGTCGTTCGTCGGTGTGGGTTAGGGGCACCGTGCTCCTGGGCCAGGCTGCCCTGGCTGGGCCGCGCGCCATGTCCTTGGGCCGTGCCCTGGCACGGGCCGCACGGTGTGGGCTGGGCCGCACCCATGCTCCTGGGCTGCACGCGAGCCGGTGGGCTATGCTTTGAAATGGGCCGTTTTGGCCGAACCAGCCCACCAGCCCCTTTTTGATTTATCTTTTTCCTAGGATTTAAATAAATGCCGGAAATTCTTACAAACTTCAAAAATTCATATCTAGAGCTATAGATCTCGAAAAATTGTAAACCAAAGTTTGTTGGAATCCTTGAGACTTGTACTATGCTTGTAGAGCTAAGTTCATATCTAGAGCTAAGTATTTTATTTTCATCAATATGCTTGTAGGTCTGTATTGTGCATTAGGTCTACGGGAGTTGTGATGAAAACCCTAGCATGCAGTAGGATCCTGTTTACCCCGATTCGATCACCCTACGCTAGATGCTTGCTTAAATAGGGCGATGATCCGTCGAGTGGTACGGAGACCACTCGTAGATAGGACAATCATATTTTTGGGACACGATGCTAAGTATCAAGTTGAGAATGGAAAATTGGAGGCCGGACGGGCAACTAAGTGGAAAGTGAAGGACTGAAAGAGTCTTCAAGGTTGTAGCCCCGTCACGTGCACACAAGGACCGCGTCGTGTTCGGCCCATGTGGATTAAGTTTGAACGTACTGTTTTGCATGCTGGAGTTTATGGGCCCGATAAACCGATGTAGCGATGGATTGCTGTAAGGTTGGAAGATTTCCCTACTCCCTTGGTTACTAGGCGGTTTTTGGGAGGAGAGGAGGGAGCACTCTACTCACGGATGACGTCCGGGACGGCATCGCGTGAGGGACCCTTCTCGGGGCGGTAGGACCCGGACGACCTTATGGTGTCCGAGCGAAAGGTTGTCTCATGCGGCTTCCGGGAAGCGCGTATGTGACGTGCGGACGGGTTTCTCCTGCAGGATGTAAATCGATTCGAATCGCTGCCCCTCACGATGAACGAGTACCACTTGTCCCTGCGCCGGAACGTAGTAAGAAGAGGAACATTGATGATGATTATTATGATTAATTTTGCTGTATTGCTTAATTACTTGTTTGGAAACATGTAATGCAGTAGCTTAGTGCAAATTAAATTTATTCTTTCTTGCAACTTAATTAAACTGCTAAAAGATGAAAGTAAGGATTCACTTGTAGGCCAGCTTAGTGCTTAAATGTACCCTATCCCCCTGGCCTTTGCATGTCTAGGAGTCGGCTGTAGATGGCCACTTTGACGGGTCGGTCTTGCTGAGCTCTAGTTGCTCGGGGCTTTGCTCTATGTGGTTTTCGAGATGATCCCACCGGACAGGACTTAGATGCTCGGAGATGACGTCCGGCAGGACCATACTTCGGACGGAGGCCACTACACTTGGGAGTGGTGCGGTCCGGACGAGTAGAGGAGTTGATATGCCGGTAAGATGTTCTAGGGCAGGAACATCTGTCTCTCGCCGGATGCCCGTGATGTATCGCCGAGAGAGCGATTGTATCTTATTTGCTTCCGCTTGTTTAGTTGTTTTCCAAACTTATTAGCTTCGACGCTTTCGAGACTCGATGTACGTTTGTACTTGGGATGAATGTAAGACTTGTACTTATATTCATTGTGTTATGCTTATGTTTGTATGTTGTAATATCGGGTATCACAGCGCGTGATGCCACCCATGATGATCCCGGTGACGGAAACGACTCTTCGTGAGGCGGGTCTGTCACAGCGTGGTATCGAGCCGTCATGGGGATATTACAACACCTTAAGCAGTCTATTTTCGAAAACTAGGGCGTTATCGTGTGAGGACGTGCCCGTAAGGACTATATTAGTCGTAACGAGTGGCAATGCTAACCCTGGGTTATGATTGTTTAATTACTTGCATCTACGGCTGTGGCTCGGGTATGTCCGCATTTAAATTAGCGGTCCGTGCCCGCGGACGGAGAATACGGGACAATGTTGGCTCGTGGCATACCACGGGGCGATCCTCTTTATGGATCGTTACTTGTAGAACTGCGCTTATTTTCGTAGTTTCTTTTGAATTTGATGTACTTGTTTCTGGAATGAATCTTCTGCAGGTACATAACAACGCTAGTAGGTGTGAGTCGATAATTTAGACTGACTTCCGTGATTGAGTGCGGGACGCCACCCCGAAATTCGTACACCGTTGAGACGGTATAATTATTTGTTTCTTTCGTGGTAAGGACGTATAGGAGGAATAAGGTGCATTCATGATAAAAAATGGCAACCCTAAAAGTCTGAATTTTATAACCACAGAAATTTCAGAAACTCGCTAAGCGAAGAAAATTCATAACTTTTTGCTCGAATCTTGGATTTGAGTGATTTCAAATGTTCTGGAAACCTAAGGAAGTCAACTAAATTGTCGATTTAGTTTTGTGATGTTTGAAGCCAGAATGAGAGAGTTATGCTCTATTTTATGAGAGGTGTTGATTCTGTTTTTCAGAATTGACAGCACGGTTGATTTTCCCCATAACTCTGAGCTCGATTGTCGGAATGAGGCAAATGAGCACTTTCTGGAAAGCTTGAGTCACGAGCTCCAACTTTGGTAGTCTAAGGAAAGGCTGATTTTGAGTTTTACAGGGTCAAAAATTTCAAGTTCACCATCTGAAACTGAGAGGTCCTCTGTGCCGTTTCAGAAACTTATTCCTGTGCCTTTTTGCTCATATCTTCTAGCTCGTGCATCGGATAAATCTGTTCTAGTACTTGATGGAAAGGGTGAAACATGAGATACAACTTTGGTATTCATTTGGAGGACCAGTTTTGAGTCTACAAGGTCCATTTTGTCAGTTTCGTGCACTGTCCGAGTTGCTATTTCAGAATTGGCAGTCTGTAAAGTTTTGAG
Organism: Chloris gayana; assembly: GCA_031894775.1. NCBI lineage: Eukaryota > Viridiplantae > Streptophyta > Magnoliopsida > Poales > Poaceae > Chloris > Chloris gayana. Next base: position 189,580 of record JAUNZO010004298.1, read on the forward strand.
CATAGTTTCTAGCTCGTGCGTTGGAATGAGCTGAATGAGTACTTGTTGGGAAGACAGCAATACGAGGTACGACTTTGGTATTCGTTTGGAGATTCATCTCTAATGTTTTCAGGGTGAAATTGTATGTTCCATCTGACTGAACCACAATGCACGGTTGCTGTTTGCAGAACCGACTGTCGGTTTCATTTTGGCCATAAACCCTAGCTCGTTTGTCAGATGAGAGCTTATACGTAATTGTTGGAAAGGTAAAACCCAGAGAGAAACCTTTTATATGATTTTGGAAACCCAATTTAAATATTTTCTAGGTCGAAATGCCAGCTGCTAGAACCGAACAAGGAGACGCATATGCTGTCAAATTTGACAGTCCGTCGTGTTTTGGTCATAACTTTCAGCTCGTCCATCGTATGGGGTTGAATGAGAACTTTTTGGAAAGCTTAGATTTTATACCGAAACTGTGGTATTCATTCGAAGGACCAATTCTATCGATTTCCAGGACGAAATCCATGGTTTTGTTGACTGTACCGAAAAGTCAGCACGGTGCAGATTTGAAAATTGGTGAAATGAGACAGTGTTCTTGCGTGTTCAGTGAGGATTACCTTGATTTGAGATTATCTTGCTGTCTTGCGTTATAGGTCTTCTCACCGGATGAAGCTTTGAACTTTCATATTAATTTCCATTTGGCATCTCTAAGATTGGGAGGTATTGATTGTTGCATTTCAAACACCCTTTGTACTACCAGTTTTGATGATGTTTGAAACCTCCCATATCGACCTCTCCGTTGACATATCCTGGCTGCGTGACCCGAGCATACCTTTGATATTGTCATTACCGCCCCTTGTGTAATGCGATGAACTTCTTCCTTGGGTTTGATGTGCTTCCGTAAAATGTTGAAACTATGACATTCCTTTTCCATCGGCACATCAACTACTTATAATTGCCTTTCCTTGCCGACAAACCTTGCGAATCCAGTTTCGAGAAAGGATAGCCTTATGCTACCTTGTATGACCTATTCTTGCTCAATCAACTAAAATTTGACAGCACGAGTCATATCCACATCTACAACTTAAAATGGTATGCATTGCAATCTCATGTAATTGCATTGCATCAATCATCATGTGCATCATGAATATGCACGAAGCATCACAAATGCATCATAACATGTGCATATGACACGACATTCATGTGTGCACCATATAATCATATGCATCATGACATGAACATTATTGCATATGCACCATATGAGCTCATCATATATGCATCATGGAAATTGCATCATTTCATGTGCATATACCGGTACATCATGACAAATGCACCATGCCATAATGCACCATAAACATTATGCAAGTGCATCATTACACGAGCATCACCGCATGTGTGTGTTGCATCATCCGGCACTTGCAATCCATGATACTTATGCATCCTGTCACATCAAACCACCGGTGAAACTTAGGTGCATTAATAGATAATCATGAGCGAGATTGCTAGTCCTTCAACCCTTGATAACCTTGTGCTTATGCGATTGTGGTTGCTCAACAAAAATCCTTGCTTTGAGCAACCTAGTACGGCAAAATCCTTGATCTATTTTTCATCATCAAAAACTACTTGTAAAACCTACTGAGCAGGTTCAACATTTCCTTGATACCTAAGTGGCTCATAAGATCATCATACAGGTGTTATTCTCCGATTCCAAACTAGGACTTATAGCCTTTTCAGTTTGGAATTCGAGATCGATACTATTGTTGCTAAGGAGGAACACGCTTCAACTGGGACCAGAGATCAAGCTATTGACGAAAGGGACATGACGCATATCTCGTACATTCAGATTTTGGCAAACTCGACGCACATGTAGCATGTCCTGTCGTTACTATGTCCTTATGGAAATTGGATGGCACCGACAACGAGGAATAAGAGTGGTGCTAATTATCGTCAGCTCAAGAAGTAACTGATGTTGTACTGAGTTTTAGGCTTCACTTGTTGTTGTACGCTCGCTCCATTGTACCGCAGCTACCGTGATTCGACGTACATGAAGCATCTTGCCTTATCGTAATATTGGACCGTGTTAGGTAGTAGATGGAGGATTGTGAAACTGGTGGATTCAACGCGTTGCGGTGGTGACCCTGTTATGGCTTTTAACAAGTGGTGTTATCATCCTGTTTTCCCTACACGAGCATCAATCCTTGTCTATTCTATAATCATCGTTTGGAGACTAATGATATTCACAAATTTTGATGGCGAGAATGGCACGCAGGGACAATGACCCACCACCACCACCGCCGCCGCCGGTAAACCCCATTGAGAGATATGGGCTTCAACGGAGTGTTATGAGGTCGCAGTATGTTATTAAGTCAGCAAATGGGCGGACACACGCGCAATACAAAGTCAAGGGGGTTCAGTTATCCTTAAATACGAAGACATACCCAGTAAGTTGTATGGAACTGGAAGGCGATAACATCAACCTAATTTTAGGAATGCTCCGGATGAAGTATCATCGGGCTGTGCTTGACATTGATGCTTTCACGGTGAATCTGAATTCTCCTCCGCACGGTCCGAGATAGCTTAAAGCTTTCCTACCCTAAGAATTGTACTCCAGCAGTACATCAAGTTATTGTTGAGGGCTTAAGTGACATTCCAATTGTTCGGGAATTCCTCGATGTATTCCCCGAGGATCTTCCGGGAATGCCTCGTGCACGGCTCCTATCTCAAAGAGACCATTCAAAATGGCACCCAAGGAATTAGCAGAGTTGAAGGAACTGTTGGACAAAGGTTACATTAGACCTAGTTCTTCGTCTTGGGGCTGTCCAGCGCTCTTTGTCAAGAAGAAGGACAAGTCATTGCGCTTATGTGTGGATTACCGACCTCTCAACGCAGTCACTATCAAGAACAAATATCCATTGCCCCGCATAGATATCTTGTTTGATCAGTTGATGGGAGCCAAGGTATTCTCAAAGATTGATTTGCGCTCAGAGCTATCACCGAGATCAAGATCGGGTCGAAGATGTGCCTAAGACAGCCTTCTCTACACGGTACGGCCTGTATGAGTATTTGGTGATGTCTTTTGGGTTGACCAATGCACCGGCACACTTCATGTATCTTATGAATTCGGTATTCATGCCCGAGCTTGACAAGTTTGTGGTAGTCTTTATTGATGACATCCTGGTGTACTCCAAGTCCGAGGAAGAGCATGCCGAGCATCTTCGCATTGTTCTCCAAAGATTGCGAGATCACCAGTTGTATGCTAAATTCAGCAAGTGTGAATTCTGGCTTAAGAAAGTTCCATTCTTGGGTCACGTCATTTCGGAGGAAGGCATATCCGTTGATCCAAGCAAAGTGCAGGACGTGCTTAATTGGAAAGCTCCGAAATCAGTACCACAGATTCGCAGCTTCCTAGGCTTGGCGAGGCTATTATCGGAGGTTCATTCCGAACTTCTCCAGAATTGCCAAACCTATGACCGAACTTCTGAAGAAGGAAAAGAAGTTTGAGTGGAGTCAGGCTTGTCGGGAAGCCTTTGAGACTTTGAAGAAATTATTGACATCCGCCCAGTGCTAGCACAGCCGAACCTTGAGAAGCCCTTTGATGTTTTCACGTGACGCATCGGGCGGAGGTTTGGGTGGAGTTCTCATGCAGGAGGGTCGAGTAGTTGCTTATACTTCCGGGCAGCTCGGAAAGCACGAGCAGAATTATCCTACTCACGATCTTGAGTTAGCAGCAGTTGTACTCGCTCTGAAGGTGTGGAGACATTATTTGTTGGGCAATCTCGTTCGCATCTACACCGATCACAAGAGCTTGAAGTACATTTTCACTCAGGATGATCTGAACACGAGGCAGCGCCGTTGGTTGGAATTGATTAAAGATTATGAGTTGGAAGTGCACTACCACCCTGGCAAGGCAAATGTTGTGGCAGATGCACTCAGCAGGAAGGCACATTGTAACCTCCTTCGAGGCCACTCGGTCGATCGCGGATGGGCATTACATCCAAGTTGTGCCCCACGGGTCGCTCTACAACTTGGCATTGATACCCACCTTGCGCGATGAAGTGGTAGAAGCGCAGAAAGCTGATACTTGCATTGCCCATCTCAAGAGGAGGATAAAAGAGGGAGATAGGCAAGTGGCATGTTTTCGTGAGGACGATGCGGGAGTTGTTTTGTTCAAAGACCGCATCGTGGTGCCGAAAGTTCCTGAGCTACGTAAGAAGATATTGGATGAGGCTCACCTAGCCAAGTATGCTATGCATCCCGGCAGCACTAAGATGTACCATGATCTTAGGACAAGGTATTGGTGGACAAGAATGAAAAGAGAAATTGCTCGCTACGTCGCTGAGTGTGACACTTGTCGTCGGGTCAAGGCTGATCATTTGAGACCCGCCGGGCCGTTGCAGCCACTCAGCGTACCCTCTTGGAAATGGGATGACATCAGCATGGACTTTATTGTTAGCTTGCCTACCACAGTTCGGAAGTTTGATTCTATTTGGGTAATTGTTGATCGTTTGACCAAAGTGGCACATTTCGTCCCCGTGAGCACCCGGTTCACGACTCGGAAGTATGCTCGGTTATACATCGAGCGGATCCTATGTTTGCATGGTGTGCCGAGGACAATCATTTCTGATCGAGGAACACAGTTTGTGGGACGTTTCGGGAGCAACTGCATGCTTCCCTAGGAACGAAATTGATTCGAAGCTCGGCTTATCACCCACGGATCGATGGGCAAACGGAGAGAGTAAATCAGATATTGGAAGACATGTTGAGAGCCTATGTTCCGGATCACGACAAGAAATGGGATGAATGCTTACCTTTGGCAGAGTTTGCTTACAACAATAGCTACCAAGAGAGCATTAAGATGGCACCGTTTGAGGCTCTCTATGGTCGCCGATGCCGTACTCCACTCAGCTGGTCCGAGTCCGGAGAGAGAACCATCTTTGGGCCGGAACTTGTGCAACAAGCCGAGGAGCGAGTGTTGGAAATACAAGCAAACCTCAAGGCAGCGAAATCAAGACAAAAGAGCTATGCGGATAAAAGACGCCGACCGCTTGAGTTCAAAGTGGGTGACCTTGTGTACCTTAGAGTCTCACCGACCTAGGGTGTGCAAAGGTTTGGCGTGAGAGGCAAGCTCTCACCCCGCTACATCGGACCCTACCCCATTGTGGCCAGATGTGGCGTGGTTGCTTACAAGATTGAGCTGCCCGACACTCTTACCGACGTGCATGACGTGTTCCATGTCTCGTAGCTGAAGAGGTGTCTCAAAGCACCCGTTGACCGAGTACTACACGAAGTGGTACCCTTGCAGCCCGATTTGACATACACCGAGCGGCCATTCAAGGTTGTCGATACGAAGGAGAGAGTTACCCGACACGGCGCTGAAAAGTTCTTCAAGGTCCAGTGGAGTCATCCCTCCGCAAGGGAAGCCACGTGGGAATCTGAAGAATTTCTTCGCACTCACTATACCGGATTTTCTCTTGAAACCAAAGGTGCGACAAACCCCTTCTCCGTTTAATTCTTAATCTCAGGACGAGATTTTCTTTAAGGGGAGGGCTGTGACACCCCGTGTCACATTTTTACGATTCAGCAATTTTAAAATGTGCACCTGGTCTAGTAGAACCTACCCAAGAAAATTCATTGACATGCAAAGTGATTTGGGCAATGAATAAATTCAAATACACTTTGGTTTGAACTATGACTCAAGTTTTCACAACATAAGTTGGGTCTCCCAAAACGTTATGTTGTAGGGCATTACTAAAGAAAAATTCGGTCCAATTTTCATGGTTTTTCTCAAACGTTTGATGCCCCAAATAAATCGGTTAAACCCTTGACAACAGTCTGTTTGTCGTATTTATGTGTTTTTTCCCAGGGCCGTTTATGAGGAGTTTGACATCGCAGAAATTAGGCCCAATCATGGTGAACACGAGGATATTTTTGTTCGGAATTGTTGAACTTGGAAACTACTTTATTTAGATTTTACGAAATTCAGACAGTGCAGCAACCAACGAAAACAGACAAAATCTTGCGGGTCCCGCTTGTCGGTGTCTCCTTCCTCGGAGGCACGTCCGCCTGCGCGTTGCCGGCGCCTTTCCGACGCGTGGCGACCGTACGCCGGCGCCGCCCCCACACCGGTCGCCACGACACCCCCGGCCGTGCCCACCTCCTCTCTCTCTCTCCAAACTCGTGTGTCTCTCTCCCTCGCACACGAACCCGCCCACCTCCATTACCGCCGCCTTGAAGCTCACCGTCCGACCACCTCTCGCCGCCCCCGGACTGGATCAAGGCATCATCCGACGTGCGAGCTCGCGAGCTACCACCCACACCAAACATCGCATCCCAAGATGTCATGAGCAGCGAGATCAATTCACTTTTCTCCGTCGACCTTGCCGTCGACCGCCGTCGTCCTTGCTGCAAAAATACACCAGCTCCGGTGAGTCCCCGGCCCCTCTTCCTGCTCCATTGGATGCGCGATGCCTTGGAGGGCCTCACTGACCCCTCTGTTCTTGCTCTTGCCCAACGAGGTCGCCGGAAATCCATTTTTTCCCTGTCCGGCCATCACCGGCCGTTGCTGCTCCTCTCTGCCGACCCACCTCCGGCCATCTCCGTCGACAGCAACCTCAATGCCGGTCTTCTACTCGCTTCACTAAAGCTCTAGGAACAAACGGCACTCGATTTGGTGGAGGCTACGAAGCGCACGGCCTCGCCGAACGTCGTCATACCCCGGGCTCACACGTGCTTCGTCGCCGGCCATGTTCCGGTGAGCCCCTGGTCTCGGGACCCTCTCGGATGGATGCGCGTCGAGGTTATGAGCGCGCGGGTATTTTTATCTCGATTTTTAGTGGTCGTTTGACCCCGTTCCGGCGAGCCGCCGCCGCCTCCGGTGAGCCTCCGTCGGCCATGGACGAGCTGGAGCTGTCGTTCGTCAGTGTGGGTTGGGGGCACCGTGCTCCTGGGCCAGGCTGCCCTGGCTGGGCCGCGCGCCATGTCCTTGGGCCGTGCCCTGGCGCGGGCCGCACGGTGTGGGCTGGGCCGCACCCATGCTCCTGGGCTGCACGCGAGCCAGTGGGCTACGCTTTGAAATGGGCCGTTTTGGCCGAACCAGCCCACCAGCCCCTTTTTGATTTATCTTTTTCCTAGGATTTAAATAAATGCCAGAAATTCTTACAAACTTCAAAAATTCATATCTAGAGCTATAGATCTCAAAAAATTGTAAACCAAAGTTTGTTGGAATCCTTGAGACTTGTACTATTTAATGGTGCAATTAAATTTACATTATCAGAGGTAAATTAATTGAGTTAATTTCCTTTTTGGAGATTCAAGATTAGGGCTTAATTAATTATTTAATTACCCCAACTTATGAAGCTTAATTTAATTATTATCTATAGCATGTGCCTAAGGACCAGGAGCAATTTAATTGCTATTTTTACCTAGTTTTGCTAGGATTATTGAATTATTTTCTTGCACATGTGATAATGATTTAAATGCTTCATGGGAGTTGATGAAGGAGATTAAATTAAATAATCACCTTAAATCATTTTCACCTCGCTGGACACCAAGTTAATTTACACTCATGAATTACATGTGATTGATGAAATCCGCACGTATTCCGTAAAATATTCAATATCATGTTTTTATCAAAAATTTACACATCACCTTTGCATCATGTAGCTGCGGTGGTAAACGTGGTAACCGGCGAGGAGGCGCCGAAGCTGCTGCTGTTGTTGACCCCGCTGTTCAGGGTCAAGCTCAAGGCAAGCCCCGGTGCACAACCTTTTAATTTAAGTATTTTATTTTCATCAATATGCTTGTAGGTCCGTATTGTGCATTAGGTCTACGGGAGTTGTGATGAAAACCCTAGCATGCAGTAGGATCCTGTTTACCCTGATTCGATCACCCTACGCTAGATGCTTGCTTAAATAGGACGATGATCCGTCGAGTGGTACGGAGACCACTCGTAGATAGGACAATCACATTTTTGGGACACGATGCTAAGTATCAAGTTGAGAATGGAAAATTGGAGGCCGGACGGGCAACTAGGTGGAAAGTGAAGGACTGAAAGAGTCTTCAAGGTTGTAGCCCCGTCCGTGCACACAAGGACCGCGTCGTGTTCGGCCCATGTGGATTAAGTTTGAACGTACTGTTTTGCATGCTGGAGTTTATGGGCCCGAGTAAACCGATGTAGCGATGGATTGCTGTAAGGTTGGAAGATTTCCCTACTCCCTTGGTTACTAGGCGGTTTTTGGGAGGAGAGGAGGGAGCACTCTACTCACGGATGACGTCCGGGACGGCATCGCGTGAGGGACCCTTCTCGGGGGCGGTAGGACCCGGACGACCTTATGGTGTCCGAGCGAAAGGTTGTCTCATGCGGCTTCCGGGAAGCGCGTATGTGACGTGCGGACAGGTTTCTCCTGCAGGATGTAAATCGATTCGAATCGCTGCCCCTCACGATAACGAGTACCACTTGTCCCTGCGCCGGAACGTAGTAAGAAGAGGAACATTGATGATGATTATTATGATTAATTTTGCTGTATTGCTTAATTACTTGTTTGAAAACATGTAATGCAGTAGCTTAGTGTAAATTAAATTTATTCTTTCTTGCAACTTAATTAAACTGCTAAAAGATGAAAGTAAGGATTCACTTGTAGGCCAGCTTAGTGCTTAAATGTACCCTATCCCCTGGCCTTTGCATGTCTAGGAGTCGGCTGTAGATGGCCACTTTGATGGGTCGAGTCTTGCTGAGCTCTAGTTGCTCAGGGCTTTGCTCTATGTGGTTTTCGAGATGATCCCACCGTGACAGGACTTAGATGCCGGAGATGACGTCCGGCAGGACCATACTTCGGACGGAGGCCACTACACTTGGGAGTGGTGCGGTCCGGACGAGTAGAGGAGTTGATATGCCGGTAAGATGTTCTAGGGCAGGAACATCTGTCTCTGCCGGATGCCCGTGATGTATCGCCGAGAGAGCGATTGTATCTTATTTGCTTCCGCTGTTTAGTTGTTTTCCAAACTTATTAGCTTCGACGCTTTCGAGACTCGATGTACGTTTGTACTTGGGATGAATGTAAGACTTGTACTTATATTCATTGTGTTATGCTTATGTTTGTATGTTGTAATATCGGGTATCACAGCGCGTGATGCCACCCATGATGATCCTGGTGACGGAAACGACTCTTCGTGAGACGGGTCTGTCACATCATCTTTTGTCACAGGTAGCACATAAGGCAAAAGAAAGATATTTGCTAGTTCTTAGTTAATGGAGATTTTGCATTTCTCTCGGTCACATATTTTATAACAAATCAAACATGCAATTGGAACTTCTTTCTTTTGAAGCTGTAACATTCTTTTATTGAACCTGGAACTTTTAGTTACATCTTACATTGAATTTAAAACCTTAATACATGGATGGAACTCATTTTTATCAACTCAGGTATAAAGAAAATCTAATTAAGTCACTGATGAAAAAACATACCCAAAAGTTAATGTACGGTTAAGATGTAATGCATGCATGTCTTTCTGTCACTAAAATTAAGTAACGATATATCAACTCTCTTGTGCTGGGTAAGCCAATTTAATACTTGTTATTTTCGACTTGGACATATGGCAAGTGATCTTTTTGATGAAGCTGTACTGTACTCAATTATTGCAGTTTGCCTTCAGTTAAAATAAATGGCTGTAGAGGCGGACATGAAGCCCATTGTCATCGACAATGGAACTGGAATGATCAAGGTATTTGCGATCACTTGGCATTATTTTTTTTTCTAGGCAGCTGTGGTTCGAACAGAGTTCGCAGTATTTGTAATTTGTTTTCACACCTCATAGGCTGGCTTTGCTGGAGGTAATCATCCATGTACTGTTTTCCCGAGTATAGTTGGTCGTCCTCACCAGACCCGTTACTCGCCTTGGCTGGTGGACCAGAAAGATTATTATGTTGGTGAGGACGCTCAATCCAGGAAAAGTATCTTGACTATGAAGTACCCAATTGAGCGTGGTATTGTGACCAACTCGTGTGATACGGAAAAGATATGGGACTACACCTACAATAACCTCGGTGTAGCATCAGACGATCGTCCAGTTCTTCTTACAGAGGCTCCTCTGAACCCAAGAAGTAACAGGGAAGAGATGGCAATGATCATGTTTGAGACCTTCAACGTTCCTAACTTGTCTGTTGCCAATCAAGCTGTCCTTTCCCTATATGCTAATGGTCACGTTACTGGTAAGTGATCAGACAAATAGTTGTCTAATAGATGATCATTCTCTTTTACTTGCAGGGAACAATTATCTAGTACAGTAACATAGTATGAATAAATTTGATAATGAGGATATGGGATATCGTTAAACCAGAAATGGTAACACTATATCAAGTACAACTACATCTCTTTTCAGAAGGATGTCAGGGTGCTTTTTAATCATTTGATACATATTTTGGGTCTGTGCTAGTTGCTAATGCTAATTGCATTTTGTATTTTTATCAAAAGGTTTGGTCTTGGATTCTGGAGATGGTGTCAGCCATGCTGTCCCAATCAACGAGGGTAGTGTTCTTTCACATGGTATTCTTGCTCTTGACCTTGCCGGTATGGATCTCACTAAATCCCTCGTGAATCCCCTGATTCAGAGGGGCTTCTCAGTCGAGACCACCAGCCAACGAGAGATTGTCCGTGTTATCAAAGAAAAGCTAGCATATGTAGCAATCAACTACGAACAAGAACTCGAGACTGCCAAGAGCAGCTCCTCAATCGAGGAGAGCTACGTGTTGCCTGATGGAGGAGTGATCACCCTAGGTGAAGAGCGCTTCAGATGCCCAGAGGCCCTCTTCCAGCCATCTTCCATTGGTAGGAAAGTTCCTGGAATACATGAAACAGTCTACAACTCCATCATGAAGTGCGACGAGGATATCAGAAAGGTCCTGTTTGGCAACATTGTCCTCAGTGGTGGAACCACAATGTTGAGAGGCTTTGCTGACCGTATGAGCAAGGAGATCACTGCTCTTGCACCAAATGGCATGAAGATCAACATCGTTGCTCCATCACAGAGGAACTATAGTGCCTGGATAGGAGGATCATCCGTCGCATCTCTCACCACATTTATGAATGTACGTGATGCAAATTTTTTTCCAATGACTGCCATGTATTTACTGTATTATTGTTGTTTGTCTGAGAAATTTTCATCTTGTTCATCCTTTCTGCAGATGTGGGTCTCCAAGGAAAAGTTCCACGAGGTTGGTCCATCTATTGTCAACGACAAGTGTATTTAGACTCTAGATGCCACCAGTCTTACTTCCATGTCTGTGTGTCTTATAAACATGAGCTCTAAGTCTCTGTAATGTTTTCTGATTGACTTTGGTTTGATGTCTTAGTTGCGTCTTTGATTGTTTGTGTCCTGTAAACATATGCTGTAAGACTGTAATGTTTTTTGATTTGGCTAACCTTTGCGACACTCTCTTACCAATTAGTTCTGCTGAGCTAATTGCAACAATATTGGCAAGTAAAGGGTCCATCTGGTGAGCAGACGTTTCTGTGACACCCCGTGTCAGCATTACGAGTTAGCATTTTTAAAACACATCTCTGGTCTAGTAGCACCTTCCCAAGGATTTTCATCGACATGCAATATGCTGTGGGTTGCCAATTAATTTAAATTTTGGATTGAACTACAACTCAATTTTCTACAACAGAAGTGAGGCCTACCAAAAATATATGTTGTAGCACGTGTCAAAAAAAAAATTCTAGCCCAAAGGATACCAATTTTTATCGAGGTTTGAAACCCTAATTAAATCAGAGAAGCTTAACTTTTAAGCATTTATAATTTAATTGGGAGGAATTTTAGAACAAACTCAAGGTGCATGTCACTTTCCCGGTTTGATCTACCCAAGGAAATTTTCCCCATTAAGTTTTGAGCTTGAGAAGGGCTTGAATTAGAATTTTCATTTTTGGAAACGACCACACTTGAAAATTTGGGGAAAAAGAGAAGATGCCGCAGAATATGCCTTGTGGGCCCCGCATGCCGGCGGCCACGGGCGATGCACGGGCGCGCGCCGCACGCCAGCTCCGTACGCAGGCGCCACGCGGACGACGTCCTCCGGCGAGGAACCCACCTGGCCGGGAGCCAAGGGCGAGACCCAAGGCCCGGTCGGGAGCCCCTTCCCCGGCTCCTCTCCCATTTTCTTCCCCCTCCCCGGAGCTCCCACACCCGCCGCCATTACCGCCCCTCCCGAGAGCTCGACGCCCGACCGCCCTGCTCCCTCTCTAGCCAAGACAAGGGCACCTAGAGCTGTGCCACACCTCCACCTTGCTCCCCGGGTCGAAACCCCCAAAAACCATGGATCGAGCAGGGCGAATCTCGCCATTTACGTGAGGAGCTCGCTCCGCTCGCCGGCGGCACCCTAGCCCAAATTCCCCACCAACGGTGAGCATCTTCCCTCCATTCCTCATCCGTGACGCGTGCAGTTGGATGAGGAGCACCCTTGACCCCCTTATTTTCATGACCTTCACCTCCACGGTGTGGGCCACCTCAGGAGCTGCTCATCCTCAATGGAGCTCGTGCTGGTCTTCCCCAACCCTCGTGAACCTCTACGAGTAGACGACACCAAGTTTGGAGCTCCCTCGAGCACGAGCATCACCGCCGAACCTCCCCACGCCCTCGTGGTCCCCATGCTGTGCCGCCCCTCCTAAGTCCCTCCCCGTTCTACGCGCTGCCCTTAATTTAATGGTGAATTTAGATTTGCATGATCATAGGCAAATTAATTAGATTAATTTTCCTTTTAACCATACTTGTTTAGCTCTTAATTAATTATGGTATTGCTTTTAGTGCTCAAAGTTTCATACTCAAGCTTGGATCAAATCAAAATCTCTAGTCCAAAAGATGCCAATCCACCAAACTCAGATCTCACGGAAGTTCGTGACATCAACAGAACTTCCGTCACCTTTCTCTCTTTATAGAGAGTTCCGGACGGAACTTGGAACTTGGAAGTTCCGTCCTTGGAACTTGAGGTTCTACCAAGTTCCCACGGAACTTCCATCAGCCTTCTCCGGAGAATACTGGACGGAACTTTCAAGTTCCCTCCTGCCTGTTTTCCACCTTATGCCAAGACTCTACGAAGTTCCGTGGAATCACGGAAGTTACGTCAATCCTATTTACACTACTCCCAATGGCTCTTTTTGGACCCACCTCTATAAAAGGACCTCTCCACCTCGGTTGAGAGGTTGCTAGTGCTTTTTGAACACTCTCATCTTCCTCAAACACTTGCTCTCACCTCTCCCAAGTCCATTTGTGAGAGCCCTAAACCAAATCTAAGCTTGAGAAGCATCACCCCAACCTTGAGCACAACTTTCCTTAGCAAGCAAACCCTAATTCACTTGTTACTCCTGGAGACTTGTTCTCCTAGATTGGCTAGGTGTCATCCTTGAGCTCCTAAGATTGTGGTGAGCCTTGGAAAGTTTGTGAAGGTTGTGATTCGCTTCTGAAGGAAAAGAATCAAGCAAGAAGAAGAAGAAAATCAAGTTGACCTTTGTGGTCACTTGAGAGGATTAGGGTTGAGAGAGACCCGACTCTTTGTGAGCTCCTCAACGGAGACGTAGGAATCTCTTTATGAGGGGTCCGAACTTCGGTCAACAAATCTCGTGTCTCTCTTGAGTTGTTCTCGTTTTTGTTCTTGCTTTCTTGTACTTTCCTGCAGGTGGAATACTCCTCGGCGATCAAGGAAGGATTGTCTTGAACTAGATTTATGAGACTTCGATCTCACCTCTCTTCCTTTCTCCTCCTTTTTACCATGAACGAAAGTTCCATCACAATCACGGAAGTTCCGTCATCCACGGAAGTTCCGTGAAAGACGGAAGTTCCGTCGTGTCTGGATTGATCGCTTGTTTAGTGTTGTGATTTTCAGTAATTATTTAGTATTGCCTATTCACCCCTCCTCCCTCTAGGCAACTTTCAGTACTGCTTGTCCCTGCGCCGGAACGTAGTAAGAAGAGGAACATAAGTGTTGATGATGATTAATTTGTTGTATTGCTTATTACTTGTTTGAAAACATGTAATGCTGTAGCATAGTGCAAATTAAATTTACTTATTTATGCAACTTAATGAACTGAAAAAATGAAAATAAGGATCCACTTGTAGGCTTAGTGCTCGTTTATCCTACCCTTGGTCTGTAGATGGCCACTTCAGACGGGTTAGTCTTGTTGAGCTCTAGTTGCTTAGAGCTTTGCTCTATGTAATTTTCAGAGGACCCTGTCGAGCAGGATGTCTTAGACGGAGATGGCGATTGGCAGGACCAACCCACGGACGGAGGCCACTATACTTGCTTCTGGAAAATTATGAGACTTTGATGTGAGAAATTTGCACTTATATTCATTGTATCATACTTATGTTTATATGTTGTAAACATCGGGCATCACAGCGCGTGATGCCACCCATGATGATCTGGAAACGGAAACACCTCTTCGAAACACCTCTTTGTGAGACGGGTCTGTCACAGATATTTTGAAGGATACTAGTAAAAAACTCTAATATACACAAGCATCGAACTAGTTTCAGAAAATAGAAATTTACGAGACAGCTAAGTTCCATTACACTGAGAGAGGAAGTGACAGTAATTTGTGGTAGTTTTGTTGAATTCTGCCGTCGCCACCGGCAGTGCGTGGTAGGCGACTACCCACGAACCCGGCCCCCGTCACTTCCTCCTCGGCTCCTCGCTTTCTCCGGAGAGAAGAGGGTGAGTGGATTTGCTGACCAAAGCCGGGTACTGGGCGGTGAAGGTGAGGAGCCGCTGGATTTTGGGGGCTTTTCCCTTCCATGCTATGCCCTGTTCCGTTTAACGAGATTTTTGCTATTTTGCCCACGCGCCCGCGGGCTTCGCTATTTTGCCCACGTCCCGAAGGGTTCGTCAAAATACCCACGAATCCGTCACCTCTTCCGGTAGAATGCCCAAACTAGATTTTTAGACTTTCCAAAATGTTTTTTGGGTTTTTGTGACCTGACCGGACCGGATTGCCCCTTGCTCCTGTGTCCAGACTCGGAAGAGCTCGAGCCCGAGTCGCCCGACTCCAGTCGCGTCCGCTGCCGCCCTGCCCAACCATGCCGCCGCCGCGCTCCCCGGCGATGCCGCCGCCCCGCCAGGCCGGTGCACCGCCCCACCTCCCTTCGATCCGGCCGCCCCGCCTCCCGTGGCGCAACCGCTGGCCCGAGACGCCATGCACTTCGTCCCCGGCGATGGCGCCGCCCGCCGAGGCGAGTGTGTCGCGTTGCCTGCCGGTGATCCGGCCGCCCGGGCTCCCGGCGCGCAACCCATCGACAGCCCGCCTCCCTTCCACCCCGGTGATGCCGGCTCCCCGCACAGCGAGTGCGGCGACCTAACCCTAGATCGCGCGCGCCGCCCGGCCATCTCCGGCCCAGCTCGGGCCGCCTGTTTCCTCGCATGCGCATGCTGCTGCTGCTGTTTTTTTTCTTTGTTTGGGTCATGCGCATGCTGCTGCTTGCTATGTTGTGAAGTTTTTTTTCGTTTCTTTTGGTCATGCGCACGAGGCAGCAACAAAGATGTTTTTTCAATAGCTAGGGGTATTTTCGTCTTTTCCAACGTTTATATAGAGCAAAATAACTGAAAATAAGCTTTAATAGTCGATTTGGGCATTAAAACCTAAGTGGCATCGGTTTCGTGGGCATTATAGCGAAGCCCATCGGGACTGGGCATTATAACCAAAGTGGCCACGGTTTCGTGGGCAAAATAGCAAAAATCTCCCGTTTAACATACAGCCGTCACCTGCAGGTTTCGACGCCTGCCACGCGTTCGACGGAATGCCTGAGACTAGCAGGGCCAAGAAATTGAGCACGTCCTCGGCTTCCTTCCGGCGGATTCCGCCGTGCGGACCAGCGTGCTTGCCCGGCGCTGGCTCTACCTGTGGAGGTCCATGCGATGCCTCCGCCTCGACGCCTTGGATGATTACAGGCGCCGTCCCTCTGCTTTTTGCAAGTTCATGGATGGCCTGCTGCTCCTCCGAAATCCCACGGTGGCTCTACATGTGGTCGAGTTCTGTGGCAGTAGCAATTTTGGGGGCGACGGGCTTGTTGCATATGACAATACTAAGTTTCTCTTTATCATCCATACCCCATTGGATGGCCGCCATCTGCTCTCCGAGCATTTGCTAAAATTAGAGCTCCTGATAGTGGATATTAGGGGCAGCTCCCTTGATTTTGAAAGATGTCCAGCTTTGAAGGTTCTTATAATAACAGAGTGCGACCTATACACTGCTAGGATTTCGTCTCAGACGGTGAAGCATCTGAGCATCACATGCTGCTATTTTTGTAGTCCCAAAAGAATTCATATCTCTACTCCTAGCCTTGTCTCGCTGGAAATGATTCATTTTACCGGTAAAACTCCTCTACTTGAAAAGATGCCTTCACTGAAAACTGCAATTTTCAACATCGTCTCTGAGGATAACTGTGATGGTGCTTCTGAGAACTCCTGTGGCGCATGTATGAATTGCTCTATTGATAGTGACTATATTGCTGGTGACATTCCTGGAGGTTTGTCGAGTGCGACAAAGTTAGAATTAAGAATTCCATACCAGGCGACGGTATGTCACAGACTTACATTTTAGTTTATAAATGGTCATTTCTTCTTTTATTAACAACCTTTTTTTCTTTTTGCATATTGATAAACCACACACCATTTATTTTGTTGAGATAGTTGTGCTTAGATTAGTGATGTTGTTAATGCTAGTATATCCATATTAAATTATTAATGTTAGTAAGAAGTTTCCGTCCTCGCCATGCTCCCTAGCCCTCCATCACAACGGTGTTGGCCAGGCTCTTCCAATATGGTACATGAGCAAGGATGGGGAATTAAGCTTGTATAGTTTGCAATTTGATTTCCTACATACAAGATCATTTCACTTAGATCTAATTTGATCCATTGTATAGTTTGCAATTTGTTTTCCTACATACAAGATCATTTGATTTAGATCAATTTGATCCAATACAATCCTCCTGCCAATTTTTCGCTTGTTCTGCTAATCTGATACACTTACGTGAGAACTGAATCATTGGAGCATTGTGAAGAGTGGTAGGATATGATACACTTAGTACAACAATTCTTTGAAACTGCTATTGCTACGGTGTCCTAGTGGAGCTTCAAATTTATTTATTTTCCTGTCCAAAGCTCCAAAGGGATTTCAATTTCATTATGTTGCATACTTCAAAAGTTCTATTGCTAATAAAAAAATGACTCTTCCTAATTTCCACCTTGTGCAGATTATTTTGGAAAGGCAGTGCCCTACATTTAGTAGGTTGAAGACATTGCTGCTGAAAGTACAAGGCGAGGCTACTGACCTCCAATATCTAGTTTGCATACTAGAACGTTCACCAGTTCTTAACAAGTTGACTCTTGAATTATATGGGGTATATGGTTTCCGAACATTTACTAGTTATGTGATCAAAGTTAATATGGTCTATTTTTGGTGAATCATTTACTTATGCATTAAGCGTTGATCTTTGTGAATATTTTTATGTTTTACTACCTGATCTTTTACTTATTTTCTTTTTTTTTGTTTTTGGCTAAAGGCAAACAAATGGACTGAAGAAACAGGAGGTCACTCCTCAATGTTCAAATTGCCTGCAATATCTGAACACCTCACTACGGTTGAAATCAAATGTGCAAAGCTTGATGAGAGCGTTTGGTACATTTTGAAATACCTGGGTAGATTCATTAAACATATCAACATCCACCTGTGTGACACCAGCGATCGGTAAGTTAGCTAAGTGGTAACACCAAAAATGATATATTTAACAACCAGAATGATTAAATGTCAAATCTTGAAATAACTATTCAAGGTTTTAGCTCAATTTCATGCCCAAAAAAAATTCAATTAAGAACGTTAAAATCTGTACTGTTTGTACACTCCAGTGAACTTGTTGCACTGAATGTGTTGTTGGTTATTTCTGCATAGGTTCTTCTAGCTGGACTTGAGCAAATGTTGCTGGGAGGTCAATGGATACACTGTTTTGATTGTGGAGGAAATGCAAGGCTGAAGCTCTGTTGGTTTATTTTGACTGGGGATCATGGCCCCTTCAGTTTGCAGAAATTAGTATAAATTGACATCGTGGTTTATTTTGGCCATCCAGTTCAACCTTACGACGTCATCCCTGATGTAACACACACGTCTAGTTTCACTTATGCCTGTTCTAACAGATACCTGGACTGATCATCATGCTTCTACTCCATCTTTAATTAATGCAAAACTAGTTGCAAAACCATGTAACTTGTTCGCTTCTGTTCGCCTCAGCCAAGTAGTCCTGGTTTATTGCAGTAAATCATATACCTTCAATACGATAATGTATCAGGTATTACAAAATGAAATCAGGTACACCGGCAGAGCAGTAAATCTCTGCGTTCCGATTTCAGAAGCATACGAGATTGGTGGGTGAAAGTAGCAGACATTTATGAGTCAACTGATAGTGAATTTTGATGTTATATTAGTTTACATTTTAGAAATTCGTCCGTATGGAGTATGGTGTTGTCAAATAAAAAGGAAACCAATTTCTCAAATAGAAAGGAAACTTGGACAACATTGAAACTGATAGTGACTTGTAGGAAAGGTCTTTAAACCCTATGCAAATTCCAACTCTTGGACAACATTGAAACTGTATACCCACCTTCCAAAAACTGAGGAAGTCGAAAGCCGTCTGTCTGTCTGCGGATCTATGTACAGTCAACATCAAAATTATTATCCGCAGTTTTAGTTCAGGTTGACGTGTATAAGTACTTTGTTTTGTGGAAAGCTAGTTAATTCCTCTGCAAAGACTTTGCCTTTTTACTTCTCGAAACATTTGTTTTTCAGACAATCGTACAGCCAAGACAGATTATGTCCATTGTGTTTGAGTAAAATTATAAGCAGCACACTGTTTAAAAGTTTTCTTAGATGTTCATCGTACTATCTCATAAAGTCTATGTTATGTCTAAGATTTATGTAGCTTCGTTTCGACTGCTAGAAGAAGTTTCGACACTTTCAGAATTTTTCCTGCAGGTGACCGATCCAGACGACCGTGGCATGACTGCACATATGGAGGAACTCGAAAAGAAGCACCTAAAGATTGCCAAGCTTGAGAACCAGATGGAGCAGCGTTTTGCCAAGCTTGAGAACCAGATGGAGGATAAGCTCCTAGAGATGAAGCAGCAGTACGAGCACCGTTTTGCTGAGCTTGAGAACCGGGTGGAGGTTCTCACAAAGGCGCGAGATGATGCAATCCACTGGGCCCAGCACATTATGAATGATCTCACTGAGGTGCAGAACAAGCTAGGCCAAATTTTGGTGGTCCTTCACAATCTGGTAATTGACCTTTTTAAAGATGTTCATAGATCCGGGCCAAGCTTCTAGTGGCCATTTACAATCTGGTAATTGACCTTTACGGTGTTCAAAATGTTTCCAGGGGATTAGGCAGATGGTGCATCAGATCCCTCCCGCACATGCGGCACCTGAGGATGAGATGGAGGTGGAGCATGATGATATCCAAGATGACTCTGATTTGACCTATTCTTACATTTCTACTCCAAGGCAGGAGGATGTCCTTTCGGATGCCGAGAGCATGGCTCCGCCACCATCAGCTAGCAGCTCCTGATCTAGAGAACTTGGAAGCCATGTGCTAAAAGGATAACGAATAACACCCTTTGTTCATTTTGTAACACTACTTAAGATATTGACAATTACTATATTATTATCAATTTATACAAATTCCAAATCTTATGTTTACGTTTCGATCCTCGTTTTGTGTAAAAGGGTTAGTCGAAGGTTCATGGTTTGAACAAGCTAATCTTATATGTTGTTCCTCCTCCAATTAGACTAGGAAGATGATACTAAATTCCCACTCCGTCATGCACAGAGGTGGTCATGATCAATCACTATGGGTCTAATCCTAATATGGTGTTAGTTGAGCTAGCATGCCAGTATGACCACTATGAGCTAGCATGCCACCTGACATGTGGGCTATTCATATTTAGCAGTTTTGATATAGAAAACATTACTATTATAGAAAAAAGCAAAGATTTGAACTTTGTAGAAAAAAATCTTTCTTTTGAACAAACTATTTAAATAAAAGCTTAATGTAAACGGAATATAAAAAACAGCAGTAGTCTCCATGAACCGAGCTTCCCACATCGTGGTTTTCTAATTTCAAATTTTGGGCAGCGATATCTGCGGCAAGATTCCCTCCAGGTTAGATGCTTCCGTTGCCTTGCCTCTGGTCACAAGGTTTCTACATGCAAAAATGAAATACGATGTCGTATCTGCTTTAATTATGGACATGATAGATTTTCTTGCCGTTCCTCTCGCGGTCGTTTGCTAGACAAAAAAATGAAAAGGCAAGTTAATTTATGTGCCAAAATCTAGGCATGTCGGCCCATCTAATGCCCAATCCGCTGAGGCCCATCGGAGATCCCTCCCTAAGCTTTTATTGGCTTCTTCCTCTTCTCGAGAATATCTCAACCGACCCTCCGCCTTCCAAACCAGCTCCCGAAACTCCAGCAGCAAAACCCTCGGTGACCTCGCCCTCCCCGTCGGCGGCACCGATGGCAAACTTCCCGGTCGATCCTAGACCCCATGTCCCTCGCGGCTTCGCCCTTGTTGATGTGAACTACATCGGTCCACCGGATCGTGCTCGGGTGTTCCTTGGAGCCTTGGCCGAGACCAACTTCGAGCATGTCGCCATAGCTTCCTTCCATCCGCCGGTGGACAAGAGGGACTTAGGAGTCCTGCAAAGGGAACTCGCTAGGGAATTGCGCATTCGCTACAACACGCCCAATGTGGAGATCCAGCCTTTTGCCATAGGGGATGCTTTCGTCTGTTTCTCCTCTCCCCTGGAGCGACAGTGGTTCCTCAATCTCGAACTGATCCCTTTTGGTGAGTATCATGTCCACTTTCAGAAGCATGATGAAGCCAGGAATGCTAGTTCCCTAGACATTGATAGAGAAGTGTGGTTGATGCTGCTCTGCTACCCGCTAGATGGTAGATCCTTTGCTGCAATCTCTAAGGCTATTTCGAGTTTTGCTCTGCTTAAGCATGTCCATGAGTCGAGAGGTTATGGCGCGTCTGATTGTTAAAGCTGTTGTTCATGATGATCGTCGCATCCCCCAGCTGTTGTAGTTTCCACTGGTTATGGAAGGGGGACGAAATCCTGGACTGTTCCAATTTTTGTGCTTTCCCACCGGGATATTCAGATTATGCCAGATGATATGCCGGTCCCGCCGCATGGCCTTGCTCATCCGCTGCCTCATTCGGCACCCCGCTGGTTGGGGCCGCTGGGCAATGCACATGTGGATGCTGCGTCGGAAGTTGGTGAGGCTCCTGGTGGTGAAGTGAATAATGATGTTCAACCAATGGAAAACCTGGAAGCTCGAGATCCTTTTGAGGATGCACCACCGATGGGAATAAGGTCACCAGATGTGCCAGATTTCACTGTTGCAGTCATCGAGGAGAATGCATAAGAAAAGCAACTGGTGGAAGAGACTCAGCACAACCAGCCAGGTAAACTTCTCATGCACGAGACCATGGCAATGCCATCTCAAGCTCTGATCGTCCCTGCACCCATTGATGCCCCTGCTCAGGACTCTGCCCACATGAATGCCCAGGTGAATGTTCTTGGGCCTTCTTTTTTCCATCTGTCATCAGTTCAATTGGTCAATTTATTGTGGATATGGGGCTCGTGTTACCCACCAATCCCTCGGAACCAGACTCTGTTTATATGTCACTTCGAGACTCGGTTGAAAAGAAACGAAATCACTCTTTGAATTCCTCTGCAACTTTGCCTCGGGCTCCCTCAGGTTCGGAAGGGGATGTAATCATCACCGATGGTGTTGCTTTTCCAAAACGATCTGGTACCAAGCGCCAGGCTCGCTACTCCCGCACGCCTATGGATGTCACATTCCTGAGGCGCAGCTCCCGTCGCTCTCCGAGCCTGTACCGTCGGGGTAGCCGGTTCAACCTGATAATGCTGCTCCTGAAGTTGAACTAGAGGAACCAGAAGTGGGCGACAATGAGCTTGCGATGGTTCCAGCTGGGCCTGCTCAACATGTTCCACTGCAGATCATTCATCCAGAAGAGGAGCAGCCCATGTATGAACCTATCCGCAATGTGGACACCTTGGGGGCAGGGCCTGCTCCGCATCTCTCAATGGAAAACATTCAGGCTATCGCTGTGGGATTTGTGCAGATGCAAGCTGGAGCTGTCTCAGCTGCTGCCCTGAGTGATGATGACCTCATCAATGGATAAAAGGCTAGGGTCTTCTTTTGTGATAGGAGGCAATGCCTCCTGTAGTACTGTGGTCTTGTTTAAGCATGTGGCTTTAAAACTCAGTTTACCTTTCTATATGTCTCAAGACAATGGTGTAATAATTTAGTTCTGAACCTTGGTTATGTGAAACTTCAAGCCCCTCGATGCTCGGATGATCTGTGGGGTTTTTCGGTTTATTTGCTGGATACATGTCACTATGCACCTGGTCTCTGTTATATTTTGCTTTACACTTGTTATGATCACTGCCACATGATGCCTCTTTTATTTTGGCATCCTTTTTTCATTTTGATGCTTGTTGGTCATGGATAGTACAAGAAACTGGAAATTCCTTTCATGGAATTTCAGGGGATTAACTCACAGAGCAAATGGGACATCATCAAAGATAAAATCTCGGAGTCTACTTGCAATATTTTAAGTTTACAAGAAACAAAAAGAGAAACTTTTGATATGAATTATATCTAGAAGTTCTGCCCTAGGCATTTGAATCATTTTGTGTTCTCTCCTTCTGTGGGAGCTTCGGTGGTCTTTTAACAGTTTGGAATGGCAATCAGTTACGGGGAGAGACAATTATGGTTAATAATTTCACTATCACAATGAAGTTCACCTACCTGGCTAATGGTGTATTCTTTCATCACACAAATATTTATGGACCTTCTTTGCCAGCTGACAGAGCTACTTTTACAAATTAGTTGTATAATTTTGATTGCACAAACATTGAAGACTGGATTCTGATGGGAGATTTCAACCTCATGCGCTGTCCAAAAAACAGAAATAGGCCAGGTGGAAATGCAAATGACATGATGATCTTTAATGATATAATTAACCACCTCGATTTAGTGGAAATTCCTTTTCAAGGAAGGGCCTACTCTTGGAGCAATATGCAGGACATTCCTTTGCTAGAAAAATTGGATTGGGTCTTCACCTCATCAAATTGGACTTTGCAATACCCCGATACATCAGTGTCTCCTTTATCTAGACCTCTGTCGGATCATATTCCTTACTTGATCATAGTTGGGACAAGCATACCTAAAGCTTCTCTTTTTAGATTTGAAAACTATTTGTTGAACATTGCGAATTTTCTCTCAACAGTGGAGCTTCATTGGCAATCGACTCCTTTCTTCAATAATGCAACAAAGACACTAAATGCAAAGTTTAAACAAGTTAGAAGAGGTCTTAAAGCCTAGAGCAAGCAGTTATCTTCCTTAAATAAAAAGATCAATAATTCAAACTGGGTAATTGCACTTCGGATGGATTCGAAGATCAAAGAACATTGTCTAGAATTGAATCAAATTTCAGAATAATTCTCAAGAAGCACCTTGCTGGACTCCTGGAAGCTAAAAGAATCTATTGGAAACAGAGGGCTACACAGGCCATGGCTACTATTAAGCACAGATCAAATTTGATTGCTCAACTTACTCTGTCGATGGCTCCATTATTCAGGACCATGATTTAAAAGCTAATGCACTCTGGATGTCTTTCAAAGAAAGATTGGGCATATTTGAATTTCCTACAATGCTTTATAATTTTGATCAACTTATCCAAAGATGCGATCTCCCTATCCTTGATACACCCTTTACGAGATGAGGAAATCAAGTCTGCATTAATCGATATGCCTTCGAGATCATGCTCCATGATCCGATGGCTTCAATGGGGCTTTCATGAAGAAGTGTTGGCACATTATTGAACCAGACTTCAAGAGACTTTGTTCTGAATATATTAAATGAGATTTAGACTCGAAGCATTAACAACTCTTACATTGTTTTGATTCCCAAGAAAGACAGTCCCCAAAATGTGAATGACTACGAGGCCTATTTATCTGTTGAATTCCTCCCTAAAGCTTCGACCAAGTTGATTGCTAATAGATTACAATCCGTAATATTGTCGGTTGTACAAAATCAATATGGTTTTATAAAAGGAAGAACCATACAAGATTGCCTAGCTTGGGCCTATCAATTTTTGTATTTCTATCATAAATCAAAAAAGGAAACTATCATCTTGAAGCTTGACTTTGAAAAGGTGGAACACCGGACCATTCTTGCTATGCTCGAGCCAAAGGATTTTCAGAAACTTGGATTTCATGGATACATCAAATTTTATATTCTGGATCATCCTCGGTTCTATTAAATGGAGTCCCAGGAAGACCATTTAATTGCAAAAGAGGGTCGAGCAAGGGGATCCTCTCGTCTCCCCTTTTGTTTGTTTTGGCTGCTGATCTTTTACAGCCAATTATTAATGAAGCATCTACCAGAAATATGCTCTTACATCCCATTCATGCTGATTTCCCTGGGGACTTTCCAATTGTTCAATATGCACATGATACTTTAATTATCATGCAAGGTGATGCCAATTAGTTAATAGTACTCAAAAGCCTACTTAGATCTTTTGTCGACTCTACTGGCCTTCATGTCAATTATGAGAAATCTTTTCTAGTACCAATTAATATGGAAGAAGAGAAAGCACGTCATTTGGCAAACACCTTGGGATGCAAAGTGGGAACAATGCCTTTTACTAACCTAGGCCTTCCCTTGGGTACTACAAAGCCAACAATTACTGATTTCTTACCAATTCGACAAAGTAGAGAAAAAATTAATTGGCTTGAACAAAGTGCTCACTTACTCAGGCAGACTACTCATGGTTAATTCTGCTCTGCCTACCTTCTACATGTGCATCCTCAAAGTACCAGCCACAATCCTTAAGCAGATTGACAAATATAGGATGCATTAGCTTTGGCATGGAGGGGATATTCACAGAAAAGGGGTTGCCTGGTTTCTTGGAAAAAAGCCAGTAGGCCGAAAGAGTAAGGGGGACTAGGCATTATCAATCTCAGAGCACATAATAATGCCCTACTATTGAAATTTCTGGATAAGTTTTATAACCACCATGATCTCCCTTGGGTTCATCTGACTTGGCAGCAGCTTTATAGAAGACAGGTGGCACCACATGAGGTCAAACCGAAAGGATAATTCTGGTGGAAAGCTATTATTCGATTGGTTTCAGCATGTTCGGTTAAAAATGGAATATCTGTCAGCTTCGGAATGATACTTGGAACTTTGGAGTGTTGAAATGAAAATATCTGTACCTATACAATTATGCCCACAACAAGCAAATCACTGAGAAAGCTTTTGTGCAAGGTGATATTGAGAACTTGCTATGGCTGCCTTTATCAATCACAGCTTCAAACCAGCTCACAGCGCTTAGACATAATTTGGAAAATTTCCATCTAGATTTGGAGTCAAATGATATATGGAGTTACATTTGAGGCAATAATACTTTCTCTACAAAAAATGCTTATCTTAAGCTAATTGGAACGTACATAGCTTGGTTCAAATGGATGTGGCGCTCCTGCTGCAGGGGCAGACTAAAATTCTTTTTTTGGCTGCTTCGAGAGATAGATTGAACACAAGAAATCTGCTAAGAAGAAAGAATCAATATTTGGATGATTATACTGAGGAAACAATTCTTTATCTCTTTTTTCACTGTAATTTTAGCAGAAGATGCTGGCGGTCACTGAATATATTTTGGAACACACAGCTCAGCCCAGATGACATGCTTTTGGTAGCAAGACAGAACTTCAACTCACGGATTTTTAGAGAGGTTTTGATTGTTTGTTGCTGGACTATTGGACTATATGGTGCCATCGCAATGAGATAATTTTTGACACTAAAGACTTGTCCTTCCCCCTATGGAAGCGCACTTTCAAAATAGAGTTGCAGCAGGTTGCTCTTAGAGCAAAACCTGTAGTTAAAATTTTGATTGATGCCTTTGTATGTAATATGTAACTTCAGACTTTGATAGGTTAGGATCTTTGTTGGGCCTAGGCCTCTTTGATATACATAAACTTTTCTATTTAAATACAAAAATAGGTAGGGGCCTCCCCTGCTAACTTCGGTAAAAAAAAAAAAAGCAGTAGTCTCCAACCAGTAAACAAATGACCATTTGAATAAAAAAAATCTGCACAACTTTGTCATTATCGACTAATAGTGTTTTCCAATAATAACATTGACCGTGCAAGCAACCAAAAACCCAGATGATGCTCAAAAGGCTCTAAGACGCATTCCTTATCCTGAAACACACCTGTTCCATTCTCGTCCACTCGTACGAGGACAGCAGCTGAGCAGCCTCGAGCCTCCTCTGCCCTCCTGCAACCGCGTCCTGCTTCACTGCGCAGTCGCCGAGATCTCCCGGGCCCGTCTACGGCGGCAAGGTGTTGTGCAGGCCGCCGGATTCCTCAGCGCTGGCCCACGACTCCGGTGGCCGGGATGGCCATCCTCCTCGTCGAGGCCTTCTTCATCTGCGCGTTCGTAACGTGCTACTTGGGGAGATGAAGCTATCTTTTTGGTTCTTAAACTCCATGTAGTTTCAGAGAAAGACACATAATTACATTACTGGTATGTCTGTTCTTGTATTCAGGGCGTCTCATCTGTGCAGCTGTGACGAACGCCCTGCTTCTCTCATTTTTCAGTGCCGGGGATTTACTTAGAATAATTCTCCGTTTTTTGTGTTCCTACCATTTCTGTTCTGTTTTTCAATTCAGTATCTCAGCTGAGTGTGTTCAACACTGAACATTACTGTCAATTATTTATGTTAACCAGATGGATCTGAATGATGCTGTTGTAGCTATGCATCTGGTGATAAGTCAAATGTGCGATTGTTGTGGAATTGGTAGTACCGTATCGAATGGAATGTTCCAAGGTCATTTCAGGCTGCGCACTTACTATTCAAACAGAGGATCTGAGATTAGCAATATTTTTGGGTGGGGATTCTGACATACAATTAGTTAGGGAAACAAACTTCCGGGACTAGCATTTGGTTGTTGATAGACACCAGTTGGTTAGAAAGTCATCCCTTACTCCAACTGTAGGCTAACGTTGATTCGTTGCCATAACACTCAGTACCTGACTCATCTGTGAAAGTATTTTTTTTTCCATGTATCTATAAAGTTACAGAGACCCAAACAGTGGCACTGGAAGGTCTCTCAGGCAACTATGAAAAATCAATTAAAATGTGGAACTGAATAAGGTTGTAGAAATCGATTATATTTCAGGTACCTGATGAAAACGTTTCACAAGATTCCAATAGTACAACAGCTGAGAGGAACATTATCCGACAACTGGTGGTTGAGGTTATCTGCTTCGCTATCTCCGATCCACTTTCCAGGTGGCATGAAGCTTACTACTGACAGTAGCAGCATCAGCTGGTGTATTTTTACCTTGAATTCTTAACCCTTTCTCTCATTAAATATAAAAAACAACTGCAACTGATAGAGTATAATCTAGCCAGTAGCAATTATTATACTTTAAATATGTAAAGCACCATTTTGGAGCGGTAAAAAATAAATTCTTATATATATATATTTTTACCATGGTTGGAGCAATCATAGGTTGCTGGGGCCTCAGCCGCATGCGAGAACCCTTGTGGGGCTCCAACCATCACGGAATTCAACCTGTAATTGTCAGTGAAGAAGCATGTTGTTTTATATATAAAAAAATGAAAGAGATTTTCTACATGTTGTTTTATATATATAAAAAAATGAAAGAGATTTTCCGCCTCGGCGTGTCCTTATATAGAGTTTACATTATTACAACATACTCCCTCTGTTTGATTGAAAGTGTTTTTTATTTTTTAAAATCAACTTTAATCACTTGTTTTATTCATTTTTTTACAATTAATATTTATTATTTTATTCTTAATTTCATTATCGAAGATAAGTATCTCCAATGATAAAATAAAGTATAAAATAGTAAATAATGGGATAGAGATAGTATCTAGATAGTTAGTCATAGGGAACAAGAGAAAACAACTGCTATGCTATATTTAATATTAAATTTTAACAAATCCAATATTGTTGTCTACAATTTTTATCTGGAATAATGATTCCTTAGTTCCATCATCATGCTGCAGCAACGCCAAGGGCCTAGTCCCCTGACGATAGCCTAAAAAGATGTCGTGTCAACTATTTTTAATAATTAGATCATTCCAATATCTTGAAATCACCTAAAATAATTTAGCTGCCCCAACACAAAATGTTGTTTTTTACTTTTAAATCAAAATTCAAAATTCAACCCCTCACATATGGGATATATACTCATCTGGGTAAAGTTAATCCTCCAAATTATCATTGCATATTGTGACAAGCAAAAACGACATGTCCAATGGTTTCATTATTAAAAGGCCAATTTTCAAATACACTAAATGAAGATACTTGGAAATTGAGAGGATTTTTGTTTCTAAATCAATAAAAGCTATACTTGTTTCTAAATCAATAAAAGCTATACTTGTTTCTAAATCAATAAAAGCTATACTTGTTTCTAAATCAATAAAAGCTATACTTTTACAATCGACATTGTCTCATCTACCGGTAAAGTAGTCGCATCACCACTCATGCTACTAACCGATCCATCTCCAGTAGAGATCTGGGCGTCCACCACACCCAAGGTCACACACATGAACTAGGTCTACGTGCCTTGTTTAGCACCTCTTTGTTGATATGCCTACGGTGGTGCACACGTATGCCATTGCAGTGGTGATGTGAAACAGCGGCAACTATATCATTGTGTAGTAGTAGATTCTATGATTGGCAGTTACGTAAATATAGGTGGCAGGATTAGCTATGAGCATCTAGTCACAATTTGAAATCAACATCTCCAGTAGGGATTGTGTAGTAGTAGATTCTATGATCGGTATACTACGGCCGCTTATACGGACCACTAATTGAATCTCTTTTGCTGTAGTGTTAATTAATTATATAATTATGGACGCGTAAAAAAATTTAGGAAATAGTTTGGCCATATAATTAAAAACCGAATCTGAATCTGAACTAATAAAAGGCAGAGCAATGTCTACTATGTATGAGCTAACACATGACATCATGTGAGCATAAGTAAATGAGTTGCAAATTGAATTATTGAAGAATTACTAAATGAATTCATCCAAATACTTAACTACAGTAACTCATCATGGTCAGAAGCCATTGGTTTCTTGTAAGCTACTGATTTGCAATCTTCAGTAGCAGGCGACGCCTATCCAAACACTGCATGGAAATAATAAAGCATTGAGAACTGTTTGTTTGTTAGCAAATGTAACAGATTTACTAGTTTTGCGTGTATGAAATACTGATGAACACGTTATAATACATGCATGTTTGAACAAAAACTCCAGGGTGCTAATTAAGTATATAGTGATCCAATTAAGTACCTCTCCACCGAACTTGGCTATAGAATTGGAGGATTCATCATCCACTTTTGTCGCCATGGTTACTAACCCAAACCTTCTAGAGTGCCTTGTTTTTGTGTCCAACATGACTCTGGCGTCCAGAACCTTACCATGCTTGCTGAAGAGCTTCTTCAGTCGACTGCTGCTATCTACATTCTGCGACAGATTGCCCACGTAAATCGTTAAATAGGGCCTGGATTGTTGAAGCTTTTCTCTGATTTCCTGCACACAAATGAAAACGAAAGGTCATTTAACAATGAGCAACTCCAGAGAACCGTAGGAAATTTTTTTGTTCATTCTATATTAGACCTAAAGTCGCATATTGGATTAATTCGTGTAAAAGTATCAAATTTGGGTATATATCTGGATGTGAGAAACCATGAAATGATGTCAGTCCTTGCAATTACCTGGGTTGATGCAATAGAAGGTTTGGGCGTGAGCCACATGCACCGGACGTCGTTCCACTGTATAGGCAGCTGCGCAACTAGCTCCACCTTGTCGTCACGGAAGCTGTACCTGTAGACACGACACCGATCCTCAGGCCTGTTACTCCATAGACCACCGCTGTAAAGTGGTCTCTTGTCGATGAAGTAGGCGCAGCCGCCTATGCCGAACCGAGAAGCGTCCACCGCAAAGCTTCCAAGGCGCCCAAGAAAAAGGACGCGGTCGATCAAGCTCTTGTTATCCCTCTCTCCACCCACAGTGGCTTGCCGGCTCGGTGCTGCAGTGCGTATACCGACACCATCAGAGCATCTTGCAGGCTACCGAGGTCGCCGGCGTTACACTCCACGGTAGCCTTGTAGTAGTAGTACTGGCTAGTGGTGTTTATCTGAACCAACACCCAAAGCAGCTCGCCGCGCGACTCCACGAGGTAGGTGGACTCGAGCTTCTTCCCCGCGGCTCCGTCGAGCCGCCCGGACGAGCGGGCACCGCTGAAAGATTGAGTGGACATGACGGTCCACGAGTTCCTGTCCCACGGCCACCCGCACAGTACAATGTTCCCGTCGTGATACGCGATGCGGCACCCACCCATGGCATCGGCATATATGTGCAGATCGTACCTTTCCAGCAGCGTCCAAGATGTGTCACCTGGACGCAGAAGTGCCACCAAGATTGGCACATCGGACGTGGTTCTTGCACGGAGGCCCATGGCGTGAAGGAATAGGGTGCCGTCAGTGGAGACGAAGCCGGTTGCGCGGTTCACCCAGGAGCTGATCTCGTCCGGGTAGGGAGGCAGGGCGACAGAAGACGCGAATCCGGAGAGCGGGTCAGAATTCTCGGGACATGTGGGGGTGGAGAGGCAGCAGGCGGCGGCGCCGTCGTCCGCGCTGATCGCCCATCCCCGGTCCGAAATAATCAGGCCTTCGGAGGCGATGGAGCAGCTCGATTTGCAGGAGGAGAAGACGCAGCGGGCTTTGCGGCGGCCGGTGTCGGCGTCGCGCCGTGCTAGGAGCCACGGCAGCATCGCCGGGCGGCACGGCCCCGGCGGCGGAAGCGAGTCGCGCCAGGACGTGCACTGTGACAGACCCGCCTCACGAAGAGGCGTTTCCGTCTCCAGGATCGTCATGGGTGGCATCACGCGCTGTGATACCCGATATTACAACATACAAACACAAGCATAGCTCAATGAATATAAGAACAAGTCGCTTACATTCATTCCAAGTTCGTTAATACATCAGAGTCTGTTGAGCATCAGAAGCTAATAAGTTTGGAAAACAACTAAACAGCGGAAGCATAAAGATACAATCGCTCTCTCGGCGATACACCACGGGCACCCGGCAGAGACAGATGTTCCTGCCCTAGAACATCTTACCGGCATATCAACTCCTCTACTCATCCGGGCCGCACCACTCCCAAGTGTAGTGGCCGTCACCCGGAGTCTCCTCCTGCCGGACGTCATCGCCGACGTCGAAGTCCTGTCCCATGGGGTCCTCCGAAAACCACATAGAGCAAAGCCCTGAGCAACTAGAGCTCAGCAAGACCGACCCGTCAAGGTGGCCATCTACAGCCGACTCCTAGACATGCAAAGGCCAGGGGGATAGGGTACATTTAAGCACTAAGCTGGCCTACAAGTGAATCCTTACTTTCATCTTTTAGCAGTTTAATTAAGTTGCAAGAAAGAATAAATTTAATTTGCACTAAGCTACTGCATTACATGTTTCCAAACAAGTAATTAAGCAATACAGCAAATTAATCACATTCATCATCATCAATGTTTCTCTTCTTACTACGTTCCGGTCGACGGGACAAGTGGTACTCGTTATCGTGAGGGGCAGCGATTCGAATCGATTTACATCCTGCAGGAGAAACCTGACTGCACGTCACATACGCGCTTCCCGGAAGCCGCATGAGACAACCTTTCCCAGCCGG
Source organism: Chloris gayana (assembly GCA_031894775.1). Lineage (NCBI taxonomy): Eukaryota > Viridiplantae > Streptophyta > Magnoliopsida > Poales > Poaceae > Chloris > Chloris gayana. Next base: position 221,403 of record JAUNZO010004298.1, read on the forward strand.
TACTGTAGTGTTAGTCGGGCCTAGCTCCCCGAGAAGGGTCCCCACGCGATGCCGTCCCGGACGTCATCCGTGAGTAGAGTGCTCCCTTCTCTCCTCCCAAATTCCTACCAAGTAACCAAGGGAGTAGGGTATCTCTCTAACATACAGTAACCATCGGTACGTCGGTTTACTGGGCCCATCAACACCAGCATGCAAGCAGTACGCTCAAACTTATCCACATGGGCCGGACACGACGCGGTCCTTGTGTGCACGAGACGGGGCTACAACCTTGAAGACTCTTTCAGTCCTTCCCTTTCCACCTAAGTTGCCCGTCCGGCCTCCAATTTCCATTCTCATCTTGATACTCAGCATCGTGTCCAAAAAGTGATTTTTCCTATCTACGAGTGGTCCCCGTACCACTCGACGGATCATCGCCCTATTTAAGCAAGCATCTAGCGTAGGGTGATCGAATCGGGATAAACAGGATCCTACCGCATGCTAGGGTTTCATCACAACTCCTGTAGACCTAATGCACAGTACGGACCTACAAACACAGTGATGAAAATAAAATACTTAAATTAAAAAGTTGTGCACCGGGGCTTGCCTTGAGCTTGACCCTGAGTAGCTGGGTCAACAACAGTAGCAACTTCTGGCTCCTCCTCGCTGGTCACCACGTTCACCACCGCAGCTACATGATGCAAGGGTGATGTGTAAAATTTGATGAAATCATGACATTGAGTATTTTACGGAATGCGTGCGGATTTCATCAAATACACTTAATTCATGAGTATAAATTAACGTGCTGTCCAGCAGGGTGAAGATGATTTAAGGTGATTATTTAATTTAATCCCTTTCATCAACTCCCATGAAGCATTTAAATCATTATCGCATGCGTAAGGAAATAACTCAATAACTCTAGCAAAACTAGGAAAAATAGCAATTAAATTGCCTCTGGTCTTTAAGCACATGCTATAGATAAAAATCACATTAAGCTTCATAATTTGGGGCAATTAAATAATTAATTAAGCCCAAATCTTGAATTTCCTAAAAAAAGAAATTAACCTAAATAAATTTCCTCTAATCATGCCAACCTAAATGCACTATAAAATAGTACATGTCTCCTGGAGTCTAACAAATTTTGGTTTGCATTTTTCTGACTTGTGGATCAAAAGATATGAATTATTTAACTTTAAAGGATTTTCTGCTAAAACAACTAATTCCGAAAAAATGATTAAAACGGGCAGACCAATCAGATCCGAGCCACAAAGAGGGCCACACGGCTTGTTACGCAGCAGATCCGGACCAGCAGCAATTCCAGCTCGGGCTGGAGTTCGCCCATGGCGGACGCGCACTCGCCTGGGCGGCATGGTCGTCGCCGCGGACGGGGGAAAGAGCAAGGGGGCAGGGCAAAAACACCAGCGGCACCGCAAGCGATGTGAGGAGGTCGTTCGGCAAGGGCTCGGCTCGCGAAACTCGCCGGTTCACGGGTGTCCACGGAGTGGCGAACCGCGACGGCTCGACGACGGCGAACTGCGGCTAGGCTGCACAAACGGCGACGAAGCTCGTCAAGGAGTTGCGCATGGATGTGAGGATAATGTATCTGCGTTTAATTGAAGAATGGCTCACCGGAGTGGGCAAATCGACGTCCGGAACGACGCCCGAACACGAGGAAGAAAGGCTCGATTCGGCTAGTGCGTCACGGGAGAGGGAGAGACAGTGGCACAGGGGAGGTAGAGGACGCCGAGGCGCTCCCGTGCGCGGAGTGGCTCGGGCAGGGAAGCTCGGGAGCGGTGGCGGCGCGGTAGGGGTCAGGCGGTGGCCATGGCGGAGCGATGTGCTACACGCAGAGGAAGAGGAATGAGCAGGCTGGCTCTTGCTTCGCTTGGAAGGAAGTGGGGAGCGCGAGAGGGGGCGGACGCGGCCGAGGCGAGGTCATGGCCGACCGCTGTGGGGCGTCGGGTTGCGACCTCCACGCGGCAGGTGACGCACGGAGCAGCCGGGGCGGCGTCCAGGCGCGCGAGCGCAGAGAAAAAGAGAAGAAATCGGTTGGCGGGCCCCACGGTAGATGCTAGGAATATTCCATAGTTTTCTCTTTTTCTTGATTTATCCAACTGTAGCTCTTCCCTTAATAGAAAATACCAAATAAAATAGTTATCGTGCTCCAAACCGAGTTCCGAAAATTCCTGTGGGTAGAAGAACTCGAGAAAATGACATGCACGTTGAGTTTAGGTCCAAACTCCCTTTGGATAAAATCTTGTAATTCAGAGAAAAAGGGTAGAAGTTAAGCTTCTCTAATTTATTTGAGATACGAAACCTTCAAGAAATCCAGCAGGGTTTTGTCCTAGATTTTTCTTTTGACATGCACTACAACATATATTTTTGTTGAACATACTTGTGTTGTAGAAATTTGAGTTGTAGTTCAATTCAAAGTGTGTTTGAATTTATTCGCTGTCCAAAACACTTTGCATGTCAATGAATTTTCTTGGGTGGGCTAATCCAGCCTTGACATTAGTTTTAAAAATGCTAACTCGAAAAATTAGGACACGGAGTGTCACATGCACACGGCGTGGAAGCGGACGTAGTCGGTGCAGGCATGGAGACGGCTCGCGATGTCGCCGCCGCAAACATTGTTTCTGTGCACATGATGGATCGATCAGATCCCAATGCCTGTGTCATAGGATTTGCTTGAGCCGCAGGAGGCTATAATCGAGGAAGCAGACTCGACTTGTAAAAGCCCAATGTTACTATCCTTCTCGATTACAAGGCCTGATCAAAACTGCATCTATTGCATCTGTCGCTGAGGCCTGATATAATTTTTATCACCGAAATGTCATCATCAACTATATTTATTTATCAAAATTTGCTTTTGTTATACACAACTATCACAGTTTGTAGATCAAAGACAATTTCTAGTTAAATCATAGAAATAGTTTTAAAATATAATTAGTTTTAATCACTGAAATTACCGATATATCTGATATATAGTGTTTATCAGTGACCTCCGATATTTTTTCCTATATGAATTTCTTTTCCTAGATCAATTGATGAGTTGTTGTGGCTGTATAGTATACACATGAGTTTGGGGCAATCTACGGCCCACTTGCCGCTCACGAAGCAGATCTTCTTCCTCGCTGCCACAACCGTCGCGCCTTTCTGTCATCGTCGTTGCATCGTGACCAAACTCCTGCCAGAGAATGAATAATCACCATGGATAGAACAAGCGACCTCCACGGCTACAACAGGCATCCCGCACATGTGCCACATCACCACTTCCATTCAGGAACAATTGATTCCTAGGGCTAGAACTTCGCATCTCAATGCCTGGGAGGTAGAGGCATGCAGGGGACGAGTCAAGACCTAGTGTTCACTAGGCTGGGGCTTCCCTGTGCCCCCGGCCTGTGCCCATCTGTGTGCCGAGGATACGTGGAGCGTATCGGTGGACGCCCCAAAAAAGGTCAGACCCACTTCAGTTTCTAACTTCTCCCTAATGTCTTGAGGAAACGACACCTTAATCGAACTCCTGAACAAAATCCAAATCAATCTCAATGTGTTTGGTACATTGATGTTGCACGGGACATGTGGAGAGATAAACCGGCAAAGGTGGCACGCTTGAACGGGACACAAGCACTATAAGAATCATGCATTTAGGGGTTCACAACATGACTGCCCTGCCCCTATTGAGTACCTCTATTTAGGGGCGGCCCAGGTTGTAAACCAACCCTAAAAATCGATTTTTAGGAATGGTTCGAAACATGGGCTGCTCAGAAAAAAAAATCTGCCCCCATCCCTCCCCTCTCCTGGTCAGCGCCCCTTCCCTTCCCTCCTCCGGACATCCCCGCGCCTCTCCTCCCTTATACAGAGGCTGCCACGACCTCCCCTGCCTCTTCCGGTCGTCGCTGCCCCACTCCCCTCCCTCCTTCGGTCGCCGCCCCTCCCCTACCTCCTCCGACGGCGCACATAGCAGGCGAAGCGACCGCCTCTCTTCGACGGGCACACGATGTCCAATCGACCAGGGTTCCATAGATTCCGAGGTAACCATATCAACCAGGTTTTGTAAAAATCGGCCACAATCTCAAAAAGCTAGGATACAGCGGTGCTGGTGGCCGTGGCTTTGGATACGGATGGTATTTTTATGGGAGCATTGGCTGGTGTGTCATGAAAAGAATTATGGATGCTGAAACAGAAGAAGCCTTTTGGCATGTATAGCAGGAGGCTTGTCGTTGCCAAGCCATCTGCATTGGGAAGTTTATATTGGTGAATGGCGACAGACTGCTTGAACAAAGTCAAGAAAATTCAGGAGGCTGGTATGGCCAGGTCATTCGTGAAATACAGGTGACCAGAAGAAGTTTTCAATATGCTGAGGTTGTGAATGAAGGAAGAAGATTGAACATATGCATTGGCGAAGAGCACAATCGATCATACTTAGTCAATGCATGTGTGGATCCTAACACCCTCAGCGGGATGTTCGTGAAACACATGTTTTTATATATAATCTCAGCTAGATCAAACGAAATGGTCTGTCCATAGCAGTTTGTGTTGCACATTAAACCGACTCCTCTAAATAGATTGAATTTCCTAGAGTTAAAAGCCTCAAAATCAACATGAGTTCTTACTGATGAGTACAAGTAGGAGAAAATAATCTAGCAATCAATCGTATAGATACATTTAGAAGTTGAAACAAAAATCAAAGGAAAAGAGAATCATATTGGCCACTGGATAGTCACAGCCTGACGAACGTTGTGCTTTGTATCTCTATCTGTTGTTGCTCCTGGCTGATCTGTGCCAGATCAAACGTGCTTCCTGAGCTTTGCAGCATATTACTCATTGTCGTGTTATAATCAGAGTCGAGTGAATGCCAGTCCACAGTCGGCCATACAAATGCCGGTCTCTCCAGAGGCACGTCCGGCGGCGGCGCTAACTTGTTGATGACCTGCACTGCCTGCGCCATGCTCGGACGATTAGATGGGTTGGGGTTTGTGCACGCCAAGCCAAGGAGGAGCAGACGTGTGACCTCATCGTCAGCTTGGAGCTGCTGGTCCCTGGAGGTTATATCACTATCCACAGTGTCCAGCAGTTCCCCTCCCCATATAAACGCCAGACCCAATCAGAGATGTGGCCGTCGTCAGGTGGGACGTCCCTATTCTTCTTTCCCGTAACCACCTCCAGGATGAGCACCCCAAACGCATAGATGTCAGTCTGGCGTGTGGCCTTGTGGTTCATAGCATACTCTGGTGCTATATAACCCCAGGTGCCGGCGACACCAGTGACAGAGCTTCTGTCCTCAGCTACCGTGCAAGCGATACCAAAATCTCCGAGACGGGCACGAAAGGTTGAGTCCAGCATGATGTTGCTTGCCTTGATGTCACGGTGCAACACCGTCGGCTCATGCTCATGGTGGACGTAGTGCAGGCCGGTGGCTACATCCCTCACGATACTATATCGTGTCTGCCATTGCCGAATAGATTTGCCTTCCTGCTCCTGCTCCATGTCCCCATTGCTGTTGACTTTCCTGAAGAGATGTTGATCCAAGCTACCATTGGCCATGTACTCGTAGATAAGTAGGGGCTCACCTCTGCTGTACGACCATCCTGAATTTTACAGACAAATGCAAGATACGGTGATTAAATTGATTAATTTTGTAGACGAATGCTAGTAAGGAATTTAGCCATCTACCTTACTCAAGTTTACTCCGGCAGTCCGGCACCTAAATTTGGATACCTTACTCAAGTTTACTCACCTAGTTCTTTCTAAGTAGGTCGAGTGATTGAAAGAAGTGTGGGTACATAACTTTCCTTCTTATACATTCAGATCTAGAGTTTTTGTAGAATACAAAAGATTGTCGCAAGCACCGCACACACATAGGAAAAATAAAGGAAACATGAGATATGCACGGTATTTGTTGCTTCTCAATTAATTGTAATCTGAATAGGCATTAGTATGCAGTACTTAGAGCAGGGCTAATAAAATCGCCAGCTGCTGGGGATTCACGGTGGCCAGCTCATTAGTCGCCTGCTGTAGCACCACGATTCAACTAGCTACTCATTGAATATTTAATTGCTAACTTTTTGCATGCACCCAACGTTTATTGGTTAGAGGCAACAACGTTCTTGGGCTTCTGCTTTGGGCTAGCGACTCGTGAGTCACCCTCTCGTTTCTCTCTCTATGTTTCTCTCTCATCCACCTTGGATTTTTCCGACGTGGATGTTTATTTCGCCTGCTGAGTCAGAACCATAATTCTTGCTCTTAGCTACGGATCATGCTAACAATCAAGCCAGGAGATCGAATTGCACGTCACATGGTGGCCCCATGCGTGTTGCAGAGCTACACGCGAAGTGGATTCTTTATCATTTCTCTCTCTACATTGTTCTCCACAACAGCACCAACACATTTGGTCGAAAATAAAACAACAGCACCAAAGCAGAACTGCTGCTTCCACTCAACACAAAAATTGGCGCGAGAACAATTGAATGGAAGCGAGCAGCACACACCAGCTTATGTTTTCATGAAAGTTTCAAGAGTTCAGACCACTTGGTTACTTTCATGTGAAATTGAGCAAAAGAACCCCAATCATATAGATTTTTTCCCTCGAGCTTTCCTATGAACCAAATGCTTGCAAAGGAAAAAAAACTTAGGCTTATGAATCCTACAAAATTCCTATATAAATATAAGATTGCATTTCAAACTCATGGTGCTTGAACATAGTGGAACAGTATTACTACAGGTGAATGGAATTGATGGATATTAGTGTCCAAGATATTTATATGCATTCTCGGTATTAATTAATTGTGGAATAGTTATAATTATGTGTACTAGTACTAGATAAATAATTTTATTAAAATTGTTTGCGTGGCTGGAGATTGTTGTTGGATCGGTATTGGTATTTGTAACATCCGACCATTGGTCGGTATTTCTTTAGGAGTAACAACCGAGGTGGGTTGGTAAAAAGTTGTTGTTCAGTAACTATGGTGAGTAGCTCAAATTAAAGGCCTTTTACCGACTGATCTTGGGTTGGTAAATCCATACCGTGGTATAGTGTAAAGAGACATCCCTATCCAACAGCGCTACCAACAAATCCACAGCAATGCTCATGGTGCTTGTTGCAAAATCATTACGAGCAGGAGCAATTGTGAATTTTTTACGAAATGTAAAATGACCATGTCCCCCATCCCACCCCCATCATCTATAAATTCAAACTAATTTGGCTGCTGATTAAGGTCTAGAAATGTATGCAGAATGATTTCAGATAAAAGATATTGCATATATAGATAATAGGTGGAGAAGTAAAGATGTCCTCACCGATGAGGGGGACGACATTCTTGTGGCGTAGACGATTGATAATGCTGACCTCGGCAAGGAAGTCCTCGTAGCGCCGTTCCTCAAGTTCTTGTGTAAATTTCTTTACAGCAACGTCCATCGGCGGTGTGGTTGTGGTGGTCTTTCTGGAAGCAGCAACAGGAAGCCTGCATCTGTAGACGGAGCTAAACCCACCTTTCCCTAGCTTCATCGTGTCGTGGAAGTTGCCGGTGGCCTTTCGGATGTCGGCAAAGTCAACCTGAGTGGGCACCCCGGGGAGGCGCTGCATGATCTTGGCCAACCTGTCCTGCTCCTTCTTCCACCTCCTCTGCTTGGACCTGAAGTAGCATGCTACGGCAATGGCCACCACGATGGCAGCAGGCACTGATCCTATAACTGAAAACAGAATCACCCTGCGCCTGACATATTTGTAGGAGTAGATGGACAAAACACCGGAGAGGTCTTGGACATTGGTGTTCCAAGTGTGGATCTTCACCAGCTGTCCCGCGGAGGAGAACAAGCCGAAATAGGCGACCTGGAAACCCTCATATCTGTAGCTGACTTTCTTCCTGACGGCGACGGCCTTGTCCGGCTTTCGTTTGCCGTCACCGGCATCCACGAAGACCGACAAGCGGTGCTTGTAACTGTCGTAGTCAATCCACACGGTGTAGGTGTCCACAGGATCATCAGCAGGCTCGATGGTAGTAACTTGTGCCACCACAAGGCCATCCTCAGGTAGCTTTCCGATCCTGACGGAGACGTTTCCGCCGCCCTGCAAGGCGGCTGTCCCATTTACGGGCTTGGATGCTTTGCGCCATCCTCGCTTGCCAAGCATACGCAGTTCTGCGAGTGCGAGGAGGATGTTTGAGCTTGCAACATCATCTCCCTCACTCCAGCCGGGCACGAGGACGAAGGCCAGGCCCCTGGCATTCTCCTTAATCGTCTGGTTCCACGACGGCTGGTACAAGCTCATCGTGAACGAGACGGCGAAGGATGCCTCGCCGACGTAAAGGCGCTCCTTCCCCGTCTCAAAATACCCGCTGATGGCCACCGGTTGAGGGATGCGCAGCATCGCTCGAGTGTCGCCCATGTCGGCGAGCTTGCGCCGGGCAACATCCTTCTGTAAACCTGACTCTGTGACGATCGTGTAAGTGTCGAGTGCATCCAAGCGCAAGCTGAAGGCGGCGTTGTCCCACAGCACAGGCTGGTCGATCGTGTTGCATTTACATGGTTTAGAGTAGGGGCGGGGAACGAGATCTAGGAAGAGGAGGATAAGGACGAGGGATACGATGCAGAAGCACCCTACAGCTGGCTTAGTCTTGAAGCCCATTGCACTATCCAAAACTTCCTGTTGCCTGCTGTGTTCGAGGTTTATGTACGTTTGAATTTGGGTTGGTAGGTAGACCACGATGGCGCCCTCACGCATCGGAATGGTAAATGGGAAAATATATTGTACATCAAGGAAAAGTATGTCTGCCTCTGACATCCGGAATAAAGATATGGTATGGTACTCACATGCTAAGTTGGACTACCTTTTGTCGATCTCCCACGATTGTTTAAGCGCTTTTAAGTTTGGCTTGTGGCCAGTTATCATGAGAGATCCGTAAGGAAAGTTGTTTTTGTTTTGAGAAACCACAAGGAAAGTTGTTGCGTACCCATGTCTGATAATAGAGTCGAAATCTTGTGCGCGTGCCATGAGAAGAAAAAGGGAGAAAACTCCAACAATATATTTAAAAATTATAGATACGTAATTCTAAAAAAATAACATGCAAACGTCAAAATAGAACTAACTCAGCATCATTTACACAATCTATTATATATATAAAATTACCATATTAAAGGTAGGGAAAAAGAAAAAATATATTTAAGCTAGAAATGGAGGCACCGAGCTCGCTATTAAGGTATAGAAATAACCATATCAATCATAAACAATATGAAAAAAATTACCCAACCCAACTGGAGTATTAAACCAAAACTAGACTAAATTACTCTTATAGTTACTTTCTTATTACCTTCTGTTGCCTTTATCAAGAAATAATGTACTTATGTCTCATCAAATCAGTTGAGAAAATAATGAAGATACATTTTTCTTACATTTCAATGGGAGAATTTCATTTTGATATGAACCGTCTTAGGCAGTTGCAGGAGCCAAGTCCAGCTGCAACAAGTGCTTGCAACTTGACTTTTCAAAGTATTATCTGCGGAATAGAATGTAATAACAATTTATATAAGTTTGTTCCCTGCTTTGTGAGATTATGGCTAGCACAAATTTAGGTCTTGGCTACATTGTCCATCCAGCAGGTTGATTCATGATATGTGTGCTATAAGTCTTCAAAGTCAACGGTCACACGGTTGATTCATCATATATGCATGTTTGTGGGAAGTGTTTAATTCCGAATTGAATTATTAATACGTGCCTTAGGTTAGCATTCGAAAGGGACAGATTCTATTTTATTATTATACACCTATGTTAGCCTGTTTTGAGTTCCAGTGTGGGCTTTAATTTGTTTCGGTCCAGTCCCCGTCTAGGTTGCCTGTGTGCATCTAAAATCAGGGCGCAGCCCTTGAATGCAGATCAGGCTTGTTTTATCGTGTTTTCTTCCTATTGAGTGTTGCTCCACACATTAGTGCACCCTCAACGAACGATCATATTATATTTCAATCATATTTTATTTATAAAAGGTAAATGATATTATCATGGGACTTTGGAAGCAAAAATTGAGAAATGATAAGAACTTGAGCTAAACAATCATACTGTATTCTAATATATGCAATCACAAAGTTTTAAAACAAATAATAGAAATAAGTATAAACATTCACTATTTTAATTAAGATAAAACATTAATCCTTTATAATGAACTGGTTTAATCAAAGTTAAAATTTTGATTAATACAAGTTGATAGTGTAGAATTTATAGAAGCCAACAGGCTGAGTGAATTAACCACATATATACGTGGGTAGGTTGATTAGTTTCAATAATAAAAACTCATTGTTTCTGTGAATCTCAAGAATAGCCACTTCATACCTTCGAGTAACGGTCCACCGAAAACCGAGCAATATCTAAACACAGGGCACATACATATACATCCTATTGGATGTTGATTGGTACATTGGTCTTACAAAAATTATACCTTTTACAACCTCAAAAAAAATCGTCATTTAGGTGGATATTTCTCAAGAATCAGATGATAGTCTGTACACAGCTGTAACAGCCTAGAAATCTCTGTAAAAATCGAATCATGTAACCCCCAACCTTGTGCTCGAATTCCAAAACTTGGGTAAGTAGAAATTCAAATTTAGTTGAGTTTTGGCAAAAGGAAAATCAGAATCGTATTAATTTGAATTCTTGCGCTCCAGGCTGAAACCTAGCCTCAGCCCAGCCTAACCACCTCCCTCCTCGGCCCAGCTAGCAGCTGGCCCGGCCCAGCCCATTGCTACAATTTTCGTCCACTTTTCCAACCACCCCGCACCCTGTGACCTGGACACCCAGGCACGACGTGGCGCTACCAGCGGCTGCCGCCCAGCAAACCCGAGCTACCTGCTCCCTACCTTCCCCTACAAGAACCCCCACCAGTAGCGCCACCCCCTTCGCCCCACCTCACGCCGCCACCGGGCATAGGAACCCTAGTCGCCGCCTCGCTACCTCGCCTTGACCGCAGAAGAGGTCGGCGTCCGTGCGCGCAAGCTACTCCGGCGCGTACTCCTCGCATCCCTCTAGCTCCTGGAGGCGGTCGTTTGAGAATCGGACAAGGTCGTGGATGAGCTAGTCGACTCAAGTTCCTTATAGCTACCGTCTTGGTCGAGCTCGTCCTCACCGGTGAGCTACCACCTCCATCGTCTTCTGTTCTTTGACCTCCATCGTGTGCCCTTCGCTCTAGCACTAACTCCTCCCCTATCTCTTCCTATTTGTGCGAGAACGTCCCACCGCGGTCACCGCCCGAGTCAGCGCCGCAATGCGTCGTTCGCCGCCGACCGCCGCCTCGCCTTGAGCTCGATAGGTGAACTCTCCCCGAGAACCGCGGTGAGCCCCTGGACCTTTTTCCCCTCCTCTCTCCCCTGTTTCGCCTTGTCTCGGTTACGTGCGTCGGTAATTCACCATCGCCGCCATGGCCGGCTGCGGAACCTTGCCTCTCGTTGCCCGCCTGCCGTCACGGATAGGCTTGGAAGCTCCACCTTGTTGCGCCGGTTCGATTAGTGTAGGTGTCGGCTAGAAAGCCTCGGAAGCCCTGAGTTTTCCCCATCTCCGCCTCTTCCTCCATCGCCTCCCTCGTCGCCGGTAGGTCTCCGGTGGCCGGTCGGGTCGAGCCTTGGTATCTCTAGTGAGCCTCGCTTGCCATCGCCGTCGAGTCCCCATCGGCCGAGGCCCTCTCCCGCGGTTCGCGGTGATCTACTATGAATCCTAGTAGCAACCGCTCGCCCGGGGGCACTCCGTAGCGCGAGTTCGTCGGGATCCACCGCACGCCGCTTCGTCTCCGTCCGGGTGATGTGGCAGGTGGGCCCCACCCGGCAGTCGGTGGACTCGGTCCACCGTGGGCCGCCCCGGCCACTCCATGACAGCCGGGCGCCACGTGTCTGTTGGATTCGAAATATCTCCAGGGAATATTCGCGAGAATTTTCCCCTGGGTATTTCTTTTCCTAAAAACCCTTTTAATCCTTTTAGCCTTCGAAAAATCATAGGAATTTCTCCGGACCTCAGAAAATTATGCGACCAGTTGCGTTGGACTCGTCACGTCGAGCTCTACGCGTTAGTATTGTTAGTCTCCATGCTCTAGCAACGACCGAATAGGTTCTTGCGATTCGTTTTCCGATCGATCTCAATTCACGTGCCGTTGAGGTGTCCTGTGATGTGGCTGATGGTCCATGAGTCTCTAGTTAGTCTTTGGACGGACCCGATCCACGGAACAGTGGTGCACTGATAGAGAATATTTTCTAGAATATTCTTCTGTTTAATTCTTTCCATTCCTTCTCAGATTTTCCGATAATTCCTTTAATCTATGGAAAATCATATCCTTCTCTCTGGACCTCGGAAAATTGTGCGTTCAATTGCGTTAGATTTGTCGTGTTGCGTTAGAGCTCTCTAAGTTCCAATCATCGCATCATTTAATTCTGCGGGATCTCGAAATTCGTCGTATCTTACTCGATCATTAGATATTTCCGTCTCTATTCCCGTAAGCTCCCTTTTTCATTCTTTAACCTTCGGAAATTCGTAGGCGATCCTCTAAATGTCAGAATTGTATGAGACCAGTTGCGCTAGAATCGTGGCGATGTTACCTAAGCGTTAGTAAAGTTAATGCCCATGTTCCAGCGACGATTAAATCTATTCGTGCGTTTCGTCTTTTCAATATTCCTCATAATTCGTGCTGTTTTCCCTTTTTACATGTCGCTTACCCGTCTGCCTGAATTTTGGATAACAGTGGAATCAGATGGTCGAAGTTCGTGGAATACTTATCGAAGCCATACGAGGACTCCGATCCAATCTTGGACTATATTCAAGACAAACCGCAATCCTTGATCACTCTTGCTCCTATATTAGCAATTGCGTAAATTGACTCATGCATATGAATTGTTACTTGCACTTGTAGTATTCCTAAGTCATACTATGCTTACCTTGCCACTGTTTACCATAGGATGCTCTACTGTTGTTACTTGCATGCTTAGTGTTGCTTAGATGCTTAATTAAACCTCACATGATGATTATACATGTTTTTGTGTTAAATATGTTCTAGGTGCTTCTTAGGTGTTGAGTTTCCGTACTAGATACCCTGTAGGGTTTTCCAGGGGCGAGTGTAGGTGATTAGGTGCCGGGAGACTTTTGGGAAGTCTCTATTTGGAGAGTGCCTGTTGTGGGTACAGTGGTGTAGGGACCTTGGGTTATGGGGTTCCTATTGTGGTGACACTTGTGTTGTTGAGACTGTGGTTTGAGGAGAGGGATTTGGAGACTCGGCCCGGCAGCTTGAGGACCGGTTCTTGTGTTTGCTTTCTCTTTGGTCTACTAGCATACCATGTGACCCGTTTGGGCGTGCTCGATCAGGATGCTTAGCGAGAGGACTGGATGGCCCGCCGTAGTGTAGAGATAGTGTTAGTGGGTTTTGGAGCTTTGTCACGACCCATGAGTAGAGGATACCCCACTGACCGGTGGTAGGCCTTTCACACCTTCAGGACCTTTTTTCCGTGTTGTGGTTGGAGGATCCCAGCCCTAGAGGACGGGCACCTACCAGTCGATGCTTTGTTGATTGATCTTGTGAGTGTTTCTGTGCATAGGCTACTGCAGTAGCCCTATGTTAGTACATCTTCACGTGGGTACAAATGCTTACTCTCCGTAGAGTATAAATCTATACGTATAGCTGAGCCCCAGGAAAGAGGCAATACCACTGAGCGACCCATTTGATTAGTTTACTTCTTCTCCTCTCCGATAGGTGTTTTACTTTCGGCTTCGAGCTGTGGTTCCAGTGGAGGTGTGCTGGACTTAAAATTTGACCCTTGCAGGAATGTGTTGATTCTTGTGAGGCCACTTATATAATTTGAATAATAATAAAACTTGACTCACATAGACTTCAGGAATAATTGCTTTAGGTGCTTAGCCTATTGTCTATCCTTGAAATATCCAAGCATGCATACATTGTTGCTAGGTAGTTGCGGCTTGCTAAGTACTCTATGTACTCACGGCTTTATCACTTTGTTTTTCAGCCATCTAGTAGATCAAGCCTCAACATCAAGACATCGTCAACCCAACTAGAATATGTTTGAAGATGACAAAGGAGGGTTTCGCCTACACTCAAGTTGTCCGTGGATTTGGATTCACTGCGAAGACTTCTGCTACGCCCGAGTTGAAGATTTGCTTTCGTCGTCTACGATGCTTAGTGTTTCGCTTCCACTAGTAGTCTTGTGTTGTTTTCTTGGCCTGCGTGCCAAGTCCTTGTACCCAATTGTTGTAGATGTTATTCTTCTTAGAATAATATCTTATCTTGTATTCTTGTCTTGTTTTGTAATCTTTTTTGGTTTTATGATATTCAACTATATTGGATGTACGAGTCATCCTCCTGGGAGTGACTAAGAGGTACAAAGGCACGGTTTTCACCCTTCGGTGAAAATCGGGCTGTCACAACAGCGATAGCCGAAAATGGATCGAAGAGAAATGGTCATTCCTTCAAATAACACTATGTTTTGTAAGGATTATTAATCGTGTGCTCACACCATAGAATCACTAGGTGTAATTTTATATCTCAATTAAAGAGCATATATTTCTTAATGTATATCACATATATATCAGGGAGTCATCTTGACTCGCATGTTTATACTAGATGTGGTTCGATTATGGGTCATCGCAAAAAGAAAAATACTAGTTATTCCATTAATCGAAAACCCAGTAGTGGGGCATCAGGTCAGACCATTTGGCATTGTTGTTGTCACCTAGTGCCCGGATCCACGATTGATCCCTCGGCAAACCAGACAGAATCGTTCACCGACTTCAGCAATCTTGTCGACTTGTCGTATCCTCCGCCTTTGGCAACCCTATTGTCTTCCACCTCACCGTCAATTACCCCTCCTTCGTCCACCATGTTGTGTACGTTTCAACTATCTCTCTAAAGTTATCCCTATTGCGAGAAGCTTCATACTCATCAATCATCATGTCCGTAGAATGCATCGCCTTGTTCAATTGGATAGCTTGCCACCTCTAAAGACGTGAAGTGAATCCTATAATTACATCTAAAGAAGTAGTCACCACTTGTTCTTAAGTTCATAAAGTTCAAACAACTATAGAAAAATTAGTTGTTCTAAGCCAGATCACCATGCTCAAGATCTGGGAGTGGGCTGTGAGCATGTGTCAGAACGTCTTTCTTGAAATGAGGAACGTCTACACTTGTTGGTTGTAGTTTATTTTGTCAGAACTAAGGATAAGCTAATTTATACGCTATGTATTTTACACGCTGCCCAACAAATAATTGTTGGACCCATGTACAGATTTCTTTAATAAACTTTGGTGACATCTTGGGTTCTTGGCCAGGACGACGCGTGCTTTAAAGGAAGAAAGGGCGGCAGTGTGTCCTATACCTAATCTGCTGGTACCTATCTTCACGGTGGAAGAAAAAATAACAAACTGGGATGCCATGTTGCACCGTAAAGTTAGGAAATAGTTGCCCTTGATATAAGAAAAAAGGATAAAGTACACTTTAATCCCTAAAAATATGGTCAAAGTCCAGATAACCCATTAATTATTGTTTAGTATTACCCCTTTCATTCACTAACCTAATGTATTTTGCTCCTTTAACTAATATTTTGATCTCAATTTGCTAATGTAGGTCGGGATTAAGTTCAGATTGCTCTCCCGTCATAAAATGTATTGTCTGGCGTGCTAAGGGATCAACCAGACACATGATATCATCTTTGACCAAACTATGGCATGTAAGTAATCCTCTTCGTATCCGCTCTGCATTGTTTTTTCAATTCTAGTACATCCCTTGCATTGGGCGCTCCACCACAAGAAACTCGCACTACGCTCCTCTTGTGGATAGCTACGATTGTTGTCGACCCCGTGCAGCATCGACCCTTAGGCCTAGTTTGGGGAAGGATGGGAGGACAACCCGGGACCGCGCTCCCCTGCAGGAATATCCCTTCACACTCCGACCCCGGTGCGCACGATCCCCCTGCGGGCTCGTTGTCCCGTCCAGGATTTGGAAGCAGCGGCTTATTTAGCCCCGGAGAGGTTTAGAAAATTTAAAAAATCTCTGAATAATCACTAGCCATTGTTTATTGGATAGATTTTAAAAAGGAAAATATCTGAACATTTCAAACCCACTGTTTAGCAGAGAAATCATGCACCAGCACGAAAAACATTATTTATACATTCCAAAAACATGTTCCGGTAGATAAATCACTCCGAACAGCACTACAAATGCTCCCGTTCTACTTGTACCCCATGAGCAGATCAGAGTACAAATTCTGTACCAATAAATTCCCATTACAAATTAATTTTTTCAGTAAAGTAACCTATTGGACATTGTCATCTCAGTTCTTGACCAGCTCCAGTCGACATACTCAAGTTATCATCTTCTTTGCAACGGCACAAGAGCCAGAAAATTGCACAAGAACATGATCAGCACAGTGCTACTTGAATAGAATACAAGCATCAATGCAAAATAGGGCTACTGAAATCTTGAAATAATAAGCATCAATGAAGAATAGAGCCACTGCTGTTGATCTACACATGGCTGGTTTGCATAGCTTGGACAAGTAAAAGACATAAACAGCTATAACACATCTGGCTCTATTGTGACATGTTTTATAGAAGGGACACTAATAACTAAACATGCTAATAGAGAAAATAACAGGCTTGTTTCTCTAGACAAGAATATCCTCGACACTATTTAGAAGAAAAAAACATGTATAAGTAAGGAGTGACTAAGGGTAATCAGCAGGATGGAAGCATATTAAGCATATTAGGCAATAATCATCTATACTTTGTCACCTCTAAATTAATTTAGTCTTCTACTTGAGCTTCACAACCTAGTAACAATCAGGCATGTGACTGATGGCAAGCAAATATTATTCTGCAGATTTGTCAATCATGAAGTCCTATTGTGAAACAGGATATATTTGAGCTAATATATAGAGCATAAATATCAATTAATAGAAAGAACCAGTAACTCATCAAGCTTTCATTTGTCTACTTTTATATTCTGTGATGTAGATACAACAATCTAAGTCATAATAACTGATTTTGTAACAGGAACGATCAATCAATAACAACACGTATGCTTAACAATTCTACAAGAAACAAGAACTAAAATTCCAATGACGAGGGCAAGGCGTGCTCTGCTGATATACCACAAATATTAAGATTGTTAGATCAGTACTTGCTTGATATTAGCAAAGGAGCCATGCATATAAATGATATGGTCTCCCGGTCTCCCTATGCTGCCATATCTCATATTCCTATTACACAAGCTCCTATATACAAAAATATTGTTGTGTACAGAACCACCACGAGGATCTAGCAACATATACTAAAATGAGCCTTGATATATCAATGCTAGAAGCACTATCTACTTTCATCCACAGCTTCATTCTGAACCTAAAGATATACACGACAACAAAGATCCAACACTTATACCACAATTAAGCAGCCATTTCATGAAAATGGAAAGATGGTTACAACAGCGAGGAGACAAAAAAATCTGTAAATGCCTATTATGAAGCAGTTTATTTCCTGGTAGACTGAAGATTAGAATAATATATGCTAGTGCTAAATTTCTAGATGAAGATGAAACAACAAGGGAAAGAGGGGATCTTCATTCAAGCATCTGTCCACTCAATCAGGCAAACCGGGGATCGTCATTCACATGGTTGTGACCAGCTCGATGGATCACCATTCACATGGTTGTGACCAGCTCGATCCTTCAGCTACGATGTACAGCTGTCGTCCCACCAATCAACAATCATATGCCACTGCCTAGGATTACATCGTAGGGAGGAATTGCAGATATGAAGTGATTAAATCATGGGCGAACAAATTGGAGAAAATCAGATGGGGTCTCACGTTGATAGCGATGCCTGACCTGCTCAGCTTCACGTGGCCCTCCTCTTTCGCCATTGTTACCACATTGGACACCACCACTGCGGTTGTAGATCTTGGATTTAACTACAGAGACCATCGCGGGAGTCCAGGAGAGGAGGCCGAGGGCTCGTCGGAGCAGGACCACAAATCTTGGCTGGAGCGCAAGAGACGGGGAGGCTCAATGCCTCTTCCTCACGCGCGCTGCCTCGTCTAGCACTCTAGCGACGCCACGGCCTCGCCGGAGTCACCGGACGGGATGCGGATAGCGAGGGGTGCGAGGCCGGCACGAGTGAGGTTGGTGGCAGAGTGCGCGAGGCGCGCATGGCTGGAGCATGCCGAAGCTGCGTACGGCGCGAGGCCCGAATGGCAGAGGCGGCGGCGCTAGCTCGCGACGGGGAAAACAGACGGGGATTTTCTCTCCGACCACCGGAGGCCAGGGTCTCTCGCCCGGGGATACAGGCCAAATGCGGGGTGTGACTTCCCGTCGTCATGGGCTTCCAAAGAGCCCGGTTGGCTTCCTGGTAGGCTTCCCCGAGGGTGGCCTTCCCCAGGATTTGGTCGGATCCCCACGGGGAATGTAGTTCCCAAACGAGGCCTTATAGTTGTAACCTAGTTATACCACTCTTCATGCTGTTGTGCGAGAGTCGAGGAACATGGCCGCGCATAAAAAATAAGTCTGTATAGAGATAATATTATATGACCCGTTCATTCCCTTGCCATGTTAGACAATACATGCGTCAGGTTGATAGGGTAATCGATTTTTAAATAAAGATAAAGGTGTTAAATAATATACCAAGTGATAGTTGTGGGGTTATATGAACTTTGCTGATACTTGGAGAGATTAAAGCCAACTTTATCAAAAAAATTGATCATTTATTATTTCCCGCACAACTGGACTGCACATGATACAGTCCCTTGCACATGTCATCTGGCAACAACCCTCGAAAAATCGAATCAACTATTGAAAATTGGAAGTTCTGCATAACATGTCGTTGGCAACAGCAAAAGCTAGCATGGCTTTGATGCATTAGCTGATCTGGAGATTCGTACAGGTGTCAAACACTATAGCAAAAACTCGCTATAGCCACGTCACTCAAAATGAAGTAGCCACGACAAAGAAAATAAACAGTGGCTACAGCAGGTGGCGGGGCTGCCTGCTTTCGGACCGTGGCTATAGAAACCACTATAGCCACGGTTGGCTTTGTGAACCATGGCTATAGTGGCCTCCACCAATAGTCACGGTCCACATCACCAACCGTGGCTATAGAAGTGGACCGTGGCTATTGTTTTGCACAGTATAAAAGCCGCGTTCGGACAGAACATGAGCTCAGTCCAAGTGTGGCGGCTCAAAAATTGAGGAAAAAATGAAAACCGAGGGGGAAGCTTTTGATCTCGTTTTTTTTTTTTTTGCAGAAATTTGTTCTCCGTGGTAAGGGAAACTCATCCCATGTATTATTTGTTGCTATAGTATTGTAATCATAGAGAATTTTAGATTACCATTTGACCTAGGTTTTGATTTCGATTTATCATATTCCTCCATGTTTGTAGGTTTGTTGTTGGTTTGAGTTGTGTATAATAAGCTCATATATCATGTGCTTGTGTTGCATACAAAAGAATCATATCTTACAAGCCTTTTTCATGTCAATCAATTTAAGATCTACTTTATGCTCTCTTGAGAGAGACCCCTAGAGCCCAGTTTAATTATTAAAAGATTCGAGTCAATTAATAATAATTTGTATAATGGGTTTTATATATGATAGCACATTGTCTTATGCGATATATTAGTTCCCTTATATTTTCTATAAATATATACTATTCATAATGGTAAATAGATTATTTAGTAATTATTTAATAATTATTAATTCTAGCACATTATGTTATGCAATAGTTTCCTTATATTTTCTATAAATACATAATATTCATACTGGTAATTATTTGATTTAGTAATTATTTTATTATAATTAATATTCGCGTAATGCTTGTTTAGATGGACAAAACATGGATGTACGAAGAGTCAAGATTAAGTGCATATTTCCGAGGTCAAGTCGATGTATTTCTTAAGAGGGTCTGTCGAGCATGCTAAGCGTCAAGGAAGATAAGAAATATATTGTCCATGCGTGAACTGCAAGAATAAAAAATTGTGGACCTATACACTTGTAATCAAATCTCACTTAGTGAGGAGGGGTTTCCTTGAGAATTATACAAGGTGGACAAAGCATGGAGAAGACGAGCCGGTCGAAGTTGAGTTGCAGCCGATTGAAGTTGAAGAAGAACAGTTTGTCCAAGTTGACTTTGGATATCTATTAGTCTTGGATAGCCTTGACTACGACTCTAATCGCTACGTAGATATCGTGAGCGTTATAAATTGGTAAGTACAGACGTACAATTAAATAGCGATAATTTCATGCAATAATACCCTTTTCTCAATACTGTAGTGCTTATTTGAACTATGTAAAGAACCCGAAGGTGGCACGTTATAGAATTCGGAAACAAATATACTTTCGTCACAAATTTCCGGTAAGACACGCGTCACATCTAATTTTTTTATGCTGCTATCATTGAAATAGAGTGATACTTTTTACTTCACTCTATTTAACAAGTGCATTAAGCAAGTAAAAGGTAGTGTGCACTGTGGATACTACGCATGTGCGTATTCGAGCTCCACTGCATCCTACTTGAATGTCATCACCCATGAGACCACCGAGGAGGTACGCTAAGATTGCATCTGTTTAATTTACATTCTTTCTATTTTTTTGTCTATCATGTACCAACTTTTATGTATTTATTGACAATGAACAAAGAGTATAGAAAAGACATTGATAACGGATAGAAAGATATTGAATGAAATCTCCAAGAAAGGATTCTCGATGGCGCGAAAGCATATAAGTACAAACGACATGTACTACATTGTCGCTAGGATGTGACGTTTCTTGCTTAGTGAGGTCATCAGTCCTCGTGGTCAGTTCTTTGACGACCAAAGTGAAGTGACGAAGGAGCGTCGGGCACTTTTCGAGTGGTGCGGCTCGAAACGACCGTACGAGCTCGATGTTGTTGAAGATTCGTATAGTGTAGACTTAGTTTGAAAAAACATTGTCATGTTCACATTATTAAACCTTTGATGGATTTTGTAAATATTTATAAATATTAATGTGATGTAATACTTTAATGTTAATGTGATGTAATTATGGTTAATATTATATAATTGTAATTTATTATTTCTAATCCGTATTTATTTTCTTATTGTTAAAAAGTAAATAGCCACGGTTCACTTTGGCAACCGTGGCTATAGTGGTGTCCACTACAGCCGCGGTTGGTTTAGCGAACCGTGGCTATAGTATGCCACTATAGGCACGGTTTACATGGCGAACCGTGGGTATAGTAGGCCACTATAGCCACGGTTCGCTATGTCAACCGTGGCTATAGTACGCCACTATAGCCACGGTTGACATAGCGAACCGTGGCTATAGTGGCGTACTATAGCCACGGGTGTTCTGTTTTCCGAGGCTACAGATGGTTTTCTGTAGTCTCGGAAACATAGCCACGGTTGGGGCTGACCGTGACTGTAGAGCCCTCCAACCGTGGCTATAGTGAGTTTTTGCTATAGTGAAATTATAAAAAAAAAAAAATGCAACACAAATCATGATGCACCCACAATGCAAAAAGCTGTTTCCTAGAAAAATACTGGCACAAAGTTGGTTTCTTACTAGAAAGCAAAAAGCTGCGTGGCCAGAAGGCCATACAAAACAGAGTGGGCTTCGTCAAACAGCATCTCCTGAAGCATCATAAATATAGGCCCCTATTCGAAAACTCAATCCGGTACTGCCCTGCAACCATCCAGTTTGGATATATAGGTCTACAAATCAACAACCTAAACTTAGTCCTGCCTCGTGGGTGTAGCAATGGCGGTAGGTTTGATGGCATGCCTGCAGACGCGCTGGTGTTTGAGTGGCAATGTCTGCCACTGACATCGATTTGGTTTGCCTAGCACGCGCAGTCTGCCTTGTCGTTATTACAGAAAATGGTGCTAGATAGCTTGCACCCGTCACCTTATCAGAACACAAGAGGATGTGGCCCTTTAGGATTTGGAGTGCGACCTGCTGGGCAGCAATCCGACAAGGCGTAGCGTCGATTTGATAGGAGCCGCGATGATTTGATTTAAAAGACAGCAATTTGGTGGTCCCTAGAAAATACAATGGGGTTCAATGATAGCTGAAAGGAAGGGTAAGTACATTTTGACTCATTTGTTAGACTAAACTAGTATATTGCCCGTGCAAACGCTACGGTATATTACTACTCTAATATAAGAACTTATATGAACAAAAGCATGTTTAATATCAAATTGCAGCAGGAAACTGACAATTGATTTCTCAAAGACAATAAACTTGAACAAACTAATTCAATTACTCAAAGACAATGAATCATCGAATTCTTATTTTGGGCACCAATGACGTGAGCGTCACGCTCGCCGGGCACAGCATGGGCAGCTCGCTGGTGCTCTATGATCTCGCGGGGCTCTGGCTCAACATAATTTGGAGTTCGTATGAAAACGTAAAATGAGATAAACAAAGTAAGGGGTTTTATGCAAAACTGTGTGCAATAATAAAATAAAACTAAAACGAATTGTTGTGCAAAAACGACGTTATCATGACGTAATAAACAGAAATTAATTTATTTAAAAAGGAAAAACTGGTTGGGATTATGTTGCGACACGTGGCAGCATCTAATTGGGCAGCGAAGGGGTATGTTTCAATCTAATCTAAGTCATTGCTTGGAGATCCAACGGTTGACGGTAAGGCAACTAAACAAAACTACTCACCTTGCTACCAGCGACTCAACACACGGCGGCGGACGCCATGGCTAGGCTCCAGAGCTCTCGGAGACACCACAGAGCGCGCTACACTTCTCGGAGAGGCGATTTTCCACGCGGATGGGCGGCGGGTATGGGCTCTACATACTCCTAGTGGCCCTGCAGCTCCGTTTTAGACGTCAAAGAGTGCAGCCTTGGCTTGGATGAAGAGAAAGGCGGGCGGCGGCGAGTTACTGTGAACAACTGTCAATGGCAGTTCTGTTTTCTCTGGGCAAAAGGATTAATGGGGAGGAGAATGAAGAGGGCAGGGAGTTCACAATTTTATAGGGGTGACCCCGGGTGCGGTTTGGCTCGAAGGGCGCGCTTCAGGTCCGATTGCTAAGCCACGGAAGCCATGGCCACCTGCAGCGGCGGCGGCGAGCGGTGCCCGAATCACGCCGGCTAAGGCAATGATTGGCCCTCAATTGAGTGCAGATCGGTGTCTGTGCGTGGGACAGAGGACCTACCGTGGCGGGGGCGACCAACGATGGGCGCATGTGTGATCGGCGGCGGCACGCGGAAACAGAAGACGCCTGCGGCGGTGCTTCGACAGGCGGACGACAGTTAGATTTCTTTTTTTTCTTTTTTTCGATCAAATCAAAATCGAAAGGGCTCGATGGTTGGTTGGGAGGTGGGATCGCTTGCAGCCGTCGGTTGTGATGCAGTCAATATGGACCATTAGATGTGTAACAATCCCACTAGTGAATTTAAGGGGTAGAGATAATGCAGAACTATGTGATACTCCATGCGTTGCTGCGGAATTTCTTAGTAATATATGCGCAATGCTAATGTATAATCTTTTTATTTAATACTATAAATGCAATAATACTAATGCTTATTCCCAAGTTACTCTAGGAATTAAAAAAAAGATCTAGACAGTAGACACTCGGCCTATGCTTCGCAGGACAGGGAAGGCTTATATAAATCCAGCAAAACTAATGAGCAAGTGTGGCTAGCAGGAAAGCCTATACAAAATGTATGGCATGCATTTCCCTGGTCTTTTTTGGTTAATAAAACAAAGAGACTACATGCAACGCTGAAACTTCAACTTCCCTGATGCCAGCTAGTATACTTCTTCTTGGATAAGCAGAGGGACGAGTTACATGGAGTGGAAGTTGGAATAGACAGCTTGTATGGTGTTTCACACATAAACTCTCTTACCCCTTCCCTTGCTACATGGTTTCTCATTCTTTATATAGGGGATTGAGTGATCATTTTTTTTAAGATGAAGCAATGGAGCACATACAAAAGATTGAATGCAGTTAGCGGGTGATAATAATAAATATGATAATTTAAGTTATTGATCTTTTTAGTGGAGAATATATGTATGTAGAGGGGTAGAGAAGAGGGTGTCATTAATCAAGTTTCTCTCTCCACTGACTAAAAAATGTGAAGCATTAAGTAAGTATTATTGTTAATGAATAATTAGAGAAAGAGATGGAACATATTCGTTCGGTGTATGGGCAGGCGGTGTTGGATCTATGGGATGTATCTAAACTTCTAATAGACAGATAGACAGATGAGACTCAAGCATCATGATCCAACTGTGGAAAATATTGAGATGATGTGACAGCCTGAGTTGAGAGTTTAAATTTATATAGATGTAGTTATGGCACAAAAGGGATAAAATTTAAGGAGCAATGAGCGACATCTACCGGGTTACATGTTGCTAGGTGGTGAATAAGATCTAACAGTTTAAGCCAATGGCATGGAAGGAATTTTTCCTATATCCTATTACAAACAAGAGAGGGCATCCAATATTACTAAAAAAAGTCAACCTATAGGGGGTATTTAACATCCCATGTTGTTCAAAAAGAAATGTTTGAAATATTTTGAATTCAGTGGAATCAATTAGAAAATGTTCAAATCATTTTCCTTTGTTTTTCTGCTCTTGGGCTGAAATCCACTACGAAGCCCACCTTGATCTCTTCCCTTCGTGGCCGATCTAGCCTAACCGACCCATCCAGCCCATCTAGCCGCAACACTGCTACAGTGCTTCGTCCCCAGCGCACCGTCCAGGGACACGTGGCATTCATCTGTCGGACCGCCACCTCCCACCTGCTCCCTACCGCACCTACAAGTAACCCCAGAGCCGCTGCATCCGTTCCCAAACCCTTCCCGCCGCTGTCGAACGGGAAGTTAACGTCGGTTAGCTCTGTTCGCGTAAGGCTGCTCTTCTTTCGTTGTCGTGTTCGGCAGTTCGGACCTCGTCCCGTTTCAGGCAAGGGAGAGGACGGCCGAAGCAAAGAGAGTTTCTGGTAGCCATTGTCATCGTTGTCACCCATCTTCGCTAGTGAGGTTCATCCTCCTTTGACCTTTGTTTCGAGCTCTCCTTCGTTTGTCGCATACCCTAGATTTGAATCTATCGTCACGGTACACCTGCAGCTCGGGAAACAAGAACAAGCGGCAACTTGTTGGTCACCATGGGTCTTTGCACGCCGCCACTGGTCATCGCCGACAAGGATCCCGTCCTCATCTTCCACTCATCGTTGATGCTGAGGCCTCCAGAAGTTATGCGGTGAGCTGGTCCATCGATTCCCGTCCTTTTCCCCTTGGATATGTGTTGCTTTGTTGTTGTGCGTTGAGCACCCGCCACCGCCGCCATGACTGCAGCTACGGCCTACGGAGCGGTCGACATGTTCCACCATGCTCTCTTCTAAATGTTGTGCGTGTAGTGGTGTGGAGTAAAGCTCCCGAATTTGTTGGGTTTGTCATCTTCCCATGTATATGTTGTTGAGTCCCTCGCTGTCAGCAATAATGCTCCGGTCAGCATTTTGGTCGAAGATTGGTACCGTTCAGCTTGCAGGTGCGTGGGCTTTGATCTGTATGTTGAAATCACAGTTTTGTTGACCTCGAGGGGTTTTCCCCTTTGGCCCCACCGCCGGTGAAAACTCCGGCAAGCCCGTGTCGTGTGTTTGTTGGTCGCTCGTCCTTGTGATGAATGCTCATGGGTGCGCGGGTGAGAGGAGGCCACCCGTTGCCGGTCGTCCTCACACATAGTGCTGATGTGGCAGAAAATGAGCCCATGTGACACTTACGTGGCGCTTGCCTGGCAGGTGATGTGTTTTGGTCTGTGAGTCCCTTGGAGTTGTTTTGGGTGCACACGGTCCACCATGGACCATAGATTGCTGCATTTGAATGGAGCGGTCCAGGGAAGAGTGTGGACCTGGCAGGGAATATCCTCTGTTTTTATCTTTTTTTCATCTTTTATGATTTTCTGATAATTCCTTTAATCTTTGGAAAATCATATCTGATTATCTAGGCATCAGAAAAATACACGATCAATGGCGTTATGATTGTCGCAATGTTCTCTATGCTTTGGTTAAGTTGTTATTCATGTTCTAATAGTAGAAATTCTTGTTCTTGTGATTCGATTTCTATTACCTCGATTTGCATGCCTTACCCGTTCTGTTTGTTATATGTATGATAGAGACCCTGTGGAGCAGCACTTTGAGGAAGACCCACCAGAGCAGCCATACGAGAACCTTGACCCCACTTGGGACCCGCGATTCCAAGGCAAGACACATCCTTGATCAGTCCTGCGCCTATTTTAGTACTTGCATAATCCGAATCAGGCATTCAATGGTTACTTGCTGCTTAGAATCATTCATATGCCATATCATGCTACCTTTGCCACTAATACCCTAGGATGCTCTACCGATGATATTTTACTAGCATTGCTTAGTTGCTTAATTGAAGCCACACTTGAGATACATGTTTTTGTGTTAAATAACTGTAGGTGCTTCTTACTTGTTGAGTTTTTGCATTAGTAACCCAGTAGGATGTTTTGAGAGGGCGAGTGTAGGTGATATAGGCGCCGGGGGACTTTTTGGGAGTTCCCATTGGGAGAGTGCCTATTGCGGGCACAATTGTGTAGGGGCTTCTGGTTGATGAAGTCCCCGTTGGTGGTGATGCTTGTTGTGGTAACTTTGGTTGGAGGAGAGAGATTGGTGACTCGTCCGGGCAGCTTAAGGACCGGTTCTTGTGTGTATACCTCTCTGGTCTTATCGACACATCACGTGACACGTATGGGCATTGTGCTGGATCCCGGTACTTGTGGAGGACTGGTGGGCGTGCCGTAGTAGTAGAGCTTGTGTTAGTGGGTTTTGGAGCGTTGTCTCGAATAATGAGTAGAGGATACCTACCTCGCTAGTGGTAGGTCTTTCACACCTTCAGGATCCTTTTCGTACTTCGGGGGAACCCCGACCCGAGGGAGTGGGAGCCTCCAGTTGATGCATGTTGATTGATCTTCTTAGTGTTTCTATACTTAGGCTATGACGGTAGCCCTATGATATAGTACCTCTTCACGTGGGTATAAGTGTATATACTCTACAGATTTATAATCTATATGTATAGCCATGCCCCTGGATACGGGCAATGCCATGAGAGATCCACTTGATTAGTTTACTACTTCTCCCCTCCGATAGGTGTTTTACTTCCGGCTTCGAGTTGTGGTTCCAAGTGGAGGTGTGCTGGACTTATAATTTAACCCTTGTAGGAATGTGTTCATTCCTGTGAGGCCACTTATAAAATGTGACTAATAGCAAACCTTGACTCACATAGACTTCATGTTAATTGCTATAGGTTCTTAGCTAGCCTTTGCCTACTCCTTAAAATATCCAAGCATGCATAATATTCTTGATAGGTAGTGTGGCTTGTTGAGTACTCTATGTACTCACGGCTTTCCCACTTTGTCTTTTAGACACGGTTGACCCAGACTGAGCCCTACGTTGTTGCCGATGGAGAAGAGTGATGGTCTTTCCTACACTCAACTGCCTATGCTGATGGTTCCCACGTAAGAAGACTTCGATGTGATGATGTTGGTTTTACACTTCTGCTAGTTTCCATTTCTATCATTGTTGGCATGCGAGCCACGTTTTGCACTTCGATGTTGGATGTTGCTAAGATAATGAGGATTGTTGCATGATACCTCTCTTTTGTTTTTGCCTTTACTTCTTTTTATGGTTTTATGATGCTCAATTGTATTGGATGTATAAGTCATTCTCCTTGGAGTGACAAAGCGGTACAAAGGCACGGTTTTCATATGTGGTGAAAATCGGGACTTTCACCGGATAAGACCACTAAACCGGCATTACATTACGATGTGAACAAGGGTGCCCGATCTTTCGAAAGGTTCTAGTAACCGATGGTTTGGTGGAGACTTGACAGAACTCGATCCGTCTTCCGAACAACACGATCCAAAACCCCGCAATCACAAGCACCACGTCTCCTATGGTTATCAATCGTGCAAACATGATTGACCTCGCCCGAAGGCTAATCCTCGCTGCGAACCAAAGAACATAAGAAAGAATGAGAGAGAATGCAACACAATATACACGAGATGAATGATTAAGCTCACGAGTTGGGGTCTCACAAACCGTTGAACGGCGAAACTGTCAAAGCAGAATAATCTAAGCAAAACCCAACCCTAACTTGGGTGGTGGGTGCTGCTAATAAAGACTTAGGGATGTGCAAGACCCCCTGGATGCACCCCTAATTGGCTCACACGAGATACACGGCCCAAAGGCCAAAAACTGTGATGCAGCACCAAGATAGATTCCGGACGACACATTCTTTCGATGATTCCCAACGACTCCAGATAAATTTTAACATCAAACCGGCACCATTGGAAATTTTATGAAATTATCTTTCCATCTATATATAGAACGTCCAAATCCGACTTCGTATGTGATCCGTGTGTCCGTTTTAAGACAAACTCTTCCTAGACTTCAAAACAGACTCGAAATCGACTTGATTTGGGCCTCCACCGTGCCTTGCACCCTCTTGCTGGACCTCCACGGCTCCAAGCACTCTTCCATGCATATCCTGGTCCTCGGATCCTCTCGTTTGGTTCCTAATCACAATATAATCATTAGGTAGCAATCAATTATGAAAATTATAAAAGTAAAGACTTAGGAACGAGCTCACCTCTCGAATTCAATTGTCGGGCGTGAGCTCTAGTGATTTGTGACATCCCTCCGGGATACCCAGGACTCGGTACAGGGGGACACTCGACGCAGCGAGTTACAACAGAAACATCATCTCATACAAGCCAAAGTATATACATCATGGTATCATACAACCAGGTTTTCGAAATACAAACATTGTACAGCGGAAGCATAATACATTAATGAAGTTTAATCATCTACGAGTCTTGCAGCGGAAACTTGAATTTTACAACAAAGACCACTAGCGTGATGTACCGAGCCCGTCGTACATCACGATACTCCTCGCTCAGGACGTCGGGATCTGTTCCCACTTGAGGGAACCACCCTCGGAACACGGCTCCTCTTCCGGACCACTACCGTGACGATCATGGAAGCACGACTTGATCCTGAAAAACATAACGAACAAACCTTGAGTATTCTAATACTCAGCAAGACCGACCCGTCAACGAGGCACGCTAAGGCCGACGCCTAGTATGCAAAGGCTTTTTGGCTGTGGAGTTGACTCACTTGCGAAAACAACTCTAATGGTTGATCCTTACTTTCGGTGTTTTAGCTCAACATTAAGATTCATTAACATCTATGTTTGCAGTCTACACCTATTGCAATCATGTTTGCAAGACAAGATCACTTTTCGACCAACAATTCTTTCATCTCTCATCCTCATCTTTCAGTTGATTACTACGATGTGACGAGCTAAACAAGCGGTACTCATTACTGCGAGGGACAGCGATTCGAATCGATTTATACCAGCTGGCAAAACCCGACTACACGACGTATACGCATCACACCGATCGTATACGATAACTTTCCCGCTAGCACCTGACAGCAGACTAGCCATTTCCAACTCCCCGGAAGTATGGCGACTCCACGACTATCCTCGTGGTCGACCCATCTCCCTCCCGTGAGACTATCCTCTCACCGACAGCCGGTAAAAGAGAGCCGGCTACGCTACTTCTCCGGGGCGATAGGGTACATCAGCTTGCTGGGCCCATGATACCAGCATGTAGTGCGGTACGTTCAAACTTGTTCAACTAAGCCGACAACGGTACGGTCCTTGACCGACTCGGACGGGGCTACCACCTTGCAAGACCTTATCTCCGTCTTGCCCTTTCTCCTACGGGGCCCGTCCGGTCTCAACTTCATTAACACTCTCACTTCCACTCTCATCTTTCTCTTATCATTCCTCTTAGCAATAATAAACCAGCCATTACCCTATATCTCGCGAGTAGTGTCACCACCACTCGACTTCTACCGATGCCCTAAGACATAAGCTTAGCGAGTTATCGAACTCGATTGAGCTACCTGTACCGAGTATAGCATAAACAAATGGAAACCTATCTCATGCATCTAGGGTATCAAGCAACTCCTATAACTTAATGCACAATCACGACTCATTCTGTGATAAAAGAAAAGACTTTAAAAAACATAGGTGGGATGCACCGGGCTTGCCTGGATTCGCGTCGGAGTTAGCTTTCTCGTGTGTTGGTCGACTTCGAGATTTCCCGTCTTCCGCCTCGACCTCGGACGGAACCTCGATCACGCCGGAACCTAGGTCGACCAACAATACGTTGCGACTTATCGATCATGCATGCATGAGTGGATATGACATGATTATGCAAGGGTTCCCTTAACTACGTTCATTAACCAACAATTACTGATTCAATTATGTTTAGTAGTTAACACTAACAATTAACAGTTAATCCCGCTGGTTAATTAATACTTAATCCTGGTCATTAATTAACAATTAAACTTGTTTATTAAGTAACAAGTACTCATGTTCATTAATTAACAATTAATCATGTCCATTAATTAACAATTCATGATTAATCCTTAATTAACGATACAAAGGGTACCAAATTGGGATCACATGAAATGACGGTGTTTCTGTTGAATTTTTGGGAAATAGTTTTCACAAACACTTTCTTCTGCAGTATCTCTAATTTTTAAAGAAATTTATTTCTCAAAATCAAACAATAATTTGCATAAAATCATAGGTTTTCTTAATTAAAGGAAAGGTAATTAATTAAACCATGAAATCATAATTTCTCAAAATAGGTATTTGAATACATAATTAAATAGAAAATAATTTTATGAGTCTAATGAACTTTGTTTGGTATTTTTCTGATTTTTGTGGAATTTTCTACGAATTTTGCAAGTTTGGACAAATTCTGAAAATAAGAGAAATTCGCAAAAGGAAAATAAGTAACCTTTGGGCCAAATCTGGTCAGCCCATGGGCAGGCGGCCCGAGCGCGCGTGCGGCCTAGACATGGGCGCGGCCCGGACCTGCGCGGCCCAAGCCGGCTCATCCCGGCCGGCCATGGCGGTGGCGGCCGGAGGACGGCGGCGGGCCGCCGGAGTGGCGCGGAAGGAGGGGAACAAGTGGACGGCTTTGCCCGGAAGACTCCACGCGACACGGCCGTTCACCGGGCGGGGTTGCCGGCACCGGAGGGTGGCCGGAGAGGGACCGGCGGCGAGCGACGGCCCGGAGGCATCTTCGGCGGTGGCTGGAACTCACCCTGGTTGACCAAAAAGCAAACGGCTTCTTGCT
The DNA here is from genome assembly GCA_031894775.1 of Chloris gayana. Classification (NCBI taxonomy): domain Eukaryota; kingdom Viridiplantae; phylum Streptophyta; class Magnoliopsida; order Poales; family Poaceae; genus Chloris; species Chloris gayana. The sequence goes on from JAUNZO010004298.1 coordinate 252,573, forward strand.
AGAGCTCCGAGAGGACCACAACGAACACCGGCATCGAGCCCGTTGACGACGAGGAAGGCTGGAAGACGATGCGCACCGGCGAGGTGGTTGCGGCAGCGGACGAAGCTCCGAGGAAACTACCAAATTCCGGTAGTACGATGGCCCGTTGTCGATGGTGAGTTGCTGGGGAGTAGAGCAATGAGTTGAGCAACTCCGAAGTAGAAATTAAGCGAGATGACTCACCGGAGAAAGGGAATTTGAAGAAATCCCGGTGGTCGACGCCTAGCCGTTCTTGGTGGAAAGGCTAGCTCGATCTCGGTTGATAGAGCGCCGTGGTGTGATTGGAGCTCGTGGGGTGGTGCAGCACAACCTTGCGGAGCTGCAGGTGGGGGTAGCTCGTCGGGGGCCGACCGGAGGCGGGCGGACGGCGAAAAATCGGAAGGCGGACGACCGTTGCTTCGGTGCGAGTCCGAGAAGAGAGAGACAAGCTCAACCGGGCTTTATCCCCACGGGGCGAGGTGAGCTGGTGGAAGCTGCTGCGTGGCACGGCTGGAGGAGTGCGCGCGGCCGGGCCGCTGCCAGCGCGGCGGTGGAGAGGCGGTGCGGTGGAGTCGGTTCGGGAGAGAAGAGAAAGAGAGATTGGATGGGGGCTGATTTGGCATTTTTACAAAAACGTCCTTCTATTTTTAGTTAATTAAAAAGCACACTTCCAAGGCTCGAAAAATTAAGCGAAAATTCAGGGATACATTTGAGAATATTCTGGATCATTTTCCTTTTAGGACGAAGTTCAAAATCCAAATAAATTTTGGATTAAAAATTCGAGTTTAAATTAAAATGAGGAGTTTTCATTATTTCTTGTAGACATTTTTACGAACTAAAATAATTCCGTATCAACTCCATAAATCTCTTATTTTTATGTTTAATCAACGGAAAATGTTAAACTCCAAAAATTTCTTTTATTTAATTCTTCCTTTAAGATCTTAATTTAATCTTAGGTTAAATTGATATTTTATGCGTATTTCTTAACAAAATTCAATATTTTTCCCAAATGCATATGATGGCATGATTATAACTGACATGAAATGCATGTTTATTTTGTTGGGGTTGTTACATGATTGGTCCTTGAATGTCCAGCGGATGAGTGTCATTTGTATCCAAAAGAGTGATGTCCTCATCACATTAATAACAACAACTTCTCCCGTGCGTCTCGAATCACCTGAACCCCTCTGTCACCCTTACAACAGGGCCACATAGTCCCATGTGAGTGCTGGGTGGGTGCCACACATCATTGCTGGACCTGGGCCAAAACCTTAACCTGTGCTAGCACGTGGAGAGGCAACCGGATTTTTTTAACCCAACCCAAAAATTGCCTCATCCCACTGGGAATTGAACCTGGGACCTGGGACCTGGGACCTGCTACACGGGAGCTTTACCACTATAGCAAAGACCCTTTGTCTAATGCAGGAGAGCAACTACAAGCCGATCTTGTTTTGCAACGATTATCCATTCTTGGTGAATACACGATAACTAGTACATCTAACAATTGGCATGGTTTAGAAATAAGAATATTTTGCAATACCCTCGAGAAGCAAAACTAATGTGTTCCCCCTGAATAAAACCTGCATGAGATGATCATTATTTTTTCTTATCAAAAAGGGATAATTGCATAAACCATGCCATATGTGGCTTGGAGTTTGAGATTCCCACCCATAAGTCATTTTGTTGTAAATACCCAACCAACCACGTGATTTAGATGCAAAAAACACCCTAGTTTACACATGTTTAATTGGTTCAACTCATTTTCAGTCATTTCAAGTAGCTAATCGCCTCCATATCAATCTTATAATTTTTTTGAAAGTATGATCTTCATATATTTTAGGGATATGCAAAAACAGAGGAGAAAATTACCAATTTACATGATGTTTATTTAAGTTTGAGATCAGGAAGCATTTTTCATGAAAATAAGATGAAATAGAACTCATTCAATAAATTTTCAAAATAAAGATTCATTGAAAACTAAAATAATATTAAACTTAGTTACCTTAGATTTGTTTTATGAATTTATAGGTGCAAAAATACATGAAATTGAATATGCATGTGTGGACTGGGAGATTTTTGCAGCAAAAACTTTTGGGTGGGTGGGGATTTTCAACAAAAAGACTTATGGGTGGGAATATCAAAGTCAAAGTGACATATGGGTGGTTTATGCAATTAACCCTATCAAAAATAATATCACTCCACCATGGCTATATTGATCAAAACATAGTACACTACGGGAGAATGGCCATTTGCCGAGTGCCCGTGGCACTCGGCAAAGCCTCGTTTGCACTCGGCAAAGGCTTTGCCGAGTGCCACACTCGGCAAACATCCCTCAGCATATCTCTTATCGGCAAAACGCTATTTGCCGAGTGCAATCCTTCGAGCACTCGGCAAATCGTTTACCGAGTGCCGGACTGGACACTCGGCAGCTATTTTCTAGAAATAAGTAAAAAAACAGGAGCAGTGCACATTTTTGGCAGTCCCACCACAATGCCTGCCATCGCCACCACCGCGAGCGGAGGCGCCGCTGCCCTACCGTGCGCCGCCGCCGCCCATCCGGGACCGCCGCGCGCCGCCACACCCTCGCCGTGGCCACCGCGAGTAGAGGCCGCTGCTGCCCCGCCTGGGCTGTCGTGCGCCGCTGCCGCCCTTTCGGGACCACCACACTGCTGTCCCTGTCGCATGCCATCGTCCCTCGCCCGGGCAGCCTGCTCCGCCGCCGCCGAACGCTGCCGGGGACGCTGCCCAGGCCTGCCCCCACTCGATCCGGCAGTGCTCGATCCAGCGACGTTCGATCCGGTGGCTGTAGAGGGAGAACGGAGGGAGAGGGGCGCGAGCATGGGAGGAGGAGGTGGCCAGTAGCGCTCAATCCCGTGGCCGCAGAGGGAGAATGGAGGGAGGGGCCGCGAGCGTGGGAGGACGAGGTAGCCGGCGGTGGTTGATCCGACGACGCTCGATCCGGTGGCCGCAGAGGGAGAATGGAGGGAAGGGCCGGCAGTGCTTGATCCGGTGACGCTAGATCCGGTAGCCGTAGAGGGAGGGGGCGCGAGCGTGGATGGAGAGCAGAGGGAGGGGCAGCGTGATCCATGGACAGGGAGGGGCGGAGCGAGCGAGAGAGAGAGAGAGAGAGGGAGGAGGACGACTACGTTTTTCTGATCCGGAGGGAGGGGAGTGGACCAATAGGGCGGCAGTACCGGGATTAATGATGTGGCGCTGGCGCCTTTGCCGAGTGTGCAGAGAAAACACTCGGGAAAGAGGTTCTTTGCCGAGTGTTTTTTCTCACACTCAGCAAAAAAAAACTGCATTTCAAAATAAATTAAAAATAGCAAATAAGTTTTAAAATCAACCAAATTTTGACATGAAACAATTTATATGAGCTAGTACCAATACAAAATGATTTGATGTCAAATTCATATCTAACCATCACTTTGACTACAAATCCTAAGGATTCATTCTTAGCTCTAAGGTTTTTCTTCGGAGTTTCTCAATTTTGTAAACAACATATGTGATAACTTTTACAAAACGTTCTCTATTTTTTATCATAGGTTCCACGTGTGATACCATCACATCATGACAAATCTTATCATTTTCATACTTTATTTTCTTTTTCTACAATTTAATAATAATTCAAACGCAAGTTAGTAATCATATTTATTAAATAATATATGCTAAAATTCGTTTTATTTCATGGTTAAGGTCTCAAATTGACCTAAATAACATGAATATAACATATTCGTTGAATTTTATTATTTAAATCACTTGTAATTCAAATTTGACTTGATTCAAAAAATTAATTTAAATGTAATTAAATAACGAAATATAGCAAACAAATACAAAAACATACCAAATTTTAGCATGGAGTAACACATATTGTATATCTAGAGTAGAAAAAGTTTTAAAGGTGAAAAAGAATTTTTTTTTTTTGCCAAGTGCAAAATAAAACACTCAGCAAACTCGAACCTTTGCCGAGAGTCACGTAAAATACACTCGGCAAAGTTGTGTTTGCTGAGTGTCATAAAAAACACTCGGCAAACACTAATCTTTGCCGAGTGTATTTTATGTGGCACTCGGCAAACAACACTTTGCCGAGTGTATTTTATTTGCCGAGTGTTTTTTATTTGACACTCGGTAAAGACTTGTTTACCGAGTGCCCGTGAAAAAACACTCAGCAAAGAACCGGACACTCGGCAAACATCAGTTTTCCCATAGTGGTAGCCACTTCGTCAACAATTATTACCTTTTCTTTTACTAGTGTATTGTTGATCCAGGCCTCAGCACTACGATTAACATTATTTGATTTGGTAGGCCAGTGGCTGTTGTAAATATATGTCAAATGTTTCTAGCAGCTTGATACTAAAAGAATAAGTGATGTATAGTAATTACAAAAAACGACAATTGCTGTTACCTTTCCATTTTGTCCTTTAAAAAAGTTATCCTTGATCAATGTAATTCCCTGCCACGGTGCCACCAGAAGATCTTAGTCGTGAAATGTGTCTACCGAAACAAGACTATATGCATCTACGTAATACTCTCTCTGTCCAAGAATATAAGCATTTCTAGATTTGGTCAAAGTCAATCACTTTCAATTTTGATCAACGATAAAGAAAAAATTCCGATGTTTGATCAGGTATAAATAATGTTGTTAGATTCATTGTAACAACATCTATCATAATATATACCTCTTTACATCTATAACTTTCTATTTCTGTAGATATTATAAGTTAAAGTTTAAAATGTTTGACTTTGACCAAAGCTAGAAATACTTATATTCTTGGACAGAGGGAGTACAATTGGAGAAACATTCCACTGGATTTATCAATCTCAAACAACACGAACCGTGTTTAGGCCAATTGTGCTTATCAACATTGACATATTCCTAGAACAGATACTCTGATTCACTACGGGAAATCACTCGTTTGCCGAGTGTCCGAACACTCGGCAAACCACATAATACACTCGGCAAACGATTTGCCGAGTGCAACTCTCGGCAAAGGCCTCTCGGCATATCTCGGATCGGCAAAGGCTGTTTGCTGAGTGCATTATCTCGGACACTCGGCAAATGGCTTACCGAGTGCCCATTATGACACTCGGCATACATTTTTTGGAAGATTAAAAAAAATAGAGACCATCGTGCCGCTGCCATTCTAGATGCTGCAGTCGGATGGTCCCACCGCCTCGCCCTGGATGCCGCCGCCGCAACGCCGCTGCCGCCACCACCACATGAGGTCGCGTGTCGTTGCACCAGGCGCAGAGGAAGGGACGGAGGACAGGGCCAACGCAGCAGCCGCACTTCCGCGCTGGCCTAGGGCTACCCGCCGGGCAGAGGCCAGGGAGCTGGTTGGCATGGGACCCGTCGCCCTCGCCGGCTGCTGCGCTGCCCGCATAGCCTAGGCGAGCCCGTCGCCCGCCGGATGCTGCCACTGCCTCGCCCTGGATGCCACGCCACCGCTGCCACCGCCCGACGAGGTCACGCGCCGTCACCGTCCTGGCCGAGCCCGCCTCCCGCCGGATGCAGCAACCACACCTCCATCGCCCGGATCCACGCTGGCCCGGGCCGCAGGCCGGCGGAGGCCGGAGAGCTGGTTGGTGTGGAGGCCGCCGCCCCTCCCGCCGCCGCTGCCCGCATCCCACCGCCGCGCGCGCCGTGCTCGCCCGCCTGGGCCGCTCGGGGACGCCGCCGCTTGGGTGCCCGCCGCCGCCCGGGCCGCCCGGGTGCCGCGCCGCCGCCGCCTCGGGCCACCGCCGCCCGGGCCGCCCGGGGCCACCGCCGCCGGGGTGTCGCACCGCCCGGAGCGAGTCGCCCTCGCCTGGAGAGACGGGAGAAAGAGATAAGGAAGAGAGAGAAGGGAGAAAGAGATAAGGGAGAGAGAGAAGGGAGAAAGAGATAAGGGAGAGAGGGGATCCGGTGGGGGTTCAGTGGACCAATAGGAAGGGAGGGATTGGAGTGAGAGGATCGGTGACGTGGCAGATTTGCCAAGTGTCGGAGAAGAGCACTCGGCAAAGAGCAGATTTGCCGAGTGTTTGATATTACACTCGGCAAAAAAATTTAAAATAGTTTGAAAAAAATTTAAAAATAGCAAATAAATTCTAAAAATAATCAAATCTTGATATGACACTATTTATATGATCTATTGCCTATACAAAATGATATAAAGTGAAAATAAAATTTGTTCATTAATTTACTCCAAATTTTAATGATGCACTCTCAACTCTAAGGTTCTTATTATGTGACTCTCCACTTTATAAGCAATGTACGTGATAATTTTTGTGAAGCATTCCCTATTTTTTATTCCACGTATCATAGAACCACATCATAACAAATCTCATGATATTCAGACTTTATTTGATATTTTTTAGAATTTTAAAATCATTCTAAGATAAGTAAGTGGTCATAATTTCTTAAACAATGTAAGTTAAATTTCTTTTCAATTCGTGGGTAAGGTCTCAGATTGAGCTATATAACATGAATATAATTTTTTAACTCAGTTTAAGTTATTATTTGAATCACTTGTAGTTCAAATTTGGCTTAATTCAAAAAATTGCTTGAATTGTAATTAATTAGTTAAATATAGCAAACAAATATAAAAAAATTCCAAAACTTCACATTAAGTATTACATGTTGTATGTATGAAGTAGAAAAAGTTTTGGGCTAGAATAAAGAAAAAAATATTTTTTGCCAAGTGCAATAAAATACACTCGGCAAACACTAATCTTTGCCGATTGTCTTTTATTTGGCACTCGGCAAACTTATGTTTGCCGAGTGTATTATTTTTGCCGAGGGTTTTTAATTTAACACTCGGCAAACACGTTGTTTGCCGAGTGTCCGCACAAAAACACTCGGCAAACACGTAGACACTCGGCAAACTGCAGTTTTCCCGTAGTAATTGCAAAGCTGGGAGCAACATGACAGTTGTCAACGTCACTTTTGTGCTTCAAGAAGAAAAAGATAATAAAAAGTGAATTATATGTGCGAATAGAAGCACTATAATATTACTCCAAAGAATGGAATATAGGAAATTGATTACAGACGTGCCAAAATGTTTGAGGTGGCGATTAGAAGTCTTGGCCCAGGACAAATGCCCTCTGCGGTGAATGAGCAGCGTGTCTAACCTCTGTCAAACACTTCTTTTTAATTTTTTCCCGATGCTTCAGCAAATTTGCAACAGATCTGTCTCACGGCATGCAAGATTGGACCTTTTTCTTGATTATCTAAAATATTGACAAGACACAAACCCACACCTACATTAGCCCCCGTTCTTTCAGTAAGGAGTGTCTTCGTCCTCGACACGTCTGCAGCGTAGTCCCTTGACTTCCTTCTTCCAGAACACGTGTTCGTCACTGCCGCATCCATCACCTTCTTCTTCTTCCCCACCTCCGCGCCTACCTCGCCAGTTGCCTCCCCGACGAAACGTCCCCTTCACAGCACGCACAACCTTCTTCTTGGCCACCTGAGACCTCGACCTAATTAGCTGCAGTATGGGCACCCCTTTCCTGATGCTCCCCACACGCAGCTCCGCGGCGTCCTCCTGCCGGCCGATGACGAACCCGAACGGAAGCTTCTGGATGATCCTCACCGGAGAGGCTGGCGGAGGGCGGTCGATGCTGCCGGTGGGGAAGATGATGAGTGGGCTGAGCCGGAACGACGGCAGCCGATCCGAGGTGTCGTCCGTGGAGACGGAACGCAGCTCGCAGCTGCTCGCGGACACGAACGTGTCGACGTCGTCGCTGTTCTCGCGATCGCCATCCTGGTTGCCGGCGGCATCGGTCTTGGCTCGAGCTCCCCTGCCGGAGGGGGATTTGAACGCTTGGGAGATGCGCCATCTGGGCTTCAACAGCAGGAGAACCTTTGTTACCGTCTTGTTGGTCCTCTTGGTTGACGCCATGGCGGAGCTGTGGGAAGGGTCGGCGGAGCTGTCGATGGCGTGGACACAGGCAGAGGAGGTGAAGGTGCGTAGCCAGACGGAAAAAGACCCCTGGATCATGTTGGTCTCAGTAGTCTCGCTTAAAAACACTCACGACAGTGGAGAGGAATGAGGAAGCTGTGTTTTCGTCACAAAGAAAACAAGCACTCACGGCAGTGTAGAAAAGACGATCGTGTGAGTAACATGCGGAAAATATTTATACAGCAAAAAAATTGAGCCAATCCACTCTGTTATGTGGATATGGTTACGGTAGCAGTGATCGGATCCTCGGTGGAGATGAAAGAAAAATCCGATTTGATTTTTACCAGAGGTGGAAATAAGTAATTTGTGGCAATGTGTTAACGATGATACAGACCAAGATTTATTTGGGTAGTATAAATGGTGGTGGCTTATTTAGTAAAGAGGAATTTGAAATAACATGACAGTAAATGGTATCCTTGTGAAGAGGATCCACTGCACAATAATGGTAGTGCGTCCAGTATAAATATGTCTCCCAAAAATCGAAAGATTTAGCATCAAAACATAAAGAAATACTATCCTAGTCGTAAATCCACACACCTCAGATAGTAATTTGTGGCAATGTCTAAATAATGATACAGCCTAAGATTTATTTGGATAGTACAAATGGTGGTGCCTGATATAGTAGAGAGGAACCATAATAATTCGACAGTAAATGGTATCCTTTGCAAGACGGTGTATTACAAATGATAGTTTGACGATTATAATTGTCTCCTGAAAATCAAAAGATTTAGTACCAAAACATCCGATTCAATATATTCATAAATTCGCACCTCGGATTTACAAATATATTTATTAAAGCTTCACATACTATGCTAATAAAACAAGGATACCAAATATATTTAATTAATACCATTTTTCTTATAAAAAGAGGAATGTCATAGAACAAGATCATGAAAGCATGCTCATGTAAGAGACTCGCCCATCAATATGATTTGTTAAGCAGGTGGTGGATCATGTGCCCAGTGATTTCTAGGAAGCGGCTGGGGCAGTTGGTTCCCGTCGCAAGGACCACCCCTATGTCTCCGGCTTGTCATTTCATCGAATAGGCGGTGGTGTGTGTCCTAGCTGTAGGGAGATCGTTAGAACAGTCATTGTCATGCAGGTGAAGTGCTACGGTTTGCTGGAAGGGAATCTTTTGGATACTGATCGTCATTGTCAACACCAAATCAAAGTTATCCTGACTATCAGAAGACTGGGCTAAATCATCTCACCACGACCTCCAAGTCGACGTTGGTGTTGGCTTGTATGTGTCTGACACGGTTCACTAAAAAAACTCATTCACGGCACTGTGCTCAATGAAACAGAAAAACAGAAAAAGAAATATAAATAAAAAAAATCCCATCCAATTCTCTTCAGCGTGGTTCAGAACCATCTCTTGCAGAATCCAAACAACACCATGTCGTCACACTAGGTCACTTGCCTAAAAGGTTTATGATGGTGTTCTTGTATACTACTACTCCATCCACACATAACTTGTAGCAGAATGTAGCTTGTCCTAGTGCAAAGCAATGAGGTGATCTGGAGATCTGATGATTTCCAATCTGAAAATTCTACACGGATCCACGAAGGTCGTGCAGATTTAATACATTGTTATATACTCCCCTGTTTCGAAATTGTTGTCGTTTAGACAAGGAGATTGATCTAGAAAACCACTTACGACAGTTGTCCAGCCCACATGAATTCCGGAACGGAGACAACAGATATGTTGGGACAAGTGCATATTCTCCCTACTCTCTTGGGACCGAGATGGGAATGAAAACCCGATGTATAAATGTAACTAGTATGGAGATCAATTAATCATTGTCATGCAACTCCAGTATTCCATCCGTCCCAAAATAGCTGTCATTCTCGCTTTTCGAGGAGTCAACTACTTTTAACTTTGACCAAATATTTACAAAAGAATATTAATATTAATATGTATAATACATAATTAGTATCATTAGATAGAGCATTGAAAATATTCATAATAAACTTATCTAGAGATATAAATGTTTCTCATATTTTCTATAAATATAGCCAAAGTGACGAAAGTTTGACTGGCACAGATCCTATAGCGACACTTATTTTGAAATGGAGGGAGCACATTACTCTGCGCAGGAGTAGAAGTAGCAGAATTGTGTGATGAACAAGAAAAGCAGTACAAATGAGCCTGGAAAGCTGCTGATTTGATCTAGCAATCACCAAGGCAAGCAGGAACCAATTGACCCGAAAGGGTATGAACCGGAGGTGGGTTCGAGATATATGGCACAAGCATTCCTTGCCCTCCACTGCGACCTCAGTTGCAGCACAATGGTACGAACCGTGGATCCAAGAGATGGGCACGGCAATTCTGCAGAACATGACCGGCGATTTGGTTGCAGCTTGGCCATGGAAGGAATAGTGGCTGTTTGGCATTTCTTTCTAGAAGTGTTCCTTGGACGTTGGTGATACGTTGGAAGATACATGCAAGGAGCTAAAGCTGTGTCTGGCAAAACTAAACAACCAAATGTGCAAGTAAATTTTATCTTATTCCTTTCCTTCACGGGATCCTGGTGGTCAAGACTGGGTTCCCAGGAATGGCTACAAATTCACTAAATTATGAAAATTGTAACATCTCGGCAGCAGCTCAGTTACACTCAATACACGATAAAATGGATGAACAAAATCCATTATAAACTCCTTTCAGAGTGGCAATACAATTGACCTGAATGGTCGTATGAAATTTGTTGTGAAAAACTGTATTTTTTCCCAGGTCACAAAATTAAGTAATAGTACCTATATTATTTTTTCGAGTGACTATAATCACGAACATGAAGGTAACAAACCTGTCATATACATGTAAAATATAGTGGAATAACTATGATTGTAGAACTCTCAACATTCCTGGTCCTCTTTCTTTTGCTTGGAGTTGAAGCCAGTACATGCAAAACTGAAACCTGGAAAACAGAGATCATAATGCAGTCAGAGACTTTAAAGGCTGCATGAAAACGTCCGTTGGCTTAACGAACAGTCAGAAACACAAAGAGTGATGCTAGAATGACACCTTCACTAAGGGGCTGTTCGTTTTCTAGGCCTAAAGAGCTAAAATGTGCTAATGGACTAAACTTTAGCACCTAGGCAACGAACAAGTGTGCTAAAAGGTGCTAAATTTTAGCACCAAGTGCTAAAAGGGGGCCTAAATTTTAGCACCAAACTTGGTGCTAAAATGGGCTAAAGTCCCCTACCTCCCCCACTTGGACAACACCTACCCCTCCTTTTTATCTCTCTCCTTACACCGCAGGGGTAATGGAGTCATTTTGTAAAGGGGATATTAAACTTTAGCACCGAAACGAACACACTACTGCTAAAATTTTAGTACTAAATTTTTGCAGGACTAAACTTTTAGCAACTAAAATTTTAGCACCAGAGGAAACAAACAGGCCCTAAAAACAAACATTCCACTAGTTTTCAACAGTTGTATATGAGGCTTGCAGTATAATTTATGTTCTTTATAAGTAAATGAATGGAGGACACGATAGAGGGGTTAAGATTATTCATTGAGGATGCATCAGATCAATTAAATGTTCTGTCTAGTGTATCAGTCAACTCACTGCCATATCCTTTACCGGATATGGGTTTTCTCGAGTGGCACACTGAACGTGTTTAGGATCTTCAAAATTTACGGAACCAGAATCATCTTTACATGTGATTTCAACTATCTTAAGATGCTTTGGTGCAACTGATTGTTTCGACAATTTGTAATATTTCCTTTTTGTTCCCTTTAATTTTTTCTGTGCCTGTAAGACAAAAAAAAAGAGAACGGTTTATTACACTCCAAATGAATTGTGATTAAATTACGTACGAATGGACAAATCTATTATACTACCTTTGATGAAATTTCAAGACTAACCCTTTCAAGAATCAGTTCGTATTGCAAAAACCATGTCAATGAAATTAGACGGGCAGCCACAAACCAGTCCGTGAGTACCAACGTCTTTAACTTGCTAAATTGAGGGCACGACATTATATCCCTGCTGATATTCACTGCGGGAAAGATCAACTTTCTCGTGTGCCTGCAGCTTCAGCACATGGCTAACACAACATTTCGCCGTATACCAAATCCATGGCACATGGCACACAAAGACCACACGGCACAGAAGCACCTTCGTCGTGTGCCAGCGCACGAGCACATGGTAAAGTTTCTATTCGCCGTGTGCCAGCGTGGGCTCATACGGCGAAGCTTGACGGCGCGCAGGAAATGATCTGACGGCGCGGCCGCTGCCTGCGCTGCACGTGGCCCTGTTTGTCGTGTGCCACGCCAAAGGCACACGGCAAACAATAGTACCACATCGCCCAGCTAGGGTGGCCGTGTCCACCTTAAAAGCACGGCCGCCCCAGCTCCTCCCGAGCTTCCTAATACCTGTGCATGTGGCCTGTGGGCCGCCCGGTCTGGGCCGGCCGAACCTAGGCCTACTTATGAACTCCATGCTAGTAGTGGTGGGCCCGGTCGACGGGTTGGGCCTGCTTATGAACACTGGTTAGTAAGGGCTCAGGCCCACAAGCCAAATCTTTTTTGACGTTTGCCATGTGCATTGGACCATGGCACATGGCAAATGCTGCCTCGTTGCTGTGTGCAATGTACATAGCACGCGACAAAGTATGTGCTCTTCTCTGTGTGCCAGGTGGCCAGCACACGGCAAACATGGTATCTATGTTGTGTGCCTGCAGGGCGGCACACGACAAGTGGGTACTCCCTTTGTTGTGTGCCCAATGGCTGGCACACGACAAAGATGGCCGTTACCATACCGGCATGGTAACAGCAACTTTATGTTGCCGTGCGCGTGACATGGCACACGGCATATCCGTTACCGTGTGCGCGACAATAAGCACACGGCAAAGAGCCGTTTGCCGATGGCTATTTTGTTATCTCATCTATGTCGTGTGTTGCGCACGGCAAAGACTTTGCCGTGTGTATTTGTGTCTTTGCCATGTGTTTCTGGCACACGGTATAGATGGATCCTCCCGTAGTGATTGAACTGAGAAGAGGAGCAAGATTAATAAGGGAGCAGCATGGAAAGCCTTAGTACATGATGCAATCATATATACATCTGAACAGAGTATGCATTTTGTGCGTGAATTAAATACTGAAGAACTAATGGGACTTTGCTGCAGAAGAAGTAGAGGAAGATAATACAGGAGTAATTAGTAGCTAGCTAGTGTGGAAGAATATAATACCAAATGAGGATCCGCTGAGATCTCCAGGCACGTAACATTTGACAAAACATGGAAAATCACTCGAGTCTGCGTTCTGCATCAGAGCCATTGTACTAGAATAAACAACAAAAGCAGATAATTATCATAGAATGAAAACAACAGCCCTCGGAGGAAAAAATACTTACTGCACTTTGCAATATTGTCACTGCTTATCCCTCGATAATTATTCATGTTTCATAGCCCTACGTTAGTTGCTTGCTTAATTAGGACGATGATCCGTTGAGTGGTACGGAGACCACTCATAGTATAGGATTGTCACACTGGGCACAATGCTAAGGAATTGAGAAAAAGGAGTGAAATTGGAGGCTGGACGGGCAACTTAGGTGAAAGGGAAGGAGTGTTATGTCTTCAAAGTGGTAGCCCCATTTGTGCACACAAGGACCGCGCTGTGTCCGGTCCACGTGGATAAGTTTGAATGTACTATTTGAATGCTGGTGTTAATAGGCCCAGTAAACCATCGTAGCAACGGATTACTATAAGGTTGGAAGATTTCTGTACCCCCTTGGTTACTAGAGAGATGTCGAGAGGAGAGGAGGGAGCACTCTATCCCCAGATGATGACCGGCATGACATCGCATTGACTCGTCGACCTTATGGTGCCTGAGCGAAATTTTGTCTCATGTGGCTTCTGGGAAGAGTGTATGTGACGTGCAAACAGGTTTCTCCTACAGAATTTAAATTGATTTGAATCACTACCCCTCACAGTAACAAGTACCACTTATCTGGTCCGCCGGAACGTAGTAATAAAAGTAACATGATGTTGATCATGATGATTAATTTTCTGTGATGCTTATTACTTGTTTGGAAACATGTGATGCTTTAGCTCAAACTAAATTTAATTGTTCATACTACTTAATGAGATGCTGAAACATGAAAGTAAGGATCCACTTGTAGGCTGGCGTAGTGCTTAATTACCCTACTCGCCGACCACCACCTATGGTCAGGGAGTCAGTTGTAGATGGCCACTTTGACGGGTCAGTCTTGCTAAGCTTTAGTTGCTAAGGGTTTTGCTCTATGTGGTTTTCAGAGGACCTAGCTAAGCAGGGTGATGTAGGTGGATAGAACGATTGGTAGGAACCGTCTGCCGATGAAGGTCACTACACCCGGGAATGGTGTGACCCCGAGGAGTTCTGCGATGATGTGCCGGCACGGTGTTCTAGGGCAAAACGCATGTCTCTGCTGGAGGCCCTGATGTGTATCGACGTGAGAGCGCGATTGTATCCCTTCATGTCGCTTCCATTGTACTAGTGTGTTTACAAAACTTATTTGCTTCCGCACTGATGAGACTAATGTATATTTTTATCAAGATGGATGTAAAAGACTTGTATCTTTATCTCTATTGTATTTTGCCTATGTTTGTATGTTGTAATTGTCGGGCATCCTAGCGTGTGGTGCCACCCAAGGTGATCCTGGTGATAGGCTCACTTCTTCATGAAGCGGTTCTGTCACAAGCACCATTTACAAAGGAACAAATTGGCTAAATGATTTGAGAGCTCCCAACCAATAAGTCACCTGAACCTCATGGAATTAATGGTGACTTGAGGAAAAAATGTTAGCCTGTAATATCACCGGATTTCTATAGCCTACTCCAATCTTTCCATGCTGGCAACATTTGTCTACAGAGCATTAATGGGTCCTATGTCACATTTTGTGACTTCAGACCTACCTCTCTTCTTAATTCATCAATTAAGCTCATAACCAAGATCTTGGCAAATAGATTGCAGAAATGTATCCTTCAACTAGTTCATCATAATCAATATCGATTTATAAAAAGCAGGAGCATTTAGGATTGCCTTGCCTGGTCTTTTGAATATCTTCACCTCTCCCATCAATCAAAAAAAAAAAAGAATTGGTCACACTCAAGCTTGATTTTGGGAAGGATTTTTATAAAATTGAACACAAGGCTATTATACAACTGCTAAAAGGACGAGGACTGGGAAGAGTTTGGATTATTGGATGCAAATGATTATGGGAACTGGTACCCCTTATCTCCCTTGTTATTTGTTCTAGCTGCTGACCTACTTCAATTAGTAATGAATAAAGGAGTGGAAAGGGGAATCTTCACCCTACTAGCACCACAAAGCTCTGGATCAGACTTTCGAGTAATCCAATATGCAGACGATACACTGATAATCATGAGGCTTGTCCCAGACAATTGATAGTTGTTAAGGCTCTCCTAGTACATTTGCAGCTTCAACTGGTCATAAATTTAATTACAATAAGTCCATTATCCTCCCATTAATGTTGATGCAAAAAATGGAAATTCTGGCCAATACACTAAATTGTCAAATTGGGTCCATGCCTTTTACATATTTGGGCCTTCCTCTTGGATTAAAAAGGCCAGGTGTAGTAGATTGCCTACCATTAAACAATCCTTTTATAGACCCAATTAAGTAAAATAGTCTTCAACAGTTGAAATTTGGTGTGACTGATGTACTATATTCCCAATTCTATCTACATTAATTTATAATGCCTATTTTATTTCACTGAGTGACTATATATATATAACCACGACAGAATGGGGCAACAATCTTTTTCAATACATGTGAAATAATAAAAGCTATTTCAACATCCTCGGTCCTCATGCTTTTACTTGGAGCTGAAGGCAGTACACGGAAAACAATAACATGGTAAACGATGATTATGCAGACAGAACAATTTAAATCTGCATGAAATAAAATCCATTTGCTTGATGGACACTCTGAAATAGAGCTACAACCACAACTTCTTTCTTACAAGTATGCTACAACCACAACTTCACCAAGACAAACATTCAACTCCAGTTTTCGACAACTGTATAAGAGGCTACGAAGTTTGCAGTACAATTTATGTTCTTTATAAATAAACGAATGGAGGACATCATATTTTTTTGGTTAACTAAAGATTCAGCTAATTATATGGTTGTGGGGTGATGAATTGTTTTTTTTTAAATGGGCTTCATAGTGACCAACGGTACTACAATCAGTTTCAAGAGCTTTTTATATTTGAAATTCATAACGCTCGTTAAATAATGCGAACAGAGATGCAAAATTTTACAATGCTTGATTAACTACTGATAGGGCACCGACAATATGTGCATAGTGGACCCATAATCATCTTTACGTATGATTTCAATTCCCTGAATGTGTGCTTAGGAGCAACTGACTCTTTCCGCACATTGCAATAATTTCTTGTTGTTTCCGATAAATATTTTTGTGCCTGTAACAAGAAATAAAAAGATTCTTTTACTCATAATTTCTGGATTGGACTACAAATAATAAAAATTATTACCTCTGATGAAGTTTCAAGGGTAACCCTTTTGAGAATGAGTGAGTTTTGGAGAAACCAAGTTAGTGCACTTAGACCATCGGCCGCAAACCAATCTATGAGTACCAATGTCTTTAACTTGTTAAATTCTAGGGACGACATTATATCCCTGCTGAAATCAAACTGGGAAAGGGGTACAAGTGCAACATTGTAAGATCAAAGAAGGAATAGCTGATCCTGAAGAGTTCAGGAGCTCGAGGCCGGGAGGATGAGCTCAGGCAGGCAGAGAGGAGGAGCTTGGGGGCTCGCCAGGGAGGAGGAGGTCCGGGAGACGGTAGATCGAGGTTGGGGAGGAGCTGGCGTGCGAGGAGGAGCTCGCGAGGCGGCCTGCACGCGAGGAAGACCTTCAGCATCGGAGGAAGGCGACACACTGTAGGGGGGGGGGGGTCCGCGAGCTCAAGCGGGCTTAGAGGAGGAGCTTGTGGGGCGGGCCGCATGCAATCAAGACTGCAAGTGGCGGAGGGCGACGACGCGCTGGAGAGGAGGAGGTCTGGGAGCTCGGCTTCGGGAGGAGGAGCTCGGGCAGGGTAAGAGGAGGAGCTCAATGGCTCGCTGGAGCGGAGGAGGTCCCGGAGACGAGGAAATATGGCAGCGTGCCGGTGTCTTGACCGCACACCAAGGATTGGGTTGGCCGCGATAGACAGGCGCTGCTGTATATAGGCAGGCAATAGACACGCATTGCTTTTGAGGGGCGGGCCCACCTGTCAGTGGGCACAAGCGATAGCCACGATTGGCTTCCATTGAGCGGCTATTGTGTGTTGCTCAGTGACATATGGGTCCCACCGGTCAACATGTTTTCATATGGTTTTTTTCTATTACTCTTCTATTTTTATTTCAAAACTGCAATGCCCTTGCATCTCAATTTTGCTAGGACCAAATTTGTTAACTTTTATGTGGACGATATAGTTTTTTTAAACTTTTATATGGACCAAATAATTTAAAAAGTTCTAAAAAATTAGAGTATATTTATTAGGTATGACAGATGTGTATGCCAATTCTTACTTCAAAACTAGTACAAATTGTTCTGATACAAAAAATCAAATGAAATCCCGTTTTTGCAATTATTTTGGACATTTATGATTTGCAAACTACAGGGTTGTTTGACTTATATTTTCGCATCTCACTTTTTCACAAGCGTTCCAACTCATTCATATTTTATATATTTATTTAAAGTGTTTTTGCAAAAAAAGTAGTTCAGGTGGGACTATATGTCTCGAGTGAATCGGGTTTTATATCCAAACTCATCTTAGTTGGAACATGCATGTTTATATGTTTCAAAAATTTGAACAGAAAAATTCACATATGTATTTGTAAATGGCATGCATACAGATCGAATGTTGTGGTCAAATTCGCTATGGTTTATGAAATTTAAAAAATTAAATAAATGTTAAGTACATTTATAGATAATTCAGAAAAATAAGTTTGTGATTCTTACAAAACAAAGCGCAAATGGATAGACCGAATTTTTTCAAAAATTTAGAAACAAGAATCATTGAGTTTGGACAGTATTTGAGTACTTTATACAAGTTTTAAAATTTAAATAGAAATCAAAAGAATAAAACACACTACATTAGCGAACTAGTAGATGAACTAGTAATGGGTGTGGCTATTTTAGTTAGGGGACGCATATTAAGACTGCGGCCCAAACCGTTATTGTGATTTTAGAAAATATTGTTAAATTGTTTTAAATTGCTGGAAAATATTTGAAATATTTTTAAGTTGATTTAAGTTGCAGGATAATAATTAAAATATTTTAAGTTGCTAGAAATAATTAAAATATTTAAGTTGTTGGAAAATAATTAAAATATTTTATGTTGCTGGAAAATAATTAAATTGTTATTAAGTTGATTTATGTTGCTGAAAATTCATGAATGTATTGTTAAATTTATTTAAGTTGTTGGAAATTAATTAACCTACTTAGCAAATGGTTTTTCATGCTGATTAATGATGACGAAATGTTGTCTCAGCAATAATCATTTTGTGGTTAACAAAATTCTTTCATTAGCTATATCAGATTATAAGAGAAGTATGGATAAAAAGAGTGACCCAGTGGTCCCAAGCATTATTAATTAACTACTTTAAATAAAAAATGGCCTCTAACATGTTATCTTTTTAAAATTCATGTTTTTATTAAAAAAAATGGACACAAAGGACTCAGTGGTCCCAATCATTATTAATTAACTACTTTAATAAAAATGGCACTTTCCTTCTTATTTTTTAAAAATTCTCAATTTTTTTAAAAAATAAAAATATGGATAAAAAGGTGACCTAGTGGCCTAAGCCCTAGTCGGGGCCTCTACTACCAGAGCCCACCAAGAAGGTAGGCCCACAGGTCACAGAAGTGACGAAGTAAGTGCTTTAGTGATTTCGAAACGGTTGACGCAGTTGGGTTTTTAAGATGGAGTGGTCGATAGTGGGCGGGCGCGGTGGCACTAAACACCTTCTTGTCACGTGCATCCACCTCTATAGCTGTGGTTGGCTTCTTCAACAATGGCTATAGTGGCCTCAATAGCCACGGTTGAATACGTGGATCGTGGCTATTGGTAGAGGCCTCATTAGCCACGGGCCACAACATTGTTTTGGGAGGCATAGCTACAGTGCTAAATTGTTATAGTGTTTCTTTATTCTTATTAAATTCATCTCGCTACTTACATATAACGGCATAACAAACTATCGAGAAACAAAAATTTCATATCAAGCAAAGTAGGGAAACTGTGTAAAAGTGGAACGAGCCTATTATATTTGCAGCTACTATAGTAGACACAAATCACACATCACTGAGCTTTTTTACAACGAAATCACAATAGTGCAATTGGTGGCGAGATCAACAAGTATTATTAGCAAAAACGTAAAACTAGTTTAGGTACATGAAGTGTTTCAGTTGTTCCAAAAAGAACAGACGAACTAGGGGAAAGGATTCATGTCCTCCCTCCATCACAAGATGCTAGACATATATCTCTAATTTTTCTAATAAAGTAATTGTCATTTTGTCTCTTACGAAAACATTTTAATCTCTATTTTTTTCAGGCAACTAAATCCATATCAAGTGCGACACATGCCTACAACTTTAGTACATGCCAAGAGTAGCCGATGAGTAGCTACGAGTCTACGACACATAAGCTGAAGGTTTGGTGGGGATAATCCGTACTCTATAAGGTACAAGCAAAGTCATTGTACGGTGTTCGCTGGAACTAGGTTTTGACTTCTTGCGAGTGATAGATGTCATGGATAATATAACAAAACAAAAGCTTGAGAATTGAGATCCTGAGCAGGTATGGACCAGGTGACGCTTTCACCGATGTAACACACGGAACGAATCTACTGGACTGCTCCGGAGCAGTTGAAACTAACATAATGCTAACGTGACAGCGACTTAACCGAACCGTATTATGTGTTAGTTTTACCAGATAACGAGTCAAGAGTTACATACTTTTGTATTACTCTGCATACTCTTTGGACAGGTCAACAACGCCTTTGCTGACTGCTTCCTGGTCATGTTATGGACGCTGAATAGATGAGACACGGAGCATGTAGTACATCACGATCATATATTGACAGATAAAAAACTGCATTAGACCAGGAAGGAGCATCTGTGGGTTAAACCTATCCTATGAACGCCGATTAACAGACCATGTTCTAGATGGGCTACTCAAATAAAATGAGAAGTCCAACACACCACCTGTATACCTCGTCCCAGGCTCTCTGACGCTCTCTATATAGCTGGTTGTAACGGTGTCTAACCGGCAACCAGTACCAGTGCATGTCACAACTCCTAGATCGCTGATGTGGAATCACACACATCCTCTATGCGGACATCAGACATCCATGAAAACACTGAGAGCCTGGCACTCCAGCAAAATTCTTCCTAATTCAGTTCTTCGTGGAACTGCGAGCCCTAAATGAGAAGTGAGTCTGTGGTCAAAAGAGATTCTCTTTCATTCTCTACGACATGGAATCACTTCTCAAAATTAGGGCATGGAATCACTTCTCAAAATCGGGAGAAGCAACTTTGTTGAGCCCATATAAACCATGACTAATTAAAAGATCGGATGGTCTAGATTAATTAAAAGAAAGAGTCCATATACAACACATAAATAAAAAAAACAGAATGCAGAATAATATTTTCCTTGGACATATGAATGATGGATTATAGCAATAAGTACTCCTACTTTAATACAATACAACATGTGAACAGGTTAATTTTTTTTTCAGGCGAAGGAGAGTTTTGCATAGAAATGGAACAGGAAAAATTTTGAAAACTATCAGACCAAACTATATAGCCCAAAATAGGTGCGGGTCATCACTTTGGCAGGCTCAGGGCCCCTCCAATTTTAAAAGCTATCATCCTGGTTATGGGGGATGGTGTAGCCCCATGTTTATAGCTATTTTTTGAAATGGACAGGAGCGGAGGCAGAGTCAGCCCTTGTCTTGCTTCGTATATAAAACACAAGAAAAACTTAACGACTGTTGTTTTGTTTGTTTTGTAAAAAACAAGCAAAATAACTTAATAAAAAATGCTCAATTTTATTGGTTCTAGCAGTTCTCTACAGGCTTAGCACCTGGTGCAAAGCCGTCTTGACACCACCACTGGAAATGGAGGTAGTATAAATACTTTGAGCCAAAGAATCAGATCTCGTAGAGAATCACTTAAAGGGAATCTCTACCAAACACAGGCCCTTAGTTAACCTAAAATAGTTCATCACCTAGAGGTGAAACATGATTCATGTAGTATAATATTGTGAAAAGTGTGAAAACACAGCAGCTCTTGAGAGGAGTATTGCGTGACCTTCAGAGTCTTGGAGGGTCATCACTTAAATAACCATTATTTTGGAAATATCTGTTACAACTGAACCCAACTTTGACATGAAATTACAATAATCACAAGCAATGTGTCATCATATACTATATGCTAATGCCAGCAACTTGACTGTCTTCCCTTTTTAAGAAAAAATATAATATTTGTTTCTTTTTCAGTGGGAATGCCAATTTGTTTTCTCTTGTTGAGTTCACAAGATGGGGGAAGAAAGTTCTTCACAGTCAGCATTGGGTGGATCTGTGGTTCTAACTACTTATGCTTGAGTTATGTGATGTGAGTCATGATCTCAAGTGCAATGTGACCTGGTGCCATGATCCCTGGATAATGTACCTTGATGGAGACGTTCGCATTGACATCAAGGACACTGCTTGGGCAGCATGCATGGCCACCTAAACGACTTCAACACTTCGAAAACAAAAAAAAACATCTGGATACGGCTTTACACACATCATCAACTATGTATGGTCTCCAAAGTCAACGTTTTTCTCAAGCCCATTTTATCTGACAACGAAAACCATATGGAGCACCTTCTCTGACACATATCCTCAACTTTAGCACTTGACAAAGGTAGGAGATGACTAGCCACAACACGTAAGCTGAAGGGTTGGTGGGGGTAATCTAGGAGGTACAAAGTCGTTGTACGGTGTTCACTGGAATTAGGTTGAGCAGACAAAGCATTAGATCCTGAGCAGGTGTATTCCACAGGTGACGCTTGCAGCTATGTAACACGCAGAACTAATATGCCGGATCGTTCTGGAGCAGTTGGAACCATCATAATGCTAACATACGTAATAGTGAGTAAGAAGTCTTCGTTTTGCCAGATAACCAGCCAGAGGTTGCATACTTTTCACTTATTCTGCATGCTCTTTTATCCATTCACAACGTTTTTTCTGACTGCTTCATTCTAATGGTGATGCCTTGGAAAAGATGAGAGATGGAGTAAGTATATTGAACCTGTGTTACGATGATATAGCAGAACAAAAAAACTGTACTAGACACGAATGGATCACCGGTTCATTAAACATATTCTTGGAGAAGTCCAACAGCACCCAAAGAACAGGAGAAGTCCAACACAGCACCCGTATGGCGACAGGTTGAGGATACCCTCTCCTAGGTTTCGTTTAGTTTGTGATATTGGTGTCTAAAAAACAGCAACCTCCTGGATAGTTGAATGTGGAACCACACACATACTCTCTGGGGAAGATGAGACACCAGTCTGAAGACAATGAGAGCTGGATTCTAGGGCAAAACTAAACTACCTCCGTTTCCAGGGGTGGAGCCAAACCGCGGCCTTGCGCCACGTGCTATCAGCCAGGGGACAACTGGTAGAAAGTACAATTTTGAGCAAACCTTTATTGTTTTGGTTATGTTTTGCTTTTTAGTTACATACAAAACAAGAAAAATATTTTTATTAAACAACTCAAGATTACTATTAGGAAAAAGTCTCCCCCCCCCCCCCGACACACACACAAATAATTCACTTTGTCTGCTGTATGCTCTAAATAAAATCTTGGCTCAATTTGCTCCTGCGAAGAATTTAAATTTGTGTGATATACCCTAATGGACTTTGTCTTTTTATTTCTTTGCATTCAAGTTGAATTTGATTATCAAATTTTGCATGATATAGTTGGAACAACAAAATATGTCACAAAATCTATATCATATTTTTTGTACTCTTTGAATAGTTTGATACTAATCAACTATATAAACATGTAATAATAAAATAATATATAATTATTTTATTAACATAGGTTGTTGAGTTATCTATCATCATGCAGAATTTGGGCTTCTAATTCAGCATATATATTAAGAAACAAAAAAAATGGCCAATCAAAACGAGGGGTATATTAAACCAAGTTGGTGTTCAGGGGAGTAAAGTCAATATTTTGTTTAGGGTGTAAAACGAACATAGTGAATTATTTGGGGAGTAAAATAGACTGTTTACTTCTTATTATATATGCGATACAAGAGAAGGGCTGACCATACCTCTGCATCTTTCCATTTCAAAATGTAGCTACGAATTGTTGCCAATCCATATTCATAGCTAGAATAATACCTTTTCTAAAACTGGAGATAGTACATAAAGATATGAGGAACACCACTAGTATCAATCGATCATATGGGCAGAACACAGGAAAGTTAAATGTCAGCGGACTAGCCCGGACACTTGGGCACATGTGACATGTGATCTCCATCAGCCAGTATAAACCTATATTCATGGGGGTAAAAAGAAAAGGTTGGCAAAGAGAAACCTTGAACTGCAGGCATGTATAACTTCCAGAGATGACAAGTGTCAAAATGGATGAGAGCATTATCCTATAACGTGTAATTAAGTTTGAGAAACATACTAGTGGAAATTGGACTGGGCAAAAATAAGCATATATATAACGGTTGGGGTATGGAAGATAAAACACAAATTATGATGATGATATATCCAGTATAATACAATGGATCGAGGACCACGGTTTCATGGTACTATGTGTACATTTGTGTATTAACCCCAAGATACTATTTCTTACTTCCTCCATTTATCATTTATATTCAATTTGGTGACCTAAAGTTATACTCCTCGCATGCCATCAACAAATGCAAACTTCCCATTTATTGATAATAATAAGAAGTCCATTTTAATCCCTCAAACAATTCACTTGGTATATTTTACACTAAGCAGAATATGGATCAATATACTACACTGAAAAGTTAAGGCCCCGTTTCGGTGTTATAGTTTCTCAAAACCGAACACTAGGGAAACGATGTATATGCCGTATGTCAAAATGTGTGCCGTGTGCAATTCATCGGGCACATGGCACAAAGCCTGTTGTGCTGTGTGCCAGAAGTTGCACACAGCACAAAGCCTGTTGTGTCGTGTGCCACATGTGGGACACACGACACGAAGCTTTGTGCCGTGTGCTAGATCTAGCTCATGGCACAATTTTTTTGTGTGCCGCGTGTATTACTTTGGCACACGGCAAAATAATTTTATTTTTTTAACTCCTCTCTTCCCCAATTAATTTATGTACTATAGAAACTATATGTGGAACCTCATGTTACAAATTTGTGTATTTTTAGGAATTTTTAGTAAATTTGGTGCATTTATTTTATTATTGGTATTTCCTCGTGATAATTCAAGTCTGAACTGCAAGTGTTTGAAATATTCAAATATATTGTGAATAAACTTTATATTCATGTTTGTAACACTGATTTGAGGTCGTACACAGGCAATAAAGTGTAAATGTCACTCATATTGTAAGTGAAATATTACGAATATTGTGTTGTTCAAGGGTGTTTAAATTGTAGAAAATAAAAATAAAGTAGAAAAATAATGATATTTGTCCTAACATCACTATTTCATGCATGGATGTTGCGGTAAATAGTTGAAGAAGTTTTACACAAGTTGTCACGTACATTGCTTACTAGTGAGACAATCTCTATAGAAGTTTCAGAGTTGATGAGAAGAATTCTATATGATTTGAAACAATTTGACGGTCCAATTTGATTTTGAAGACAAACATTTTTATATAGGTCCCACATCACATGAAATGTGTCACGGCAAAGTTTGGGTATTTTTCAGATTGATTTAAAAATTTTAACTTTTCTTTTGCAAATATAGTGATTTAGTGATAGAAATTGAAATTGAGCAAAGAAATACATAAAATAATATATTTTTTTAGATCAGGCCCGAGATATGAATTAATAATGCAATTTGGAAGGTTGTTCAAAATATATCAAGACAATCTGAATTTTTTAACAAACATGAAATATTATGAATCTGAAAAATATTGTGCCGTGTGTCCTGGTGTATGACACACGGCACAGTTGTGCAGTTTGTAGTGTGCCATGTGCCGTGGATCTTGGCGTACGGTATAGTTGCAGTTCTAATTGTGTCGTGTGCCCTGGATCTCGGCACGCGGTGCAGAGCGCATATGGGGTCAGCCCGAAATTGCCTAATAAGTCAAAATCTCCCAATCGAGCCGCCGCCTGCTCCTTCTTGTTCCAGATCCGCCATCGCTTGCTCCCTCCTGCAGGCCCACGCCGTCGCCCCGCTCCTCCGCCTCCGCCTCCGGTCATCCCCGCCTCTCCGAAACATCACCAATATCGCCGTGGGATTAGCAGAGCTGTTCAAGGAGGCGGCGCGGCAGCTGCCCATGGACAAGAGCGGGCGGCCTCTGCTTGGGCCTCGCCGACCCGGTCAGCAACATCATCCTCAACGCCCTGGGGCTTCTGCTCCACGACAGCGAGCACGAGCCCCCGGGGAGGAGGAGGCGCACCAAGTACGGGAGCAACGGCTGATTCACTATTGCCTCCCAATCCCTCGCCGGCATGCGGGCCTTCATCAACAACGCCTACTTCCCCTACCTCAGCAAGATTCAGTCATGGCGCTATTGTACCAGGCCTCCCACGACCTCTCCCTCGCCATCAGCCTCGTCCGCCACGATCGACGGCAGCAAGCTCAAGGTCGCTCTCCGGCACGCCGCGGTGAAAGGGGACCAGGACCACCCCGAGCCCGACGTCCTGGCACGGCTCATGACGGCGCATTACCCCTTGGACCTGCTCTCTCATGTCCTGGACAAGCTGCAGGGAAGTGGTGTGCTCACTGTCGGAGAATGTGTGGATGCTATCAGGAAGATGATAAACGAGATAGAACAGGAACAGATGGGCCATCGTCATATCTCATGGTAAGCAAACTACATTGTCTGCATACCATGGCATTGACTAACTGGTTCCTGTTTTGCATTACTCGTATCTGTTTACTTGGCAACTACTTTAGTACCTAACTTACTCAAATCTGGGGAATCCTAGTTTCTGAATGTCCTTCCAATTGCTGATCAATTGTTTTAAAATTGTTTAGAAGTGCACAAGCCACGATTCAACACTGTAAACTATTTATAAATGATATTTGTAGCTTTTTGCTCCTAAAGTATCTTCAGGTGCCTACCAATCATTCTTAAAGTTCCATGCTGCTTGATATTTATATCTGATAAAAATTTACCTAGAATATGGACAAGAATAGTCCATGGAAAGAGTATTTTGTATGACTAGCATGGTGCATTATTGGAACTATTATTCTGAAATTGGAGGATTTCACTGTTGTTTTGCGGACTAAAGGTCTTGCATTGATCTAATATTTTTTTCTTGTATATAATGCGGATAGAACTGTGAGTTTAAACCCCTATTATATGTTATTTGAAAAGCTCTAGCAATTAAACTAATGGGGAATCCTATTGTTCTGTTTGTCAAATAATCACACCATGTAATTACTGGTGAACAACACCTCTGAAGTTGTACTTACGGAGCCATCTTATCCTTGATGTTGTTGCAACGTGTTATTGTTATATGACTAGTACTTGATAATTTGGAATCCTTTGTGACAGTGTGAGTGAGGTGTCCTGTAATTTATCTTAAGTGAAATTTAGTTCCTCTCTGTTTTGGTTGGTGCTATTTTTAGAACCTTTCGCCTGTCATTATTACTCATTATCTGGATGTATAAGAATTCTGAGCTCTGTGTTATTGTATAAGTTATTTGGCTGTACCCTTTAAAATGCTATTTCTGTTTGGTCCAGGAAGCATGTCTAGGATAACTACTGCCTGACACATCATAACGAAAAGTTGATAGATGACAATTCTTCACTTTCTTCTTACGTACGGTGTTCGTAATAACTCAAAGGTATGTCTTCTTTTAAGGAATAACAAAGTTTCTTCCAGTGCTTCATCAAAAGGATGTTTGTCTTGGTTGGTTGACGACAAAATGACACATTTAATGAGGCTGTGAGCATTCCACTTGATTCTCTTATTAGGTAACCAGTAATTAAATATCAACTCACTATAGATGTCACTTGATTGATAGGTCTGTTTCTCACCACACATCATGTCCAGAGTGCACCGAAAGCACTCTAGAAGAAGGAAGCACCGCTTCTTCCATGGCCTTCGCAAGAAATTGTGATCCCACGTGACAGACTTGGAAGCTAGGTGAACCCTTTAAGCCATTGTTAGGCATGATCTGTGTTATCCTGTCATCCCAGGTGCAGCGTGGTTATTCAGAGTGCTCCAAGCTTTGTTCCGCGGAAGCAAGTTCTTGCACACTTGTCAATTGTTGTTACTACATTAGCTACATTCATGGTATGAGTGGATACAGTTACAATGATATTCTATCTCAGTTGAGCCGTTTGATTTTGTTAGACAACTAGGGCTGGACTCCTGTAACTTAAATTTATCATGCTTATTTGTCCTGTTAAATCTAGATAGAGATATACTTGTTATTCTGGGTTGATCTAGTTGTAGCTATAAATTAACTCTGTCGATTCATCAGTTACAATTTGCCTTACTTTCTGATCCTTTTATTCAAAGCCATTTTGTTTTAAACAAAATTGCCTTCAGTAATGATTGCTAAACGAATTTCTTTAATCTACACATATATATCTAGCTTGAGTCTGGATACATAAAGCTTGAGTACTGTTTTTTTTAACATTGTGTCGAGTGTGCCGTGTGTCCTAACCCTGACACACGGCACAAATTGTAAGTGTGCCGTGTGCCGAAGGTGGCACACGGCACAGTTTGTTTTTTACGTTAATGTACCGTTGTTCTTCTTTTTTGTGCCGTCGACGAAAATAGCACACGGCACAGCTGGCAATAACTGGGCCGTGTGTCCGATAAAATACACGCGGCACAATAATTGTCCCGTCTAACAATATGCCGTGAGGGCAGTGCCGTGTGTTATATGGCTTGTGCCGTGTGCCGTGGGCACACGGCATATAACTTGTTTCCCGTAGTGGAAGTATTAAGAAATCACAGTTTTAGAAAGAGATCATGAGTGGAGATTTTAAAACTTCAAAAATAGTTGCACTTTTACCAAATACCATGGCTTTTGAAACTGCAAAACCTATTACATCCAAACACCTCAATAACTCCTAAAACCAAAGTGTTTTACAAAACCGTAGTATTATTATAAAACTCCAAAACTACTTTGTATCCAATAAGGACCTAAGTTGTTTTCCACAAAAAAAGTTAACCATGGTGTTCATACCAGTGTGTGTCACAACTATTCAGGCCAGTATATGAAATAGTATTTCTTGATTTCTCTAGAAAGTTAAGCTCTTTTACAAAGAAGTATGCCTCCTATCATTTTAGAGTACAAGTTGAATTTGAAGATTAAAACTTCACATGATAATATGTGACACGATAACATTTAGGGTTTAAAATAGACAAAATGAATTTTTTGATGAAGAATAATGGACTTTCTCATTGATAATAACTATTGAGGCCAGTATATGAAACAATATTTCTTGATTTTTCTAGAAAGTTAAGATATATGGCTCCAATCATTTTCTATTTGTAGAATTGCTAGTTTTTTCTCACCTGACATTTTTCTAAAGAAATTAAGTAATGGTCTAACTAGGGGTGCTCAGCACTGATTAAGGTAAACTGCTGTCAAACCCGCTAGCTAAAGGGCGTATGAACAGTGCCTGCACAGTTTCTATTGCTTTTGCTAGTTTTGCCACGGTCGGTCGGACAGTCGAGTTAATTAAATATGAACACAGTAAAAAGTCAAAAACATGAACAAGTAGGGATGTCGCAATATATTGTCTGCTAGCTGCAAACCTTTTACTTGTGGTGGACGCGGAAATGGTGTACTGAATCCTGCATCATGCATGATAATTCACAGCCACATCATCATAAAGATATCACTGATTTAACTAGAAGTTAAGCATAACCTAGTTAGCTAGCTAGGATCCTTCGTGACGAGGTCGCAAATCATCAATCTTCTCAGCGGGTAGTTAGCTAGTTTACTGAGTCAAGGAAGGAAATTTGACACACACGCGCCCAGTAACGGTTGGTTGGACATGGCTATAAATAACCTGGCCTGTCCGTTTGCACTTCTGCACAAACTCAACACAAGGCACATCCGCAGCACCCTTTTCACAAGTATTGGTGATCGTCTGAGAGAGACGGCAGCGCCGATGGCGAAGCGTGGCCTGATGATGCCGATGCTGGCGCTTCTTCTCATCCTGACCATGGTTGCCGCCGCCACTGCCGATGACCACTACTACCCACCCAAGCACCACTACCCACCTAAGAAGGATCATCATCACTACCCACCGAAGAAGGATCATCATCACTACCCACCTAAGAAGGATCACCACTACGACCCACCCAAGAAACATCCCTACCCACCCAAGAAGGAGCATTAATACTGGCCAGGTTATTGAGCTGCATAAGCAAGCTGCAGGACCTTCTGTCAATAAGAAACATGCATCTGCAGGCATGTGTGTGATACGTCTTAAGTACTTGTATTGTTTAGCTATTGTATTTGTTTGTGTGCACTGGTGTGTATGTCCTGCTGGCTTCTTATTGCATATGCCTACCTCTACTTTGTATCGTGTGATCACCTAAGCTATGAATAAAAAGGAGAACGTGTAGACATGTTTGTCTACCGATTTTTCTTCGTGCTTGAGATTTCTTTCAAGTCAATATAAGTCAGCATAGATGGAACACAGTACTACGGTAGTTCTTCCCTGTTGTTTTCATCTTTTGCTGTTTTTACTAGAACGGCAAGAAGCTGAAACAAGCAATGTTTGGCTTGTAAAAAGATAAAAACACAGTTTTCAGCAAACAAACTAAAAGCTAAAAAGCTCGGAGCTTCTTTTCTACCTTCCTGGTATGCAGTAAAGCTTAACATATAGTATTACAATAGCTAACAGTAAAAAATTCAGCTTCTCAACCAAAAGCAGTAGAACCATCTGTAAAAGTGCAGAAAGCTCGTGCTAATAATTAACGAAAGCAGTGGACTTGCTGACAAGTAATTAACAGCATTCATGCATGTGACGTAGATAATTGATGGTGGATCTATGTAGCTAAACTTATTTTCTCTACAAGCCAGAATATATTGATGTTGTAACTTTGCATCGAAAAGATGCATATAGCTCTTATTAACACAATGTTTTTCCTAATAGCACAAAGGCTTAAGCAAGAAGTAGCAAATAATAAATATAAAAACACACCTCTGTTGCAACTGAGCACCACCTAAAGAAACCACCAACTCGCTATGGCTGTCATCGCAAGAAAGGGGCTAATTGACCGTTGTTCAAAACAACGCCTTCAGGGAGGGAACTGACATTCAACAACTGACACTGTCGTCTGATCCAGAATGAATTACATCTGGTTCCACCCTGAAAAATATATAAGACCTCTCATAACCTCAGTTGCATTGCATCATGGCAGCCTTCTATCATCTTTTGGAAGGCAGGTTTCAGCAGGCTCAAACGATCATGTAAACAGTAGCAGCTTGGTGTTACCCAAGAACAGGTCGCTGAACAGAACAAATTCTACAGGAAATTCATAAATTCTATGCAATCTTCTGAACTGTCGTGAGCAACCATACATTGCAGTTCAGTGTTAGCTCACAGCATTGACCAGCTGTCACGCGCCTAATCTCGCAGACAAGGAAACTCGTTGATGGCCATAAGTTAAAGCCCCTGATGCGTAGACACAACTCTGACTAAATTGGCCAAACAGAGCAGGGATCCAGACGAATGCTTACACCTAAATATCCTGGTTTAGTTCTGGCGCAGCTTGGACAAGAACCATGCATCTGCAGCCTGGTACCCACTACGTCAAGTCATGGAACTGCTAGTGACAAAAGCAAAACTCAACCTAAGAGCAGAGGGTAGGAGGCACGTGACGAATATGGAGCTCACAGCGATGGAAAAGAAGGGTCTGATGAGGCGACACCATTGAGGAAGAGCAAAGCCGCACCTTGCATCTTGAAGCCAGTTCTGGTTCAGCGCGCTGAGTAGACGGACGACAAGCACTGCAAGAGATCCTCGCCGTAGCGCAACAGCCCAAACAGGTTGCAATAGGATCATCTGCGTTGCAATGTCAACGTAACGCAACCATTTTCGATCGTTGGGAGGCGTTGCTATTTTCTCCGATGCAATAGCCTATTACATCACAATTATAAGTATTAACAATTAATCTCATGTGTTGCAACGAGATGCGGGTGAAGAAAGGGTGTAATGGCAACGACCGTGGGTGTTGCGTGGTTGGTGCTTGCAACCATGGTAGATGTTGTTATTTTTCTTTAGTGCAACAATATATGATAGTTGCAAGCAAGGGTATTGCTATTTGTCTGTAGTGCAACAACATATGATAGTTGCAAGCAATCACAATTGCGACGCACGGGTACTGTTGTAAATACATTATAATGCAACACATGATAGTTGTAAGTAACTACGATTGCAACGCATGGGTACTGTCACAAATACATTATAATACAACGATATATGTTAGTAGCAATTGCATCTATGATGTTCCACTATACTTAGAGGAATCCCAACCATTTTTGCATCATTGCTATACCCTTAACGAATATCGCAACACAATGAAGATTGTTGGAATACGAGTATAGGATATCGCAACGAAGGAGGCACGAGACGGATATGGAGCTCACCGCGAGGGAAAAGCATACTTTGATGAGGTGATATCGTTGAGGAAGAGGATTAATCCGCACCTTGCATCTTGCGGTGAGTTCTGGTTTAGCGCGTTGAGTAGATGGACGACAAGGTTGAAGAGCTAGGAATTCATGAAGAGACAACGACTTTCTTCTATAGCATCAACTCTTGAACCTTATCTTGCATCCAGTGGCATGAGTTGTGTTCCCGGTTTCCTAGTCAAGAGCCACATCCAGAACATAGGCACAAAGAAGCTGAAATCCATGGTGTGTAATGAACAGGGATGGAACTGATGGTATCTCACCGAAAATATGGCGAGCGATGTCGACTTGGTTGTTGAAATAAACTTCTGTATTTGTATTTTCCCTGTTTTCTCAGTTAAGATAGCTGAGCATGAACTCGGGATTTGTCTGAGTCTTGCATGTGTGGCACACCGGCATTGCGATATTCGTGGTGTGCTCCATCGCACGGTATGGTCAGATTCCAGGGATCATGGCGTGCGTGTAGGGCAGCTTAACCGCCAAGTTAGTAGTGTCTTTAAATTCAGAAATATACAACAAAAAACGTTGCTCATTCTGTTCACAGCACCAACACTTGTGTCCACCTGTGTTCATCTGTTCTTGAGTCAATTGTTTTCTTGATCTCATTGCGTTCCTCATTGGAGATTTAGCCGACAATTGGCATCAGAGTTGTGTTCAAGATCCTATGCCATGGCCGCAATCTAGGGTCACGATCAGTTTGTCTCCAGGTCGCCGCTGCGACAGAGGCAGACGCTGTGATCTCCTTCTCCCCCTGCTAGAGGCAGGAACCGTGACGACGGCCGTCGCGTCGTGGTGGAGCGCCTCGTGAAGGAGACCTCGGCGTCAATCCAATACCCGATGCTAACAAGGACCAATTACAACGATTGGTCCCTGCTAATGCGCGTGAATCTTCAGGCTCAAGGCATGTGGCACGTGGTCGATCCTGAAGATGGAGAAACGAAGCAGTGTCGTGAGGATCGCCTGGCTCTCGCCGCTATCGTCCGATCGGTGCCTCCCGGAGATGCTAGCGACACTCGCCACCAAGCGCACCGCATTCTCGGCTTGAGAGGCTATCAAGTTGTGCCGCGCTGGGGTGCAGCGGGTGTGCTAGGCGAATGCTGAGTGGTTGAAGAAGGAGTTCACTAAGATCGCGTTCAAGGAAGGAGAGACCATCGACGAGTTCTCCATGCGCATCATTGGCCTCGCCAACAACATTCTCACTCTCGGTGGTAAGATCACTGGGGCAAAGATTGTTAAAAAAATGGTGCATGTTGTACCAGAGAATCTTGAGCAGGCTGCAATCACGATTGAGACCCTTCGTGATCTAGATAGCCTGACAGTCGAAGAGGTCACTAGAAGACTCTGCTTTGTGGAGGATCGGAAGAAGCCCAATGTTGACCAGCAAGGCCGTCTTCTCCTTAGCGAGCAAGAATGGACTGCCAAGCTCAAGTTACGCAAGGCCGGCGGGAGCTCCGGTGGCTCAAGTGGTGGAGGAGGTGGCCGCAAGCGCGGCCGTGGACGCGGTCGCTCGGGGGTCGTGGGCCGTTAGACCCCAAGTCCAGTGGGTCCAATGGTCCTGTTGGGGAGACGTCCAAGGACCAGTGCCGGGTCAAGATTGGCCAGGCAGACACTGTGGAAGCCCATGAAGAAGTGCCCAGTCTTCATCTGGTTGGGCTCGTAGAGGACTTGTTTGAGGCGTCGCCGCAAACATCGGCACCGGCGATGCAGCCTTGAAACACAGGAGCCTTTTAGTGAAGGCATGCTCTGAAACACAGGAGCCATGCAAAAATGACCTTCTGGTAGGCAAGTGGAGCATGGCGGCGATCGACGACTCGAACGGTGGAGTTTGACACTTCGAGTGTGGCGGCTCGAACCGTCCGATGAGCTGCATCAATGAGGATCCTTCCAGACATGGAGATCGACTTGATGGTGGCTGGTGGCTGCTGTTAGATAGGGGTTGATCAGACGTTATGACCGACTTCGATGGTGCGGCTGGAAGACGTTGCGGACGACGGCGACGGCTTTGACTTGCAGTCTGGCTGATGGGTGATCGGCTAAGATTGGAATTGTTGTTGCATGCTCAAGGTGGAGCAGCAACGGCGACGGCATTCTTCCATGATGGTGGACTCGGCTGTTGGGTGGAGGCGAATTGTTTTTGGGTGTTCAGTATGGTGGACTTTGCGTAGTGCTTGCTTGGTCTCGTCGGCACGCGCGGAGGCTTGATAGTGCAGCTACGTGTACGAGAGCAGTTGGAGAAGCAACATTCTCACGAATAGCGGGAGAACTCGTATGCATGCAGGAGAAAGAGTTGGAATCGGAAACATAACATGTGCATGCGATGGAAAATTCATGGTGCATGCATGGGAGACAAGGTGGGCCATGATGTATTTGTTTATGGATATTAATCCGGATACAATGCATGCAGGTGGGATTTGTTTCCTTGGTTTGATCCTATTCGGTTCTTCTAATTCGGTTCATGCAGGAGTCGAAGCTAATCAGGGTAGGACAAGGAAGGGACTTGCAGTAGGTGGAGTCCGTAACGCTGTGGACTTGATACGTTACTGGGTTCGGGCTTCTATAAAACCGCGGGAGGAGTCCACTGTCCACGAAGGATTGCAGCAACAGAAACAATCGGTTGTTCGTGAACCAACTCTTGCGAGGTTGACGGTGAACAGGCAGCAGCGATCAAGTCGGTTGATTTCGTCATGTGCAAGCGACATGGAGATCGACGGGCTTGAGAGCAGCGGGTTGTACATAGGCAGTGTACGGGAGTACGCGGCGACGTGCTCGGGTATGCAAGAGGCACATGGCTTCGACCTGTATTGTGCGTGTGCGGCGTACGCTGTGCACGTGCGGAGGTTCTTTCGACGGTCCGTAGCAACAGGCGGATGGCGTCGATGTCCTCCAAATTCGAGGTGACGAAGTTTGACGGGACTTGCAATTACAAACTTTGGCAAACAAGAGTCAAGGACTTGCTAGTGCAGCAAGGGATCCTGAAGGCTCCGAGTCAGACAAAGTTAGTCAAGCTGGATGATGAGAAGTGGTTGGAGATACAGGCACAAGCGGCAGCAACCATCAGGTTCTGTCTCTCCGACCAGATCATGTACCATGTCATGGATGAGACGTCACCAAAAGTAATTTGGGATAAGTTGGATAATTAGTTCATGTCCGACACTCTGACTTAGAAGTTGTATGTGAAGCAAAAGTTATATGGGTTGAAGATGCAGGAAGGTCTTGCTGAGCACATCAATGTCTTCAATCAAGTTGTGGCTGGCCTTGTGAAGGTGGACGAAGCTTGATGATGAAGACAAGACCATTATTCTTCTGTGTTCCTTGTCGAGTTTTTATGAGCATTTGGTCACTACATTGACGTATGGCAAAACTAAAGTTAAGGTGGCAGATATCAGGACACCGTTACTTTCTCGTGATAAGAGGATCAAGATCAAAAATGCTGGTGATAGTGATTCCACTGGTGATACTTTGGTGGTCAAGAGTGATCGAGTGAGGGAGACCGACAAGAAGAAGAAGAAGGGGCCGCAGTGCTACAAGTGCAAGGAGTGGGGACATGTGAGGAGGGATTGTCCGGAACTCGAAGAGGAAGGACGTGACAAATGTTGTGGTTTCTAGGAAGGATGACTCGGACAACGATGGTGATGTTCTTGTGCTATCAAGTGAGAAGTCTTGTGATGAAGAAGCGTGGTTGCTAGATTCTGCAAGTTCATTTCATGCAACACCTAAGAAGGAGTGGTTCTCTTCATATGTTGAGGGTGACTTTAGTTTTGCTCACTTGCGTGGTAACACGGTTCATCGTGTTATGGGAGTTGGCAAGATCAAGTTGACAATGTATGATAGACAAGAGGTACTACTTGAGGGTGTGCGGTATATGCTAGAACTTAGAAGAAATCTTATCTTGCTTGGTGTTCTGCACGGAGAAGGTTGGCTATATCAGGCAGTGTCGGATAGGAGGACCTTGAGAATGATGCGGGCTGGCAAGATCGTGATGATAGGCGAGCTGTCGGAGACACATCACTATAGGCTGAAAGGTGGAGTCATGAAGGATGGAGCTACAAATGTTGCAGCGTTCAGTCCTGGCGGCGAGGTGGCCTCGTCGGGCTGTTCGAGGTGAGCAGCAGAAGAGGTGACTCAAGTCTGCGTACACGGAGGTTTGAGAATGGGCAGGAGTTTATTGGATTTGTGTCGAATATGTGTACACAAGTCGGTTAGAAATTGGACTTGAGTCATATTAGGTGGATAGGGATAGAGTTTGTGTCGGACTTGTATTCTCGGGCTCGTATATACGTGGGAGCATCACCGTTGTAACTGCAAGAGACGACAGATGTAGTTGACAAGGGGTGACGACGGCTGGGAGAGGCGTGCCCTAGGGGCGGCCAGGTCGTATATCGGTATACTCCTGGATGTCTGTATTGCTACAATTATTATGGGGAGGAGCGCCCGTAGCCATGCCTCGAGGATGTAGGCACATCGCTGAACCTCGTACAAAAACATCGTGTTTTGGCGTCTCTCTCTTTTCGTGATCTTGTGTTCTTGGCTTGATGATCCTAGGGAATTGCTTCCGCAGCTGGTTTTCCTAATAAGTGGTATCAGAGCTATGGTCAAAAACCTGAAACAATCTCGGGGACCTCACACAGATTAGATCTCCTGGGCCACATCTTTATCGGGCTGTCGGAGGTGTGTCCACCCGGATGTGAAGGGGAGATGGGGCCACCCAATGTATGATGGGGGAGATTGTTGGGTTTAGTCCCACATGAGATATTCATGATGGGGAGCCAACTAATAAGATGGAGGGATCCTCACCTATCAAGCTAGTCTTTTGGGTTGAGGTGGTCTAGGACCTTGGTTGGGGCTCAGTTGGGCCTATGGTTTGATAGGTCCAATGTGACCTTAGCTGACGGCAGGGGCTCATGGGTACGATGAGCCGAGCTGCACTCTAACAATGGTATTGGGTACACAAACAGTACCAATGTCAGTGTCCAAAAAGCAATTTCTAATGCTTAAGCGTTTCAGTGACTCAAACGTTATCCTCTCCACACTCCAGAAACATCAATCAACAAGATTAAGATGCTTCAATGGCGGACACCTCGAGAAGTGAAACCAACCTGTACTAACAGACCAACTATCTCCAAGCCAGTCAAGTATCTAGAGACAGGAAGGCTCGCTGTCTAGGAAACCGATGTCACGCCAGAGGTTCTTAATCTTGAGCATCCCAACTTGGCACATGAGAGCATGCTGGACAGAGCTCAACGGTTTCAAGAGGCACATGGTACGCAACACCCTCCGCAGAAACAATAATACACCTAACACGCATGCTAGTGGCAGATTTCTAGAGGTTGCGCCAGCGGCCAGCAAGCAGACATGTCTGCACGACCTCTAACGTAGGCTGGAATTTTTTTCCATTATCTATAAAAAGAAAATGTAAAGACTAAGTATGGAAATTTTCATTGTCGACGGAAGTGGGTGAGATCGAGAACCCAGGGAATCCTTGTGGAAAAATTGCAGGTAGCGAGCAGTTGAATGGATCAGAGCAGAATGCAGAAATCTCCACATCATGACGGTAGAGCAGAGCAGGAGACGCAACTACGGACTGTTGACATGCTTCCGTACGTGCTCCTCGCCTCCTTGGAGTCCCGCCGACGAATGGAGGATTTACGGTCTAGAAGTGTGCCAGAGGTACTGGAATTTTTACGTAGAGACGCGTAACATCTTACTTTTTCAGGGTTATAGACTTATTACAAAAGCAGCACTCAAATGTTTGGAACAAACTCACGCAATAGTTTAAACAAGGTTATGATAAACGACACGTCAGGGACCTATCATGTGAGTAAATCTCCATCCAAATTGTGCGAAGATCTGCATTTACCAACACTTCAAGTCGCTGACATGATTCCTTTATTACTTGTTTGGCTTCGTCATTCTTCTGCAATTGTGCCCAAAATCGTAACTAGTGTGTCCGTCTGTATGGTACCTGCATATAAGTTTTCTTCGATGATTTATTAAAAAGAATATCATTCCTTCTTAGCTATATTGCCCAGCAAAACGCTGATGCACCTACAAAAATTTGTTTTTTCAGCTGCGTGCCCACTCCATTCAACCATGCACCAAACATGTGTCTTACACTACATGGTGGCAGCAAGTTAAAACATAAGTGCACTAATCTCCAAAGAAACTTAGCTTTATGACAATAAAAAAATAAGTGGTTTATCATTTCATCTTGTGGACAAAAACTACATTTTTGCTACCATTCCAATTTCGTTTTGCCAAGTTATCCTTTGTGAGAACTACTTCTTCTAAATACCACATGAAAATCTTAAATTTGAGAGGCATTTTCACCTTTCACAAAATCTTATGTTGTATAACTTTGCCATTACTCAAGATAGAATTATACATTGATTGTACAGTAAATAAACCATTGCTAGTTAGACTCCATCTAAACATATCATTAGTATTATTTAGTTGTACATGCGCAATACAACGGACTAAATCGTACCAGAGTTGTAAACTTTTGTCACGTATTTTCCTTCTAAAATAAATGTTTAGTATCAAAAACATTGCCTACTGTAAAACTCTTCTTCCTTGTTATATTATATAGAGAGGGTAATGACGACATCTTCCAAGACATGCCATTGATAATTGTTGATCAAGACACTCAGCATCGTGACTACGGTTATGAGAGACCAATGACTCGGGCCAAAACAAAACAGCTACAACTTGAGGTGAATCTTTTCATTAATGATTGTGAACATGGTTCTCTTAGGTTTCTGCCATTGCTGCTCCCTTGAGGATTGAGAGTGCTTCTCTACCATTTGTTCTTGTGTTTCCTTGTGATTAGCAAGAGCATTGCCTCTATCTTGCGTGGTTCAGGTTAGACATCAACCAAAGCATGTGGTTGGGCGAAATCATTTCTCACAGGTGGCTGTTTGAGCAGCTATTGGTGCCATCAGTTCGTATGGTTGCACGGGTCAAGTTATCCCCTTGATCCTACGACGAGAAGATCGGGCAAGCCCCCGCATCATCTTGGTATTCAGAGCTACGGTTTTCTCGGTAGGATCTTTATCCCCCTTGTTATCCCCTGTTGTTTACTATCCTAAACTGAAAATACCAAAAATTTCTACCTCCCATAACCCAATCTGAAATTTCAGTGAGTTTGGTTAGGTTCTAGTCCAATAGATCAAGTTTGGTTGCCGAATCTTTGTGTTTCCCTTCGTAATCTGCATCTGATTTGTTTTCCCCATTCGTTCCTCATCCAGATTTGAGTTTTCCCCCACGTTCTTGTGTTCTTGGATAAGTCCATTGTGATCCCGAAATGTTTTTCATGTTCTTGAGCTCGTTGGAAAGATTACTGAAAGCACTATCAGAATATTATATTCTTGAGTTGTGAATATTAAAGTTTGTTACTGATTTATACACGAAAATTTTAGTTACCGCTATTCTTTAAATTTCAGATTGCTGAAACTATGTTAATCGTTGCCTTTGTTCAAGACTTGAGTATATTCCAATTAAATCATTAGTGAACCAGGCCATCCTTTGTGATAACTTTGAACCTATCGAGACTAGTTCTATGTTATTGCTCAAGGGCTTTGCACTTTGTTAAAATTGAAGGCTAGTTCGAATATCAATTCGTTATTGCTATATAATCTGATGTGCTGATCTCAGTAGCAAAAAGGACAACAAAAATCAAAAAAATAATCAATCAAACAAAAAAAATTATCAAGTGCTGAGATCACCACATTGATTTACTTTGGTCATTATTGTTTCAATTCCACATAGTCTTTATTTGTGCAAATCTTGTAGCCCTGTCACTTATGTGAGCAATCAACTAGCGTCGCTCCATAACTTGTGTAGCACTGAGCTTTTGTTCTTAAGTTGAATTTTTATATTACCTCTTTTCTTTGGCTGCAACAAGTTCCCTCATCTTTGTGTGTGAGTTGCTAAACACTTTCCTCATTATCATTGGTTTTAATTTCAGCAAATCGACTTTGTTATCTTGGTTGGATTTTTACTTAAGTTGACAATAGCTTTAAGTTTCTGTTTGCATACCAAATCAACAGCCCTCCAAGCTCCACAAATAAGCCTATGTTTAGAATGCACTGTGACTTTGATTTCGCTTGATCTATCACAATTGTTGTCTCCTACCACCAAGGTGTGTGTGCAGCTCACAAATTCAGTAAGGATACATAAGAACTTCAGTGGAAAGAGAAGGTGAGACTGAGTTTTTTCACAAAGCCACATAACTTCAATTAGCACTTTGCCCACTAAACATGGCAGGTGAAGAAGGAGAGCAACCGAGCTATGTCATACAAGAGCAACTGCAGAAGATAGTGCAAGACTCCAATGCACAACTCAATGAGAATATGACTGCTGTCCAATTGAACATGGTTGTTGAAGTTGTGAAGGCGTTGAAGGCACAAGGTGGTGTAGATGCTCATGGTGGAGAACTAGATGAGACCGATGAGGAACATGCAGCTCGGTTGCAGCGAGAAGAAAATGCAAGAAAGAATGCACATGGGCGTGGACATGGTGGAGGAAGAGGTGGAGATGCCTTTGGTCGAGGAAGAGGCCCTGGGCGTGGTGATGATGGTGCAGCTGAAACGGATACAAATACTTTTAGATTACATCGCAATGACAACTATCATCGTCATTGCAATGTAAACAATGATCATCCCAATGAAGAGAAGTTTGGAAAGCTAAATTTCAGCATGCCTAAATTTGAAGGCAAATCTGATCCGGATGCATATCTCACATGGGCGTTGAAGGTTGATAAAATATTCAGAGTGCATAATTATTAAGACGAAAAGAATGTGCATATGGCTGCACTTGATTTTGATGGATATGGTCTCATTTGGTGGGAACAAATTCAAAACCAAAGAGAGGAAAATGGTGAGCTTCCAGTGGCAACACGGGCTGAAATGAAGAGGGAAATGAGAGCATGTTTTGTTCCAAAACATTATAAATGTGATCTCTTTGACAAACTACAGAATTTGAGGCAAGGAAGCAAATCTGTGGAAGAATACTATAACGAAATGGAGCAGGCCATGATTAGAGCTCGTGCGATTGAGGATGAAGAGCAGTCCATGGCATGTTTCCTTTCTGGTTTGAACAGGCCAATCAAACGTGTTGTGGAATTTTAGGCCTACAACAATGTGGTGGAGCTAGTTCATATTGCACAAAAGGCTGAGTGACAGTTGCATGATGATACCAAACCAAGCAAGAATTCAAGATTCAGCTCGAAGGTGTCATCAAATGCTCCAAAAAACACCAAGGTTTGATTTGGGGCGAGGAATATTTTCATCCGGTTCAAGCTCCAACAACAATTCTCGTTCCACTGCTGCTGAAAAATCAAATGCATCCCAAAATGTGGAGAAATCAGCTAGGCCAACATCATTAAAGGCTAATACTCCGGCGGCTTCTGCCTCCAAGAGTAGTGGAATTCAATGTTTTAAGTGCTTGGGTCGTGATCATGTCATGAAGGATTGCCCTAACAATCGAGTTGCGATTGTTACAGAAGGTGGAGAATATGATTCAGCTAGTGAGGACGAGTGTGAACTCCCTGCTGAAATTCACAAGAGTGATGATGCACAAGCTGAAAGTGAGTACTACAATGACTATGCATTTGAAGCCGGCAACACCATCGTGGTCACCAAAACATTGTGTTCAGTTGAAAGATGAAGAACAAGCACAAAAGTTCAATTTATTTCAGACCCAAGCCAAGGTAAATAACAAATTGGTCAAGCCGATAATTGATGGTGGTAGAGAAATGTGTGAGAATTTGGGGCTGACAATGATTATACATCCTCACCTTATCATGTGCGATGGTTCAGTGATTGTGGAGATGTCAAGGTGCAACACATGGTGAGAGTCACATTCAGCATACACGATTACACTAACACAGTTCAGTGTGATGTTGTGCCCATGACGGTTTGTCACTTGTTGTTGGGAAGACCATGGCAATTTGATAGACGTGCTATACATAATGGTTATGCCAACATGTTTGCTTTTAAGTGGCAAGGGAAAGGTGTCAAGCTACTTCCCATGACTCCCACTCAGATCGGTGAGTGAGCGCCACAAGACAAACATGAGTGGAAAAGAGAGCATGAGAGAAAAATTATGATTGCCATAGCCACAAAATCTAAGATGAGAGAGATGAGAGAAAATCCCAACATAACACATTTTGTACTCTTGTACAAAGACACAATTCTTTCAACTAGTAACATGACCTCTCTTCCTAGTGTTGTTTCTAATGTGTTGCGGGGCTTGAATGATGTTTTTCCTTGAGGAGGTACTAGCTGGCCTACCTCCACTTCGTGGAATTGAACATCAAATTGATCTCATTCCTGGAGCTTCACTTCCAAACCGACCACCATACCGGACCAACCCAGAAGACACTAAGGAAATTCAGCGACAAGTGCAAGAACTACTTGACAAAGGGTATGTGCGTGAAAGCCTTAGTCCTTGTGTTGTCCTTGTTATTCTTGTTCCAAAGAAAGATGGTATGTGGAGAATGTGTGTTGATTGCAGAGCTATTAATAATATCACTATCTCGTTATCGTTTTGACACCCCTACCTTGCAAAGCAAGAGGGATTGTCACACAGGACCATATCGGGAGACATTCAACGAAGTGAACATTCATTGCACATACATCAACGATACATTCACAATTTACATAAAAATTTAAGTGCTTCAAAATCAGCAAGTATAATATCCATTTTCACTTCATTACTACGATGCGATCTGCTCGAGGTAAGTGGTACTCATAACCGCGAGGGACGACGACATATATCGATTTACATCCTGTAGGAGAAACCCAAATGCAAGACATACGCATCATTTAAGAACACGTATGACCATCTTTCACGAGATCACCGTAGATATGAGCCGGGTCCACCCTTCAAGTGTATGTTCCCCTTGAAACCACAGTACGTCGGGTCCTAGGATAAACGATACAACCTCCATCTACTCACAAACTCATGCATCCACCGTGACCGACACTTAGCACAAAGGATGGAGAGACCGTCCAACACTACGACTCTCAAGTTACATTAGTTTACCAACTCCCATACGAAGGTATGCATTTGGTACACAACTCAATACTTGCTCGCGGAGTCACAACGAACGGTCCTCAACCGACACGCACAGGGCAGTGGCAAGCAAGGGCCAACCTTGTAACCGCATCCTACACATGCACTCCCCGTACGGTCTCCATTTAATTCCATATGAGAGGGTAATAATATTAAATTCCTAAACCGAGTGGTCTCCAAACCGCTCGGTGTTGGTATCGATGACTCCATTAAGCATAGCATACTAACGAAAAAATTTATACCTATCCAATAACCATAGGCATAGGGATCATAGTGCAACTAGTGTTACGATCAACTCCTATACGTAAATGCACAATACATAAACATAAACATTTTTGAATTTAAAACCCAAAACTAAACAAGTGGGATTTATGCACCGAGGCTTGCCTTGGCTTTGCTTGAAGTTAGCGTTTTTAACCAAGTTCAATTTAGCGAGATCCTCCTTGTGATTTCTTTCTCCGGTTGGGGTCCCTATATGGATGCAATGCATGATGTGAGTATAGATGCATACACAGATATTTAGTTCATGGAACTTTCTCAATAATGAATTAAAATGACAATGTGTTCATGAAATGAACATGCTTATGTATGAAATATGATGCTTGCATATGGATGATAGATCATGACTACATGTCAAGGGAACAAACTTCTAATTAAGAAAAACATAGATAAAGCAATACATAATAACATTACTTTGAAGCAAATGCAAGAATTTATCCTCTCCTAGCTGAATAAAGCATGGTACATAAGTGAGAGTATTTCAAAATATGGCATAGGGTTATGTATGACCATAAGCATAAACATAGCGTATGTCAAAATAAACATGCACATGCTATACTCCTGCCATAATTAACCATATGGCCCATGACAAATATGGTCATCCATAAAATGCAAAGTTTTGACATGAATTAAGCATATAAGGGTATATGACAATATGTGATGCAACTAATATTAACTTAACAATCCTAAATGAAGGAAATGGTTCTACAAGAAATTTCATACATGATCTCTTTCCAAATACATAAAAGAATCATAAACAAGCATAATAAACATTTATGCACCAAATGTAGACTTTTACATGAATGAATAAACAAATAATATGGCAATATGACATGCTATGTCAATATGAAAACTTCAAAATTAAGCAATATTTTTACCAAGCAAGTCTCATGTATAATCTTTTGTGTAAATTCATAAAATAGCAATAAAAAGCATAATGGACAAGCGTGCATAATTTTAGGACAAGATTTAAATAATTTTTAACCCTAGAAAATTATAGAATACCAAAGAAAATAATACTAAATATCATGAAAAAATGTATGAATGCATCAAAATCATGCACTAGAGGTTCAACATGTTATGAAAAG
The DNA here is from genome assembly GCA_031894775.1 of Chloris gayana. NCBI lineage: Eukaryota > Viridiplantae > Streptophyta > Magnoliopsida > Poales > Poaceae > Chloris > Chloris gayana. The sequence goes on from JAUNZO010004298.1 coordinate 296,813, forward strand.
TGCTCATGCCAATTTTCATGAATTTTTCATTTTCCAAGATTTAAATATGGATGGCTTAACAAGGTGTCATTTCTTTTCAGTTAAAACTTCAATGTTTTGCATAGAACCCTAGGTCAAAAAGTTTACCATTGCAAAGTTTATATTTCAAGGATTCCAAAACATTTTATTTTGCATTTTTATCACTTTTAAATCAGAAGATATGAATTTGTTTAAAGTAGCTAACAGATTTACCATTTTCTGGTTTTAGGGTGTGTGAACAGTAAAAACAAAATCAGGGCTCATGTATAGCTTTGGATCTTCAATTTCCCTAGGATAGGGCTGTGATTTGAGCATAAGAGATGGTTGAAAAAGATGGATAAGGAAGTGATACAACCATGGTGAGCTTAAGTGTAATCAAGAGCTCACCGGAGAAGCAAAAATCGATGGTAAAACTCGAAGTATTCTTGATGCCATACTTGAGGAAGAGCTCGGGGATCGACCAAACCACACCATCGCGCACCCGTCGTCCGCCATCGTCGCTCTTCGCCATTCGTCGTCGCCAAGCCCTCTCTTGCTTGTGAGCTGCCGCACCCCTTCCCCCTCTTTTCCCTCTTGATTCATCGCGATTTGCCCCTCTTCATCACTTTCCGCCGCCGTCCCTCCATGGACGCCGGTGAGCTAGCAGCCAGGAGCGAGCTCTTGCTCCTTTTCTTGTGCGAGAAGCTTCGGGGTAGCCTGCAGTAGCTTGTGCACGCAAGAATTTGGAGGAAGCTTGGAGTTTGCTAGGGTTGTGCGGGATTCCGTCGAGCCGCCGCCGCGGATCTCATCGCCGGTGACGCTCCGGTCTTCGCGGTGGCTCCCGCTCGCGTACATTAGGTTCGCGATGCTCACGGCTTGGTTCGGGTGCCCTCGCAGTGGAGTTTGGTGGTGTGCTGGTGCTTTTCCCTCGTGCGCGCACCGCCGTGGCAACTCCGGCGAGGCCTCGCCGTCGAGTCGTCGCGAACCGGTCCTCGTGACCACCTTGGTCGATGCGCGTCGGTGTGGGGATTCGTCCGGTGCGCTCGGTTCGTGCAGCGGCAAGCTGTAGCGCCGGGCGGCGAGGTTCTGGCCAACCCCGCGGCGGAGCAGCAGGCGGCGCCGCCCCTTCCGGCAGTCATGACGTCAGCCGACATCATCGTGGCTCCCGCTTAGTCCGTGAGGTCCGGTGGAAATTTTGGCTGGACTCGGTTCTCGTGGACCGCAGAGAGAGAAAGATGAGGGTGGGCCTGTGGACCTGGTCTATGGAATAGTGTAGACCGCGGAATATTCTAGGGGAATATTCCCTGGTTTTTCATTTTCTTAGATTTTCCTGAATTTCCATAATTCATTTATCTTTGGAAATTCATATCTTTTTCCTCGGAGTCTCGGAAAAATACGCGGTCAGTTGCGTTGGACTCGTAGCAACGTTCTCTACGCGTTAGTGTAGCTTTTGGTCATGTTCTAGTACCGTAATTTCTGTCGTTCGTTTCGTCCTTTTTCCTATTGCCTCGATTTGCGTGCCTAACCCCTGTTTTGCGATGTGTCCGTCGGAGGGTGCCGAAGAGTTCCCGTCGGAGCCGCAGTTTGAGGAGTTTCCACCAGAGCAGCCGTACGAGTACCCCAACCCGGCCTAGGACCAGCGTTTTCCGTGCAAGCCGCAATCCTTCATCACTCTTGGACCTATTTAGCAATTTGCATTAAATTGATCCATGCATGTGAACTCGTTACATGCACTTCTAGTTTACCTATGCCATACTATGCCATCCTTGCCACCGATTGCCATAGGTTGTTCTACTGTTACTACTCGCATGCTTAGTAATTGCTTAGTTGCCTAATTGAACCCTACATGATGATTATACATATTTTTGTGTAAAATAAATTGTAGGTGTTTCTTAGGTGTCGAGTTTCTGTACTAGATACCCTGTAGCACCTTTTGCGGGGGCGAGTGTAGGTGGTTAGGTGCTGGGAGACTTTTGGGAAGTCTCTATTTGGAGAGTACTCGTTACGGGTACAGTTGTGTAGGGGCCTTGGGCTATGGGGTCCCCGTTGTGGTGACACTCGTTGTTGAGAATGTTGTTTTGAGGAGAGGGTTGGTGACTCGCCCCGGCAGCTTAAGGACCGGTTCTTGTGCGTATACCTCTCTTGATTTTTCTAGCATACCACGTGACTTGTATGGGCGGGCTGGATCATGACACTTAGCGGAGGACCGCATGGCCCGCCGTGGTGTAGAGAATAGTGGTAGTGGGTTGTTGGAGCGTTTGTCTCGACCCACGAGCCGAGGATATCCCACCCGGCCCGTGGTACACCTTGTCACACCCTTCAGGACCTACTTTTCCTATGTTGTGGTTAGAGGATACCGGACTCGAGGGACGGGCGCCTACCGATCAATGCTTTGTAGAGTGATCTTGTGAGTGTTGCTTTGCTTGGGCCACGACGGTGGTCTTTTGTTTGAGTACCTTTTCACGTGGGTACAGTTGCTTACTCTCTGCAGAGATATATTAAATCTATACGTATAGTCTAGCCCAAAGTATGGGCACAACCGAGAGAAATCCACTTGATTAGCATTTACTACTTCTCCCCTCCGATAGGTGTTTTACTTCCGGCTTCGAGCTGTGGTTCCAGTGGAGGTGTGCTGGACATAAGATTTGACCCTTGCAGGATTGTGTTGTTTCCTGTAAGGCCACTTATAAAATCTTGACTAATAATAAAATATGCTTCACATAGACTTGAGGAATAAACTGCTTTAGGTGCTAGCCCTTGCCTATCCTTGAATCATTCGAGCATGCATACATTGTTGCTAGGTAGTTGCGGCTTGCTGAGTACTTTATGTACTCACGGCTTTCCCACTTTGTTTTTCGGACGCCGGTGTAGAGGAGCCAGCTGAGGGAGCCGACGGAGTGGAGTGACGGTCTCGCCTACACTCGAGTTGCTTGTGGGTGTTGGTCTTCATCGCCGATCTTCATGTGAGATGCTTCCGCTACACTTCCGCTAGATTTCATCTTTGTTATCGCGATGGCCTGCGTGCCACGCTTTTGTATGCATGAGATTGAGATTTGAGTATAATAATGTACTATTAGAGATTTTATTATCTTGCCTGGTTTTCATTCTTTAATTATGGTTTTTCTATGCTAACTTGTGATGGATGTACGTGCCACACTCCTGGGAGTGGCATAGAGGTACAAAGGGTTCGGGTTTCACTTGGGTGAAATCCGGGTCCTCACGGTTGGTATCGAGCCATACTTGACTCGTAGGAACGAGACCCGTAGAAACTGGACGTAACCTTATTCGTGTGGGGTAAGTCACAAGAAGTTGCTTTTCAAGAGCTTAAGAATTGTTTAACTTCAGCCTCATTGCTTGCTTTACATGATTTTCAGAAATCTTTTGATATAGAATGTGATGCTAGTGGGGTAGGCATAGGAGGTGTCTTGATGCAAGAAGGAAAACCCATAGCATACTTTAGTGAGAAACTTGGTGATGCTCAGCTGAACTATACTCTTTATGATAAAGAATTGTATGCTCTAGTTCGTGTGCTCGAAACTTGGCAAAATTATCTTTGGCCTAAAGAATTTATCATTCATTCTAATCATGAGGCTTTAAAATACTTGAAAGGCCAAGCAAAATTGAATCGTAGGCATGCAAAGTGGGTTGAGTTCATTGAGTCTTTTCCCTACATTGTCAAGTACAAGAAAGGGAAAGAAAATGTTGTTGCTGATGCCTTATCACGAAAAAGTGTTTTGCTTAATCTTGGAGGTCAAGGTTCCAGGATTAAAGAGCATAAAGGAATTATATGCTACTGACCTTGTTTTTGCAGAACCATACTTGAAATGTCAAGGACAAAAGGGGTGGGACAAGTACCATTTGTACGATGGGTTCTTGTTCCGAGCTAACAAATTGTGTATTCTCGATTCGTCCATTCGTTTGCTTTTATTGCAGGAATCACTCGAGGGTGGAGTGATGGGCCACTTTCTGAGAGAAAAGACCTACTTGCTGCTGAGTGACCACTTCTATTGGCCATGGATGAGGTGTGATGTGAAGAGGTTTGTGCAACGATGCACAACTTGCCACAAGGCTGAATCAAAACTGAACCCCCACGTTTTATATACTCCACTCCCCACACCAAATGCTCCTTGGGAAGGCATAAGCATGGATTTTGTTTTAAGATTACCAAGAACTACGAAGGGGAGGGATTCAGTTTTTGTTGTTGTGGATAGGTTTTCTAAAATGGCACATTTTATCCCCCGTCATAAGAGCGACGATGCGTCGCATGTAGCTGACTTGTTTTTTAGGGAAATTGTGAGACTGCATGGCGTACCGAGGACCATTGTTTCAGACCGTGATGTGAAGTTCATGAGCTATTTTTGGAAGACTTTGTGGGCCAAGCTTGGGACAAAGTTGTTGTTCTCAACAACTTGTCACCCACAAACAGATGGACAAACGAAGGTGGTGAACCCTACTCTCTCCATGCTGTTGCGAACAATGATCAAGAAGAACCTAAAGGAGTGGGAGGATTGCTTGTCACATGTTGAGTTTGCATATAATAGGGCAGTTCATTCAACAACGCAAATGCGCCCATTTGAAGTTGTGTATGGTTTCAAACACATTACACCACTTGATTTGCTGCCACTTCCACTTCAAGAGCGTGCAAATATGGAGGCCTCCAAGAGGGCAGATTATGTGAAGAAAATACGCTTGAAGACAAAGCAAGAGATTGAGAAGAAATCAATGTCTATGCCGCCAAGGCAAACAAGAATCGCAAAAAGATAATATTTGAGCCCGGTGATTTTGTTTGGGTTCATCTTTGGAAGGATAGATTTCCGAAGAAACGAAAATCCAAGTTGTTGCCTCGAGGTGATGGTCCATTCAAGGTTCTGACAAGAATAAATGATAATGCCTACAAGATTGAGCTTCCGGGAGATGAGTATGCAGCGAGCAACACCTTCAATGTTGCTGATTTGTCTCCATTCTATGGTCATGAATAATCATAGTCGAGGTGGACTCTTTCTGAAGAAGGGGAGGATGATGAGGACATCTCCCAAGACATGCCATTGACAATTGTTGATCAAGACACTCAGCCTCGTGACTACGCTTATGAGAGAACAATGACTCGGGCCAAAACAAAACAGCTACAACATGATGCGAATCTTTTCATTAATGATTGTGAACATGGTTCTCTTAAGAATTATGTACTACCTAATGGAGGTACATTACTTGTTCTCAGGTTTGAAGCACAAGTTTAGGGTGTGGCGACCACTTGACACCCCAAGAGAGCAAGTTGAAGTCGAAGGACTGAAGCAGGGATTCTGTTCTCCAAATGTCGGATCAATTCTGTATTATTATGGAGGAGATCATCATATGTTTTATATATGGATGGAAATAATATGAATTCTACTTTCATCTGCAACAAACGGCACCTCTATCGGAGCTTTGTGGATGGAGTTATGCCCATTTTGGAGAAGACTGTTCCAGAACCGTTTCATTTCGTAGGATGTTCCTTTTGTTCAGTTCGGAGTGTCCGATCTAAACATTGTGTTCCTTTTGGTCAGTTCGGAGTGTCTGATCTGAACATTGTGTTTCTTTTCTTTCCTTTACGACTTTTGCTTGCCTGTTTCGCCACAGGCCCATCTAACTTTGGTTTAGCCCAACTAGGAGGGGTGTTGTCACACCCGATTTCAATAACCGAAATCGCATTCATCTATTTGCGTGCCTAGGATCAAGTTTTCACGCAACGGGACAAATTACGTGATAAAAGAACAATATCATTATTAATTCATTAAATCTTTACATCAAGGAGGTCTAAAGTAAAAGATTACATTGCAGCGGAATTTAAACTAAGCGTTGACGTCCTTCGGTTCCCACAGAAGTCGACCGGAAGACCGCAGGCCTAGACCACTACTTCAACCGTCTACTCGAATGATGTACCTTCGGCCTTCACTTCTGAATTGTGACATGATGCAAAACGAGAGGCAACAAACGTATGAGTACATTACGTACTCAGCAAGTGGGGAAAGTATGACATGATTGGCCAGTCAAGAAAGGCTAACGCAGGGTTCAAGGCATAGAAGCACCTATGTCTAGTTCATTAATTAAGCAGGCTATTTACTATGTGATGTAACTCTAGAGATCCATCAATTATCCAAACCACGCATGTCTCCTTCCCGAGAACCATGCATCCAAACCATTACCATCCCTCTAATCCGAGTGAGGGTCCATGCCGCTCTTGACCGTGAACACTGCTGTCATGGCAGTTTTCACTCTGCAGAGGTCGTACAAATTTCCCCACGAGGAAGTGATTTCGTCCCCTGTTGCCAGGTGGACTAAAGTCTCCATTTCGCCCGTGTTATCAAACACGTAACACACTTCCGAGGTGTGTGGCCAAGAGATCACCTCCAAGGCTGTTCACGGTTTCCTCCAGTTTTGTACGCGTCCACTAGGAGATCCACTAACCTGAAGGAGGAAACCCTCCACTCCGGCGGCTTCACTCCCTTGTGCCAGATGGTTCCGAGACCTCGTCTCTTCGCCACGCCTCCCCTAGGACTGCCGGTATTCCCCAGCCACAGCCCCCTCTCCTTCGCGCGTACTCGATCGGCATCTACCGTATACTAAGCCAAGCCGCGCCCATACTTGGCTCGTGGCTGTACGGTTTAACATGGATGGTCGCTCCACGAACCGGTCCTTATGATTCGGGTGATATCATTCCATGGAACTACCGGTACACCCCAGCCATAGTTCCTCCACCCGTCACCAAAATCAATATTCGATATATAAACAAGCAACCATGATCATTATGTTCAAGTGGATCATTAACAAGATTAATATTTATCATATCTTAAACCCAATTAAAGCAACTAAGCATGATCTACCCAAGTCTACAACTAATTCCACCCAGGCGACAAGGACAAGTACGGAAAAAGACATGACACATTGGGTTCATATTATAACAGCGATGCAATCATGTGCAGATAGAAAAGGATTAGGTGCAAGATGCATCAAGTACACTTTCCTCTTTCTCTTTTTTGCTCTTGAATATATCTTCGACTCTTGCTTTTCGAATTCCTTGTGTCAATCGTCTTCTAATTACATCACGTCGAGCAAGCATGCAAACAAACATACAAAAAAAAACTAAGAAACAGAACAGTTCACCATATCAAAAGACTATAAAAGCATTACTAAAAGAAGGTACGCGTCTCTACGATTCCGTGGACGCAAAAGTCACCTAAATCGGAGCTATGAGTGAAAAGTTATGATGTTTTAAAGATCAAGGACAGGTTCAGGAAAAACAGAAACGCTTAGGGAGAGAAACGTGAGCGTTCCCATTGATTGATTGCACAAATAAATATTTCGTTTGAACAAGATTATCAAGGATAGTGTGGAACATATGAAACGCAAGTTTGAATTGTTAGGAATGCACCTCAACCAGAGATCGATGCATGAGGATGAGATGAGATCGCGCAGAGGCAGATTGCACGCCGACCGCGTTCCTGGATGCGTCGGGTTAGATCACGGCGGGGTATTTTGTATACGTGACGTCGACTTCCTGGAACACACTGTGGTATAGATGGTTCATCAAGAAAAGATGGAAATCAATCACAACAGAGATCATAATTACCATCTAGCGTGCTGGACAGATCCAAAACAGCGAGTAGTGCTCATTGTGAAGCAGTTTCCCGTCGATTCACGTCACCTCTTGGTCTCATATATTGATATGTTGAAGACGACTTCATTGCGCACCAGTGGATCAATTTTGGTGCTATTTGGTTGGGTAGATCGCCGGGAACGTTGGTGTCAATCAACGACAGGGTGGCTGGTTGCGAGAGCAGGGTGGAGCGGCGACAGCCTGACGGCGTGATGAGGGCTTGAGGGGGTGGGGAGGACGTGGGAGGGGCCTTCTTTTTATAGGGGGTGGGGTTGGTGGGGAGAATAAAAGGAAGGGTGAAGCAAGGTGATTAATGCTATTAATTGTGCGTTTAATTGCTTGTTTTCTTTCCTTTCAAGTGCACAGGATGAATTTGGAAGGTTAATGTATCCAGGTTCATGCATGTGGTAGGTGGAGAGAATGTAGAATATTGAGTAGAGATATGTCCAAGCATTTTCGAAAGAAGAAAATAAAAGATGGACGGAGATGCGATGTTACCGAAACAAGTGGAAAGATGACATAAGAAAATGCAGGGGGAGAGTTGGGCTACCCGAAAAATTGGCCTATGAGCGTGTGAAGGGTCTTTCTTTTCCTTTTCTATTTCTAGTTCCTAATTCCGAATTTTCTAAATCACTCCAAAACGATTTCTACTCGGGTTTTCAAAGATATAATTTGCACCCAATAAAACCTAATGCAACTAATCCAATATGAATGCAACAAACAAGTAATTATATAACCTAAATTATAATTGGTCACAATACCAAATTGATCAATCATAAGGAAAAGTCATTTCATTTGTTGAAAACATTTTGAACCTAAAAACTTCTTATTAAAAAATAAAATACTTTAAAGAAAATTATTTTATTGAATAAACCATTTTCAGAAATCACATGTATGAGATGAGGTCGCGCAGAGGCAGATTGCACGCCGACCGTGTTCCTGGATGCGTCGGGTTAGATCACGGCGGGGTATTTTGCATACGCGACGTGGACTTCCTGGAACACAATGTGGTATAGATGGTTCATCAAGAAAAGATGGAAATCAATCACAACAGAGATCATAATTACCATCTAGCGTGCTGGACAGATCCAAAACAGCGAGTAGTGCTCATTGCGAAGCAGATTCCCGTCGATTCACGTCACCTCTTGGTCTCATATATTGATATGTTGAAGAAGACTTCATTGCGCACCAGTGGATCAATTTTGGTGCCATTTGGTTGGGTAGATCGCCGGGAACGTCGGTGTCAATCAATGATAGGGTGGCTGGTTGCAAGAGCAGGGTGGAGCGGCGACAGCCTGACGGTGTGATGAGGGCTTGAGGGGGTGGGGAGGACGTGGGAGGGGCCTTCTTTTTATAGGGGGTGGGGTTGGTGGGGAGAATGAAAGGAAGGGTGAAGCAAGGTGATTAATGCTATTAATTGTGCGTTTAATTGCTTGTTTTCTTTCCTTTCAAGTGCACAGGATGAATTTGGAAGGTTAATGTGTCCAGGTTCATGCATGTGGTAGGTGGAGAGAATGTAGAATATTGAGTAGAGATACGTCCAAGCATTTTCGAAAGAAGAAAATAAAAGATGGACGGAGATGCGATGTTACCGAAACAAGTGGAAAGATGACATAAGAAAATGCAGGGGGAGAGTTGGGCTACCTGGAAAATTGGCCTATGAGCGTGTGAAGGGTCTTTCTTTTCCTTTTCTATTTCTAGTTCCTAATTCCGAATTTTCTAAATCACTCCAAAACGATTTCTACTCGGGTTTTCAAAGATATAATTTGCACCCAATAAAACCTAATGCAACTAATCCAATATGAATGCAACAAACAAGTAATTATATAACCTAAATTATAATTGGTCACAATACCAAATTGATCAATCATAAGGAAAAGTCATTTTATTTGTTGAAAACATTTTGAACCTAAAAACTTCTTGTTACAAAATAAAATACTTTAAAGAAAATTATTTTATTGAATAAACCATTTTCAGAAATCACATGTATGAGATGAGGTCGCGCAGAGGCAGATTGCACGCCGACCGCGTTCCTGGATGCGTCGGGTTAGATCACGGCGGGGTATTTTGCATACGCGACGTCGACTTCCTGGAACACAATGTGGTATAGATGGTTCATCAAGAAAAGATGGAAATCAATCACAACAGAGATCATAATTACCATCTAGCGGGCTGGACAGATCCAAAACAGCGAGTAGTGCTCATTGCGAAGCAGATTCCTGTCGATTCACGTCACCTCTTGGTCTCATATATTGATACGTTGAAGAAGACTTCATTGCGCACCAGTGGATCAATTTTGGTGCCATTTGGTTGGGTAGATTGCCGGGAACGTCGGTGTCAATCAACGACAGGGTGGCTGGTTGCGAGAGCAGGGTGGAGCGGCGACAGCCTAACGGCGTGATGAGGGCTTGAGGGGGTGGGGAGGACGTGGGAGGGGCCTTCTTTTTATAGGGGGTGGGGTTGGTGGGGAGAATAAAAGGAAGGATGAAGCAAGGTGATTAATGCTATTAATTGTGCGTTTAATTGCTTGTTTTCTTTCCTTTCAAGTGCGCAGGATGAATTTGGAAGGTTAATGTGTCCAGGTTCATGCATGTGGTAGGTGGAGAGAATGTAGAATATTGAGTAGAGATACGTCCAAGCATTTTCGAAACAAGAAAATAAAAGATGGACGGAGATGCGATGTTACCGAAACAAGTGGAAAGATGACATAAGAAAATGCAGGGGAGAGTTGGGCTACCTGGAAAATTGGCCTATGAGCGTGTGAAGGGTCTTTCTTTTCCTTTTCTATTTCTAGTTCCTAATTCCGAATTTTCTAAATCACTCCAAAACAATTTCTACTCGGGTTTTCAAAGATATAATTTGCACCCAATAAAACCTAATGCAACTAATGCAATATGAATGCAACAAACAAGTAATTATATAACCTAAATTATAATTGGTCACAATACCAAATTGATCAATCATAAGGAAAAGTCATTTTATTTGTTGAAAACATTTTGAACCTAAAAACTTCTTATTACAAAATAAAATACTTTAAAGAAAATTATTTTATTGAATAAACCATTTTCAGAAATCACATGTATTTGTAAATTAAACTATTTTCGTAAACATAAACATTTTCATAGATCAAAGGCATTTTTTTCAACAAAGTATTATAAAAAATTCAATATGTATTTATTAAGAAAATGTTTTCATTAGCAAGCCAAATAAATGGTAAATTAGTAGAATTCAACAAATAATTTTGAATCTTTTTGAGAAATGAAAGATTTTGGTAGGAAAGTGGTTCACATTCCAAAATTGAAATTTTGGGATGTGACAGGTGTTCCTAGTATAAATAACCCTTGTACACCTGGTGGAAACCCTAACCACGAATTGAACTCAGAAAATAGAGAAAAGTCAACTGCTCTTATCCTTAGGGTTGTGCCATTGCTGCCCCCTTGAGGATTGGGAGTGTTTCTCATACCATTTGTTCTTGTGTTTCCTTGTGATTTGCAAGAGCATTGCCTGTACCTTGCGTGGTTCAGGTTAGGCATCGACCAAAGCGTGTGGTTGGGCGAAATCATTTATCACAAGTGGTTGTTCGAACAGTTGTTGGTGCCATCGGTTCGTCAGGTTGCACGGGTCAAGTTATCCCCTAGATCCTACAACGAGAAGATCGGGCAAGCCCCCGCATCGAGAGGGATATTGATCTTTGAAAGTGAAGCTCCCGGACCATCTATCTTCCCAGAATCCGACATGTTGCCATTATTCAGTTGAAAATCCTAAACTTACGAAAGTCTGTTTTACTTTCATTAATCTAAACCAAAAATGCGAGTCACCTGATTTCCTCTCTACTTGTGTAATTGTTTGATTTCACAAGTATTTATTCCTTAAAACCTATTGCCATAATCCATCTTCATCAATTAGCTTATAAAGCCACTTACTAAAAAGACACTGATTTTGGACATCCAAGTTTTTAATTCCTAGGCCCCCTATTTCCTTTGGTTGACATAGGATGTTCCACTTTGCGAGTCTATACTTTTTCTTATGCTCATCAGTTTGCCAAAAGAAGTGGGATCTGTAATAATCTAGTTTCTCCATGACTCCATTTGGAACCTCGACAAAAGATAACATAAACATTGTGATGCTAGTTAAGACGGAGTTGAATAAAACCAACCGCCCTCCAACTGATATATGCTTTCCTTTCTGGCTACACAATTTCTTTTCGAATTTCTCTGCTATAGCTTTCCAATCATTCTTGCTTAACTTCCTAACATGCATTGGAATGCCCAGGTACCTGAATGGGTAATTTCCTGCTTGGCAACCAAATAATTGTGAATATTGAGTTTCATATTCCTTAGTTTGCCCAAAACAAAATACCTCACTTTTGTGGAAGTTAATCTTTAGTATTGATAATTTTGTATTAGTGTCTTTCAACATATCATGTTCCATAAACAATATTGTGTGATCTGATATCTCTCTGTTTAGTGCTACAATAGTCGAGAGTGGGAATTTTTGTTCCCAGTTCAGTCCGCACTTATCAGCACCCAATCTAATTTTTTATAGCTCAGAATTTTTATATTATTAGCCTAGGTGAATTGACAACCAGACATCTCTAACTCCCTTAGGTTAAGCCCATCAATAGTGGCATTAAAATAGAAAAGGCCATCGATGATCAAACATGTCATTATTTTTTTCTCTAGGACATCTCATGATGTTAAAGTCTCCACCAACTAATATAGGTAAGGTTTCATGCAATGACTACACATATGAACAAGTTCTGCTATGAAATTTTCTTTTTGTTCATATTGTGTCGATCCATAATTGCAACTAGAGCCCATTTGAAATGGTCATTTTTGTTATATAAATGGAATTTTACGTGATGATCACCTCCCTGAATTGAACCAATGTCAAAGACATCAAGGTCTATTCCCAAGAGGATGCCGCCGGAGCGTCCCCTAGCATCTTTACTATGGCATAAAAAATTCCTTACAGCACAAGATTCTTGAGAAAGGTGTGAGTATAACTCTTCCTATCAATTTCAGAGATAGCGATAAAAGATAAATTTTGTTCCTTCGTTAAATCCGAAATAAATCTATTTTTCTTGGGGTCCTTAAGCCCATCACAATTCCAAAAAACACCTTTCCTTTAGGTGTTCTACACTTTTTCTTGGACCCTTTAAGGCCCTTAGACTTGGAATTAGTATTTGATAAGTCAGTACGAGACATAGCAATGCGCTGGTCTCATCCATAACTTCTTCAATTATCTGTCTACATAATTTTCTCAAAATAAATTGATCCACTTCTTCCTCCTCGGCCATTTCTTTTTCCTCTTTTTCGATTACACTTGTTTTAAGGTCCTGCTTGTTGCTAATTTGTAACGTACATTTTTCTATAGATTTAATACACAATATAGAGTTTCTAGTATCATTAGTATCATCACCTATAGGCACTCCTATGACGGTGAACTTAGAAACAATATCATTATCTGTAAAGTGTAAGAAAGACTCGTTGTTACCTTTCGCGAAGTGATGAGGACATTACACCCTCAGATATAACAAACACTCCTCCAATACACATACATAATTCAAGGACAAAACGTAGAGCACGACCATTTAATTTACGGTTGAGCATGTTCCTAATGATCTCATATTTATATTTGAGAATATATTACTACCTAATGAGTTAATTATTGTTAAGAACCATGGAGATGATGATAATATGGTTAAGAAGGAACATGCTCCATGTCTCCAACCTCCTTCTTAACCATATTATCATCATCTTTATGGTTCCTAATAATAATTAACTCATTAGGTAGTAATATATTCTTAAATATAAATAAAGAGATCATTAGGAACATGCTCACCCGTAAATTTAATTGTCGTGCTCTAGGTTTTGTCCTTGAATTATGTATGTGTATTGGAGGAGTGTTGGTTATATCTGAGGGTGTGATGTCCTCATCATCCTCCCCTTCTTGACAAAAAGCCGTCCTCGGCGTCGTTGGTGCTTGAATGATTATTTCGAATGATATCATTTCCTTATCGTTCTCCTCTCCTCGAAAGCAATCTGTCATTGGTTTGACCGTAGTTGTAGAAGATATCATAGGTGAAAACCACCTATGCTCCCCTTCTTGGAAGATAGCTTGTTTCTTGAAAACAAAACTAGAGCAACTAGATTTTATATGATTAGTATTACTATAGCCCTCTAATTCATCACATTGTTGCCCAAACAAAGAAGATTTCTGTTTCGTACAAATATAAACTCGATGCACCATATATTTTCCTTGACAATTATAGTTTCCTCTGTAGTGATATGTATGTCTAGGCAACCAAGGCAATTCAGCACATAAAACTTTCTTCTCCAAACTAATTAGATCACATGGAGTATCAAATTTAATGTAAACTAACGTACTTAAAGAAGACAACAATTTCAACTCATCAATTTCAGAAGCACTCGGAAGCAATGTTATATTATTAGCACAAGTATTCTCATTCATTAGTTGTTGCAAAGGTATAAGTGAAGCATCAGCACACAACTCCTCTTTATCACAAGGATCCTCAAGCAAATCATCATGTGACAAAGATAAATTCAGAGATGGTTCCACTAACAATTGCTCTATGATAGCATGGTTTGTGGAAAAATTCAACACATTAATATAATTCTCACCTTCTGTGAGTGTAGCACAATTGGCATTACATGTTCTCTAAACAAGAGTAATTGGTGTATTATGAAGTGATGGTTCTGAATTTGCACATGAGCTCGTGAACATGTCATTTTCTTCCACTTCACCCTCATCCTTTTGTATGTCCTGAAAGGTATTAGCTGGAACAATAGGCAAGAAATTTTGTTGCTCTTTTGTCAATTCAGATTTACATGAAAGTGTTGCAACATTTGAAACCGCCCATTCTTTTCTAAAAGGTTCAATCTTTCATCTCTCTAATCTTTCCAGATCAGCTTCTAAAATTTCAATAGCACTCAAAGGTTGAAAAATAATTTTTCTTTTATTGTATTTAAATGTATAACTATTGGTGGTTGTATTGTGCAAAACATTATTTGTATGAATCCAAGGTTTAGCAAGCAACAAATGACATGCTTGCATAGGCAGTATATCAAAATCTGCACTATCCTTATAAGTACCAATAAAAAAATTGATCCGTGCAATTTCTGTTACCTTAATCTTCTCACAATAATTTACCCATCGAATATAGTATGGATGTGGGTGCGGTTGTGTGGTCAAGCCAAGCTTCTCGACCAGCTCGGCACTTGCAATGTTGCGGCTAGTTTCACCATCAATTACAACACGGCAACGTCGATTCATCACAACAAAGAAAGTTTGGAATAAATTATAGACTTGATTTTGCTCCATCTTCTCCATTTGAGAACTCAGCACTCGTTGTGCTAGAGAACTCATATCATCACCTGTCATTGTTAGAAGCAAACAAGAAAACACACGAAGTATATTTTCCTATCACTACTATGTATAAATAGTGAAAACTCTCAATATGCAAGTGGAAGCATCTAACCAAGCTCTTACAAGGTTCTTACTATCAACAAGCAAAGGATACCTAGAGAGTGTGAGCCAACAATTGCAAGGGTCAAAACCTGTGATTTTAGAAGGATATATGTGGAGTTTGGATAGGCAAAATATAGTAGCAAAAAATTACAAATTTTTAATTCAGAATTGCAAAACTGAATAATAGTCCCAAGTATGTTAATGTCACCGGCCTAAACTTGTCTCTCACCCAGTTCAAGCAAGCAAGAAGCAATGACTCAACAAAGGACACAAAGGATGCAAGCAACTCTTATTGTTTTTATCTTTCTTTTAGGTGCACCTATTTCTATTCTTTTTTTCAGCACCTCCTTGCCTTTTATTGTTTCTTTTTTTGGCAGTCCTTACTTATTTCTCTTTTTTTATTACAATAGAATGGTACAAAACTCAATGAATGGATACACTCACACAACTAAAACAGAAACACTCATTGGCAAGGCTCCAACTAAAGCACCCTGCCTCTAAGCTCAATCAACAATGTTCTGTTCCTTTCCCTTTTTTATTGGTGCGGCTTTTTTATTCCTTTTTTCCCTGACACAAGCCACAAAACAGGACACTTCTCTCTTTTTTCACGTGACACAAGCCCAAAAAACAAGAATCTTCTTTAAAAACAGGGACAAGCACATCTAAGTTTTGTTTTAATTTTTTTACTGACCCTAGACAATGGACTCAACAAATCACACCTCGAACTAGATAAAAGAGTGAAACAAACTAAGACGACACAATGACAATCCGAAGGACAAGAATTCAGAAAAGCAAACCAAACTGAAAATTGCGAGGCACAAAGGTGATATAAGACAATAGATAGACGGCGAATAACTATTTTTGTAGGGCAATTTTCTGGAGTTTAGGACGAAACAAAATAACGAGGATAGGGGAACCTGACGGTGCACCTGAAGCTCTGATTACCACTTGATGTGAACGGGGGTCCCGATCTTCCGAAAGGTTCCGATAAACAATGATTTGGCGGAGGCTTGACACAAATCGATCCGGCTTCCGAACAACACGTTCCGAACCCCGCAATCGCAGCACCACGTCTCCTCTGGTTATCAACCGTGCAAGAACGATTGACCTCGCCAAGAAGGCTAATCCTTGCCTGCGAATCGAAGAACACAAGCAAGAACAAGATAGAACAAACCAAATTGTAAATATATGATTAAACTCACGAGTTGGGGTCTCACAAACCGACAAAATGGCGAAACTATTCTTGACAGAATAATCTAAGCAAAACCCCAAACCCTAACGAAGGGGCGGTGGCTGCTTATGAAGTCCCTAGGGTAGTCCATCCCCCTAGACGCAGCCCTAAGTGGGCTTAACAAAATACACGATCCAAAGGCCAAAAGACGGTGGTGCAACACCGAGACAGTTTCTGGATGTCTTGTTATTTCGGCAATTCCCGACGACTCGAGAGGAATTTGAATATGAGACCAGCGCCAATGGAAAGGTTATCAAATTATCTTTCCATCCATATAAAGAATGTCCCAAACGGACTTCGTATGCGACCGGGACGTCCGTTCTGGTGCAGGCTGTTTCTGGACTCTGAAACAGACTTGAAGTCGAGTTTGTTTGGGCCTCCAACTTGACATGGACGCCCTTGCTGGCCCTCCATGCCTCCAACCTCCTTCTTAACCATATTATGATCATCTTCATGGTTCCTAACAATAATTAACTCATTAGTAGGGATGAAAACGGATCGGATACGGACGGATATAACTGATCCCATATCCTATTCCATATTTTTTTCTCGGATGCGGAGTCGGACACGGATGGTGCCGGATACAGGTACGGAAGCGGATAGTCTCGGTCTCGAATACGAATAATAGCGGATCGAATATGAGAATCTCCACTTTCGGGCAATGTCGAACAAAAATATTTCCTCGGATATCGAGTAAAAGCAACAATGCATTATATTAATAACTTTAGTTCATGATGTGCTAACGTATATTTGATAGATGCAGACATATTATTTAAGTTTAATTTGTTCCTCATAGATACGCAATCTCTAGGGAAGAACCATGGATTATCAAATGCCATTTGCATTGACCACCTCACCCTCACCCATATCGTCATTTGCATGGGCACCTTGGCCACCTTCACTCACCTCGGGAGCTTGGAATTTGGCGCTGATTCATTGTTGCCAACAGCCATAACTACACTTATCGGAGTAGTGGACATCTTTAATCCTAAGACCAAGAGCCGTAATTAAAACACGATTAAGATCAAAAAGGGCGTTGTGCGTACTGCATAGGAAGAAAATCAAGGCATGAGAAATTGAGGAATAGACTTGTGGACTGTGGTGCTCGTACTTGTACCTGGTAGCCGTAGCGTACTACAGCCGACTGACGACGGACGGCAGCGGCGGCGATGGCCGACGAGACGAGTCAACAAGAAATCCACGTGAGACAGAATAAATCACGTATACGACTAGGTCTCTGTGAGAGGTTGGACTCCGGACTGGGCCTTTTGGATTGCTTGGGCTGACGGCCGTGTGATCCGTGGAGGACTGGAGGCCGGAGGGCAGCGA
Source organism: Chloris gayana (assembly GCA_031894775.1). Classification (NCBI taxonomy): domain Eukaryota; kingdom Viridiplantae; phylum Streptophyta; class Magnoliopsida; order Poales; family Poaceae; genus Chloris; species Chloris gayana. Next base: position 314,494 of record JAUNZO010004298.1, read on the forward strand.
CGCACACCTAGCACACCTGACAGGCTGACACCTACGCTGTAAATGGGTAGTACATCGGATCCTTCTCGGATACATCCGACAAAAATCACGGATATCCGGTATCCGACGGATACCTGCCTCCCTACATCCGGCTCCGAGATCCGAAATAAAAACCCGACTCCGACTCCGACATCCGACGACGGCTCCGGATATCCGAAGATGACGCTCCGATTGCTATCCGTTGCGGTTCGGTCAGTCGGACGGGCGGATAATATCCGATCCGTTTTCATCCCTACTCATTAGGTAGTAATATATTCTCAAATATAAATAAAGAGATCATTAGGAATATGCTCACCCGTAAATTCAATTGTAATGCTCTACGTTTTATCCTTGAATTATATATGTGTATTGGAGGAGTTTTGGTTATATCTGAAGGTGTGATGTCCTCATCACGAAGTCTGCTTCGAGATTACGAGCAGCTTTGTTCTTTCCCGCGCGGCTCACAGAATCTTCATGCACCGAAGATACGACTGTTCCATGGCTTGATATCTTTGCGGTGAACCATTGCATATACGATCGTCTTTGCGATTGAGTTGTTCTTCAGGTTTGCATAGGTGGACTTCTCCACTTCCTCTCCGGCCTTCACCAAATCTTGCATTGGGAACCCATCTTGTTGAGCGCGACTGACAAATCCCAGCATGTCTAGAGATTGGTCATCATCCTCTTCATCTTGGCTCGATTCTTCGAAGTCACTCCTCACCCAAAACCGAGATCGCCTCCACACTCTTCCACTGCATGGATGTGGGGCTGATCTCTGGACGATGCAGCCACGATGAGCACTCGATCCCTTTCCATCCTTTCCTGATCCAAGATGTGTTGGGCATCTGAGATTCTACCGTTGATCGGCTCCCTTTCCATCCTTTCCTGATCCAAGATGTGTTGGGCATCTGAGATTCTACCGTTGATCGGCTCCGGCAGGTGCCAGAGCCAACGCCAGGTACCGGACGCGAAGCCTTCCCTACATTACATCATCGATTTTGGTGAGCAATCACCAGATTCGCTGGTGGTAATGGCGGATACACTAATCGCCGAAATCGCTCCCTCTGAAAAAAGCGCGTGCTTAGCAAGGTATCGTTAACAAAATGGTTGTGAGGACTGTTATCTAGGTACATTTCATATTTGACCCCGCTAAAACTTCTCCTGCCTATTGGAATTCCTGCCTCCCTCTCTCGTGACGGGCGCAATAAGAGAATGGCACCACCGACTTGAGGTACACTGTGACGTATTTTCTAGCAATTTTTCACTAATTGCTGTCACCACATTTTTCTCCACCTCCTCCATTCCCAGCCCATGGTTTACTTTTGTCCTGTCTTCACCAAAACAAGGACTCAAGTACGGAAGGATTGTTGGATGATGGTGGACGGCATCTTTAATTCGGCAGTCTAAATTATTTTTGGATTCATTGTGTGATGCAGTGTTGCAGTTGGCTAATTTCAATCTAATTTCTTATCTTGCTCAATGACTTCAACCACTAGGGGTGTTTGTTTCATTGCATTAGCTTGGATTGGCTTGGATAGGGCTATCCAATCTAGTGTTTGTTTCATCGTCAGCCTCGGTAACATGAACAGGAATCGAAAATATGATGATGGATAAGCATATCCGAGAAATTTGACCGGACAGGGCTTGTCTAAGCATGATCATTAGTAAATAATTAAATATAATTAGTGTATTGTGATATTAATTAGTATACTTTATTGTGATATTAAGATAAATAAACATTTTATATTAATTAATTTGCCAAAATCATGTGGAGTGGAATATAATTAGTGATACCTTGCATGTTTTAGTTTAATTAAGAATTGTTGTAACAAGATTACTTTATTATAAAATCAAAGTAGGCTAATTAGTGCACGATTAACTACTATTATTTGTCAATAAGATTTAATAACTCTCATTCAATATTTTCTCATTCCTCCAATTGTTACAAACAATTGATGAACCTATCCAGTCAGACAAACAACCTATCCAGTTAGACAAACAATCAATTGGATGATGCGGTCCCAGAAAATATGAAAAGGATGATCCCATCCAACCTTTGATGTCCAACCAAACTCACCCTAAATTTCTTTCGTTGCTCCATTGTTTGTGAAACTATAAAAAAAGGGTTCCCTAGAGATTTCTTATCCCATAGCTCTCTCCAGACTATGTACTGTAATGTACCTTAGATTTGTTTGATACTTTTTGTTGACTATTTGGAAAAATAGCACTATAATTTTGGAGTTTAAAAGCTGCACCAGAAATAGCTAGAACACTAATTTAGGTCCCAGTTTCTCTTGTAATTTACAATTAATACCATAGAATTTGTGTCATAGTGTTGTTATATATTGGATTTAATTTTAATTTCCAAAATGTCATACATATGGAACTTGCACTTTGTGCTGCTGACAATAAATTTTTAGATTCACATGTAATAAAATGAACCGTTACAAAAAGAAAAATCATTGTTGAGGAGCTGTGATGTTGAAAATTGGGACTTAACAATGCAGTAAGATTATTTTGTTCAAATATTACTACAGGTAATACACAGAAGGCTATTTGAATTTTGTGTTCCTTGACCAATTTAAAAGATCATTTTTTTTTCAGAATACTCGAGACGAAATGCAGCATGCAGAGTAACGAGCTTTTTTTTTGGTTCACCAGAAAAGAAGGTGCTGATGGGTAGTCCAGTACTAAGTGTTGGTTCAACAACTAAACTAGAAATTGATGATCATGCTACAAGCAAATTCGTGGCAAATTTCAAGTGTTGTCAATTCATTGTTTCAGGTTGGACTACCAATATCTCGTTTATAATTTCATTTACAAATTTTTCACAAGGGTGGAACAACAAACAGATAATAAATACGTTGAAGATGGTTACCAAACATCAAATTTGAAATGCTATCTAACATATTGCGCAAGTATTATGTACTATTCAGTGTCCTTTAGGTAAATTATATCAATGTCTAAGACATGATCCTGTCCATCCAAGGGTCTATATATGAGTGAGAGTGATACTATTTTCCAACCTTCATGCGGCATGGTATGTGACAGCTGGGATACAAAGCCTATGCTCATGAAGCTACGTTCTGTCTTATATTGTTGATAAATTCATTTGAGCCCTACTACAAAACGCCACTGTAGCAGCGGGCCCAAAAATGGCCCAGCGGCGTGGCCCGAGCGACCCGCCGCTACAGTACTTGGCTGGGCACCAGGTTAAAGCGGACCGTCGCTATAACCACCTAATAGCGGCGGTTGGCTTTACTAACCGCCGGTACAAATGACATGAATTGTACTGGCGGTTGACAATGTCAGCCGCCATTAACATACATTTGTACCGGCGGCTGGAAACATGACCCGCCGGTACAAATGACCTGCTATAAATAGGCGCGTTCGGACAGCACAGCGAGCTTCTCCATTATAGGCGGTCCGAAAATTCGGGCAAAAATAGAAAAACAAGGGGGGGGAGGTTTTGAGTTCGTTTTTCTTGGATAGATTTGTTCCCTAGGGTAAGGGGAATCTATCCCATGTATTATTTCTACCTATCATGTTGGAATCTAGTAGAATTTTGGCTTTGTAATTTTCTTTGAATTTTATGCCTATTTGTCACAATTCTCTAGATTTGTAGAGTTATGGTTGGTTTTTGTCCATGTATTTGTATCTTGAGTCTTTTACATGGAGAAAAGTTGTATCTCTAGGCTTCTCATGTAGGAAAATTATATATCTAGGTTTCTCATGATAGATGGAGAGCTAGGTTAGGTAAAGGGGGAAATTTATATTTATCGTCAAAATAGTTTACGTATCTAGTTGGTCACTTTATTTGTAGCTCACAAAACTTGATTCTACGAGATATATTGTCCCATGTTTTGTTGAAGTAATTATTATTTTTGATCTGTAGTGCTTAAGGTATGGATAAATCTTGGATGTATGAGGCGTCAAGAGCGGGAAGTTATTTTCGAGGACAAGTCAAAGCATTTGTCATGAAGGTCGCACAACATGCTAAGCGAGAAGGAAGGGATGAAATACATTGTTTGTATCGTGATTGCAAAAATGAGAAACTCCGAAAAGATACGGTTATAATCAATTCACACATAATAACGAGAGGTTTTGTTAAGGACTACACCCGGTGGACAAAGTATGGTGAAGACGTGGTGGAGGCAATACCTGAGCAATCTGTTGATGGTGATGTTGACGATGACCTTGATATTCACGATCATGTCAATGTTGAAGATGAGGAGTCTGTTCGAACCGAGGAAGTAACAGAACAGTCATGTCATTTTGATGTTGAGGAAATGTTGCAACACGTTGAACCACAAATGTTACTCAATGGAGAGACAACGAGAGGGTTGAGCAACTTTGCATCGCTGGAGAAAGCATCAAAGGATCCACTATACGAGAATCTAAGGGATGTGAAAAATGGTATACTGTGCTACGTACGGTACTTGAGCTGATGAAATTAAAGGCCATCAATGGTTGGTCGGATGCTTGTTTCATGGATTTGTTGGAACTCCTTTCGGACATTCTACCGAAGCACAACTTGTTGCCAAAAACCACATATTTTGCTAAGAAGCTCATAACCCCACTTTCATTGGGCGTGCAAAAGATTCACGCGTGCCCAAATCATTGCATATTGTATCGGGAGAATACAAGGACGCCGTGAGATGCCCAAGATGTAAGCGTAGTCGGCACAAGTGTAAGGACGACTATGATGCGGACACATCGGTTGTTAGTGGAAAGAAGAGCAACAGAAATGTGAGGAAGAGGAAGAAAAGCATAACCATTGATGACAGCGAACAAACAAAGATTCCTTCCTTGGTCATGTGGTACCTACCGGTTGTCGATCGGATAAGACGCTTGTTTGCCAACCCCAAGGATGCTGAACCGATGACGTGGCATTCGCGCCCCAAGGACCCAAACAAACTTAATCATCCAGCTGATGGGACCCAGTGGAAAAAGTTTGATTCTAACCATCTAGAATTCTCCGAAGAGACAAGGAACATACGGTTTCCTCCGAGTACAGACAGGATGAATTCTCATGGTCAATTGAGGAACCCGCACAGCACTTAGCCAGTTATACAGTCAATATACAACCTTTCACCATGGTTGTGTCACAAGAGAAAGTACTTACTATTGACAATCCTTGTATCTGGTCCGAAAGAACCTGGTAACGACATAGATGTGTTCTTGGAACCATTATTGGAAGACATGCAGAAACTATGGTTAGAAGGGGTTAGTATATGGGATGAGCACCGTAGAGCGCCCTTCTTGCTCAAAGCCATTATTTTTGTGACGGTAAGTGATTCCCCGGCGCTAAGGGCGCTACCAGGACAGACCAAAGGAAAGTATGGTTGTTTTGTATGCGTTGATGATACATCCCATGTGTATCTTCCATCATCCCGAGAAGATAGTGTACACGCGAAACCATCAAAGAATGTGTACAAGAACCTGCCGGGCGCGATGCGTAAGCTGCACGACTGGTACATGCAGACATCGAAGCTTGGAGTCGAGGTCATCATATATAAAGTTCCAAAGCACGTATTTAACGATCAAGCCGACTCGGTTCTTGGATTGTATTTCAACGACATTCACACTATTTTCCGGCTTAGCAAGGTGGAAACAACCTTTATATCCCTCTGGTGCTTGTAAGTAACCCATGTTTCTATTTCGTATTTCAAATATCAATCTCGTATATATTCTCATATTTCAAGCATTAATCTCGTTCATTTTTGACTTATGCTTCATTTAGGATGAATTCGGAATTTCAGAAAAAGAAAATCAATAGACCAGATTGGAGGGTCGGGTACCTCAACCCGAACATGATAAATCAATCCGCCATCAACCCGCGGATAAATGAGAAGGACCCAAAATATAAGGACATGAAGCCTGAGTAGCTAGATCAACTCAAGGCCGAGATGACAACCAAAGCTAAATCTGATGTTACAACCTACATCTATAACTGCTTCATCAAGTGGCAGGACAGATGTTCATTGACTGAGTACGTAGTTAATCATCGTACACATCTATAATTCGGAAACGATAGTTTTATCTAACTATACGTTTTTACGATGGAGCAGCGCATACGAGCATTATGTAAAGGCTGGCGGGTCACACAACCCAAGGCGGCCAAAAAATATGTACTTTCGGCACAAATTTCCGGTAAGATACATTTGTCTCACTTCTCTATGCCGTTGTCCTACTATCGCTGTGATTCACAAAATAGTAACTTATTTCCTTTATTTTATTGTATGTTAAACAAGTGAAAGGTAGTGTCCCCTATGGCTACTACACTTGTTTGTACGCGAATAGCTTCTCCGGTTATATGTATGCCATTGTTGAAGAGAATGACCAACATGTGCGTTTTGTTGAGTTTATCACATTCTATTGATTTATATTATAATTGCAATCTTGTTAATAAAGAAATTCTAATGACGAGAGAACCAAAACGGACAAACAAATATTACAAGAATTTAAGAACAAAGGGTTCCCGCAAGGACCGAAACATCTGACTTCAAACCAAATGTTAATGATCGTGGAGCGGATGTGTTGGTTCTTGCTCAAAGAGGTTATCTCTCCTGCTGACAGGTTCTTCGACGAAGACAATGAGAGCAATAGAGACCATCGTTCTCTCTATGAGTGGTGTGGTTCGACACGACCATTCGTGAACGATGGTAGTGAAGACAATGATGAGTGGATAAGGAAAGTAGTTTGATAGACTTGGTAGTTTCTCATGTAAAGACAATGTATATTGTATATATATATGCAAGTGACTTGTGATTTGTTTTGAGAAGTAAACATTTGGATGATGAATGCATGTGAATGTTTTCAGATGTCAATGACTTGTGATTAGTATATGTGTATGTTTTGAGAATTGTTGTATTTCTGGTGTACTGTAATTTAATTTTTCTTCAGTATTCAAATATTAACGGTGGTTGGTGATGAAAACCGCCGTTATAAAGGTCTTATTAACGGCGGCTTATATTTCTGACCGCCGTTAATAATAACCTTATTAACGACGGCTGGCTCGACCAACAGTCGTTAAAAACACTTTTGTAACGGCAGTTGGTAATGGGCCGCCGCTACAAACCTCCATTTATAACTACGGAGGCGTAGCGGCGGCCTAGCCTACCCGCCGTTATAGGCCCATTTGGCCCGCCGCTACAGTGGATCAGTGTAGTAGTGGAGGTCCTATGAATCTAGATATTTAAATAGGGGTAATAGGGATACTTTTAAACAAACATAATACTATTCATTGGTACTTGAAACTGCCTTTAAATTGTCATGATTTTGATTGAGTTCATATTATAGAAACAAGACTAAATTTTATTTCTGAAGACTATCATGACATATATATTAAAACAGAGAACATATAAAATCTTCGAATATTTTTATGCCGAAGTAAGAAAACATCCAATCCTGCCCTGAGCAGTAGCCTTTTTCAGCAAAGGATGACGTTGTAATACTAGTAACACAAGTAACAATGTGAATTCACTAGAGCATAGGTCTTTTGCCGCGTCCACACAAGAAAGACATGCAAAACTAATTGGGAGCAAAAAGTGCACTAAACTTATTCAATCGTTATTGCAAATGGAACTGAGCTGACGGCGAGAGCACAGAAGAATCATTGTCGACTTGTATTGCACTGTGCTTGATGGTCGAGGCTGTATACAAATTACCAAAGACCAATAGATCAGGAAATATTGCAACAGCATAATCATACATAATCATAGAATTGAAGATACATCACTGAATAACACACGACACCAAATTTTGCTTCTAGCAGGAAGAGAGATTAAGGCATGGACACAATTAATTAGATAATATAAGTTAGACACACGAGGTTTAGAAAGTTTCTGAAAAGTACGTACCAAAAATAATAAACACGACTCTTGACAAATGTGCAACGCCCAATAGGATTTTTCGTTCTTTTAAAAAAAATATCATCAGTAGTGCCTTTATCTTTTAAACAAATATGACCACTAGTGTGGTGTATATTGTTATTATAAAACAATAAGAGAATGTGATCCCTACGTGTATATACCCTTCATTTTACACGACCTCATCAATTCCTCACTCACCCACCAACCCACCAGATTTTGTCTTATCCCTAGGCTTATATTGTGGACAAACTTCTGAATGCTCAAATGCTTATATGGTGGAATGAAGGGACTATATTTATTGGTATTCTAAAACAAAAATATTGTTTCTTTTCTTAACCCACCTGATACATGGCATACATTGTAATTGAATACTTAAAAGACACGTTACAGCGTTATCATCTTGATAGATGTCCAAACCACAATTAATTTCACTTTAATGATTTCTAAAGACTAAAATATAGAATAGAATAATCAATATGACAGGTAATTTTACAAAACCAATTACAAAAATGGCCACAAAAATCGAAAACTAGGTGCTAAAATGATGATCCTCTAAATGGAGAGGAATAAAAAGATCCCCTCTTAAAAGTAAGATATTCTCCAAGTGAAGTGATTAGAAGACAAGCGCTATATATAAATAGTATATTCATTTAAAGATTAAACCATCTTACCACTAGTTGTAGCTCAAATCATTTGGGCCCTAATTTTTAAAATGTCAAATACTCAACTAGTCATCTTTATGAAATGATACAAAAGATAGTTGAAGCATTGAAAGTTCAAGATCTTAATTACCTCTACTTTCAGCTCAAGCCAACACATTTTAGGTTAACACCTGCAAAAAAGAAACAAAACAAAACAACAATAAGATGAAAGCGCTCAAGGACTTGGTAATTTAAAAAGTTAATTGACTTGGTGAACAATCATAAATACAAAGAACAATAAGCAGATCATTTCAATTTTGGACCAACGTGCAAGCGTATATCTAAATGTCAACTCAAAGGATTTAATTAAATAAGATGACAAAAATATTATTTATTTCTCTAACAAACAATATGAACATTATTTGTAATGAAGTTTGCATTGAAAATGAATCCACATATAGGTGGTAAAAGCAATGGGCATAACTACTGAAGAATCACCAAATGACATTGTAGTGGTAGGAACCAGAAGATATTTAGTTAAAAAAAAAAAGAGCTCCACAGGGACAACAGTTCCATTTACAACAAGATGAATAAATTAAACCATCAGACAAACATCCGGACACTGTAAACTCATAAATTTTAAACCTGGATCTTTATGTTGTCATTTTATTGCACTCATGTTGTATGTTCTAGAAGATTATGCATATAACGATGCAATGAAAATTTATTAAGCAGAGCGTTCTTATTTATCCTTACTCTAAGAGTGCAGGATGGAAATTTCAATGTGTCAATAGTAATACTCTTGTATTGCTTGAACTATGTGTAGGATGGAAATTTCAATGTGTCAATAGAAACTCACAGCCAGATCTTATAGGAGAACACTGGATGTTAATTTGCTCCAGTGGTATTCCGCAGGCAGTTAAGATCTTCATGATTTCAACAATCATTGCATCAAGCTCTTCACATTGAATTTCAACTATTCTAAGATGGTCTGATACAAATGGTTGTTCCACAAGTTTGCACGTTCCATCTGTTCTCACAGAATTCATTTGCACCTACAGTGTGAAACATATTTTACTAATCAATAATGAATGGTCACTTAAGTAGCAGAGAGAGCTAAAAGTTTAGAAGTAAGTACCTCTGAAAGTTGAAGGGTAAGCTTCTCCAGAATTGGTGAATGTTGGAGCAGCCTAATCAGTCCACTGAAGTCATCAACTACAAACCAATTGTGTAGCACTAATGTCTTTAGATTGGTAAAGGTTGGACAGTTTTTGATATCCCTGCAGAAAATAAACTAGGCAAAGGGAAAAATAGCAAAGATCAGATGAGGAACAAGCAAATTATTAGTTTTCAGATGTGTATCCTACAATATTTTCAATTGTGAACTTTCTCACTAATAAAAAAAGGGTCAATAAGGCATTTTGGTTGGCTGCAAAATTACAGTTTCTCAACAAATCATTACCCATCCCTTGTTCTCCCTTTTTACAAGAAGTCATGAATTCCAGGTGTAAGATTTTAGAAATATCATAGCATGGGACTTGTGAATTGGCCACTGGTTTTATGGCATCTACAGAACATAAGGCTTATACGTGTGAAGTCACAGTGGCATATGTTAGCGTGTAATCATAGAGGAAAGTACCAAGTTACTATAGAATAATAAAGAACTGAATAAATATAGGAGTAAATGGCAATAGTAGATTACCATATCAGGATGACTTGACAACACCAAGTGTTTAGCCTGTGACAAACCCTTCAGAGGCACGCAGGTTTTCTGGTCATTATCTGGCCAGTAAAAATCTTGACATCTCTGGCAGATCTCACTGCTACAACTATGAATGGTAGCATCAATACACCGATCATGGAGACCACAATAACCAAATCTAACAACTGCTGCTGCTAATAGTGGCATTCCTTCCAACAATGGACACCTTCCCACACAATCTGTAAGCTGCAGTGAAACAAGACTTGGTGCACGTATTCGAGTGCGGGTCAACATAAAGTCACAGCGAGTCACTGTCAGATGCTTCAATGATGGAGACCATACTTCTTCAGAATTGAAGGACGAATCATCAATTGTCAGATCCAGCAGTGCTGGACAGCCTGAAAGGTCTAGGTTGTCCTCAACAGAGATACCAAAGAGATATAAACTCGTCAGATGTTTCGAAACAGGAGTCAGCCTCGGTAGTTCCAAGCGTTCAACACACTCCCTCCAGTCGAACGAGAACATGTGGACTTGACAATTCAAAGCGCACTGGATCCAGCCGTTCACCATTGTCTCAGTAATAAACACTTCTCCATCATTGAAATCGGAAGGGGAAAAATCAATACGACAGTAATCAAGCGGCGCCCCTGCGACTCCTCGATCCCCTGCGGTGTGCTGCCTGGAGAACCTGGTGCCGCGACGACGGAGGCGCAACAGGCGGAACACGAATCTGGAAAACTTGGCGACGCTCCCCCAGCCGTTGATGCGGAGCTTTGGGGATCCCATCCAGAGGTCCCGCCAAGAGCGGGCGAGCACTGTCGTTCGCACGGCCTCGTGCGCTGGGAGGTAGGACAGCACGTGCTCCCGGATGCCGTCCGGTAGGGCACTGATGCGGTCCATCTCGCTCGCCCTGGACGGCGGCGGCGCATCCCTACCGATGCCGGCCATTCCGTCGCTGCGGGGGACAGCAGGCCAGGTGATGAATCAAGCTCAACAGGGAAATCGGAAAAGGGAGATCTGAGAAGGGTTCTTACCGGGGACGTTACGTTAGCCGGCTCGCCGCCGGTGACAGAGGTTACCCGAATTTCCGATTCCGACTGGGGCTCTATTGGGTGTGATTGGTTCCCTTCGGGCCAGGCTCATCACATGCAGCATTCTGTTTGGATACCTGCACTCCTTTTCAGGCCAGGCTGAACTCATGCAAACAGTGTCTCCGAGCCAGGCCCAGTTGGTACGCCCAAATCGGCCGTTCCTGCGGAGCCAGGCTGAGAGCATGAGCCAGGAAAAAAATTCTTCCATTAAGGCCAGAAACAAAATTTTGTTTGCTCCGTTAGTTTTAGGCCTAAAGGATATTTGAAGTTTATTTTAAATTAAAGGTAAAAATAGTCTTGTTACCCTATACTTAACACCATTAAGACCTAAAACTAACAGAAGGATCACAAAAGGAAACAAAATTTGGTTTACGCGACCATCTTTGTTTAGGCCAAAGAAGGGATTTTCTCCATGTGACGATGGCACTTATCACGCGTGTCGAGTAAAGAGACAAAAGATATATTTTTGAACTTCATAAGGCAAAAGATATTGCAGCCTTGCATCTTCTATAATATGATAGTTCTTTCTTCAAAGATGTTGATATGCCAATATTTATTTCTTATGTTTTAGTTAAACATGTATATAGATATTGTACTTTTGAACTAGCTATTTCCTTCGTTCTTAAATTGTTGTCGCTACAGTTTACCATTCATCCTATCCAAAAAAAAATACTCAAATGTTAAGGACGTGTTTGGTTGGGCGATTTGTATCATATTGTGATTGCGGCCGGTAACCCAAAGCGTTACATACGTTTGATTGAGCATCAACCGTAATCCATTACCACGTAATCGGAAACCGGCGTATAGAAATCTGACTCCCTCCCTCCCCAACCCGTATCAGATCGATACGACATCTCGGTCTTCCCTGCCCCTCTTCGTAACGGCGGCGGCGCCTGCAGCTCGCATCCTTCCTCCCTCCGCTCCGACTTGGCAGCTCGCCTCCTCCGTTTATGGCACCCCGATCGCTAGGACGCCTTGCTTGCAATGGCTGAAAGCCTGAAACATCCTGCTTGCCGATTCAATGGTGGCGGCGGCTGCCCGTGAATGCTCCAGCCTCTAGTTCAGCAAAATTGCAATGGCTGAAAGCCTGAAACATCCTGTTTGCCGATTCAATGGTGGCGGCAGCTGCCCGTGAATGCTCCAGCCTCTAGCTCAGCAAAATTGACGCCATTGATGGCATGAGCGCTGATGAATGGTGCGGAAGCAAGCTGCGCAGGGTCAAGCTCCATGCAGGAACCGTCGTCTTGCTGTAACTCGCTGCCATCGAGGTTGATTGAACAAGAGGGCATCTGTCTTTCAACGATTAGCCATTCTGATTACGTTATTCAGCTGAGCCAAACAAGGTAATGTATTTTGATACTTTGATTACGATTACAGGGTAGTTCGATTCCATTACCGTTTACGTTTGCAATGACTAACCAAACACCTTATAAAAGTTATAGGCTATATTTCAAATTTCTTTAGTGATACAACATAATAGGTCAATCACCCTCCGCCCATATATATTGTTACATAGTTTAACAAAGGATGAAGGATATAAGTGCTATTATTGCTGGATTACAATAAACCATAAAATGGATTAGCACAAAGAGATTTTTGTAAAAACATGCACCCAGCCCATAAAAGAGCAGGCCAGAAGTGGTCCATGAACCGAGCAGGCCAGAATAAGACTGTTCTGATAAAATATATGATCTTTTTCAAAAAAATTTGAATAATACGAATGGCAAACTAACGAAATAAAATCAAGCGCCACAGCAATTTTGGAACCGAGTTAATGTCATTTCCATATCCCCATATCTAAATTAAACTAATAAGAAACGAGAGTGCCCTTCACCTTCTGTTTCCTGAACCAATATATACCCACCAATCTCACCCTTTGATAGAAGTGGGCTCATTTTATCTAACCACATAATTGCTAGATGAAAGAAGGGCTTACTAAAACAACACTTTTTACTCTTGTGTCAACACACCCCCTAATGATGTTCAGATTACTTTCAAAATTACGTCGAGATGAATTCCAAAATAGATTCATGCCCAGATTTATTCCAAAGTCACCAGATTCGTGCCCTCACCTTCGTGTTCTCATTCACCGCCGGGCCTCTCCATTGTGGCCGACCTCGTCGGAGCCTCTACTACCTCAGCCGCTGCCAGCCGATCGGAGCAATCTGGCGCATCCCAAGCTCGCCGCCAGCCAGGCTGGCCGATCGGTGCAACCTGGCGCATCCCAAGCTCGTCGCCAACCTGGTTTAGAAAGGCTGACATCTTGTGCCACTGACCTGGGATTGCCGCATTCGCTCACGCCAACCTCACTATCATCGCTGACCAGATCCACTGCACCAAGCTGGCACAGCGTGAGCTCGACGCCAGCTTGGTCATCGCCTAGTCGCCAGCCTCGCCATCTCCTCGCCACTAGCCTCGACGATCTGCTTGCCGCTAGCCTCTGCGCCATCCTCAGTCTGGTCTAGGAAAAATTTACCGGTTAAAAAAAATCAGAGGTCTCTCGTAAATCAGATTTTTTGGAAATATCAGGTAAAAATCAAAAACAAATTTGATTTTTAAAATAAATTTGAAAATTGCAGACTTGATTTTGATAGAATATTGAATAATTTGTTCCTAAACTATTTGACACCACGAAAAAATATAAGGCATATAAAAATAACATGATATCTTGACTTGAAGCGAATTGATGTTGCTTCGGTTATTAGAGCCATGGTATTGCAGCATTATTAGAGCCTGTATTTTTTAAGCCATGCTCTTCGATGCAATTAATGATCAATGCTTTCCTTTGGATGCACACCGGCTAATTCAGGAATTTTAAATCCGCAAATAGCTCTAATACGAAATCTTTACTTTTCCTTTGTTGATCAGACAGAGAGATTTATCGTGGGAGAACATAAATCCAACCAACATGCAGACAGATGTTGCCGAAAAACTAACTCTCACAAGCCCATGGTCATCATTGCGAGGAACCACAACCAGACAAAAGAAGGGCTGGAGTGCCTTATACTCGATCAATGATAGTGCCTCTGTCTTTCCATCATCGGCAAGAAACGACAATCTCCATTGCTCCATATCAACGATCTTGATGGCGTCTTACGCCGCTGCCAGCTTCGATTGGATCTTTGGAGAAATCTTTGATCTAACAAAATTTTATTAATCTATTACTATAGACTAAGAGGAAGACAAATCCCCACTCCTTCGTTTGAGCAATTAGCCAATATATCTTGATGTTTGGCAGCCGTGGCGTTCAATGCCAGTTTCAATCTGTTATTTCTCTTTTGCAACCTTTGTTTGTGCGTGGGTTGAGAACTCAGATCCAACACTTGAGGGGTACGCCTTAAAAAAAAAACTTGAGGGGTAATAGCTAAATAGTAATGTTCTTGTTCCACAGGTTCTGGCAGTAAGGGTTGTTGATTGTTGACTTGGAACATCATGATATGGTGTTTGCCTGTTTGGTAGTATGTAATCAATTTTAGCAAACATATTTCCAAGGCAGTTGGTAGTGGTAAAATCTGACAGTTCAGAGCAAGGAAATGGAAAAAAATATGAAACTTTTCCAATTCATAAAAAAATTCCAAAGTAATTTCAATTCTATGTTGATCAAAAAAATTTCAAAAGTAATTTCAATTCTGTAGTTCTGTTAACCTATCAAAAATATTTACTTCCTCAGTCTTTTCTGGAATTGAGATAAGGCTTGACGCAGTAAGTTATATTACAACAACAGATGTCACTTTGATTTTTAGTTGAAGCCAAGAAAATTAATGATTAATGTATTTTCTACAATATCTTGTGTTTTGCTCTGTTCTCATAGGTGCTAAATGCGGCATGCTAATGACTGCAGTTGAAAGACTCGGATGATAAGGAGGAATGTTACCTAGAGGATAAGAAGCCAGAGATGTCTTCCCAGCATGTGGTTTTATATCCGAGAGTGTTGACTTTGCACAGGTTTGCGACGCCGAGGATCTTTGGTAGATATACATGGGAATAAGTACTACTAGGAGGCATGTGCGTTATTGGAGCACGGGCTCTATACCTTGATGCTTAGCAGGTCAAGGTCTCTCCAGTTCCTTTTCTTTTAAAACTTTTTTTCCATCAAATATCTAACTTTATAGGCTCGTGACCTAAATTGGATTGACGAATTCGTTTATAGGTCTATGCTTTGGTTTGTCAAATTGTCAAAAGAGCTTTCTGTTGACAACATCAGGTAGTGCATGATTCAACTTTAACATTTTGTATGTGCTTGAAATGTGTCCTTTCAAGGCAACAAAAGCACATAGTATATCCCAAAAATCTGATTACATGTTGATATCTTTATCTAAAAACTCTTGTATGCCTCACACCAGCCATGTATTAAATTGTGGTTGATGGATAGATAAAACTTGTGGGTGGTGACGTTCATAATTGTGGATTATGCTCAAAAGAAACTGAAAATCAGTGCCTTCTCGATTCATTCATTGTATCAAATATTTTAGAATGTAAATGAAAATAATATTTGAAAGCAAGATTTATTCTTCATCTTACTCTTACAAGATTGTCATTATGAGAACATAATTTGGAGCTTTTTCAAATTCACCTTCAATATAGACTATTCTTAAATAATGGGCATTTGTTTTTGAAATTATGCACTCTAATATTACAAATCTTCAATAATACAAGATTAATAAGATAGCTGGCAAATATAACGAGCTCTTGTATCAGCTTGCTATGTGTTAGATGATGGGCCACCTGCAGACGATGGCACTCTAGTGGTCCTCCTTGTAACAATATGATTATTTTCGTTTTAGGATATGCGGGTGAGTGACATGTGGTCCACTTTTGCTAAACCAAGAACCATGGGATGTCTCTATTTCTTGAAGTAATACATTATCAATATTTTTAAAGTAGTGTAATAGATCAGACTGGTTTCCATACATTCTTTGGTGCGATGTATATTCATGTAAAGCGATACACCAATGTAACTTCTTGGAGAATATGAACATGGTGTCAGAGTGTTGAGGTATATTGGTAATAGTTCATTTGGGTTCTAAACTGGCAGGTTCTTTTGAGTTCTTGTGCTATGGATTAGCTATTTTATTAATGATTCATATCGTAGTATAGTGCCACACGTGCATAATTACTAGTTAAGTGGTTGAACTATGCTTCTACCACTACGATAAATCAATCACTACTATGATCTGTACTAACTATGCATTGATCACAAGATAATTCTGTTGTCCATGCGGGATGTATCTCTAAAGATTGCTACATCTGATTTGACCGTCAGTCATCAATCTGGTCTTTAGAGCAGATGTTTTGGGCTAGGTGGGGTGGATTGTGATCATTGTACTGGCTCATTTGTAGTGGCAGACTATCAAGTGAGCAGTAGCTAAAAATGATTTTTAATGGTGGATCAGCCCATAAACTGTCACTAAAAATGCCTAAACACTATTGCAATGAGGTATTTTTTGACTGCTGATAGACTCATTCTGGAAGCACTATAGTAAAATTTTGTTGTAGTGTCCCGACAACATCGTCCCCTCCACTTCCTTGCTTCGATCCCAGCCCGTAAATGTCGTACAATGACGATGACGAAGTCTACTGCGATTGTGATGTCCGTGAAGAGTTCTTCGTGTTCTACATTGTATATTAGAAACCTCTACAGCTGTCGCGACGATCGCATAAAATGTGGCACAGCAAATAACGTAGGGAAAATAACTTGTATGCCACTGGCTAAAACTAAAATCTCGTGTATGCCATTTTAGACCACAAGTCATTGGCACAACCGGTCCCATATGTCATTGAGACAATGATAGCACCTAAGGTATTAGAAGTTTTCTTGGTAGCATAGTGTGAATTCTCCAACAACGTAGGAATCCTATATCGCCATGAAAACAGTGATTTCCAGGTGGCCCAACTTAGTGCGACTTGCCACCACTCTGGTCCTAGTGGCTAGCAGAGCGGCTTCCCAGCCGTGACAGCCGAGATATGTTAGATGGTCAGTGGCGACCATGCATAGTCCACCCTCAAGCACGTCGAGATCTAGGGTGTCAGCGAAATGTGGACAATGATCACCTGGTCTGGTGGGAGACTGACAATGTTGTTTCTGTTTGGTGAGTACATATGCCGGGTGGATTGTGTGATAGGCACCTTTTTCTGGGATGTTCTAAACATCGGCGTATTGAACATTATGTACGACACTGAAGATGGTAAATCTTTATCATGTTTGTTGTTGTTTCACCGAGCAGATTTTAGTTCTGCATCAAAACCAAAGCACCATTGAATGGTGGTGCTGCAATTATCTCATGCACAATGGTCAGCACTTCAATTTCATGGGTGGAGTATGGCAAGTTGGAATATAAGATTACTTCTATAATTGCGCTCGCCAAGAACACGTAATCTTCTGCGACTTCAGGTGCTCGCTCGTATATTATGTCTACACTGTAGACGCGTCTCTTGCATGGATAATGTTTTCATGACTACAACAACATCTGGGAACTGGCCGTTACCATAAATTAAATGCCACTTAGCATTCACCACCTGTTGAAACACATATCACCAACATGACATTTCTGATAGATAGCATACATGTAAAAATGGAAACGTGTTTCTTATCACATGTGACATTATCTGTAGCATCTTCATTGATTAGCTAGTCTGAATTCTGGAACCAAAAACGGATATTATGATGACAAACATTAAGACTTGTCTTCACTAACATATATAGAATCCTCGAGAAAAAAACTCGTATACAGAGAGTCAAGACGAAACTAATAACTGGTGCAATTTACATCATCGAATGTTTTTGAATGAATAAAAGATTTAAGATCAATCAATGGGGTTCTGAATATTCTGACAAATTTTTTGTAACCCCAAAGTAGTGCAAACATAACCGGAACCTGCATGAGAGAAACTTACAAAAAAAATATCAGTACTAAAGGACAGTGTTTAGAAGCATGAATTATTCTTTAACATGAGGTGGGGTCAAAATATGTAGCTGTTTAATGATCCGCAGATTTTCTTTTTGTTCTTAGTTTCTTACTGTTACCACAATACGTGGAAAGACAAGTATTTTTAGTCCGGACATGCATGCATGCTTTTAAGATATACTTCTTTTGCCTAGAATGCAAATTTAATCTACACATGATGCAAAAATACTGTCTTTGTGTTTTATGTCTAGTGAGTTTTATCTCTAGCCTACCCCACCTTGTTTGGGATGCATGTCTTTTTGTAGTATGACGTAACAATTCTTGTAGGTAAATCTCACTTTTACACTGCCTACTTTTTACTAAATTTGTAGCAAAGATAATGGACTAGTGTCAATGCTAGCTCATTTTAAAAAGTAACTAGCTTTGTTGCAATAACATCATGTAGGAAAATGATTGTCCAGCACTAATTTGTGAAGGTGGTCCACTAGTCATCTTGCAAAATACTGCAACTCTTAAAATGTTACGAAAACTAAACCAGTCATGTTTCTAAAATGATACGAAAGATAGTTAAAACCATTGAAGTCCAGGATCTAAATTACCTTTACATTCAGCTCAAGCTAACACATTTTAAGTTAATCACCTGGAAAAAAGAAGAACAAAACAACAATAAGATGAAGGCACTCAAGGACTTGGTAAATGACAAAGTTCATTGACTTGGTGAACAATCCTAAATGCAGGGAACAGTAAGCAGCACGTTTGGACCATCGTGCAAGCTTGTTGCTAATTGTATCTTTTTTCACTCAACTCAGGAGGATTTAATGAAATAGGATGACCAAAATATTATTTACTTTGACGAAAAATATGAACATTATTGGTAATGAAGTTTGTATTGATAATGAAACCACATATAAGTTGTAAAAGGAATGTCATATACATGGGTAGGAACTGGAAGATATTAAATTCAATAAAACATTAGTTTCACCGGGCACTATAGCATTACTGAAGAATCACCAATTGGCATTTTAATGGCATACATGGGTAGGAACTGGAAGATATTAAGGGGGTGTTTGGCATGGCTCCACTCCACAAGAGAGCAGCTCCACTCCAAAACTCCATCATGAAGCTGCTCTCCTGTGGAGTTGGAGTTGTACATGGATGTGTTTGGCTAGAAATGTATCTCTGACTCCTAAGAAGTGAGTTTTGATAGTTAATTGACATCCTGACCTCTTGTTAGGCCTAGTGTATATTGAAATGAATATAAGTACCTTTTCTCTATATGATATCATATAAATTTTTTTTAAAGTAGATTTTAATATTCATCAATAAAACAATGATAAGTAGAACAAATATCCTTTTGTAATATAAAAGTATTGAAATATAGAGCCACGTTGGTAGATGACAAAAATCAATCGTATCCCCTCGTTCGTCTCCGTCTGTCTCTGTCACTTCCGAATATGAAGAAGCGCACACTTGGAAGAAAGAAAAACAGACTTGAAGAAAACTTTGGTCGTTCGAGCTTGAATTTCTCTCGTTCCATTAGATTTGCATTCGATTAGCCTTCTCAAAAGTAATTGCTCTCGTATTTTTCTTCCCCCAAGCTGTGCAAGTTTAATGTAGATCTCTTACTCTTCCCCTGTAGTAGAAACCGAACTAGATGGGACAGGGTGTTGAAGCGTGAGATTTTATTTGGAGCTCCAGGTAGAGATCCGTCCATGGCGCAAGAAGGATTTTGAGCTGAGGCCCAAGCGATGGAGCAGGACAGAGCCATGGCGGCTGAGCAAGCTGTGCGTGGGACTGGCCAGAGGAGCGCAAATGAGCTACGGCACGAGCGGCGGCGCAAGGGCAGGGACCTACGAGCACTAGTGGCGTGAGCAGACCGGGTGCTGGGGCGGCGGAGGGTCGCGCGGGCAGCAGCGCCGGGGAAGAAGAAAGAAGAGAAATAAAAGAGCGAACCGTTTTTTATGTAACCGGTGGCAGTGGCGGGTAAATAGTTCAGAACTCTGTGTTTAGATTGATTTTGCCTATTTCTAGAGTTGCAAATGAGGTGCTCCACAACTCCAGCCTAAAATGAACTACAGCTCTAGAGTTTTACTGCTCCAGAATTTTTGGAGTTAAAGTGTTTGGCTAGCTCTTGTTGGCTCTTGAATGGAGTTCAACTCCAGAGCTATGCCAAACACGTCCTAAATTCAATAAAACTTAGCTTCATAGGGACAACAGTTCCTTCCACAACTGGACGAATCAATTAAACCGTCAGCTGAACACCCTAACACTGTAAACTCATAAAGTTTAAAGCTCAAACGTTATGTGGTCATCTGATTGCACTGATATTGTATGTTTTCGAACAATTTGCATATAATGATGCAACAGAAATTTATTGAATAGATCATCTCTCCTTACTCTTGTATAGTTTGAACTATATGCATGCGGTGAAAGTTTCATTGTGTCAATAGAAACTCACAGCCAGATCTTGTAGGAGAACACTGGATATTAATTTGCTCCGGTAGTATTCCGCAGGCAGTTAAGATCTTCATGATTTCAGCAACCATCCCACCAAGCTCTTTACATTTAATTTCAACTGTTGTAAGATGGTCTGATACAACTGGCTGTTCCAGAAGTTTGCATATTCCTTCTGCTCTCACAGAATTCGTTTTCATCTAGAGTGCAAGACATTTTACTAATCAATAATGGAGGGTCACTTCAGTACGTAGCAGAGAGAGATAAAAGTCTACAAATAAGTACCTCTGAAAGTTGAAGGGTAAGCTTCTCAAGAATGGGTGAATGTTGGAGAAAACTAATCAGTCCACTAAAGTCATCAGCTACAAACCAATTGTCGAGCACTAACGTTTTTAGATTGCTAAACGTTGGACAATTGTTTATATCCCTGCTAAAAACAAACTAGCCATAGGGAAAAATAGGAAATATCAGATCAGGAACAAGCAAATTATTAGTTTTCAGATGTGTATCATACAATGATATCAATTGTGAACATTTCTTTCAATCGGAGAATTAAAGACCAAACTAACTGGAAGCTTTGTTAGAACATGCACACTAATGAAAAAATGATTAATGAGGCATTATTGTGAAATTAACATTGCTCAACAAATCATTAGCCATCCCTTGTTCTTCCTTTTTACAAGAAATAATCATAAGTTCCACGTCTAAGCTTTTAGAAATATCATAGAGCATTGGAATCGTGATTTAGCCACTGGTCTTTGCATATATAGAAAACTAAAGGGCTTATATGTATGTGTTATGTCACACTGGCATATATATATGTTAATTAGTGTGTTGTCATAGAGGAGAGTACCAAGTTACTAACTTATTATAGCATAAAGAACTGAATAAATAGAGGAGCTCAAATGGCAAGAGTAGATTACCCAATCGGTACGACTTGACAACTCCAAGTGTTTAGCCTCTGACAAACCCTTGAGAAGCAGACAGCTTTTGTGATCATTATGGGGCCCATAATAATCTGGACAACCCTCGCAGATCTCACTGCTACAACCATGAATGGTACCATTAGCACACCGATCATGGAGGTCACCGTAACGAAATTTAACAGCTGCTGTGGCTAATAGTGGCATTCTTTCCAGCACTGGACACCTTCCCTCACAGTCTGTAAACTCCAGCAATAAAAGACTCGGTACACGTATTCTAGTGCGGATCAACAGAAAGACACTGCAAGTCACTCTCAAATGCTGCACTGATGGAGACCATATTTCGTCAGGGGCGAGGCAGGAATCATCAAGTGTCAGGTCCAGCAGTGCTGGACAGCCTGAAAGGTCTAGGTTGTCGTAGATAGCGATACCAGCGAGGTATAAACTCGTCAGATGCTGCGAAACAAGAACTCGGTTGTGTAGTTCCAAGTGTTCATCAAACTGGCTCCAGATGAAGCAGATCATCTCGACTCGGCAACGCAGAGCGCACTGGAACCAGCCGTTCACCATGGCATCAGTGATGTCCACTTCTTCATCATCGAAATCACTAGGGGAAAAATCAAAAGCACAGTAGTCAAGCGGCGCCCAAGAAACTGGTGGATTCCCCGCGACCATGTGCCGCCTGGGGACCAAGGTGCCGCCACGGATGCGCAGCAGGAGGAACACGAATTCGGAAAACTTGGCGACGGACCCCCAGCCGGTGATGCGGAGCTCCGGGCATCCCATCCAGAGGTCGCGCCACGAACGGGAGAGCGCTGTCGTCCGCACGGCCTCGTGCGCGGGGAGGAAGGAGAGCACGTGCTCCCGGATCCCGTCCGGCAGGTTACTGATGTGGTCGATCCCGCTCGCCGTGGACGGCGGCGGCGCGTCCTTGCTCGCAATTCCGTCGTCGCTGCGGAGGGCACCAGAAAAGCCGACGAATGAAGCTCCGTAGGGAGATTCGGAAAGGGAGATCTAGGAGGGGTTATTACCGGAGCCGCGACGTTAACCGGCTCGCCGCCGGTGGTGGGGAAGCTCGAATCGTTTCCTGTAGGACACTGTCGCGATCGATCTCGCTCGCCGTGGACGGCGGCAGCGCGTCGTTGGCGGCCATTCCGCCGCTAGCTGCGCGGGGCACCAGAACAGGTGAGGAATGAGGCTCAACAGGCAAATCGGCAAAGAGAGAGATCTAGGAGGGGTTCTTACCGGAGCCGCGCGCGACGTTATCCGGCCCGCCGCCGGTGGCGAGAAGCTCGAATCGCTTCCTGTAGGGCACTGTTGCGGTCGATCTCTGACTGGGGCCCTTTATCAGAAAATGTAGAGGAGCGACTTTCCGAAAAAAGGGGGATTTTTGGAGACAAATGAGGTTTATTCGTTTTAAAAAATGGCGTAGAGAGTTTATTATTGCTTTAATCAAAAGAATCCACTGCAAAAAAACCCAGCTGAAGAGTGAAGTTATCTTTATGGGAGATTTTATTTCTTAACAGTTTATTTCACATAAACACCTTTCGAATCCTGCTTACAGCAGGCGGCGGACTAGCGGCTCAAATGGCTTCTGCCGGCACGACGAGATCAAGTGGGCGGCGATACGATCGGAAGCGGCGGTGGATCGCCGATGGCGACATAAGCGCGGACTGCAGCGAGTGCGTGGACCCGCTGTTGGGGCTGGCGCCGTGCCTACAGTACGTGCAGGCACGGGCCGATGCCGGACTGCTGTGGCGGCGTGGGGCAGGCCGCAGGTGC
The DNA here is from genome assembly GCA_031894775.1 of Chloris gayana. NCBI lineage: Eukaryota > Viridiplantae > Streptophyta > Magnoliopsida > Poales > Poaceae > Chloris > Chloris gayana. The sequence continues at coordinate 337,884 of JAUNZO010004298.1, forward strand.
TCGGGAAGTGCTCGAAGTGCCTGTGTGCTTGCTCGTCCGCCGGCTCAAAACTATTTTGCATCGACAAAGACCAAATTACTCCGCGTTGGAAAATCCTAATTAATTAAAATTGATGTGAAATTGCTTCTCAACGACAGGATTTGTATGTTACCACGATGCTGTTGCAAGTGGTAAAATGCACTGTAAAACGGGTCAGCACATAATATATCTCTCAACGATCGAGTCGGCAGCAGGCCTGCTCAGGGAGGAGGCGGCGCAGCGGGTGTAACCCTGGCCGGAGGTGAGGTTGGCCACGGACGGCGTGGTGACCATGCATGGCCTGGGCGGCGCGACGGCAGCAGAGGTGACAGCGGCCCCAACCCCGGTACGAGGCATATATATAGCGGCAGCCGCAGCTAGGGTGGGTGCGACACAGGAGGCAGCGGGCCCGGCCTTGGCAGACCCAGCGGAGAACCTGGCCTCGCGGCGGGCGGTCTAGCGAGGGCGGTGGCTGCCCCGGCCAAGCGGCAGCCTTGCTGGCATGGTGGCAGCTGCATTCGTCAAGGCAGAGGCGACAACGACCCGGACATTTGGCGGCGGGTGGTGGTGTGGTGGCGGCCGCACCGGTGGGTATCTTTTATATATTTCCAGAAATGTTTTCTGAGAGCGTCATTCAGCACTCAGCAAACAGCACTTTGGCGGTCTTTTGTTGCCCTACGCTCCTTGCGAGTGTTTTCACAGGACACTCAGCAGAGCCGGGTTTCCCATAGTGATTAGATAGATTTATCCGTTAGAGAAATTGTTGTTCCACTATCTATTTGTTTGATTCTATTACACTTGTTTATAAATAGTTTATTTTGGCACTAGCTCTCTCCTCCATGCCATTTCCTTACCACAATATCTTGGTAAGTGGTTGAACTACGTACGTTGTCTTAAAACAAATTGGTTGAACTACGTGCCACAAATAACATAAAAAAGTACCACTATTATCATCTATAGTACAAATGAATATGATGAACCAAAGATGTTCAGGCCATTCTCACTGTAAAGATTAATTGTGTGATTTTCAAGAGTGTCATGTTATCCGATAATTTTGAAATAGTTAAATGAAACTAGGCATTTCATTTCTCAATTTCATATGCTTGTGTACCACCTAAATGTTTCTTCCAAGTGACCAACAAAAATTTGTATTTAATGCGTAGAGATGAAACTAAAATTGTCTCAATATAGTTTCATTTTGGTTTCAAAGTTTTGGTAACTATGTAGACCAATTTTCAGCTCCATGAAACCCAATTCTTCTATTTCCTAATCAATTTCATGCCATGTCTCAATTTTGCTTATGTGGTGTGTTATATAAAGTCACTCTCAGTGGGGGTCACATCATCTAAAAAACTGACAAGGAAGCGTATTTTAATATGAAATAGAGCAAATGAGTTTACTAGAGATGAAACTCATTTGATACCATTTCATAGGTATGATACTCCTATTGAGAACATAAAGTTTCAACCCAACATGTTTTGACCAATCTCAATGCAACAACTGGATGTTAATTAATGCTATAACTTATCTATGAAATCGAGAGATGAAACTGTGCACTGAGAGAGACTATTTCATCAAACAAACTATATCTCTAAATCTAATGTGACACTTTTGGTAAGTGTGAGATTAATATGCATTGAGACTGATCTAATGCAAATGAAACTAGCCTTGAGAATGACCTAACCAATCCGATCAGGTTGGGAGACAATTGAATGGGAGGAACCAAAGAGTCTGCAGCTGGTTTATTATGAAATTGTTTATTGAACAAAAAATCTTCGATTTATTAAAGTGAATGCATTTGATTTATTAAAATGTTTTATTAAGTAAATGCCTTTGATTTATGAAGAAAGTTTATTTTATAAATACTTATTATTTATGAAAATGGTTTGTTATTTAAATGATTAATTTTGTTTGAAGGATTTTATAAAGGAGTTTTCATTACCAAAAAATTTCAACAAATAAAAAGAGTTTTATTATCTTTAATGAATTTGGTTTCGAAACCAAATGATTTTCATACTATCTTTACCTAATTTAAAGAAGATGTAGATTAGGCAATATAATTAATATTATTTGTTGCATTCATGCCTAAATAGTATGCATTAGGATTTTTTTGTGGGGAAAATGTTTTTTAAATCCAATTAGAGATCAATTTGGTTTATAGTTTATAAATTAGAATAAGAAAAAGAAAAAGAAAAAAAGAAAACTCTAAACCAGCCCGAGCCTAAGGGCATGTACAACAGTAATTAATGAACGGACTCTTAAGCTGATGTGGCAGTGTATTTTTACAATTAGTCCCTCTGTCCCTTGAAGAGACGGCTGGGTGGACTCTTGATGAAGAGACAGTCTCTATCACGTGTTCCGATGTAAGAGACAACTCTTAACACTCGTTGTACATGTGAAGAGACGACTTATGTCGAGCAATCATTAATATATATATTTATTAAAAGACAACATGTAGAGTCTCTTATTTGTATGACTAGAGTTGTTTCATATCCTTTTGCTTGGATACATGTACTTAAGTGACCACGAGTGGGCTCTCCTTTGTACATGATCTATACCTTCCAGCTAGCCCAGCTTTTTCCTCTTTCTCTCTCACGGTCAACTAGCCTAGCCCCCCACCCACAAACAAAAAAAACCGCAGCAGGCCGCCCAAACGGCTTAGCAAACCAAGCCGCAACCCAACCCCACCTTCGTCTTCTTCTCGCTCTGTGCGCCGCCACCGGAAAACACTACAACAATTGTGGGCTTCTATGACGAGTTAGTTATGTCATAAAACTTGAGAAATTCGTCATACATAAGCATCTATGACAAACTTATGACAAAAATCACTTCGTCATGGATTGTGCGTAGCTAATTACCTTCGTGACGAACTTGATATTTACGTCATAAAATAATGACGATCTAAAAGAACGTCATAGATGTTTATGACGAGTTTAAAATCGTCACAGGATTTCTATGATGCTTCTAAAATTGTCATAGAATTTTATGACACGTGTATTTTCGTCATAACCCATTGGCTTAAAGTTGACGTGGCGCTGATGTGGATGACTTGTTTCATTTTTGGCCCACGAACTACCGACCCATTAATTTCATAGGCCTGTTATTTTCGGCCCATTAATTTCACAAGCTTTTTATTCTTAAGGCCCATTTAGTTTGCAGGCCCTACTAGGCCATATTTTCACCAACCTTTTTGTCTAGTCCTTTCATATAGCAGGCTTCAATTTTTTAACCCAATTATTCTGGCCCACAAGTTTTCCGTGGCCCATTAATTTTTGCCCAATTTTCCAAAACAACAGCCAACAATTTTCAGAGAATTAACCATACACCTGATTACACGTACCATACCAGGTTGCCCATCACATAAACTACATGTCACATATCACATGAACTCGACAAACAAAATAGATTGTATTGTACCATTTGTCATCACATAAAACTCAACTTCTCATATCAGATGGTCTCCCAAATGAGCAATGTCCAGCCCCACCATACATCTCATAAGTTAGTGAGTGCGCTACCTTTGTAGAGTAAGCAGCTGTTGAAGAAGAGCTTGAGTTTCTGCTGATGCTTTCTTCAAGTTCTCCACCTCTTCAGCCTGCTTCAACCTTCCTGCTTCAACTACTTCCATTTCTTTCAGCCTTGTCGATTCTGAATCCTCCATTTGCTTCACCATGCGTTCCATTTTTTCTTTAAGGTCTAGAGTCACTTGTCTTTCTGCATCAAGCTCGCTCTCAAGCTCTTCAACTCGAGCAACAGCAACAACAACAGATTTTGTGGTTCTTCCTTTTGTCTCAAGCCCAGCGTTTCGAAGGAAGGTAGTCTTCGGCAAGACCTGAGCAACAATCTCAGCAGGAGTTCTAAGTGCATCACCCTCTGTTGCAGAGGTAGCCATGATGGCTTCCATATCAGCCTAATAATAAGGAAGACAACAAATCAAAACATAGCATAATATATATATATATAAAACATTCTAACACTACGCACCAGGCAGACCATAACAAAGACGCTAAAAGAGTGAAAGCTGGGGATATAGTAATTGATCTCAAAAAAGTATTGATGAGCAGTAATCTTGCTCACAATAATTGCTCACATCAAAACAAAACCAAATCTCATCAGAACATTGTACATTCACCGTGCAAGCTAGAATAAGACGATAACTTACAATTACTTTCTTGACAGGCTCGGTGAAACATGTCTTGCTGCTGCAATGACACTCCTTGAATAGATCAATTTCTGTAGGTTGAACATCTTTGTATTTCTCTTGCTTCTAAACACACATGGAAAAGAAACATTAGCTTCAAATCAATCACCATCAACAACGCAAAGGAAAATCAAATGAACAAACTATATTTGAGACACTTACAACAGCATGGCAATGCGCAATGAAAGAGCGAGACCCGGTCTTTTGCATGCATTGAATTTTCTCTCGATTACACTTGTTTTTCACACATTTTTCCTACAGAATGGCAGATTAAAGTAAGACAGCTTTCAACAAAACCTCAGCAGCAAGAATCACCATTTCTTTAGTCTAACTATCAAACATAAAATCAGCAAAAGAATCTCAGAAAAAAAATTCATCAACGGTATGCAATTTGCTGATTCTTGTTATGAAACATTGCTGAGACTTAGCAGCAAGATTTTCGGCACTTCGCTAAGATTATTGTTACAGTAAGAAATGAGATGTCAGAATTGCAGTATAAAAAAAGAATCTCGGTAGCAACTAGCTGATGTACACAAGAATTTTTACAAAGTTAGTGGATTCACATTTACATCTCAAATAGAATTTAGACCATCAATAAAATATATCCAATAGAAGGGAAATAATACATATGACCAAGGGAACTAACCACATAATACTTTGTTTCAATAGTGTGTAGTGGAACAAGTTAACAACTCAACCAACACGGTGAGGCACAAAAATATTACATACCTTGTGCTTAGGGTCAGACCACATCGCCACTAGAGCCCTCCATTGATCAGTAGTCATGCTTCGCACCGGTGATGTGGTAGGGACTTGGTTTGCTGGTAATTTATGAAATAATTCCTTCTTCAGTCTATACCTCATCTGCCGCTGGCCACCCTTGAGTAAATCAGAGCATGCTTCTATGATTGTTTTATTGTTGGTGTCTATAGCAAATGCACCCTAGGAAGGAGAAAAAAACAACAGAGTACTGTTGTCACATATTTGCTTCACATGACAAAGTACTAGAGTTAGTGTATAAAAGGGAAATTTACGTACTTGCATTCCACGTTGCAAGGCCAAATCTTATCAGCCTAAAATCTTATCAAAGGGCAACTACTGCAATACTATCACAACTCCAAGTGTTGGGGCTCCTGTTCACCGCACTAGATCACAGTCAATAACAGATAGCACGGCAACACCAGCTAAGATGAACAAAACCAGTAACAACAAGGCTTCCTACCAAAGCACATGTGGCCAAATCACTTAATCAAGCAGGCTATCACTTCTTAATCACAAACAGAACTAATCCGTAATCAGGAACAGGCAAGCATCACATACAAAACTAACTTAATCAAGCAGCCTATCACTTTCTAATCACGAACAACAAAGCCAACATGTATTAAACAGGTAGACGGAGAGTTTTGAAGGAAAGGGGCATGCGGGTCTCCTCGGTGAATCACCTGCCGGCGTCCACGTGCCCATCTTCTGACCAGGAGCCATCTCAGAGCAATATTCCAACCGAAGAAATCGTCGTAGAGCGAAGAAGCAAACAGTCGAGCAGTCCTGGAGTCGGAGTCCTCGTAGAGGGAGGAATCAGGAGGACGGGCGGTCCATATGTCGGAGTCGTCGTAGATGGATGAAGCAGGCGACGACGGTGGAGACGGCAGTTGCGGTGTGCCGTGGCGGCGGCTAGGGATGAAGCACGCGGCGACGGTTGAGGCGGCAGCTGCGGATGCTGCAGCAGCGGCTAGGGATGAAGCACGCAGAGACAGCGGAGGCAGAGCTGCTGTGTGTCGCGACGACGGTCGAGGCGGGAGCTGCCGTGTGCCGCGGCGGCGGCTAGGGTTAGGGACTGATGTGCCGCGGTGGCGGCACCTGTGGAATGAACTCGACTGACTCGGAAGCACGTTTGTATCGATCCAATCCCTGACACACAATTACCATCATAGCCTTGGTGCGGCAAGTAAGGGTCATGAAATACTTGGATAAAAGTGTGATTTCCTCCAAAATTTTTGGTCTCCTAGCGCGATCAAAGCTGCCCAGTTTTCTGTTTGGCGCTCGACCGCCCCTTGTTTGGCAGTTTGGAGTACGTTTTCACCTAAAGAAGACGCTTAACTGTGTAAATTCATTTTTTTCTCTTTTCTATCTCCCAAAATATGCTTATATTTTAACTCAATTTTGTTGTGAGCATGTAACATGTTCACTCCAACTCTCATCAGTTTTTTTATTATTTTTTGACAAACTTTTGTCCATGAGTGTCGATGGAAGTTGATTTATGTTGAAAGAAAGTGTGTTTTTCTTTTTTTTTGTCATTTTTTATCTTCAAAAATATGTTGAGTTATGGGCTCAAGTTTGGTGTGAGCATGTTTCATGCCCATTCTAACCTGTATATTTATTTTGGGATTTTTTTAGAAAAAATATATTTATATGTCTATTGTGCCTTAAGTATGTCATAGTCATCATATAAAACTTATAGTCAAATTCATTGTAAAGTAAACACTCGTACGTTTATGTGTTTCCTAAATTTTCCAAAAAAAAATCTATGTGTCATAGGTGCAGGGTGTACATGTTCACAAACTTTAAACTTCAAAATCATTGTTTCCAGATAGTTACAAATAAGTGAAGAAGATAATGAATAGTGACCATTAGTGAATAGATATACGTGTGAAAATTTTATCTCTACAAACATGATATATATGATTCTAGATGATAGATCATGAATTTATAAAAATATCAAAAAAAAATCAGCTCATTTGGACAAGATATGATGAATCTATGCATGTTGAAATGTTTAATCGCGAATCAAAAGAAAAAACTGACAGCATAGGAAGAACAACAGATGAACTGTGGGCAGGCACCATGTGTCTCCAGCCAAGTCACCGACAGGTGGGCCCTACATGTCAGTCGGATGTAAAAAATTTTGAACCAAGTTGCGGCTGTAGAGAATCGAACGCTCGACCACAGTTTAAAGACTCGGGCGATCTACCGCTGCGTCAAACACAAGATTTGTTTAATGTTAGCTTGGCATATTATATATTCCGTACCATATACCGTACATGTCAGTGATGCTTGTCGTTCATGTGACTAACTCCATCTGCTACAAAACGCCAACCGTCATGTGCTATTAAATACGCGTCTTTGCAGTGCTTTAACAAGTTAAAGACTGGCGCAGTGGTAAGTTTATTAAGTTACCTAAGTACAGGTCGTGGGATCAAATCCTGGACACGGCTTCGATTTTGAGGGTGCAATTTTTTTTTCACTAGAGAGGTCCGCTAGCAGCCCGAATGTGCTAATAATGATTTGCAGGGTGTGATTTTTTTTCCACCAGAGGTCCGCTAGCAACGTATTGCCGTAGGGCACCAGGCCTGCACCCACCGCCTGCCAGCAGCCGACCACAGCACGGCCTAAAGCATCCTATTCATTTTTTCGTGTGCAGTGCGGCCGAGGCGAAGAAAAATAAAGTGGACATGATTTTTTTCTAATGCGTTTTCTTACATAATTTTCAGTGATGAAATATTTATCTCTACGTGTGCATGGTATAAAAAGTATTTTAAAATAATTTAAATTTATCATAAATTACATCTTACTTTCATTTTCATGTAAAAATGACATGTGGGTCCCGCATGACACATGGTTGCTATAAAATAAAAAACTTAATGACAATTTATATTTGTCATAGATTTTGTGACATTTATTACTTATAAACTATGACATTCCTATTCGTCACAATGTACATGTTTGTTTATTTATGACGATTTTGTGCTCATATTTAGTGACGAATCTTTATATTTGTCATAAAACAAGCTACTACTTACAAAACGTCATAAATCGTATTGAGTTTATGACGAAACAGTATGTTGTCATGAGAATTTCGTCATAGAAGCCCACATTTGTTGTAGTGAAAATAACAAAACAAGCACCGTCGGACGTTGCTGTGCTTCCTCTCCCCGCCATTCTGCGTCCCTTTACGAACCGCCAGCACGAACGTGACGCCACAGCGTCCACTCCCCGTTTTGTCCCTTCGTTGGTGAAACGCTACAGCTTAGTGCGCGTTAATGGTCGCCAAGCCTTAAATGCCGGCGACCTCGAACGCCTCGCCTCCCGTCGCCTCAACCCGTATAAAACGACGCCCCGAGCCCCGCCGATTTCTTGCCCCAACCAAGCCTAAGCTTTCACCCTCTCTCCTGCCGTGAATCGCTATCGACACCATAGCGACGCCGGCTCCGAGTGAGCCTTGCGGCCGCCCGCTTACACTTTTCTTTTCTTCTTGTCCCACTTCTCCGAGCTCTACAGGCATCGGAGGAACCTCATGGGCAGCCTCCTGTTGATCCCTAGCCGTCTCGGAACTCTCTCCGATGAGCTCCGCCTACCACCGTCGCCTCTCTCCATCGCAAGACATCTCCGAGCTCTCCTTCGGGCTGCTCACCATGTGGGTGAGCACAAAAGACTTCCCTCTCCCTCCTAGCGACGCCGCGGTGAGTTTTCAAGGACGGGAGCACCCGCACACTTCTCCGGCGAGCCCGCCCATGGCACCGCCACCGTCGTCCTGCGTGTCGCCGACATCCGCTCCCAGCCGTCCATCACAAAACAGACGATCATGATTAGCCACCCTCGATCCCCCTTCGCCCGGTCTATCACGGAACCCGTGCAGCGGCCCCGATCAACGGAGCCTATGGACCGAGTCCATGGCTTTTTAGGTTTAATTTAGTTTCGTAAAATCCTGGTAAATAGGTAGATTTGCATTGAAGCCCCTATAGTTTCTTTAAATAACGATTAGATCCTATTTCTTTTGAAAAATAGCCTTTGTTATTTTTACGTTTTAGCCCCTAAAACTTCAAACCGTCATAACTTTTCGCTCTAACTTTGATTTAGGCGTTTCTTATGCTCACGGAATCGTAGCAACGTGTACTATATTTTTAGTAGTGTTTTTATAATCTTTTGGCATGGTGTACTGTTCTGTTTCTTAGTTTATTTGATTGCTTTTTTGCATGTTTAGTCGACGCGACGTAAATACAAGACGATCAAATCAAAGATATCGAAGAACAAGATATTGAAGACGTAATTAGCAACATACAAGAAAGAGGCAAGTGTCCTTGACGCATTTTGCACCTACTTCTTTCTATCTGCACATGTTTGATTGCATTGCATGAGATATGAATCCTATTTGTGTCATATCATGTTCCATACTTGTCCTTATCGCCTGGGTAGAATTAGATATAGATTTGGATACGTCATGCTTCGCTTCCTTAGTTTGGTCAAAGACTTATATTGAAAACCATGATTGACGATCCATGAAAATGCTCACCTTTGTTAGAAATACTCTTAGATAGGAATCTAAGCGAGTGGTATGTGATGGTTGGCGCCGAGGGCACACGGTGGAATGTGGCATGCTTGTTTTAGATTTAAGGACCGCTTCTTGGAGCGATTCACCCAGGACTTTCATGCCAACACAAGCCTGATATGGGTAGGCTTGACTTCGTAATTAGGGGACTCTCCCAGTATTGTTAGATTTTGTGGGATGGGCGATGAGGAACAGGGACCGACGGGTTGTCCCAAGACTTGCAAGGCACAAGAGGGGGCCCTTAGGAGGACGTACCCGAGTGGTAGTCTCCTACCGGTGAAACCTTAGTGGCCATGTACGATCCGGGTGAAGAGCCTAACGAAATGTCTCCGGTGATCTCCTGGTAGCATACCAAGGAAGTATGCAAGTGGCTAGCTACCATGGCAACATGGAGACTTTAGTCCACCCGACAATAGGAGACGAAATCACCTGTCTTGTGGGTAAAGTGGTACAACCTCTGCAGAGTGTAAAACTGTCGTGACAACCATGCTCACGGTCAAGAGCGGCCTGGAAATCCTCACTCGATTATGGGGCATGGATGGGTGGTTATGAGATGGTTTTGTTGGATCGATGACGGATCGGATGGTGATGTTGGATCTATGGTTGGTCTTGGAGTGAACTTCACACATAGTAAATAGGTTGCTTCAATTAATGAACTAGACATATGTGCTCTCTATGCAATAAACCTCATGTTAAGCCTTTCTTGAATTAGCCAAACATGTTATACTTTCTCCCACTCGCTGAGTACGTAACGTACTCAAACGTCGTTGCTTCCCTCTTTTGCAAATCTTGATGCTGATCGAAGCCAAGTACAAAGGTGAACTTTGGAGGACGACAAGGAGTGAAGAGCTAGGCTTGTGGTCTTCCGGCCGATTGCCTATGGTAGCTGAAGGACGCCGACACTTAGATTATTCCGCTGCATTGTAATCTTTTCTTTAGACCTACGGGTCCTTGTTGTAATAAAGTTATTGAATTAATAAAGATATTGTTCTTTTACCATATTGTCATGTGTGCGTGAAACTTGATCCTGGACACGCATACAAATGAGTTTGGTTTTGTTCATTAAAATCGGGCATGACATCGCCTGCCTCGAGCTCGGCCGCCATCCGACGGAGCTGCCGCCCGTCGCCTCTCGAGACGCCGCCGCACCTAGGGGCCAAGATCTGTCAGCCGCCCACCACCTAATGGTCGGATCCGCCCACTGCCGACCACCTAAGGCCCGGACCCGCCTACCGCCGCTCACACCCGACGTCGAGGAAGATCGCCCCTCTATAGACCCCACCGCCCCTACGCAGATCCCGTCGCCCCGATGGCCTCCACCCCTCCGTAGATCCCGCCGGCTTGATGGTCACCGCCACAGCTCAACGGTCGCCGCCTCGCCTTGCCTCGCCGCCAGTCCATGCCTTAGAAGGTGAGGGCTGAGTGGAGGGGGCAGAAGAGGGGAGGCCGGGGAGAGAGGGCGCTCGGGATTGAGGGCACCGGCGCCAAGGAGAGAGAGGGTTGTGTCGCGGGAGGAAGCGGGAGGTGGCTGAGTGGAGATAGAGAGGAAGAGAGGAGAATGAGTGTTGGGGTTTCGGAAGAGGTTGGTATTATTTTGGGAGGAGAACTGGGCCAAAAGAAAAAAAAAAAAAGAGAAATCTGCTTGTAGTATGCCCAATGGCCACGGTTGATGTTGTCAACTGTGGCTATTGGCTGCTCGTTAGCCACGGTTGATGTTATTGACCGTGGCTATTGATGTCTGGCCCAATAGCTGCGATTCACAACATCAACCGCGACTATTGTGGCTTCTATAGCCACGGTCCACGAGCACCGTAGCCGCGACCTGTTTTTTTTGCGAACGCACCTGAGCGCGCTTTTCATTAAGAGGAAGATAGAAGTACAGCAGCCGAGGCGCAGGGGCCAGGAGAAGAAGTTCCTGTTCTGCGCATAATTACATGATCAAAGTTACAACTGCATGGAAACTCAACCAGACTACCAAAGGCGACATGCTAAAGAAACCCCGCTCGTGATCTGAACCCGGCGGCGACCCAGCAGCGCCCTTCATCCCGGATGAAGTTGACGAGCCGTATTGGGTGCATGCTCTGTGATTGAAAGACCCGTCGGTTCCTTTCTTTCCAAACTTCCCAGAAGCACAGCATGACCAAGGTATCAAAGCCAGTCCTGTGTTCCTTGGGCAGCCGTTTTCAGGAAGCACTATAGCCGCGACCTGTTTTGTCCGCCGTAGTTACAAGTTTTTGGAAGGCGTGGCTATAGTGCACGATTGGTAAGGTGCATAGCTGATGAACTAAACCCAGTAATTGTCGTCTGGCGTATGGTTTGAGTGGACGACAAGAAGAAGACAAATGAAATTTGAGGAACTCAATAAGACCCCAACCGTACACATATGCTATTAAATTATCATGGACAACTAGTAAACAAGCTATATTACAATCATGGCTGAACAGACTATCCAGTGCGCTAATTTAGTAATGAACCAAGTACCTGCCCCCGGAACTTGGCTAAAACAGGAAATCATCCACTGCCGTCGCCATAGGGTAACCTACCCAAACCCTATAGAACGTCTTGTTTTTCTGTCCAACGTGATTTTTGTGTCGGTGATCTTACCATGCCTGCTTGTGAGGAATTGTCGCAGTTGAGAGCTGTCCACCTTCCGTGGCAGATTGCCAACATAAATAGTGAAACGAGGCCTGGAGTGTTTGGCTTCATGGACTTTTTCTCTGATTTCCTGCTCATAGTGGAAAAAGAAAGGTGATTTAACAGTTTTCAATACTATTTATTCCGAAAAGACACATTATTAAACTCGGTAGAAAATATGACGTGTTGGTAAATTTTGTTGTTCTCTTAAAAGAATTAGATGTGGTCAGGATTTCGAATTGTTTACCTCGTTTGATGCAATGGCAGGTTCGGGCGTGAGCCACATGCAGGCGACATCCCGCCACCCGGGAGGTAGCTGCTCCACCATCTCCGACCTGTCATCACAGAAGCTATACTTGTAGATACGGCACCGCTCCAGGGGCCACTTTCTCTTCACCCCATGGTAGAGCAGCGTCCTGTCCAGGAAGTACGCGCAGCCGGTCATGTCGTAACGAGCTGCATCCACGGCAAAGCTACCTCGCTGGCCCAGAAAGAGGACACGGTCGGTTAAGCCGTGGCTGTCCCGCACCACCCACTGCGTCTCTCCTCCTTCATACCGTATCGCATATACCGACACCACCAGAGCTTCCAGCAGGGCGTGGAGGTCGCCAACATGATTATCCAACAAGTCCTCGTAGTATGCACTATCAGTCTTAACTTGAATGAAGACCCACAGCAGCTCGCCGCGAGACTCGACGAAGTAGCTCGACAGAAGTTGATTGCCCTTGTATTCCATGCCATCGATTTCCCCAGACACACTGTGACTGCTGACCTTAGTGGACATGACGGTCCACAAGTTCCCATACCAAGGGCCCCCTCACATAGTACAATCTTGCCCTTATGGTATGCGATGCTGTAGCCATCCATGTGGCATCTAGATAGGTAGAGATCGTTGTTCGTTTCCACAATCGTCCAATGTGTGTCACCAGGATGCAGTAGTGCCACGAAGATGGGCAACTCTGTTTCCTCGACGAGGCCCAGGGCATGAAGAAACACGGTGCCATCACCGGAGACTCTAACAGTTGCGCGCTTCACCCATGGCTTCATCTCCTCCAGGTACGGAGTCAGGGCAACTGGAGATACACGTCCGGCCAGAGGGTCAACAAAACCATAAGAATTATCCGGACCTGAGGTGAAGAGGCGGCAGGCGGCGGTGCCATCGTCGGCGGTGATCGCCCATCCCTGGTCCCGAATGTATAAACCATTGGGGGTGGCGCCGCGGCTGGATCTGGAGGAAAAGATGCAGCGAGCATTGCGGTGGCCCGTGTCGTCTCGCCGAGTGACGAGCCATGGCAGTAACTTTGGGCGGCAGGACGCTGCCGCAAGCGTGCCTCGCCAGGACTTGCAGACGGCATGGAATCGGACGTAGTCGGCGGAGGCGTGAAGGCGGAAGGAGATGTCAAGGAGGAGATCGATGGGGAGGTCGGTCCAGCGAGGGGACAGCGCCATGGCTTCCGCCGGCTTTGCAGACACGATGGATCAGATCGCGATGTCGCCTGGCCCAGGATTTGCTATAGGAACGGCGAGAGAGACTATATTGATGAAAGCAGGCTCGATCTTAAAGCCCTGGCGCAGTCCTGTCAGTGGCATACTAGGCCCAATAATAATCAAAGGAGAGCCCGCAATACCTCGTTGGGATACTCCTCCTGCACGGCGATAGAAGCTCACAGTGAAATTTGTATATTTGCCTCAAAAGAAGTTCAATTTCTAAATAGTTTTTTTTAAAAAAGTGAAATTTGTCTATCGAATTATATATTTTCCATCGACCACGATTGTTGACAACTGTAAATATAATAATTGTTTTCTATACCACAAATTGAATGTGCAACTTAGGAGGACAAAAATCTCTTACAACCATATTCAAATCAAGAATTCTTAGAATAAAACTACAATGCACAAGTACGACAGTTCTCCTTTGATGCATTTGTTTTACAATCTCAGGTTTCCATAATTTTTATACAGACATGGCTTTTTTGTTTGAGAAAATTCCTTGTATGGCCTCAAAAAAGATGGGACTTCCTTCTATAGCCTCCAAAAAATGAAACTTCCCTATGAGGCCCAGTTTCGTTTTTCAGTTCCCTCTCGTGGCCCTTCCGTCCATTTCAGTGACTAACGGTGTTAAGTCTAATATAAAAAGACAGTTTTACCCCTGAAACGAAATAAACTTATTTTTTTAAAAAAATGTTCTGTTGGAAGTATTTATTTTCTAGTTGTTGTATAAATACAAAACATGTATTTCGGCTTATTTTAATTTTTCATCTTGTTTAAAAATTAAACTGAATCAAATTTGCACACTATTTTTTCGTGCGCCGGGAGGTAGGACAGCACGTGCTCCCGGAGGCCGTCCGATAGGGCACTGATGCGGTCGATCTCGCTCACCGTGGACGGCGGCGGCGCTTCCTTGCCGGCCATTCCGTCGCTGCATGGGGCACGATAATAGGTGATCAATGAAGCTCAACAGGGAAAATCGGTAAAGAGAGGACTGGGACGGGTTCTTACCACGGCCGTGACGCTAGTTGGCTCGCCGCCGGTGGCTGATGGGAGGCCAGGGGCTCGAGTCCCTTAGACTGGGCCAACGCCTGCCATCTCTCGCTGCCCGCCGCCTTTTGAGATGTTGCCGCCCCTAGGGGGCGAGATCCGGCCGCCGCGGACCACCTAGTGGTCAGATCCGCCCATCGCCGCCTTGCCTTGCCCTGCCGGCGCTCCTCGCCTTAGGAGGTGAGGGGCGAGCGGAGGAGGGAGGAGAGGGGAGGCCAGGGAGAGGACGCGCTGGGGAGAGAGCGGCGAGAAACAACGGAGGAGAGAGGAGACGGGAGGCCGGGGAGAGGACGCGCTGGGGAGAGAGAGGGCCGCGTCGCAGGAGGGAGGATGCAACGACAGAGTGGAGAGAGACAGGAAGAGAGCAGAATGAGTGTTAGGGTTCGGGAAGAGGTTGATTTTATATTAGGAGGAGAACTGGCCCCCCAAAAAATAGAAATCCTACTGTAGTCCACGAGCACCGTGGCTCACCCTCGCTGTAGCCGCGGCCTGTTTTCCCTGTCGTGGCTACAAGTTTTTGGGAAGTATATGGCTATAGTACGCGATTTGTATAGTGCATGGCGGATGAACTAAACCCAATAATTGTTGTCTGGCCTATGGTTTGAGTGGACGACAAGAAGACGACCAAACAATTTTGAGGAACTCAATATGACCACATATTGGCAAGTAATCTGTAACCTTCCCAAGGAACAGGCGTCCATTCTTACACACATGTAAATAGTTTATGATGAACTAATGTACAAGTTATAAAGGAAGAGTCATGGCTGGACAAACTTCCCAGTGGGCTAATTTAGTAATGAACCAAGTACCTGCCCCCGGAACTTGGCTAAAATAGTGGAGAATTCATTATCCACTGCCGTCGCCATAGGTAACCTACCCAAACCCTATACAACGTCTTGTTTTTCTGTCCAACCTGATTTTTGTGTCGGTGATCTTACCATGCCTGCTGATGAGGAACTGTCGCAGTTGAGATCTGTCCACCTTCCGTGGCAGATTGCCCACATAAATAGTGAAACCAGACCTGGAGTGTTTAGCTGCATGGACCTTTTCTCTGATTTCCTGCTCACGGATTAAAAACAAAGGTAATTTAACAATATGCAACACTATTTATTCAGGAAAGAGACAATAGTAAACTTGGTAGAAAATATATCACGTGTTGGTAAATTTTTTTGTTCTCTCAAACAATTAGATGAGATCAGGATTTCAAACTGTTTACCTCGTTTGATGCAATGGCAGGTTCAGGCGTGAGCCACATGCAGGTGGCTTCTTGCCACCGGCGAGGCAGCTGCTCCACCATCTCTGACCTGTCATCACAGAAGCTATACTTGAAGACACGGCACCGCTCCAGGGGCCACTTTCGCCCATCGTAGAGCCACGACCTGTCGATGAAGTATGCGCAGCCGCTCATGTCATACCGAGCAGCATCGACGGCAAAGCTACCTTGCTGCCCCAGAAAATGGACGCGGTCGGTTAAGCTCCGGCTGTCCACCGCCACCCACCTTGGCTCACGGCCTTCATACTGCATCGCATATACCGACACCACCAGAGCTTCCAACACGGTGTGGAGGTGGGCACCATAAAAGTTGGACCAGTTGTTGTAGTAGTACCGTCTGTCAGCCCTAATATGAACGAAGACCCACAGCAGCTCGCCACGAGACTCGACGAAATAGCTCGACTGAAGTTCCTTATAATTTAATTCCCTACCATTGCTGGGCTGAATCACTCTGTGACCGCCGACCTTAGTGGATATGACGGTCCACAAGTTCCCAAACGACGACGTTCCCTCGCATAGTACAATCTTGCCGTTATGGTACGCTATGCTGTAGCGATCCATGGCGCTTCTAGATACCTCGAGATCGTCCGTTTCCACAAGCGTCCAATCTGTGTCACCGGGACGCAGAAGTGCAACGAAGACGGGTACAGAATAGGGCATTGTTTCCTCAACGAGGCCCAGGGCATGAAGAAAGATGGTGCCGTCACCGGAGACCGTACCGGTTGCACGCTTCACCCATGGCTTCATCTGGTCCGGGAACGGAGGCAGCGCAATGGAAGAGGCAAATGCGGCTACAGGGTCAACAAAACCATAAGAATTCTCAGGACATGAGGTGAAGAGGCGGCAGGCGGCGGTGCCATCGTCGGCGGTGATGGCCCATCCCTCGTCCCGAATAGATAACCCACTGGCGGTGGCGCAGCGGCTGGACCTGGAAGAAAACATGGAGTGAGCACTGCGGTGACCGGTGTCGTCTCGCCGGGTGACAAGCCATGGCAATAACTTTGGGCGGCTGGACGTTGCAGCAAGCGTGCCACGCCAGGACTTGCAGACGGCTTGGAATCGGACATAGTCGGCGGAGGCGTGAAGGCGGAACGAGATGTCAAGGAGGAGATCCAAGGGGAGGTCGGACCAGCGGGGGACGCCGCCATGGCCTCCGCCGACTTTGCAGACACGATCGATCAGATCGCGATGCCGCCTGGCCTAGGATTTGCAACAGAAACTGCGAAACTATATTGATGAAAGCAGGCTCTCGATCTTAAAGGCCCACTATGGTCGGTTCCAGACTAGGCCTAATAATCAAAGGATAGCCCGAAATACCTCCTGCTCCACCGCCATAGGAGCTCACAGTTAAATTTGTATAGGGATCTGTAAAAAAAAACGTGAAATTTGCATATCGCATTATTTTCCATGCACCACGATCGTTCACAATCACAACTCAAGATAAATATACTATTTTTTATATACCACAGATTTAATGTGCAACTTACTAATACAAAAATCTCTTTATGTACCACAAATCAGGAAGTAATGTAAATGATATCATGATTTTCAGTGATCACATTAATCATTTGGACTTGGTGGAAATCACCTTTCAAGGAAGGACATATTTATGGAGTAACATGCAAGATATTCCTTTGCTAGAATATTTGGATTGGTTGTTTACTTGCGCTTGGACTCTGCAGTATCCAGTATCCAGACAGAACAGTTTTCCTTTATCTAGGCCTATCTCTGAGGAAAAAAATTCTGTGCGGCAGGGCCGCATACAAGCGCTGTGCGGCCCGGGTCTTGATTCCTGCCGCGTGGACTGCGCTTATCATCCGACGCCAAGCACCACAACAGCTCCCGCACGGGTATTCTTGTGACGCTCGGCTCCCAGGTGACCCGCGGCTTGGCTCACGTGACTGACGATGGCTCGATTAGTAGTTCCTACTGCCGGCAGTCCGAAACAGCTCTCGTCTTGACATCAACATGCATGGCTAACCTCCTGCTCTCACCAGGTATTGTGTGTGTGAAAGAACTATGGTGTTAAAATTGTGAAATTGTTAAAATCTGAGTGGAGGATAAGTAAAATTTTACTAGACTAGCAAATCTCTTATTTTTAACAGTTCAAAGATAATGTATCATTACTAACTAGCACTTCAGGGTTCTATTAGAAACAAGGATGGATTTTTTTTTACCGAACTCAGTAGAGAAAACCCCGATCTATTTTTTATTTTTATTTTTGTATCTTAGCTGTTAGCTCCCACAAGGAGTTGAACCCAGGTCTACTAAAAGTTACTCACGTGCTCTAACTACTAGGCTAAAGGCCCTTTCGCGGGTAGATCTAATTTTCAGTCGATTGTAAACGTCTTCTCCTTAAATCGATAGTTGTGAGCCATTCGATCCGCAATCAACAACAGACTAATCATCTTCAACCTCTGGCTGCCTCTTCTATCTGTGCGCTAAAGGAAACCCCACGATGAATCCTCTATTTTGCTACGGCGAACGCGACACTAAATTCTCCGGCAAGACTTGTCGTTAGATTCTTTGGCGACCCACGATTTGCCATGGTCGGAACAAGAGATGTTGGATCTTAGGGGTACAAATCATATGGCAATAGGGCCACTAAATTCTCCAACGTGTACACCACTAAATATTGCGGCGTACTCAATCTGCGATGAGAATGAACGTCCACTGAAATCTTGACTGAAAAGTATTGCCGTAGAAATAAAGGTAAATAATTATGTCGCGGCTGGGAGAGAAGGGCAATCTCTCATCATCCTTTTTGTCGAGGAGTAACTTTAATTTCTCATGTCCGCGTCTTAGGCTCAGTGGGGGTTTCATCAGTCTTAAATGAGGTGCCAAATCAGCAAATGAGATGACGTGGCATAACAATTAATATGAAACTGGCACTGTTTTATAGGTATGAAACTCCATTGAAACTGTAATTGAGAATATATAGTTTCATCCCAACCATTTTTGACCAATCTAGATGCAACAATTAGATGTTATTTAATGTTACAACTTGTCTATGAAATCGTTAAGATGAAACTATATATTAAGAGTGACTATTTTATCTATAAATTAAATATCAAAATCTGATATGATGCTCTGGTTAAGTATGAAATGAAACTATGAATTGAGACTGGCCTCACTTGTGTTTTGCACCGAATCATTCGATGCTCGTGGTTCATCGTTGCTGGAGTGGACTGACGTGTGCACAATCTCGGCGACAGCGTCCTTGTGGGTAGCAACGTCGAACGACTTCAGGAATCACCGTCGATGCCCGTGGTTGATCGTTGCTGGAGTGGTCTGGTGTGTGCACAATCTCGACGACAACGTCCTTGTGGGTAGCAACGTCGAACGACATCAGGAATCACCGTCTCGAGCATTTACCTTGACATCGGAGCCTGCTAGGTTGCGCCGTGCTCCCGCAACTAGAGCAAAAAGGGGCCAGACATGGCGTGGATCGGTGTAGTGGAACTCAGTTCCTTTCTTTTTTTCGTTTTTACATCAGCTCGAAGTAGATGGCTAGGACAAAGCCGTGGAGCCGAAGTCGTCGCAAGGAGATGTGCGGGAGCCATCGCAGCGTTGCGCATCGGATTGGCAGCTCCGTCCACGTGGCAGTAATCAAGAGCAGGTCCACATGATGTCTGTTTGCGGCCCTCCCACACCGATTTTTTTTTCGTAGTTAGAGCACGTGAGTAACTTTTAGTAGACCTGGGTTCAACTCCTTGTGGGAGCTAACAACTAAGATACAAAAATAAAAATGAAAAATAGGTCAGGGTCTTCTCTATTGAGTTCGGTAAAAAAAAATCCATCCTTGTTTCTAATAGAACCCTGAAGTGCTATTTAGTAATGATACATTATCTTTGAACTGTTAAAATAAGAGATTTGCTAGTCTAGTAAAATTTTACTTATCCTCCACTCAGATTTTAACAATTTCACAATTTTAACACCATAGTTCTTCCAAACACAATACCTGGTGAGAGCAGGAGGTTAGCCATGCATGTTTTTTTATAGCGTTAGCCATGCATGTTGATGTCAAGACGGGAGCTGTTTCGGGCTGCCGGCAGTAGGAACTACTAATCGAGCCATCGTCAGTCACGTGAGCCAAGCCGCGGGTCACCTGGGAGCCGAGCGTCACAAGAATACCCGTGCGGGAGCTGTTGTGGTGCTTGGCGTCGGATGATAAGCGCAGTCCACGCGGCAGGAATCAAGACCCGGGCCGCACAGCTGTTGTATGCGGCCCTGCCGTACAGAATTTTTTTTCATCTCTGATCACATTCCATATCTGATTAAAACGGCACTGTTGACGGTCCTTATGGTCTATTTTTACCGTCAACATATTGCACCTTTCCGAACCAAACACCATCACCAAGAGTAGACATAGGGTTTATTTCTAACAATTTCCACTAGTCTTGGTGAAATTATGAATGCAGGTGCAATTCATATGAAAACAGGGAAAACATGCACGAAACATGGACTTTGCAATCGACGGATTTTCCCCGGACTAAAGAATATAGTCCAAAAGCCCAAAACCACAAAACAGAGCCTCAACATCAAACCAAGCAAGTGGATTGGGCCATTACACAGCCAGAGGAAGGCACCGAGAGAAGAATCAAGCCCGGGGAGTCCGGGCTAGTTCGGCCGAACCACCCTAGTGGGTTCGGCCGAACCGACAGTGGGCCCCCTGGCCCATCTTTCTCTCGGCGGTTTGTCACCGACGTCCGGAGGTCGGTTCCACCTGCAATTAATGCCACCGACGTCCGGAACCGCCTCTAAGTTGCCGACCTTCCAAGGCTATAAATAAAGGGCTACACCCCCTCTCTCAACACACCACCAACATCAAGATACAAGACAAAACTCTCATCCTTAGGCCAAGGGCCTCTTGTATCTTAGTAGAATAGGAGAGAGGGCAAGGAAGAGGAAGGAGTGTTCCTCCCTTTTGTAAAGTGGAGTAGTATTTCCTTTTCTTTTACCTTAGCGTGTAAACACTCTTTTTGGTGATTTATACGTGGTGATCTACTTATCTATCGTGACATATCTTTGTGTTAGACGTAATTCTTGTTATACTTGTTTGCGGGATCATCGCTTCGCAAGAAGTGCTCTAGCTTTCTGAACTCAGTTCTAGGCCGAGGCTAGAGTAGCGGTCAATAGCATAGACGTGGTGTCTAGGCTGGAGATCGCCTTTGTTTGCTGTGTGCCCCACGGTTTGTAGAGGTAGGTGGCAGGAAGTGACAGCCCTGTCATCCAAAGGAACCCTCCACGTTCGGGTACATAGTAGAGCTTTCGTAGACCGGAGTGGCTTGGCAGACCAAGCCTAAGACGGTGCCCGAAGTAAACAAGTCTAGCTTGCATTCGTCTACCTTTAAAGGATAAATAGATAGGAGTCACCCTCTCGACCCTATTTTGCTACGTTGTCTTGGTTGTCCTTGGGTAAACTAACCTTGTTGCAGAAATACTCCGTTCCCTGCGGATATAAATACGATACCTTGGAATACTCCCGGGTGAAGTGCTACAACGGTATTCCGTGCGCTTGCGGATTTATTCGTGACGTAAGAAATACCAACAAGCATTTCTGGCGCCGTTGCCGGGGAACGGTTGTTATCTTTGTAACGAATCAGGTTTGCCCTCGTAATCTATCTTACTTACCGTTCTGTTTTTATTTTTTTTCCTTACATTCAAAATTTCACAAAAACATATCATGGAGTCACACCCAACCATCCAATCTTTCTCCACTCCACGGGGTGAACTCTTAGAGCCACCATCATCATCACAACCTATTTCTTCACCTGGCTATGAGTTCTCCCCGATTACATTTCGATGATTAGAGGTTTATCCTTTTCGGGTTTTAAACATGAAAATCCTTATGAACACTTGCGAGAGTTTGAACATTTGTGTTCATGCCGATTGATCCATGGCATGACACAAGAAACATTGAAGTGGAAGTTGTTTCCCTTCTCTCTCAATGAGAAGGCGAAGCAATGGTACACTTACACCGCTAAGAGAGTGAACGGTGATTGGAAAGAATTGCGAGACAAATTTTGTCTAGCATTCTTCCCCGTATCTCGT
This sequence comes from Chloris gayana, assembly GCA_031894775.1. Taxonomy (NCBI): domain Eukaryota; kingdom Viridiplantae; phylum Streptophyta; class Magnoliopsida; order Poales; family Poaceae; genus Chloris; species Chloris gayana. Next base: position 359,925 of record JAUNZO010004298.1, read on the forward strand.
ATCACTTCTCTACGAGCGGAAATAATAGGCTTTCGACAAGAAGAAAAGGAAACCTTAAGTGCGTCATGGATTCGGTTCTGTTCTCTAACAGACTCCGGACCAGAATTATTGCTCCCCGAACCCGTTTTATTACAACACTTTTATTCGGGATTGAGCAACGATACCGCACTTTATCTTGACACGGCCGCGGGTGGATCTTTTTCTCATAAGACCATAGCGGAAGCACATGAACTTTTGGATCGAATTGTGGAAAACACACCTTTTTCCGCTGACTTACTCGTAGAGCCGGAGTCGAAGATGAGGAACTCGTTGTGCAAGAAACACAACAATTGGTGCCTACAATGGTAGACCCAACACTCGAGTCCTCATCTAACACAAGAGCAATGATAGAGGAAGATGAACCACTTGAGTTCCCTTTTGAGTTTGAGGAAGAAATTTTTGAAAATTTTGGAAACACCTCGAATTATACATGGGTAAAGACGCCACCTCCTTCTCCTCCCGATCCTCCTAAAAACCCTTTTCATAAGGAGGATATGACGGAGAATCATGGGAAAACCGTTTTCACCACCACCACCACTCAAAATCCTTTGGAGAATCCTCATCACAATCATGAACCACTTGAGCAAGTGAAGTTCATATCCCGAACCCGATCGCTCGAGCCTTCATTATATGAGGATGCAAAGTTTTCCACCCATGAAGAGGATGAGTTTGACGAAACCTTTTATGCCTATGAACCCAAACGGTCCTCTTCACCATTTGAGCCTTTTCCCTCCGGCCCTTCACGCACCGTTCTTGATGATGATCAAGAACTTTTTGAAAACAAACCTTGGGCCATGGAATTTCATGAGGCATCGACTCTAGAATCTAAAGAGGAATCTTTGAATGAGCATGGGAGCTTCTTCTTTGAACAACCACATGACACATGCTCACATCATGAATCTCTAGGGTCAATGCCCGTTAGTGCCAACACCACTTCGCTGCCCACAACCACCTTGGTCCCTTGTTTTGCTATATGTTCTTTAGGATGGTTGTAGATACTTTTGTTTATCATAAATATTGCAAATATCGTGCTTGTATATTGTTGGCACTAACCTTGCAGGTCCTTCTCCGGGACTTTATTGACAAATCATGATGATGGAGAAAAGTCTTGCTCATCGGACTTAAAATGATGATGCCCTTGCCGATAGGATAATCGGTAGTTATCTCATATTTGCTTCCTCCATATTTGATTTTCTCCTCAACATGCATATTCGGATTTTTTCTGATTTACTGGTGAAAAAAAAAATATATATATATATATATATATATATATATATATATATATATATATATATAAATGCAAACCATTTGTTCTTCACATGCATGTTTGTTTTCCCACCGTACACCGCATTCCTTGCATATTTGCTTTCTGCATGTTTGAATTGTTCCAAACCATTTTGGGATTCTTCAAACCTTTTTGTATTGGAAAATGAGTTTGAGGCAATCTTTTTATGGAAAATGCTTTGAGCAAAAGTTTTGATGGAATTTTGGCACAACCCCCTTGACTTTAAAGCCTATAGCCATTATGGGGCTGTTGACCAAGTTAAACTTTATTTCTTTTAGGATGCAAGGGTGTTTGAATTCTTCAATTTCATCCCTTCTGCATTCAAGCACCCTTAAAAGCTAAATTCTTGCTCTCGCATTTCCCCAATTTTCCACGATATTTTGTCTCAAGTTTAAGAAAAAGATTTTCTCTTTGGTTTTCTTATTTGCATAGTTGGAGTCCTTCAAAAATAAACTTCTTCCATCTTCGATCGTCTCCAACTCTTCTTTTTTCTTTAGAAATTTATTCTCAAAGAAAAACAATTTTGAGACAAACCATTTTGGCTTATCGTCCGGAAGTTAAGAAAACGGTTTCCCTTTCTCTTCTCTTCTATTTGTTTAATAAATTAAGTTGCGAAAAAAAAAATCCTTGCAAAGGCAACCGACGGGAAATCCATTTGGTTTTCACTAACATAACCCGTGCTCGAGTTCGCTTTTGTGTTCTTGCTCTTATGTGCAGCCAGGAGAAAGGCCAATAATCAGCTCATCAACACGTTGAAAAAGGCGACAAGTTCAAGCACAAGTCACCCCCGACGTGACACATACTCGTCCCCCTCCATTGAGCTCATGCCTAATGTGAGAAGGTTGGCATGAAGAGCCTCACGAAGATCCCATGGAGGAGGACCTTGATGAAAACAACATGTCAAGACTCCTTTTCGACACCAACCTTGTCGTGGTGTGCGAAATGAAGGAACAAGCCTACAACTTCAATTCGATATCTCTGCACAACAAAGGTATGACCACATTCTTTGCTAATAATTGGGAGCCCAAGGGTGATATGGTTTTTATTCGTGTGGATGAGTATGGCTCCCACCTACTTACCACATGATTTCCCATGCATCCTTGTAGTAGTTAGACAATGGTACTGCCCTTTGGTTCTCCCATAGGGAGTATCACCCTTCATGCATACATCCTTGCTATCTACTAGGCTTTCATAAGCATTGCTTATCAAACTTTGAGCCTACAAACTCCTGATCTTCACAAGCATGCTCATTGGCAATGAATCATATTCCTTCTTGTGCTTGATGCATGGTTGGCTTACTATGACTTGTGTTCCTCAAAGCAATCATAGACATATCCGTATGAGGAATGAGCTTAGAATCCTCTCGCCATGGTTAACGATATCAAAATCCCTCCTATGCAATGCATGAATGGTTAAGAACTTTCCAAGCAATTAGGACTTCTTGAGTGCACCTCGTTGTTTTATCATATCACTCCTAGAGTTGGGGCTTACACTCGTTTCAAGTTTTCATATCACTAAGCCCCAAGTTGTTTTTATCAACGAGGAATATCTTGCCCATGATCGCACTCAAACATGGTCCACATGACATGCTTGTGCCTTTCTTCCTCGGCTGTACAAATGAGGTCCGGTCATCTAACCCGGGACCTTGTTTGTATGTGCTCCGAGAGCTAACCTTGCCTCTCCAAGTTGGAGGAAATTGCTTGCAGGAGTAGTGTTTTTGGCAGGATTCTCGGGTGCGAGAGAACAAGTGTGGGGGGAGATCTCTTGAGTTTTCATCACGCACATGTTCGAGATCTCCCCACCAAAACATTGCACCAACATCACAGCCACACTGCACAAAGGCCTTCCACAATCACATTGGGTTCAACCCCAAATCAAACGCCATGAGCAAAAGAACAAGTGTGGGGGAGGTTCCCTCCCCCACAAAGGTAACTTGTATCGCAACTTGCATCCTTTTTCTTCCACCTTGAAAATGTCAAAATAAAATAAAAATTATAAAATGAAAAATCGAATAACACTTGAAAAAGAAATAATAAGTAAGGTGCTTCATCTCTCTTTTGTTTCAAACACATAAGGCACCTAAAGTTTAATTCAATAAATCTAGGCTCCCCGGTCTTTAACCCCGGTAGAGTCCTCTTTGTCTTCGCTTTATTTTTGTTTGTTTCAAATAAATAAAGCAGATACAAGAACAAGTGTGGGGGAGATCTCTTGAGTTCTTCATCACGCACACATTTGAGATCTCCCCCACCAACATGATGCACAACATCGCACTAATCGACACAAAAGAAGGTGGAGCCATCGGGACAAGAAAGCAAGGTTTGGCCGAACCTTTGGTTCGATCAAATATCCTATGGTCCACTTGGCCTCCACTTCACCCAAGGCGATGGTTTGCGCATTCTACCCCACTACTCTATCTCTCCAATTCATGAGTTAAACCAACCTTTTGAGCCAATCACTAAAATTTAACTCAAGAATAAAATGAACGTTATTGTTCCCTCAAACTACATGCTTCTAGACGGTTGGCCTGCATACTCTTTATTCCTCGCATCATATGCTGTTGCTTGTGAACACCAATCTCATAGGAACCCATGTTTATCTAAGTTGTTGGCGAATGTGATATGGTTGGATGAGATGAATCTTGCTCCTCCTGCATAGAGTAATTGGGTATTTATCTTGAAAAATTTAAAATTTATAGCTTCATGCTCCTCAATGATCTTATATTCCCACCAAAGCCATATGTTGATCACATTGCAAAGCCTACACAAATATGCTGCTTGTCATTGCATTGAGCTTTATCAAAATTGTGTGACCCTAGTGAGAAGCTTGTTATACTCTCATGATCAAGATCACGTACACTCCACCTCACACTAAGTTTCTACACTGGAAGTCAAGCAATACGCCCGTCCATCCACCAAAATAAATACTCCACAGTATTACCTTCCTCTCTCAAGTTATCATCGGAGACATGGCTATGCAAGAGAAAGAATAATCCCTGCTCATACAAAAGTAGAGCATGTTGAAAATGAAAAGAGGGATAATGTTAAAAAAAAAAAAAAAAAAAAAGAGAGAGAAAGAAAGAAAAAAATGCTAGCCATGTCCTCCTCAAAAATCTGAAAAAGAGAGAGAGAGAAGGAATACAAAAAGGAGTATGCTTTCCACCTCGCTACCATTATACACACATGCACATCTTGATCAGGATTGTATGACTTGCATTCTCCATGGATCCACTCTTTTGGTTCGGCAAAAATATGTGATGCAAGTATGCCTCTCTTTCATTCCCTACCAAGCTCCACATAAAGCCTTTTGTAGAAGTAGGATAAAAAGAGGCAATTCCAATGCCTTGGTGAGGAATCATACACATTGAGCAATTTGAGAGCTATCATTCGAGGAGTATGAGCTATGTTTTCATTTTTGAAAATTATTCAAAAAAAAAAAAAAAAAACCAAATGACTCAGCATAGGTGGCTACGATGACTCGAATCACGACCGTTCCATTCCTCAAACCGCCCAAGATTACATTGTAGACACATCAAAGTTCACAGGTGCAGGTATGGCTTGGAATAACTTGTATGCTAGCATCATACCATGAGAAGTATGCTCCCGCCTTATGCTCACAAGCTTTACTCGAGGACGAGCAAAGAGCTAAGTGTGGGGGGTCTTGTTGACGGTCCTTATGGTCTATTTTTACCGTCAACATATTGCACCTTTCCGAACCAAACACCATCACCAAGAGTAGACATAGGGTTTATTTCTAACAATTTCCACTAGTCTTGGTGAAATTATGAATGCAGGTGCAATTCATATGAAAACAGGGAAAACATGCACGAAACATGGACTTTGCAATCGACGGATTTTCCCCGGACTAAAGAATATAGTCCAAAAGCCCAAAACCACAAAACAGAGCCTCAACATCAAACCAAGCAAGTGGATTGGGCCATTACACAGCCAGAGGAAGGCACCGAGAGAAGAATCAAGCCCGGGGAGTCCAGGCTAGTTCGGCCGAACCACCCTAGTGGGTTCGGCCGAACCGACAGTGGGCCCCCCGGCCCATCTTTCTCGGCGGTTTGTCACCGACGTCCGGAGGTCGGTTCCACCTGCAATTAATGCCACCGACGTCCGGAACCGCCTCTAAGTTGCCGACCTTCCAAGGCTATAAATAAAGGGCTACACCCCCTCTCTCAACACACCACCAACATCAAGATACAAGACAAAACTCTCATCCTTAGGCCAAGGGCCTCTTGTATCTTAGTAGAATAGGAGAGAGGGCAAGGAAGAGGAAGGAGTGTTCCTCCCTTTTGTAAAGTGGAGTAGTATTTCCTTTTCTTTTACCTTGGCGTGTAAACACTCTTTTTGGTGATTTATACGTGGTGATCTACTTATCTATCGTGACATATCTTTGTGTTAGACGTAATTCTTGTTATACTTGTTTGCGGGATCATCGCTTCGCAAGAAGTGCTCTAGCTTTCTGAACTCAGTTCTAGGCCGAGGCTAGAGTAGCGGTCAATAGCATAGACGTGGTGTCTAGGCTGGAGATCGCCTTTGTTTGCTGTGTGCCCCGCGGTTTGTAGAGGTAGGTGGCAGGAAGTGACAGCCCTGTCATCCAAAGGAACCCTCCACGTTCGGGTACATAGTAGAGCTTTCGTAGACCGGAGTGGCTTGGCAGACCAAGCCTAAGACGGTGCCCGAAGTAAACAAGTCTAGCTTGCATTCGTCTACCTTTAAAGGATAAATAGATAGGAGTCACCCTCTCGACCCTATTTTGCTACGTTGTCTTGGTTGTCCTTGGGTAAACTAACCTTGTTGCAGAAATACTCTGTTCCCTGCGGATATAAATACGATACCTTGGAATACTCCCGGGTGAAGTGCTACAACGGTATTCCGTGCGCTTGCGGATTTATTCGTGACGTAAGAAATACCAACAGGCACTCAGATTCTTGAGGCTTATTTATTTCGTTTTTACAATTACTGGATGAATTATGGAAGATTTTCTTACTTCTGGTGGGGTGTATAGTGTGTATATGCGTATGCTTTTGATAGGAAAAATCCCGCTGAAAGAGAAAATAAGAGTTGAAAAGGAAGTGAGTTTTGCAGCTTGTGTGGAACACTTGGAAAATTACTTTTCGGTGGGGTCTAACTTAACAATTTTTGTTTCACTACAAACTTTGACATTTTGACTTGCACTATTATAATAAAGATCCATAGTGACGGACACCATTTTACCTTAGTCAAAATCAAGTCCGCTACTATGCCCACTTTTAGCCCGTCGCTGTAGAGCTTAATTCTAGTACTGTTGATAGGTCCAGAAGAAAAGGGTTGCTGTTAACATTGATGATATCAATACCTGGGAATACTTATTAAAGCAAACGTTAATATTTCACAAAAACACAATAAGAGCCTTCTCGTTATTGCATGTTTGTTTTGGAAACGTGGAGTTGTCCCACTCCACTCACACCATAGTCTATTTTCCAGCCATCACCGACGACACTGACAAGAAGGCAGCTCTTTAATGGAACCGACTAATACCTAATTCTTCTCACACGTGTGGTTTGAGCCGATGACACATGGAGAAGAATCAAATCATTTTGGAACGATCCGATCTGACATAGTCAAAATCAGTTGAATTATTCATAACAATAGTGATTGCAGGGATGGTACAATGCATTGTGCTGTATACCTACTCAAGTTTAAATACATCTTCTTCTATATGTCCTCTCAGGTTGGTTGTCCTGAGCAATGGCTGGTCTTGGTGTGATCCACATACATGCCCCGTCGTCCCATTCTGTAGGAAGGTGCTCAATAAATTCTGACTTGCCATGGCGGAAGCTATACTTGAACAACATGCACGGCTTGGGATAGCGGCTCCGATACTGTTGAATGGTGTTGTAATATGATCCAAATTCGGCCTTGCTAGGGACGCCTAAGAGGTGTGAAAGGTGGAGTCCTCCCACGTTACGGATCCTATTAGTTAGCCACCCATATATATACATCTTGTATGTTGCAAGGGGAAGAGAGAGACTCATTGTAATTCCCCTGCGTTTTGTAAACTCTCCTCATATAGTGAAGATTGCCGGTTGGCGCCCGTGGTTTTTTCCCGTAAGGATTTTCCACGTAAAAATCTGTGTCTCGTTTCGATCTTGTTTATGCATTATTTGCTAACAAATAGGCATTCTCTTGATGACAAAGTAGGCACACCCGTCGGTCATGTTGTCGAACCGGGCCGTGTGCACGGTGAAGCTACACGGCTGCCCAAGGAATAGGATTTTTGTCGGCAAAAGTCCGTCCATCCTTCTTCGCCCACCACAGCTCGCCGCCAACACTAGCTTCGCCTGCTTCCTGCAGTGCATATACCGACACTGACAGTACCTTTGCCAGCTTGTCACCCAAGACATAGCGATCATCCAAGAGTTCCTGTCTCTTAATTTCAACAATGGCCCAGAGCAGCTCACCATGAGACTGTAGAACGTAGCTAGATTCATAATGAATGGGCTCACACGGCACTGGCATCCACGACCAAAGATACTCGTGGTCGGCGAGGAGGTAGTTCGACTGCGCGGTCAAGATGCACCAGCAACCCCTGCCCTTGCAGAGTAGGATCTTGCCTTCACTGTACGCGATGCTGCAGCGGTTCGGTTCACTGGAACTGATTCTCAGGTACGTTATCAGGGATGTCCATTGTCTGTCACCCGGATGCAGAAGGAAAAAGGAAAAATTGAACCAGTACCTATCACAAGTACCCATCGTCTGGCCGGGAGACAAGAGGCAAAGAACAATGGTGCCGTCGCTAGATACGGTGCCAATCGGATGATCTGTCCACCACTTCAGCTCGTCGCCGGTGAAAGGTGGTAGTAGCCTGGTGACCCCGGCAGATCCGGCGAGCGGATCGATGATGGAGTTAGGAGAACCTGAGAGCAGCGTGGCGGCGGTGCCGCCATCCGCCATGATAACCCATCTCCTATCTTGAACTCGTGTCCCAGTCCTAGGGCGGGTACCACCCCAGCGGCACGATTTTGAGGAAAAGACACAACAAGCCGTCCGGTGGCCGCTGGCATCGCGCGGCGTGAGGATCCAAGGCAGGAACGGAGGATGGCACTCCGGCGGTTGAAGCGTGTTGCGCCAGTGCTTGCAGACGGCGTGGAAGCGAACGTACTCCTTGGCCGTGTGGAGGCGCTGTGAGACGTCGAGGAGGAGGTCGAACGGGAGATCAGCCCAATACGACGTTGCCTCGTGTGTTACCGTGGGGTTCATGGTATTCCTACAGACCTACCGGGTGAGTTCCTATCGTGGCCCTAGCCTTTTTGTGCGTGGGGATCGTCTGTTTGTAATTGGAAAAGGTCTCCATGTTCGATGGCAGCAAAGGATTAATATCTAGGGTGAATCCTTGTATACCATTGCAATTTTTGCCACACTCTTATTTTCCATCGCAAAACTGCATATCCCGTCTATGCCATCTGAGTTACAAATTGTTGCCCTTGTATGTCATTGCCGTCTGTTTCCTTGTTGTTTGAGCATGGCAGACTACGTGAAATGACCAATATACCCCTGATGCAGTTTGTAGTCGAAATTGTATTCCCTTTTATGCCATTCTGATATGTATTGTGTGAGTAAAAGTGGCCAATTAAAAACGCGAAGGTCGTCATTTTTATTTCGATAGTAATATGAACATAATTAAACCGTAAAAATTTGGTTATCAATTTAAAACTTTTTGACATCCATGGCGGCGACGATATTGGGGAAGGGCTGCCGGCAGGGAGGCACTCATGCGTGGGGTATGGCAGGGCCGGGCTCGACGCAACAGGCAAGGCGGGGCGGTACTTGCGCGAGGGATAGGGTGGGGCGGCGCTCCACGAGCAGGCAGGGTGGAGCGGGCGGGGTAGGGAGGCGCAGCGCTCGTACGCAGGGTAGGTCGGGTGCGCCGACGGCACTCAATGCGCGGGCAGGGTGGGGTGGCGCTCAATGCGCGGGCAGGGCGGTGTGAGCGCGATGTGCCTTGGTGACGTGAGCACATGAAATTTTGGGAGACGGGGGAATAAGGCTAGATCTATTTTTGACATAAAAGTCCCACCAGTATGAAGCAGCAAGACACAGGGGCACTCTAGGCATTTTGAAAAATATTTAACGATTGTTGTTCAAAGACTAGACGGTGATGGCTTTGCAACTCAATGGCATAGACAGGATATGCAGTTTTGCAAAGCATACAAGGGATTAGCGTGATTTGCAATGGCATACAAGGGATTAACCCTAATATCTAATTAACCGACTTCTCTTTTTGGACCATCCTTGGGTCAAGCTGTTAATTTTTGTGGTAACAATTGGAGATGACCTTCTACACATATGTTCATAACAACATACATATGGTCAAAATTTATAGTTTACAACTCCAGATGCCCTCCTGAACAACATACTTTTTGCCTCCATCACCCAGATTGTTCATAACAACATGCATGGGTCCATCCCTTGTGATTTCTCTTCTCGCTGCGAATCAGTCATGCTAAATATATCTGATGAGTACCATATCACTACCACAGATCTGGCATATAGAGAGATGCACTTAGCGACAACTAAATGACCGCTATCTACAAAAACTTGAGTGATGTGTCCCAAGAAACCTGACACTACTATTTGGCTAAAGTGCACACTAATACCGAAGTAGTAGTAGTCTATAATGACATCTTCAGCAAAATATCCAAGCCTTTGCATGCATTTGATGCATGCGTTTGATGAAAACAAAATGTGGATATGGATCAGTAAGTAATATGAGTCATTAAACACAGTTGGTCGATTGGCAAGAGAATTTTGAATAAGGTTTATAAGTTATTAATCTAATAACATTCTGCCACATTTGAATCATAAATAAACTCTTGCACAGATTAATACCTATTTAAAATATTACTTCTGACATACGAATTGTGCTCTGTGTTATGTACAAACAAATGGTATTATTGCATTTAAATTCAAATTAGAACTTTTCGAGAAAGACTGAGTTCTCTCTGCAAGTAGTGATGCACAAACAAATAAAAATGAAATAGGGCCCCATATGAACCCGAACAACAATCGAAACAGGACCAGAATGGCGGTCATATTCTATTGTTGGCAGGTTACTTGTTCCGATGCTCAATTACGGATGGCCCGTTACTCAAATACGACAATGAGGATCCACAGCTTGCGACCGTTTCTCCTGGTGCTAATCTGCCAGCTTCACTTGCAGGGGATGCCCTTCTAAAGTCTGGAAATCAAAATAATTCGGCAAAGCTGATGATATCTATTTCCTTTATTTTATCGACTAATTAATTAAGCACAGATCCAATACCTGTCCATGTTGCTTGGCACCACCGAATTTTTGTTTGAACCCTGGATCCTTTCTTTGATTTCCTGCATGTGAATGATTGCAAAGTTCAGGTTACATACATACATCCTATAGATTCATTTTTTTTATCGACATAATGCTATGATCACTAGTTTCGAACTAATAACAAGGTCCTAGAGTCAACCTTTTCCTTGAGAGGTATTAATAAACGTTTGATTACTAGATGAATACAACACTACACACATATTGTTGTACATATTAATGATTGTATGTGATCAAGTGGAATCACTAAAATTCCACACCACAAAAACTCGACTACAGTACAAAATGTTACCAAATTTTGGTTCATTTGTGTGAAATCAGATATTTGCAATGTAACTATGTTTGAAGTTTATTACCTCGGTAGTGGCAATGACAGGTTGCGGTGTAAGCCACGTGCAGGCCTCGTCGTTCCATGTGGCAGGCAGCTCCTCCACGAGCTCAGACTTATCATCTTGGAAGCTATATTTGAACAAGAGGCAGCGCTTTGTGGCGGCCGAATCGCATGGAAGCCTTCCACAGGCCACCTCCTTCCTGAGGACAAAGTAGGCGTACCCGTGGCTCATGCCGAACCGTGCTGTTTCCACGGCGAAGCTGCATGGTAGCCCCAAGAATAGGCACCTGTCGGCAAAGGTCCGGCGGTCCCTATTCACGAACACCGGTTTGTCGTCGGTTGCTGCTGTCGCCTCGTGCAGCGCATATACTGCAACCGACAGGCCAGAAGCGAGACTGTTGTCGGCAACACAATTCGTCGATGCGCTCTTGTCGTAAACAAGAGCACAAAGCAGCTCTCCCCGAGACTCCAAAACATAGCTAGATTTAAACATGTGCAGGTCACAAGGCTCTAGTCCCCATGCATACCAGGTTGGGGGCACCCAACCAAGGACAGCTTTTTTCCCGTTGTTTGTGCTGGACACTAAGATCTTCCCGCCATGATACGCGACGCCGCAGCGGCCTCTTTCGCGGGCAGTGGTGCTGTTGTTGTTCAGCTTCTGCGACGTCCATGACCCGGCGTTGCTGGGACGCAAAAGTAACACACTGTCCAATGTCCGCGGACCAAATCGGCAGAGAACTACTGTGCCATCGCTAGAGACAGTGCCCATGGCTTGATCCGCCCTCTGATTACTCTCATAATCGGACAAGCCAGGCGGTAGCGTGGCGCCAGCAGATCCCATCAGAGGATCGCTGGAATCCCTTGGAAAAGGGGAGGTGAGGAGGAAGGCTGCCGTGCCGCCATTGGCGCTGATAACCCATCTCCTATCTGGAACACGTGTCTCGGTGGCTGTGGCATCGCCGTTGCCAGACCCGGAGCTGAAGATGCACCTAGCCATCCGGTGACCCGCGGCATCGCGCGGCGCGATGAGCCATGGCAGAAGCGCAGGCCGGCAGGCCAACGGTGTAAGAGCATCGCGCCAGGACTTGCAGACGGCATGGAAGCGGACGTAGTTGGTTGCCGTGTGGAGGCGGTTGGAGACCTCGCTGAGGAGCTCAACCGGGAGGTCGGCCCAACGGGAGAACGCCGCCTTGTTATTCGCTGTACCTCGACACATGATGATCAACTCAGATGCGTAGACGTCGTAGCCCTAGACTCCAACAAAACTCGGACGGAAAAGTTGCGTTGATGGCATGGAGTAATTGCGCGTGGATAAATTAAGGGCAATACCGTGAAAAATATTCTATCAAACCGTGTCTCATACAAGCATTGTGCGGGCCGGGCCTGGAGTCTTGGACATGTTATGTGTTTGTGGGAAATCTGGCCCCACATCAATTTTTACCATGAGTTCGAAAAAAAAAATCAATTCTTACCAAAAACGCGTAACGTCTGAAGAAAACAGCTCCGTCAATTGCATACGCCATAAGAACGAACTTGATCCTGGATGAACCAAGCAACTCTCAACCGTAAGAACCAACTTCCAGCACTACGGGAGAACAGGAGTTTGCCGAGTGCCTCGGGCACTCGGCAATAACCAAATAATACTCGGCAAACCCTTTGCCGAGTGCTGCACTCGGCAAAGGCCCGTCGGCTTAGGTCCGATCGGTAAAGGACCTTTGCCGAGTATCTTCTGTCGGGTACTCGGCAAAGAGTTTGCCGAGTGTCTAACGGCGCACTCGGCAATAACCAAATAATACTCGGCAAACCCTTTGCCGAGTGCTGCACTCGGCAAAGGCCCGTCGGCTTAGGTCCGATCGGTAAAAGGACCTTTGCCGAGTATCTTCTGTCGGGTACTCGGCAAAGAGTTTGCCGAGTGTCTAACGGCGCACTCGGCAAAGAAAATTGACACGTGGCTCGACGGACTTTTTGCCGAGTGTCATTGGACGGAGCACTCGGCAAAAGAAATGAACTGTGCCGAGTGCCGGTGGACAGGACACTCGGCACACAACATCTGTGCCGAGTGCCACGTGCCTAGGCACTCGGCAAACATTTGTGTGCCGAGTGTCACGTGGCCAGGCACTCGACACACATTTTTTCCATACAGTAAAGAAAAAATTATAAATTACTTAACAAATTTAAAAAATGTCAAAATTTTGGTATGGCAATAATTCAATGTTATTTTACCTACACAAAATCACATGAAGTCAAATGCATTTTTTTATATTCAATTTACTCCAACCTTAATGACTCACTCTCAAAACTCTGTTTCCTATCCGAAGATTCTTGGATTTATACACAATGTTCGTCACAATTTTTGCAAAATGTTGTATACTATTTACCATGATATTTATATATGATATCAAGATTTCTTGAGAGTTCTCATTATTTTTCGCCTTTGTTTACTTTTTATAAAATTAAAATATCATTCAATCACACGCAAGTGGTAGCATTTCTTGTACAAACTCCATGAAATTTCCCCTGATTTTTGGTATTTTACTTCATATTGGTTTCACTAACACGAACATCAAGTTTCCGTTGACTTTATTTCTTTTTTCGAAACGCCTCTAGTTCAAATTTGAATTTTCATAAAAAATGAAATTAATGAACAAAATTAATTAAATATAGCAAAAAGATGAATAATTATACCAAATTTCACAATAATGAACTAGGAACTATCTATGGTCTACAGAAAAAAATGGTGGCCAAAAACTCAAGAAAAAAAATTACTTTGCTGAGTGCCATGGTTTGGACACTCGGCAATGATCTAACGCCGTCCAAGACCTAACGGGGATTTCCTTTGCCAAGTGTGGCGGCGTTAGCCACTCGGCAAAGGGCAGTCGTTGCCGAGTGCCTGAGTTCTGCCGAGTGCCTTCATCTTGACACTCGGCATATGTTCAGTGTGCCATGTGTTTATTGTTTGCCGAGTGCCAAACATTCTGTGTGCCGAGTGCTCGACATAAAGCGCTCGGCAATCTTTCGACACTCGGCATTTAGCCATTTTTCCGTAGTGCAGCTGCCAAACCTGACTAACCGATGCAGCTGCCGAACACGATGGAAAGCCCCCAACTTAGTGATTCACAAAACAAGGTCTAACCCGACCGAGCAGAGCTAAGCCATGTCCGATTCGGCACTCATCAAATCATACCTGAACACTACAAGGGAGGTGGCCTTCTATGACAAACTCATTCTGTCATAAAAGCCTTGAAAATCGTCACAAAACCATATCCATGACATTTTTGCATAACGTCATGTATTCTCCATCACAGAAAGTTTCTCGTGACGTTTATGTCAAAATGTCACAGATTACTACAATCTGTGACAGTTCTAAAGTGTCATGGAATTGTTCAAAGCCCACATAAACTCAATCCAGGCCCAATATTAATGACAAATATAAACGTCATAGATTAAGTAGCCATGGCATCTACAACCTTATGAGTAGGGATGAAAACGGTCGAAAACAATCGAAAAATATCATTACCGTTCCCTAAACCAGATTATTTAGTCGAAAATGATATCGAAATCGATATGCTCGAAAATGAAATCGATATCGGAAATATCGAAAATCGAAAACAAAATTATTCGGACGAAAACATGTTGATATCGGTCGAAACCGATAATTGTAACGAAAATGCCAACATAAAACTTGTACGTCCGGCTGTTTACAACCAATAAAAGTAAATGCCATTGGTCAAACATGAGTACTAACATAACACAACTAAATTAACCAACAAAAGATCATCGTGATAACCAAAGTAACACGATTTATTAAGAAATTAATAGCTCCAAATGCAGATGAACCATCAGCGGTCAATCCATACTAGGGACTGGGCCACTTAGGCTCCGGCAGATTGGGTAAGATATACGAAACTTTCGTCGAAAAATTTCGAGTTAATACGGTATTCCGTCTATTCGGTCGAAAATTGGCTCTTTTATTTTCATTTTCCTTTCCGTCAAGATCTTCCCATTTCCATTATCATTTCCACTCTTTTCCATAACCATTTTTTCGTTTCTTATTTTTTCGGAAACGACAGCCGGTATATCGGGAATTTCCGTCATCGTTTTCACCCCTACTTATGAGGATGACGTGGCTATTGACATGGACTGTGACATGGCTGCAAACATGGATTGCGTCGTCGCAAATAGCCAACTAAATCGTACAATGTTCAATTTTAGCTCATCAATTTTCAGCCAATTAAAGATAAAAGGCCCAACCAACATTAACAATACAATATTTTTTTACAACATACAACATCAAAATCTGTTCATCCAGAATTAAACTTCCACCAAAATCCATGTGTTCATCCAGAAACTGAATAGACAAGCAATTCACCATGGCACATAAGCCATCTCACCAAAAATAACAGAATTTTGGCTCACCTCTCCCTGTTCAGCATACCAAATCACACACTACTAGATCAGACCATGTACCAGATCACAAACCACATAGGAGAATCTCAGGTTTTGCATAGCAAAAAAACGATACAACATAACTTAGTGAACCTGACGATTCAGCAAAGCCTCAAGCTTTGCATCGAGCTCTGCTTGCTTCTTGTTCATCATCTCTCTGTCTCTGTTCATCCTCTCTGTCCTTGGCCATTTGCTCCTTTGTCTCCTGCTGCTTCTTAGACAGATCATCAATTTGTGTACGCCGGGTGTCGACAAGCAAGCGCAACTCAGCATTGACCCTCCTCTCTGCTTCCAACTCAGCTCGACTGTTCTGCCCACTAGCTCTAGGCAGCACAGGCCGGATCCAGACATTTTGAAGGAACTTACTTTTCTCACCAAGCACCTCATCAACAACCTCCTCTGCAGACTTGAGGTTTTCACCTTCTGTAGTTGTAGCCAACATCGTTTCCATTTGAGTCTAACAAGAAACAAACAAACATGGTTACTGATCTCATAAAATACAGATAAAACAGATAAAAAAACAATCATTTGAAAAAGGGACAAATGAATAGTTGCAAGAGGACAAATAAATAGTTGTGTTACAATTATTGCCTGCACTTCAGGAGTGAAGCCTTTGGTTTTATTGCTGTAGTGGCACTCCTTGAACAAATCAATTGCATTGGGTTCTTCATCCTTGTATTTATCTCCCTACAAACAATATTTGCATGTAGCAATTAGACAAATAAGTTGCTTGCTGCTAAACTGAACCAGAAACAACAAAGATTATTTGCCCTGTTTTATGTTCTCTTCTAGCAGCAAAGCCTGAAACATATACCAAGTTGAAAGTTTTATAACACTAAGGATAAGCATTGTGCCAATGTTATCATATGCACAATAATGGAATATTAATGCCATCAGCAGAAAGATAATGTTATAATGCTCGTACAGTTAAACACAAGGATATATACAATGCTAAATATTCAACGGATATATAAAAAAATCGGAAATCACGTACTCCTAGGGCAACATATAACAAAGTCAATACAGAGATGAGATCACTCAACAAGTACAGCGATGTGACATATCATGTATGGCAGTATAGATTTAACCAAATATACCCTAAGCAAAAAAAAATGTTTGTGTCCACAGCTATACCACCGGCTAAACAATCCTATGCTCCATATTAAACAGAACACAAAAATGAAATTGGGTACCCTTTTCTACTCAATACAGCTGTAAGTTCAAACTTGTAGTGCACATTGAGCCAGTTACTTACAAGATTATTTTCAACAAAGACCTCATAGCTACGAGATCCAGTTTTTTGATGTGACTTGACATTGCCTCGATTGAATTTGTTCATTTGGCATGTCTCCTACAACAGACAAAATCCCACTACTCATCAGTCACATATTTTACATTTTAAGGAAGAAACAAAATAGCATATAAAAGTAAAGATTTTGATCTCAGGAAGAGACATACCATCTTTTTTGGACTCTTCCATGATTCAACAAGGTCAATCCATTGTTCATTAGACATGCACCTGACAGGAGAAGTTTTAGTAACCCGATGTAGTGGGAAACGATCAAAATACTTCTTCTTCAGGTTGTGGCGTTGTTGGCGAACTGCTTTCTTCATCATCTCGCGACATGCCTTTTTGATTGTCTCATCACTTGTGTCGATATGAAACTTTGCCTATTCAAATGGAAGAAATTACATATCTGAAAAGTGAACAGCCTGAAAAAACAAAAGAACACATAGGGTAAAGGATCAGAGAATGTACTTACACGAAGGCATCCCATAAACATTTCAAGCAACACAGGTTTATCCTTGTAGTCCTTCCAGTGCTTCAGCACGGACACGTGTGTTCGAACTGCTATATTGCATTCTGTTGCCCACTTGGCAGCAACAAGTGGTACCACAAGCCTTATACTCCCTTCATTTATGGCAACTTGCAATCTGCCACGCCAAGCTCGGCTCATTCTTTCAAGGCCATGTCCCATAGTGGCTCTCCGAATTCCTTGTTGACCTCCTGATTTTAAATGTTCATTGAAAACGGAATTAGCAAGATGAAACAAACATTGATCCAAAGTGATCATGCAATTAAAGCTATGAAAAAAAATAGTTCCATCCAACATCTGAACCAGCGATGTAATACACAATATGGAAAGTAGAAGAGCAAATTATCACCTCTAGTGGTCATCTGGTCATCAGGATGGGTAAGGTCACGATCTCCAGCAGCCATTGTAGCATGCTCATTCTCATTACCATGGGTAAGGTCATGATCTCCAGCCACCATTGTAGCATTCTCATTCTCATCACCATGCTGGGCAGAATGATCTAAAAAAGGCAGCCAAAAAGAATGTATTGAGCAAACTATTGGACTTGTAGTTTGAGTTGTGATACTCTGTGGCAGATGAAAAGTACAAAAGGATTGTAAGAATACATCACCTTCACTGTCCATATGGTTGTACATGTACTCCATGCATGACCATCCGGCATATGGAATTTTTCCGGCTGGTGTGTTCACGGGAGGTTTCCATGCCCGGTATGCAAGTCAGTTGTCAAATTCTTTTGAATTGGCGAACGGTGGCAAGTATGTTGCTTTTGACAAACACCGACAGTTCCTTACTATGGGTCATCCATTCAGACGGGACAAAAAGAACTTTACAAAAGGTGTGGTGGTTGAAGAACCCCCGCCACATATATTGACAGGTGCCGAAATTCTTGAGCAATTAAACGCGCTCAAAGAAAAGGCCGGTGGTGGTGTTGAAGGATATGGTGAGGAGCATGCATGGACTCAGATTTTCGGCCTGTGGAGGCTCCCGTATATGATTGACATTCTTCTTCCACATATTCTAGATATGATGCATACTGAAAAGAATGTCGCCGAGGCACAACGTTAAGGCTAGAGTGGATCGAGCTAGCTTATGCAATAGACCAAAGCTCGACATTCCGTCTCCTAAAGACGGCAAAAGATGAAAAAAGACTCCAGCCGATTTTGTATTAAAGAGGTACCAAAGAAAGGAAGTACTAGAATGGATCAAAACTTTAATGTTCCTCGATGGATATGCAGCGAATCTGAGGAGGGGTGTAAACATAAGTACTATGCGAGTCAATGGGATGAAGAGTCATGACTACCACATATGGATTGAATTGAACGCCTTCTTCCAGTCATGGTTTGAGGTTATCTTCCCGACCATGTGTGGCTAGTGCTTGCAGAGTTAAGCTATTTTTTCGCACCCTTTGTGCTAAGGAGTTATCTCGAACTGTGCGGGGCATAGCACACGGCAACTACTTCGCCGTGTGCCCGCGCTTTGGCACACGGTGAAGGCGGCTTTGCCGTCTAGGTATGTCGCCGTCGGGCTTTCGTGGTGGGCTACCTA
Organism: Chloris gayana; assembly: GCA_031894775.1. Lineage (NCBI taxonomy): Eukaryota > Viridiplantae > Streptophyta > Magnoliopsida > Poales > Poaceae > Chloris > Chloris gayana. The sequence continues at coordinate 378,733 of JAUNZO010004298.1, forward strand.
TTGCAAAAGTATTTGCTGTGTGCTAGAGGCTCTTCGGCACACGGCAAAATATTGATTTCCGGTAGTGAGCACTACAAGAATCGCACTAGTAGCTGCGGTAGGCAAAACAGGTCCAAGCTACGGTGGGGGCGTGGCTGTAGGACATGTCAACCGTGGCTGTAGTGGCCACATTAGCCAAGGTTGACATTGTCAATCGCCACTATTGAGTGAGTGACCAATAGCTACGGCAGACATTGCTAACCATGGCTAAAGGGCCACTATCGTCATGGTTGACAATGTCGGACACCCGTATTGTTGTCTACAATATATAAACATGCGTCGGGACAACATTGAGCCTCACTCGAAACTTGAACTGTGGCATCCCAAAAATTGGGGTAAATTATGAAAAACGAGGTGAGATGGTTTTGAGTTTGTTTTTGCATGATTTCATTCTCCAATCCCATGTATTTTTTTATTTCTATCATTTTATATCCAAAGAGAATTTGGGTTTCATTTTTTATTTGGTTTTGATTCTGATTTGTCAAATTTCTCTTGGATCGCAAGGTTGTAGTTGGTTTGAGTTGTTTGTAATGGAATCATGCATCATGTATTTGGGTTTCATACAAAAAGAAAATCATGTCTTACAAGCCCTTTAATTTCAAACAATTCAAGATCTAGTTTATCTCTCTTAAGTTACATAGGGGAATAGAATATTTAATTATTACTATATTGTTTTTTGAATTAATTGTATATAATTTGGTGATTGTTTTAGTTTTGTCTTTTTATAATATATTTCCTTACGCAATATATTTGCTCCCTTCATGTTCCATTTAATATTTATTTAACATCGTAATTATGTTATTTATTAATTAATATCTAAATATTGTATTCCCTATAATACTTGTGCAAATATACAAATTAGGGACGTACTGAAGCATCAAGATTGAGTAAATATTTCTGAGATCAAAAATCCAAATCATTCATCTTCACGCCAGCGTCGGTGCGGGGCAGTCGTTGTGCCATTGTCGGAGTTGATTACCCATTCCTACCTGGAACTTGCACGACGGTGGTGGGTTGATATCGAGGAGAAATGTAGCAAGTTGTCCGGTAGGCATCATCATCTTTTGGCATGAGCCCGTGAAGGTAGTGAGCGGAGGGAGAGTATCGTGCCAAGGTTTGGACACGGTGTGGAAGGCGGCATAGTCGTCCGTGCAGTGGATGCGGTACCTTTTTTTTTTTTTTTTTTTTTTTGCGGAGGTGGTTGATCGGGAGATGGGCCCAGCATGAGGATCCTGCCTCGACTGCCGCCATACGTGCAGGCTTGATTAAATCATACTGCCGCCATACGTGCCTTCGTAGTGGTCCTAGTACTATTGTTTTACGTCTTTACTTTGGTTCAATCAACTAAAAAGCTTTCAGTGGATTGTCTTAACGGGTCTGTCGGTCTTACCAGTACCAGATCTGTGGTCTTAACGGGTGTGTGAGTGTTTATGGGTCACATAGTTTTGATTTATTTTTGTATAAATTTGTAATTCAAAAATCTATAGAATTATTTGCTTTTGAGTTGGACTAGAATAGGACCGTGATGTTCCATTCCGTCTCCACCGCATTGTCCAAATGGTATGACAACTGCTAATCCGATTCTATATGGCACAAGTGCATGATTCTAATGGCGCGGGCTCGATGACAACAATAGGGTGCCCTAGAGAAAAAACGTATAGCCTTAAAATTATTAACATTTGTACAAATTGATATCACTCGCGTCAAAATGATCACATAGAGTGATTCAAAAAGAAAATTGTAAAAAATAGTCATGTAATACTTGTGCTTACAATTTTCTTCAATCTTCACACCAACTCTGTTGCAGCCACTCCCTCCAGCATCAACACTGTCCCCCACATCAACCTGGAACATTGCTCAAATCCGATCCAACAAGGCAATCATAATTGAATTGAATGTGTTCTGTTGCTGATCTTACATTAATTGGTACATGTAAATCATCTTCTATTAATTTCTTTTGCTTACTCATTGTGGCTACTGGTTTAATAACCCTACACTCCAATTAAGCTATGATCCGGCAATAGCAGGTTGTGGTGTGAGCCACATGCAAGACTCGTTGTTCCAATGGGGAGGCAGCTGCTGCATGAACTCCGACAAGCCATCGCGGAAGTTGTACTTATAGACATGGCACAGCTCGGGCTCGACCACACTACAAGACGGGCGAACTTGCGGCCTCCTGTCAACAAAATAGGCGCATCCGCCTACCCCGAACCGAGCAAAATCCACTACGAAGCTGCCCTGCCAACAAAATAGGCGCATCAGTTTGAGTTATATTGCAGATCCTTAAACAATTCAGTTAGTAATATTTCACAGAGAAGTAGCAAATAATAGGACAAAGGTGTATTTACCGAATCTTTACAAAGTAAATTTAAAAAGTAAATTTCGATAACATCTGGCTGATAGATTAAAATGGTATTCATGCACTTTCTGATTAAAATAATGTGTTCATTTGTTACGGCAGATCGCAATTTTACGCTGCTATTCGATGTTATTTTTAGCTACGCACTGGTAGCGGCGGGCCGAAATACCCGCTGCTACAGGACCTGATTGTTGTAGTGATCTCCACACCAACTCTGTTCCAGCCACCGGATTCACCTTCCATCAACCCGGTCCGGCACCAGGAACATGCATTGCTCAAATCCAGTCGACAGGCAGTCATGATTGAATCTGTTAGTGGTACATGTAAATCATATTACCGGTACATGTAAATCATCTTCAATTGCCTACTCATTGTGACCACTGCAAGGATAAACCTACTCTAATAACTAAGCTATGATCCAGCAATAGCAGGTTGTGGTGTGAGCCACATGCAAGGTTCATCATTCCAATGGGCGGGCAACTGCTGCACCAGCTCAGACATGCCATCACGGAAGCTGTACTTGTAGACATGGGATAGCTTTGGCGGCGTCCAGCTCTGAGTCAGGCCAAAGCAGCATCCACTGCGAAGCTGCCCTGCCGACCCAGGAAAAGGATGCAATCGGTCAAGCTCTGGCCGTCCCTCTGCACCCACCGCGGTCCGCCGCCATCATCCTGCAGCTGGTGTACCGTCACGAACAGAGTGTTTGTTGGGTGCCCGAAGTCGTCGGCACAGTAAGCCATGTAATCGTATGCATTCCTAACATGGACGAACGCCCAAAGCAGTTCCCCATTACACTCCACGAGGTAACTGGGCAGGACTTCCTTGCCACTTTCATGCTCTATCTTCCCGGACGGTCTGCCGCCGATGCCCAGCCATCTGGCCTGAACAGACATGGTTTCCCACGAGCTGTTGCTGCAGACCACAACCTTGCCTCTATGATATGCGACACAGCAGCTATCCCTGTCACGGAGATAGAAAGATAGATCATCCATTTGCACGAACGTCCAAGACGTGTCACCGGGGTGCAGAATTGCCGCCAGGATAGGCACACCAGACATAAACCCGTCCCGATGGTTCCCAAAGGCGTGAAGGAATACAGTGCCATCCCCGGTAACAATGCCGGCAGCCCGGTTCACCCACGGCTTGATCTGAGCACTGTATGGCGGCAGGGCGATGGAAATCGCAGACGGTCCAGCGAGAGGGCGGCCTGCCGAGACATTAAATTCGGAAGCCGGGGTGGAGAGGGAGCAGGCTGCTGTTCCGTCCTCCGCACTGATGGCATATCTCCTGTCACAAAGATACATCTCGGTGGAGGAGAAGACACAGCGAGCCTCGCGGTATCCGGTGACGTCGCGCCGTGAGAGCAGCCACGGCAGGAGCGCAGGGCGGCGCTCCGGCGGCGGAAGCGAATCACGCCAGGGTGTGCAGACGGCGTGGAACCGGACGTAGTCGGTACCGGTGTGAAGGCGGCTCGAGATGTCGACGGGCAGATCGATTGGGAGGTCGGACCAGGCCGAGGACAAGGCTGCCATGATTGGTGAACGCACAACCGCGGGGCTTCTGCTAGGGTAAGTTGGAGATGAGGGGACGGCGCGATCGAATCAATCAGGCTCCGATAATAAGGCCCCCCCCCCTTTTTTGAAGGAAACAATAAACGACCAATTATTGAGTTGTCTTGGTCAAAATTTGTGATCGTGATATGTGCTTGACCCCACGATGAGGGGTGGATGCCGAACCGGCTTGCCTCGGCTCGGCTCGTACTGGCTTGTTGGAAAATGAGCTCGGCTCGACTCGGCTTGTTATACATACAAGCTAAAAACTTAGCTCGAATGTGACATCCCCTCCGGGATACCCAGGAATCGGAACAGAGGAACACTCGACGAAGCGAGTTACAACAGAACATCATCTCATACAAGTCACAATATATATACATCATGGTATAATACAACCAGGTTTTCAAAATACAAACATTCGTGCAGCGGAAAGATAACATTATTGATGTTTAACATCCTACGAGTCTTTAGCGGAAGCTTGCTTATAATACAACGCAAAAGGTTTCACCAAACGTCATGATGTACGGAGCCCTTCGTACATCACGGTCCTCTCTCATCAAGGTGTGGGAATACGTTCCCACTGAAGGGATCCTCCCTCCGGACATTGCTCCTCCTCGGAAAAACTGTCGTACAAGTCGTGATAACACGACTCATTCCCTGTAAGGTAACGAACAAACCTTGAGTATTCTAATACTCAGCAAGACCGACCTGTCAACATGGCACGCTAAGACCGACGCCTAGTATGCAAAGGCTTTTGGCTGTGGGGTTTACTCCTTTGCGAAAAACAGCATTAAAGGGTGGGTCCTTACTTTCAGTATTTTAGCTCGGTATTAAGTTCATTAGCTTGGATGTTTGCACCTATCACTATTGCAAACAAGTTTGCAAGACAAGATCATATCGATCGGTTATCCTTTCAACCCTCATCTTCATCTTCCGAGTAATTACTACGATGTGACGAGCTAAACAAGCGGTACTCATTACTGCGAGGGACAGCGATTCGAATCAATTTATACCAGCTGGCAAAACCCGACTACACGACGTATACGCATCACACCGATCGTATACGACAACCTTCCCGCTAGCGCCCGACAGCGAGACTAGCCATTTCCAACTCCCCGGAAGTATGGCGACGCCACGACTATCCTCGTGGTCGACCCATCTCCCTCCCGTGAGACTATCCTCTCACCGACGAGCCGATAAAGAGAGCCGGCTACGCTACATCTCCGGGGCGATAGGGTACATCAGCTTGCTGGGCCCATGATACCGAGCATGTAGTACGGTACGTTCAAACTTGTTCAACTAAGCCGACAACGGTACGATCCTTAACCGACACGGACGGGGCTACCACCTTGCAAGACCTCATCTCCGTCTTGCCCTTTCTCCTACGGGGCCCGTCCGGTCTCAACTTCATTAACACTCTCATTTCATCATCTTTAGTGTCAACACACAAACGCTTAAAGCCTCCATGCTTTAAGTGCCCTAACCAGCTACCGTTGCCACTATGAATTAAGCTTAGCCTCTATCGATCTACCTGTACCGGTATAGGATATAGACAGGATGGAAACCTACCATAATGCATCTAGGGTGTCAACCAAACCCTAACACCTAATGCACAAGCATAACTGTACTATGTGATAAAATAAAATATTTAAAAACATAGGTAGGATGCACCGGGGCTTGCCTTGAGTTTGGTCGAAGTTAAGCTCCTTGGCGGTCGGGTCGAGTTCGAGATTCCCGGCTCTGACTCGCCCTCGGGTGGAACCTCGATCACCTCGGAACCTAGTCGACCAGCAACGCATCGCGAATCACGATCATGTATGCATGAATGCATATGATGAGAGGATGCAAAAGTTCATAAGTTAAGCCTTGTATTACATAATGATTAACGTTTAATTACCTTGGTTAATTAACGAGTTAAAGATAAGTCTACTTATTAAACGAGTAATTAACAATTACTTAAGCTGATTAACGAGTGTTTAATTAAGATCAACATTAATTAATGTTGTTCCCTTAATTTCTTAATTAAGGTTACTAATTACTTAAGTTGAATAATTAAGGAATTATTCTGATTTATTAAGCAATAATTAACTAATTACTTTAAGTGACTAAAGAAGAATAGATTAGGATTACATAAAATAACATTGTTTAAATTTAATTTTTGGAAAAATAAAGTTTATTATTAATTTCGTCTGCAGTATCTCCTTTATTAATTAAAATCATTTTTTTCATAATTAAACATTTTATTTACATAAAATAATAGCCTTTCTTCAATCAAAGAAAGTAATTAATTACTAATTAATAAAATAAATTACTCAAAATACATATTTTATTTCACCAATGGGTAGATCTCATTTTTCTGAGTTAAACAAAGTTAGTTTGACATTTTTCTGAATTTTATTGAATTTTCTACGAATAAATGAAGTTTGAATCAATTACGAAAATGACTAATTTGCAAAAGACTCTTGGGCTGAAACAGAGCCGGCCCATCCGGCGTCTCGGCGACTCCACGGCCCACTCCGGCCCAAGCAACCCGAGCGCGGCCCGGCTCGGCTCGGGCTCGTCCGCCATGGCGCCGAGCGGCCGGACGGCGGCGGCGGGTCGCCGGAGATGGTCCGAGAAGCTCCGAAGCTCGCCGCGGACCCTCCGGAACGCTCCCGGCGTGAGGCGAACTCTCTAGCAATGACGCGCTCACATGAGCTCTACCATAGACACGCCGGCGGCGAGGTGCGGCTCCACCGAGCGTTCGGTGATGTCGCACGCGGCCCACGGTGCACGAAATCCCCGCCGATTCTTCCTAAAGCATCACGGGAACAAGGGCTACACCGGCGCCAACACGGTTGACGCACCGGATGGCCGGAACAGGGCTCGCATCGGAGGCCCGCGGGGAACCGGCGGTCGGACTCGGGGAAAAGCGGATTCCGGCCAACGTGGTGGGAAAAATGGAAGCAAAAGATGGCCGAGATACTAGAGAATAGTATTGCGCACATTATGGAAGAAGAAAGGGGGATGAGTACGCACCGGATCGGAAGAATTTTGGAGCGGCGGCCGGACACGTCGGGGATGGCGGCTTCGGGGAGGACGGCTTCGATCTTTGGTGTAGGGCAGCTCGTCGAGAATGGAGGTTACGTGCGGTTCCGGCACGAGCGTGCGGAGTGGGCTGGTGGTGGGGGCTCGCCGGAAGGTGGCCGGAGGCGGCCGGACGGGGGTGGAGAGCAGGGCGCGGCCCGAGCGGAAGGAACACAAGGGAGGGAAATGGATGAGCTCGGCCGGGTTTTATCCCCTTCGCACGTCGGTTGGAGCCGACCGCCAAGCAGCTGCGTGGAGCAAGCTCTGCGTGGCACCGGGCCGGAGGGCGCGCGGCCGGAGCTGGCCAGCGCAGCTCTGCGAGTCGGTGCGGCGGTTCGGAAGTGAGAAAAAGAAGGAAGAGAGTGACACAGGGGGCCCTGGCCAATTTACATAAAACCCCCGGGTTTTTGACAAATTACAAAACAGGTTTCCGGGGCTCTAAAAAATTCCACAAAAATTCGAGAGAGACATTTGACAAAGTTTTAAACATTTTTCCTTTTAGGTCCAGGTTGAAATTCCAAACTGGTTTTGAATTAAAAATCCAAGTTTAAATTAAAGCATAAGCTTTCATTATTTCTTGTAGGTATTTTTTTTTTACAATTTACTATAACTTAGCAGCAACTTCAGAAATTACTTACTTGTTGTGCTTCACAAAAATTTAATTCTTTTCTTTTCAAATGCACATGATGACATGATGGTACATGAAATGAAATGCGTGTTTATTTTTAGAGTTGTTACGGCTCTCCCCCTTACAGGAATCTCGTCCGAGATTCGCGGTCGAGACGACTAAGCGACGGTACTAAAGAACTCGGGGTAGTTGGATCGAAGAAATTCCTCTTGTTCCCAAGTAGCTTCAGCTTCCGAGTGATTACTCCATTGGACCTTATAGAATTTGATGGTCCGATGACGAGTCACTCTATCCTTGCTATCGAGAACTTTGGCTGGTCGTTCGTCATATGTCAAATCCGGCTGTAATTGTTCCACCTCAGCTGTCGGTATATCAACTGGTGGTTTCAAACATTTCTTCGGTTGAGATACGTGGAATATGTTGTGTATGCCCGCCAAGTGTGTCTGGCAATTCCAACCGGTAGGCCACGGTTCCACATCTTTCGAGGATTGGAAAAGGTCCGATGTATCGTGGTGCTAACTTTCCCTTGATTCCAAACCTTTGAACACCTTTGGTAGGAGATACTCGAAGATAGACTTGATCTCCAACCTGAAATACCAACTCTCGACGTCTCTTGTCGGTATAAGCGATCTGTCGAGACTTAGCCCTCTTGAGATTTTGCTTGGATTAAACGGACTTGTTCCTCTGCATCCTTTACTAGGTCCGGCCCGAAGATCACTCTTTCTCCACTTTCGGACCAATTCAAGGGCGTACGACAACTGCGTCCATATAGAGCTTGGAATGGTGACATTCCTGCACTCTCTTGATAGCTGTTGTTGTAGGAGAACTCTGCCAACGGTAAACACTTCTCCCGAGTCTTTACCATAGGTCAAGACACATGCTCGAAGCATATCCTCGAGATATTGATTGATCCTTTCCGTCTGTCCATCCGTTTGAGGATGATATGCTTGAGCTTCGTATCAATTTAGTTCCCAAAGATTCTTGCAATTGTTCCCAGAATCCGGAGACAAATTGTGTTCCTCGGTCCGATATAATGGTCTTCGGCACTCCATGCAAACAGAGAATTCGAGCAATGTAGAGTTCTGCATACTTCTCGGCGGTGTATCGAGTGTGTACCGGTATGAAATGAGCGAGACTTCGTCAACTCTGTCGACAATGACCCAGATTGAGTCATGCTTTCGGGGACTTAGTGGTAATCCAACAATGAAATCCATGCTGATGTCTTCCCACTTCCATTCGGGGATACTTAAAGGTTGTAAGGGTCCTGCTTGCTTTAAGTGCTCCGCTTTAACCCGTCGACAAACATCACATTCATTGACATACTTGGCTATTTCTCGCTTCATGCGCGTCCACCAAAATCTTCGCCTTAGATCTTGATACATCTTGTTGGTTCCGGGGTGAATAGAATACTTGGACATATGAGCTTCATCCATAATCCGCTTGCGTAGAGATTGATCCTTGGGTACAACCAATCGATTCCGGAACCATATAACTCCCTCGCTATCTTCTCGAAAACACTTGACTTCGCCTTCCTTGAGTCGTCTTCTTATTTGTTCCATACCAACACTCTTCTGCTGAGCTGCTATCACTTTCTCGCGCAAGGTAGGAATAAGAGCCAAATTTGTTAATGCTCCATACGGAATAATCCGAAGATTTGGCTCATCATTCTTGGGTGAGGGTGCTTGAGTCACGAATCGAGCCATAAGGTTATTGCAATGAACCTTGCGACTTAAGGCATCGGCTACCACGTTTGCTTTGCCAGGGTGATAATGAATCTCCATCTCATAATCTTTGATTAACGCCAGCCATCTTCGTTGGCGCATGTTCAAATCAGCTTGAGTGAAGATGTACTTGAGACTCTTATGATCCGTATATAGGTGTACTAAGTTGCCCAAAAGATAATGTCTCCAGCTCTTTAATGCAAGTACCACTGCTGCTAGCTCCGAGATCATGGGTAGGATAGTGTTCTTCATGACGCCTTAATTGCCGAGATGCATAGGCAATTACTCGTCCTTCTTACATTAGAACACACCCAAGTCCCGTGCCCGATGCATCACGAGTACACATCAAAAGGTTTCGTCGGATCCGGTCGAGCAAGTACTTGGAGCTGTAGTCAACAACTTCTTCAATGTTTGAAAAGCTTCTTCACATTCTTTGCTCCATACATACTTCTTATCCTTCTCCAATAGCTTAGTCATTGGCTTGGTGATCTTTGAGAAGTTTGGAATAAACCTCCTGTAGTAACCAGCCAATCCCAAGAAACTTCGATCCGGGAGACAGACTTCGGTGATTTCCAATTCAAGTACATCTTGAACTTTGCCAGGATCAACTGCCACTCCTTCAGCTGATATAACATGACCTAGGAATGGTACTTTCGTCAGCCAAAACTCACACTTGCTGAACTTAGCATAAAGCTGATGATCCCTTAACCGTTGCAATACAATTCTTAGGTGATTGGCATGTTCCTCTTCGACTTGGAGTAAATCAAGATGTCATCAATGAATACCACGACAAACTTGTCCAGCTCCGGCATGAATACGGAATTCATAAGGTACATGAAATGTGCTGGTGCATTAGTCAATCCAAATGACATCACCAGGTACTCATAAAGTCCATACCTTGTGGAAAATGCGAGTCTTCGGTATATCTTCGGTTCTCATCTTAATCCGATGATATCCTGACCGAAGATCTATCTTGGAGAAGACTCTAGCTCCCATTAGTTGATCAAATAGGATATCAATCCTTGGAAGAGGGTATTTGTTCTTGATAGTAACGGCATTCAAAGGCCTATAATCCACACATAGTCTTAATGTCTCATCCTTCTTCTTTACAAACAAAGCTGGGCATCCCCGGGCGATGAACTTGGACGTATGTATCCTTTGTCCAGCAATTCCTTTAGTTGTACTTTCAATTCTGCCAGCTCATTGGGTGGCATTCGATACGGCCTTCTTGATATTGGTGCGGTTCCAGGCTTTAACTCTATCTTAAACTCTACCGCTCGATCCGGCGGTAGTCCCGGTAAGTCGTCCGGAAAGACATCCGGATACTCACGGACTATAGGTATATCCTTCAGACTTTTACCCACAACCTTATTGACCATTGGCAGCATAGTTTGAGGGAAAGTTAAAAGCAAGCAATCTCGACCATGAACAGGAGAGTTCGGATATACGGCTCGAGATGCTATATCCAATACGGCTTTATGGAAATCCATCCATTGCATGCCAATAATTGCATCTAACCCTTGCCCATCCAGGATGATTAATGACGTAGGATAAACCTTGTTCCCCAATCTTAATGGCATGTTGGTAGCTGCTTCATTGGTAAGAATTTTACCCCAGGTGTTGAGATAATATGTGTCCATGTCAACTTAGATGATGTGATGCAATGCTTAGCAATATAGGACTTGCTGATAAAATTATGCGTAGCTCCCGAATCAAATAAAACCATAGCAGGATGATCAGCGATAGAAAACATACCCGCTAGGATTTGTCCTCCTTCGGGTAGCTCTTCTGCCGTAGTAAAGTTGGCACGGCCGGTCTTCACTTGTGTATTCTTGGCTGGTGCCCTCTGTTGGTTCTGCGGCTGCCCTTGAGGTCCGGGTGCATATGGTGCCTTACGGGGGTATGGACAACTGCGGTAATAATGTCTTGGACGGCCACAATTGAAGCATGGCGGTCCATTCTGCTGCGGTGCTTGTCCCATCGGTCGGGGATTCCGGAAACTCTGTTGCTGATAGGGCGGTCGATGCTGATTCGGCCGCTGTTGCTTGTAGTTGCTTGGGGTGGTTGATTCCGTCGGTAGAAATTGGGACGAGAGGGGGTATGCTGATAACGTTGACCCGAGGGTGCGGTGTAAACCAGCCTGTACTTGGATGGTCCCCCACTTCCTTGTCCCGTAGCCGGCCTCTTCTTGTTCTTCTCCGTCGATGAAGACGGATAGAGTCTTCTAGTGCAATCGCGTCACTCACAAAGTCGGTGAAGGCTGTCGGTCTTGTTTAACACCAAGCGGGACTGTAACTTAGTACTCATTCCCTCCTTGAACAGGTTCTTCTTCTTGGCATCGGTGTCCACATGTTCGGGAGCATACTGGGCAAGGCGGTTAAATACCTTGGAATAGGCGTGAACATTCATATCTCCTTGCTTCGATGAGAGAAATTCCTTCCGCTTCGATTCATTAAGCCTTCGGGAATATGATGCTCTCGGAAGGCTTTAGTAAACTCTGCCCATGTAACTTGATGTCCTGGAGGAAACATTGCTTTGTAGTTGGCCCACCAAGGTCCAGCAAACCCTTGCGATTGCTTGAGAAGCGAAGAGGGTCTTCGATGATCCGTACATGGAAACAACTCCAACTTTGACTCGATAGTGCGAAGCCAATGATCAGCTTCCAATGGTTCCCCTGCATCCGAGAAGGTTGGAGGGCGGACCGACAAGAATTCCGAGAAGGTCACCCTTTCTTCTGGTGCATTACGGCCTTGATGACGTTCCGGCGGAGCGGTGTTGCGGACCAATTGCTCCAATAATTCTCGCTGCTCCGCGCGAGAATCCGATACCGCTGCAATGGCTTGAGCCAATGTCGGGGGTGGTGGTGGTGTTTCCGCCCGCGTTGAGAACTCTCGGGCTCATCGCGTCTCCTCCTTCCAGTCATTCTGTCCAAGGAAAGATTACGTTAGACATCTTCATTCCAACATAATAATGGGAGAAGCAGGAATACGTAGAGGAGAACTCAAAGCTTATGCAACACTCCATCTTTATTAAAGCACCATCGAACCCGGTAACACATATCTCTATACTCACGTTACAACACTCGGGCGTGGATACATCATGCTCATTATTTAACTAGCGTCTAATTTACATACTGGTTCTCTCACTTGCTACTAGCTAGCACTTCCCTATGCTCCACGACGCCCGGAGGTCACCTCCTGACTTACGGAACTGCCTGTCTCGGATTCTGCATCCTCTAGTCGAGGAATCTCCGTGAAGTCTATAACCGAATCCACGTCCATTATCTCTTCGGGATCCTCCTCTTCTTCTTCAACTTCAGCCTCCATAGGATCCTCCTGTGCTACTGGCTCGTTGCCGGGAGGTTGTTGTCCTATTGCTTCATTCATTATGGCGTTGTGGGCTTGCGGTAGATCTTGCTCTAACCGAGTGATCGGTGCATGAGCATTTGCTAGTTGCTGATCCTTAAATTGAATCTGCTGCTCCCTGTTTAGCAACTGCGCCTCTCTAATTGCTAACAACTCCTCCTTTTCCTGTAGCTGCCTCTCCAGCCGAACTATACGAACATCTTCTCGTGATCCTCTTACTTCACTCACACCCGTACGTGTGTTATCCATCTCTGTGAAGAAGTAAGAGCATCAGATACAAGTAGATACTAATCCTAATATTTCAGCAAATCTTTTTATTCTAACAACTGCATATATATACATAGATATAGTACTATCATTTCCATCGTTACTGTTGGTACAAACTCAAACCCACTTCGCGTACACTCCCATCTGTCCAACCTCCGCTAGTACCCTATATACATCTGACTTATGTCAGCAAAATGTGGCTACCCTCCTACATTAGTGAGAACACAACAGCACTAAACCGCCGGTGCGTGACTGTCGCCGTCCGACACAAAGTCCCAAGCCGGCGACGCGGGTGGTGGCTCGTAGTCCACCCCGGAGACCTCCTCGTCGGGGGGACCCTGCTGCTGCTCCTGCTGCTGCTGCTGCTGCTGCTGCACCATCTGCTGCTGCAACTGCTCGAACTCGGTGAACAGGTCGTCGTGGTCGTGGAGTAGGTCGTGGTGTGCCTCGGCTAACCCGTGGTACTGCGCCTGCAGCTGACCCAACTCGATCTCCCTCGCCATCAGGTTCTCCACCACGTGGTTACGCTGAGCTGTCATTGCTGCCAACTCAATCGCGTGCACGTCGTCTGACTCGCGAGCGGCGTCTCGCTCCTCGGTAACCGTAGTCAGCTGTGCGTCCAAAGCTAGGACCGCTGCGTGAAACCCGTCACGGTCCTGAGTCACCTCCACTATCTGCTCCTCCAGCTCGGCGATCCTAGCGTGGGACCTCCGGATCTCCCGACAGTCCACCCGACAGCGGTGCTTCCAAGTACCCAACTGTCGGTCCCGACTCCGGGTCCTCGGCTCTAGGCTGTGAAGCTGCTGCTCTAGCTCAGCAATACGGGCAGCTCGTGCCTCCTCCTCCTCCTGGGCGCGCTTCCTACCGCGAGTGACCGGCATCTGCAGGGAACATGTTTAAACAAGTTAAACACTTCTTCCCACAGAAGAAAACGAACTAAAACAACCTATAAAGTACTACGAACTAGCTGAAGACATACCCAAAATATTTACTTAGTGCAAAAATATGATATGATGCATGCTCGAAAACTAACTATACGTACCATAGTAAAGAACCACGGTGAATAGTTAGCACTTTCCCAAAACCCAAACGCCGACCAGTTAATAAAAATCTAACTATTCTACATCCTTATAGGCTCCGTACTCTCTCGTTGTCTATCGTATAACCGCGTTAAGTTTGAAAACAGACTTGTAATAATGCACTCGTTGCCTCCGAACTGCTCCGATACCAGCTGTGACATCCCCTCCGGGATACCCGGGAATCGGAACAGAGGAACACTCGACGAAGCGAGTTACAACAGAACATCATCTCATACAAGTCACAATATATATACATCATGGTATAATACAACCAGGTTTTCAAAATACAAACATTCGTGCAGCGGAAAGATAACATTATTGATGTTTAACATCCTACGAGTCTTTAGCGGAAGCTTGCTTATAATACAACGCAAAAGGTTTCACCAAACGTCATGATGTACGGAGCCCTTCGTACATCACGGTCCTCTCTCATCAAGGTGTGGGAATACGTTCCCACCGAAGGGATCCTCCCTCCGGACATTGCTCCTCCTCGGGAAAACTGCCGTACAAGTCGTGATAACACGACTCATTCCCTGTAAGGTAACGAACAAACCTTGAGTATTCTAATACTCAGCAAGACCGACCCGTCAACATGGCACGCTAAGGCCGACGCCTAGTATGCAAAGGCTTTTGGCTGTGGGGTTTACTCCTTTGCGAAAAACAGCATTAAAGGGTGGGTCCTTACTTTTAGTATTTTAGCTCGGTATTAAGTTCATTAGCTTGGATGTTTGCACCTATCACTATTGCAAACAAGTTTGCAAGACAAGATCATATCGATCAGTTATCCTTTCAACCCTCATCTTCATCTTCCAAGTAATTACTACGATGTGACGAGCTAAACAAGCGGTACTCATTACTGCGAGGGACAGCGATTCGAATCGATTTGTACCAGCTGGCAAAACCCGACTACACGACGTATACGCATCACACCGATCGTATACGACAACCTTTCCCGCTAGCGCCCGACAGCAGACTAGCCATTTCCAACTCCCCGGAAGTATGGCGACGCCACGACTATCCTCGTGGTCGACCCATCTCCCTCCCGTGAGACTATCCTCTCACCGACAGCCAGCAAAAGAGAGCCGGCTACGCTACATCTCTCGGGGCGATAGGGTACATCAGCTTGCTGGGCCCATGATACCAGCATGTAGTACGGTACGTTCAAACTTGTTCAACTAAGCCGACAACGGTACGGTCCTTAACCGACACGAGACGGGGCTACCACCTTGCAAGACCTCATCTCCGTCTTGCCCTTTCTCCTACGGGGCCCGTCCGGTCTCAACTTCATTAACACTCTCATTTCATCATCTTTAGTGTCAACACACAAACGCTTAAAGCCTCCATGCTTTAAGTGCCCTAACCAGCTACCGTTGCCACTATGAAGTAAGCTTAGCCTCTATCGATCTACCTGTACCAAGTATAGGATATAGACAGGATGGAAACCTACCATAATGCATCTAGGGTGTCAACCAAACCCTAACACCTAATGCACAAGCATAACCGTACTATGTGATAAAATAAAATATTTAAAAACATAGGTAGGATGCACCGGGGCTTGCCTTGAGTTTGGTCGAAGTTAAGCTCCTCGGCGGTCGGGTCGAGTTCGAGATTCCGGCTCTCGACTCGCCCTCGGGTGGAACCTCGATTACCTCGAACCTAGTCGACCAGACAACGCATCGCGAATCACGATCATGTATGCATGAATGCATATGATGAGAGGATGCAAAAGTTCATAAGTTAAGCCTTGTATTACATAATGATTAACGTTTAATTACCTTGGTTAATTAACGAGTTAAAGATAAGTCTACTTATTAAACAAGTAATTAACAATTACTTAAGCTGATTAACGAGTGTTTAATTAAGATCAACATTAATTAATGTTGTTCCCTTAATTTCTTAATTAAGGTTACTAATTACTTAAGTTGAATAATTAAGGAATTATTCTAATTTATTAAGCAATAATTAACTAATTACTTTAAGTGACTAAAGAAGAATAGATTAGGATTACATAAAATAACATTGTTTAAATTTAATTTTTGGAAAAATAAAGTTTATTATTAATTTCGTCTGCAGTATCTCCTTTATTAATTAAAATCATTTTTTTTCATAATTAAACATTTTATTTACATAAAATAATAGCCTTTCTTCAATCAAAGAAAGTAATTAATTACTAATTAATAAAATAAATTACTCAAAATACATATTTTATTTCACCAATGGGTAGATCTCATTTTTCTGAGTTAAACAAAGTTGGTTTGACATTTTTCTGAATTTTATTTTATTTTCTACGAATAAATGAAGTTTGAATCAATTCCGAAAATGGCTAATTTACAAAAGACTCTTGGGCTGAAACAGAGCCGGCCCATCCGGCGTCTCAGCGACTCCACGGCCCACTCCGGCCCAGCAACCCGAGCGCGGCCCGGCTCAGCTCGGGCTCGTCCGCCATGGCGCCGAGCGGCCGGACGGCGGCGGCGGGTCGCCGGAGATGGTCCGAGAAGCTCCGAAGCTCGCCGCGGACCCTCCGTAACGCTCCCGGCGTGAGGCGAACTCTCTAGCAATGACGCGCTCACATGAGCTCTACCCTAGACACGCCGGCGGCGAGGTGCGGCTCCACCGAGCGTTCGGTGATGTCGCACGCGGCCCACGGTGCACGAAATCCCCGCCGATTCTTCCTAAAGCATCACGGGAACAAGGGCTACACCGGCGCCAACACGGTTGACGCACTGGATGGCTGGAACAGGGCTCGCATCGGAGGCCCGCGGGGAACCGGCGGTCGGACTCGGGGAAAACCGGATTCCGGCCAACGTGGTGGGAAAAATGGAAGCAAAAGATGGCCGAGATACTAGAGAATAGTATTGCGCACATTATGGAAGAAGAAAGGGGGATGAGTACGCACCGGAGCGGAAGAATTTTGGAGCGGCGGCCGGACACGTCGGGGATGGCGGCTTCGGGGAGGACGGCTTCGATCTTTGGTGTAGGGCAGCTCGTCGAGAATGGAGGTTACGTGCAGTTCCGGCACGAGCGTGCGGAGTGGCCGGTGGTGGGGGCTCGCCGGAAGGTGGCCGGAGGCGGCCGGACGGGGTGGAGAGCAGGGCGCGGCCCGAGCGGAAGGAACACAAGGGAGGGAAATGGATGAGCTCGGCCGGGTTTTATCCCCTTCGCACGTTGGTTGGAGCCGACCGCCAAGCAGCTGCGTGGAGCAAGCTCTGCGTGGCACCGGGGCCGGAGGGCGCGCGGCCGGAGCTGGCCAGCGCAGCTCTGCGAGTCGGTGCGGCGGTTCGGAAGTGAGAAAAAGAAGGAAGAGAGTGACACGGGGGCCCTGGCCAATTTACATAAAACCCCCGGGTTTTTGACAAATTACAAAACAGGTTTCCGGGGCTCTAAAAAATTCCACAAAAATTCAGGGAGACATTTGACAAAGTTTTAAACATTTTTCCTTTTAGGTCCAGGTTGAATTCCAAACTGGTTTTGAATTAAAAATCCAAGTTTAAATTAAAGCATAAGCTTTCATTATTTCTTGTAGGTATTTTTTTTTACAATTTACTATAACTTAGCAGCAACTTCAGAAATTACTTACTGTTGTGCTTCACAAAAATTTAATTCTTTTCTTTTCAAATGCACATGATGACATGATGGTACATGACATGAAATGCGTGTTTATTTTTAGAGTTGTTACATCGAATCGGTTCGATATTCATCTTGAGCTTAGCTCATTAGGCTAGCGAGCTAGAAATATAGAACAACCGAGACATTATATTCTCATAATCTGAAATATTTGATTATAAAATAGGTAAGATATATGCTTTATAGTTAATAAAATAACTAATAATGTAGGTTATATTGGTACTGAACATTATTTATTCTCTATGTTTCACAGACTCCTTGACCTCACGAGCAGTCGGTGACCTAGCTCGGCTCGGCTCACTAATCCGATGAGGTAAAATATAAGCTCGGCTCGACTCGTTTAGAAACCGAGCCGAGCTGAGCCACGGGCTTCGAGCTTTTTGTTCACCCCTGGCCATAGGATTGTTCAAAAGCGGTTTGGAGACGGGTCAAATATGGATTTGATATTTTTCACTTAAATGTTTCAATATGGATACGCAACAAATGTTGGATTAGGGTCCATAAAAAAGGTATAATACGGATACAAACAATAATGTAGTTCTATCACATCTACTTATCTATAAAAGACGCAACCCACTAGGAGGCTTTAATGACTATTTCTCTCGATCCACGTTGCGCCACATCATCCCAATTAATTTCAACCATTAGATAAAGAATGGGTCTTAAAGATTAATACCATCTATATGATTTTCTTGGCTATTTGTAGCCACACGATCATCATCTTACTTAGCAGAAGCAATCATAATTTTTTTATCGCTATCGCTGTTGTGTTGGAGCACATAATACAACATGTTGCCATACACGGTGTGCTTATTAATGCTTTCCTCTCAAATCTCTTTAAGGTCATAGGACAATGAACCAATTTGGCTCTATCTCAAGTTCTATTATCCATCAAATTTATTTGGGTTATGTTGCAACTTAAAATAGCTAACCCAACCGCAGCGAGCTTCCCTTCCTCCCTCGCGCGGCGTCTTCCCTCCATTCCCGGCGTTGGCCCCCGCCTTGCCTTTCCCCGCGCCGCACCCTCCTTCCCTCCCTCCCCCAAGCGCCCCTTATCCCTCACCGCCCCTAAGTAGGCAGCGATGGATCTGGCTATACGACGGGCAGATTCGACGCCGGTGGCCTAGATTGAGGCAGCGCGACGGTTCCTCAAGGTGATAGCGTTGCAGCCGTCTCAGTGAGTTGCGAGCCAAGGGCAAGATGCCATCCTCCCATAGTGAGCTCGCGGCTGCCCCTTTCCGGCGTCCACCTACCCGACGTCCTCTCCACTGACCTCAACCAGCTAGCAGGACACGACGATGACCATATCCGGTAGCCAAGAGCACGATGGCATCCTTCTCCCTATCACGTCTCCCCTAGCGTTCTCCTCTTCGACCTCCTCAGCACACTCCTCTCCTACACGCTCCTCTTCAGCGGCCGACAGGTGACCTCACCCGGGTAGCAAGGCACGATGATGGCCAGATCCGGTGGCCTGGGGCACAACGGCAGCCGGATCCGCCTCGGTTGACGCGTGGTCCCATGTGGGCCTTATTTTGTTTTGTTTTGTAGCTAGCATTGTTGCGGCGAGTGGTTTGTGTTTTTGTCGCTACAATATTTTATTTTTAGGCTCATCTTCGTAGTAGTGGGTGGCATTTGGTTTGTATCCTTTCAACCGTGGCTATAGTAGCCTTTTTTTTGTAGTGGAAGTTGCTATTGCTATTGCTAATATGGCCAACACTCTCATAATTCACATGCGATGCGTTGGGGATCGCATCTAGGTGTGTCATAAGCGGTTTGCAGAGCATCCTTCGTCGGGAGGAAGGATAGCAGGTGCTTGCAGACGCCGTCCGGCAGCAAGGTGATCAGTAGATCATGGACATGTTGCCTACATAGCCAACCGGCAGCGAGCTGATGAGGAACAAGAGGTAGCCCCACTCTGGTTCTCTCCCAACACAGCTTCTCGCCAATGCCAGCTTACCGGCCTTGTCGTCCCTCTTCTAGTTTTCATCCTTATGTATTCCCCTTTCATGTATTTTTAAAGCAATAATTTCACACAGAGATAGTTCTATAGCCAAAGCAATCAAGTCAAATTAATTTGAATATGATGTCATTATGTCCTTAGAAATACAATCTGCAGATAGCTACGGTTAAGCAATTAATGATAAATTGTTTTGGCTGAGGCAGTCTGTCATGAGATGATTTTTTATAGAGTAATTGATTGAATTACACGGATAGCAGGAAAATTTCTAGAACAAAGTTCCATGATTGTCCCAATACGTATTGGGTTAGCATAAAAGAAAATGAAGTGGTACTAGTCCATACAAAAAAATGAATACACATATTGTATTTTCTCAGTGGATAGATAATGAACTAGGTGATATACGCACATATTCTAATTGTACAGCCTGCAACTATCATAAAATATCTTTAGTCCGTCCTCTGGATATGGAAGCAAAGACCCTCTGGATATGGGTTTAAGTTCCTGGCTCCCCGTGGTTCCAGCATTTGTTATGCTATATTTTACCCGTAGCCTTTTCCATTGTCTTTTTTTTCCAGAACAGGGTTACCCCTGGAATTTCATTACCTTTGGTAACAAAATCACAATGTTCACACGAACTGAATGTTCCATCGCTCATCATACAGCTACTTAAGCTACTTACTACTACTGAGTTTGTTCTCTCCAAGTTATAACTACGGGGAACACAAAAGAAAAGAGCCAATCAATCACTATTTTCCAACTTTCCTCTTTTTTTTTTCATTCCTTTCTCCTTGATTCATCGTTTCAGATCCTTGTCGGGGCGGTCACCACCAGGTCTTGATTGGTCTCGGCAGCATCTCCGTTCCTCGCAGGATGCACCGCCATCGTGTTCTGCTGCAACACTCCATCCCCAGCTTCTAGACTTGTCTTGTCTGTTTCTTTCAGAAGACCTGCCCAATATTTGAGGAAGACACAAGCATAACACACAATCTCAGTTGGAGATCTAATCATCTTCTTTTCAAAACATTTTCTATTTCGAAGTTTCCAAATGGCCCAACAGATTGCTGCTAGACCAATCACATGGAAGTTTCTACCCTGTGGTAAGAAATGTTCTGCCCAAACTGAAAATTGTGTAAAGGACTTTGGCCTACAGTTTGCTCCCAAAACCTCAGCTACTATACTCCAGTCGAACTTGCTCACATTACATTTGAAAAAAAAGATGTTCAATTGTCTCATTTGTATTACAGAAACTGCATTCCATATCTCCGTTCCATTTTCTACGCGCAAGATTTTCTTTAGTAAGTATTGCATCCTGTTTTATTAACCAGAAGAACATTTTAACTTTCAAAGGTATTTTTGCCTTCCACAATCGCCCATTTGACTCTTGACTGTATGAGATTTCACTGAAAAGTACCCATTTTTTCGCACTCCCAGACAGCAGTGTCTTTCTGGTTATTCAAGCATATAGTTGTGAGGATATCATTCAGTTTCCTTCTTTCCTCTTGAAGATTTTATGTTAGCCATCTTCTAAAATGTATCTCCCATCTAGCAGTTGCCATTTTTGCCACAGTTGTTTTCTGTTCTTGGCAGATTTCATACAGGCCATGGAATTTCTCATAGAGGGAGAAATCTCCACACCATTTATCATGCCAAAAATCAGTCAACTTGCCATTTCTTATTTTTCATCCTTCTCCCTGCCAGGTAGGTGTCTTTGACTTTAAGGAGGTCGGCCCAAATTGGTGAGTCAGATTGCTTATGCTTAATTTGAGCAATGCATTGGTCTTTAACATACTTCTTTTTAATAATTTCTGGCCATAACCCTTTTTTGTTTTCCAACTTCCACCACCACTTGCAAAGTAGACTGATATTTTGATTTCTTAGGTCCTTTATACCTAGACCCCCTTTCTTCTTTGGCCTACAAATTTTATCCCGTTTTACTAAATGGTACTTTTTCTTTAAAGATACCCCTGCCAGAAGAATCTCTTTCTTATTTTGTCCGTTCTTTCTATGTTTGTTTTGGGGAGCAAATAAATAGACATATGGTAGGTCAGTACGCTCAAAAGTCTTGTGTCGATCAGCAATTTCCTTCCTCCTAGAGTCAGAGAGCCCCCTTGCGAACCATCTAACCTTTTTTCTAATTTATTCTCCATTGGTACCCACTCAACCACATGAAGCCTGGAGTAAGCCACATGTAATCCTAAATATTTTATAGGCCATTCACCAATTGCACAATTGAATAATTCAACATGCTGTATCATCAGAACTTCGCATTTTTGGAAATTGATTTTTAATCCGGAAATTTTCTCATAAAGATATAACATCAATTTCAGATTTAAAGCTTGCTTTCTATCATCTAGCAAGCATATTATAGTATCGTTGGCACATTTCTTTCCTATAGTTCTCACCATCTTTATTTTCCATGGAATATTTCATTTAGCAGCCCTTATAAATATAACGCAGTCCCCACGAGGCCTTCACCATTGCTGGCACCATGCTAACTAGTGGCCCATTCCATCCTTTTTTTTTATCTTTCCTTCACTACTACAATAACCCACTGTAGCGGCGGACATCAATTGGACCGCATTGCCAGCCCCTTCAGGTGTCCGTCACTAAGTGGGCGTACACGACGGCATCCGCGACGTGGAAAATAGTCGCAGAGACCACAGGCCCGTGGCTAACGGGCCACTGGCCCGCCACAGTCTAGTGATCATCAGTAGCAGACCCTGTAGGCCATTTAACTACAACCTTGACAGAGCGGCCCGTCGTAGTGGACTGCACTGCCCTATAAATAGGTGGGGGTGCACCGCCGCACCACCACCTTATCCGCGAGGTTATGGTTAGGGTTCTTGGGTGGCGCCGCCACTCCTCTCTCCTCCTCCTCCTGTCACTCCTCCAGCCATGGGTCACCGCCGTTGGGGAGCCACCAGCTCTCGCGGGGCCAGAGGAGCTTGCTCCTCGCGAATGCCATGTCGAGCCGCCCAACTCTTCCACCGGCGGCTTCGGCTCCGGCTCCTCCTCCTCCTATTCCTCCGCTATGGCTTGGATCTAGCGGCGGCTCGAAGGCGCTAGCAGCAGTGGCGGCTCTTCCTCCCCATCCTCCTGCGGCGGCTCCGGCTCCTCCTCCTCCTCCTCCTCCTTGGCGGCTCTCCATCCTTGTGCAGCGGCACGCATGGCGTGAGGCGGCGCAATAGGACGGCGGCGGCAGATGACATCGGCGTCGTGGCGACGGCGTCTAGGGCGGGTCCTAGCCACGGCTACGGCCTGTCCTACTTTTGTTGAAATATTAAGGGCGCCAGTAGAGGCCCTAGGCCGCCACTGGCGAGTTATTAGGCTAAGTGCCCTGACGGGGCAGTCGCAGTCTCCGAACCACGATTACATTTGTATGTAAATAATGACAAGACCTCACTGGCATTTTAGGTGTCCGCTACTAAGGCCCATTTTGTCCCGCTGCTATAGAGCGTTATTTTAGTAGTGCTCCCAACTCGTACTGTACTTTTTCTATCTTTCCTCTTTCTTTGACAGACTCATCCTCGCGATATCGTTTCAGTTTTGACCAGCACAATCGTTCCATTGGAAATAAATTTGAGGGCACAGGAAAGTTTTCTTTTCCCGAAAGGAAAAAAGAAAACAAGCCGATAGAAGGTAAATCTTAACGGCCCTGTCCAGCCTGCACAATACAAGCTCGATCCACATCCACCTATAATAGCACTCACGATCCATAACAAATTATCTGATTAATCGGATCACCACGTTTTGTCCAGCTTGTAGTCAGTCACGTTTTTGTTTTTTACACGGAATACAAATTAAACTGTACGTAGACAACCGACTCCCGATCCAATCAACATGGCCCCGCCAGATGCCGCCGCTTCCCCGCCATGGCCGGACCTCCCCATCGACCTTCTCCGCGACATCTCAGACCGCCTGCAAGCCGCCACATATTACGTCCGCTTCCACGCCGTGTGCAAGCCATGGCGCGATTCACTTCCACCGCGGTGGTGCCGCCCGGCGATCCTGCCATGGCTGATCTCGCCGAGCGACGCCACTGGTCACCGGAAGGCCCGCTGTGTCTTGTCCTCCATGTGGAGACCGAAACCTTCCGCCGCCACCGAGATACGCATTCCAGACCGGAGGTGGGTGATCAGCGCCGACGACGGCACAGCCACCTGTTGCCTCCTAAACTCTTCAGGTTCCGAATCTTCTATTAGTGGCTCTGTTGAACCTATCACCGGATCAGCAGCTGCCACACCCGTGCCTTGTTTCCCTCGTGATAAGTTCAAACTGTGTGAAGAGCGCGCAATCGGTGCCTCTTCCAGCGATGGCACCGTCGTTTTGTATATGAATGAACCTTGGAGATTGCATGGCGACACAGTAGTAGGCTTTGATGTGGCCCTTCGGCATCCTGGCCACACCGAGTGGACGGTGGTCCAGACGAACAATGTGCTCATCGGTGGGGATTGCTGCCTTGCATATCACAAGGGTCAGATCATACTATGCGAGAAGCTCTGTTGGCGCATTATACCAATGAAAAGGACGAACAATAAAGACTATGATCAATACTGGAGATGGCTTATTCATAACTTCAGCAACACATTTATATCCAGCCACCTTGTGGAGTCACGCGGGGAGCTTCTTTGGGCGGTTGTTCATGCTAAACCATATCGCTGTTACAGAAAGTACCAATATAATGGTACCATCAACAGCCTGCTAAGTGCGCTATGTGTGTCGGTATATATGCTGAAGGAGGAAAATAGTGGCGATCTGCAGTGGGTCAGGAGGGACAGCTCAAGCTTATCTGACCTCGTTCTCTTCCTCGGGCAGAGGGCCAGCTTCTCTGTTGATGCTAGCCGGATCGGCCTGAGTGACAGAGGGTGCGCCTACTTCGTTGATAGGAGAGAAGTCTGTACTGAAATGTCCTACAAGTGGCCTGTTATGCGGTGCCGTGTGTTCAAGTACAGTTTCCTTGATGAAACTACCGAATTAGTTGAGCAGCTTCCTAAAGGATGGTCTGATCACCAGGGATGCACGTGGATCACACCCCAACTTGACATTGCTCCAACAGAGGTAACTGCCCAAAGAAAACATGTCGTCCCTTTTCAGGATCTTTAGTCAACCGAAAATTATCAAAATCACAATATAATAGACACTATCAAGTAGAACCTCTCGTCTGAATCAACAACCATCACTTCTTTTTGCACTTGTAGGAAATCAGACACAGGGTGCACCTAAAGTATAACATGACAGCAAGGCCTCAGCCACATGTCTGGGTCTATTCCCGGACGGATTTTCGTGGGAAATCTGTCACGTAAGGTGGACAGCTATCAACTTCAGCAATTCTTCAGCAAATACTGTAAAGTGGTGGAAACACGGGCCATGCATCTCAAAAGAGCCGAACGTTCACGAGGCTTCGGATTTGTAACCATGACGGCCACAACGGAGGAAGAACTGGCTACTACTATTGCCAGGATCAATGGACAAGTATTTATGCAATTTGACAAGTGCTAATTGTGTCTATGGAAGGAATATTCCTTCAGCAATGGAAGGACATGACTTGTTCATGTGTTGAATTTATGTTATGCAGTATTTGGAGGAGGAGGCTGAATCCAGTTCCCCTCCCCCATCTCTCCCGCTCCCCATGGTGTGCCGCCCCTCCCCAGTGTCGGGTTCGGCTTCCTGTCACGCCGCCACGCCCCATCTCGACACCGCATCCCGCCCCCGTCGCGACCCACTCCTCCCCGGCATCAGATGCAGTGAGGAGGTAGTCCCGGGAAGCGACGGCCGGTGAGGAGGCGATCCCACGAAGCGATGGCCGGCAGGTCGAGGCCGACTCCATATGGGCTAGGCGGGCTAGGCCAAGCCCAGCCTGTCCTATTTTTATTTTATTTTTGGAGAAAGTCCAAATTACTCCCCTCAAATATAGCCAAAGTCTGGATAACCCCTAAACTATTGTTTGGTTTAGTTTACCCACCAAAATAGTTTATTTAGTTCAATTCACCCCATAATTGAACTTATGTTTTTTGTTTCTCCATGCACAGGTTGAATATTAAGTTAACATTGCATGGGGTGGTAGTTGGTCTCACATTACATGTCCAAAATTATATTTTCAAATTTTTGTCATTGTTTTTCATGCACTTTTGTATTATCATATCAATATACTATTAAATTTCATTATCTATCAAAATAAGAATAAAAAAAATCATGATGTATTTTTCTAACATGCGTTACAAAGTGTTCTAGCGCCCTATAAAATTTTACCTTAAGACTCCACTGATGTGTGAAGAAACAAAAAAAAAAGATAAATTATGTTAGGGGGTAAAATGAACCAAATTGCACTATTATAGGGTTAAACTGAAGTAAACAATAGTTTAGGGGTTATCCAGACTTTGGTTATACTTGAGGGGAGTAATTTGGACTTTCTCCTTTATTTTTTCATCACAGCAATAGCGGGCGTTTCTACCGCTACTATAGGTCTTCTATTTTTAATAACGTCCGGTAGTATTGGGTGAGATACCCAATATTACAGGGCGTTTCCACGTGATACTGATGGCTTTGATTCTAGTAGTGTGAATAAATAATAGTGATTATATTACAGGTTCATGACCAGCTATCAGTCAGTAAATGTACTAGTAGCAATCAACAGTGGGTCGGTAATTCTTTCGCAAGACCAACTATTCATTAGTCGGTAAGAGCTTTAGCAACACTAGTTATATAAACCATGATCATCGGTCGGTAAAGGTCTTTACCGATTGTGTCGTGCATTCCTAAAAGCACTTCTTCCGCCCAATTGTACACTACTACGAATCGGGCTTGTAGCGGCGTTCTACGGACTCACGTAGTGGCGTAAAAAAATGAGACTGTCGTTACAGTATTTTTTATTTTTAACACTAGGTCGTATAGTCATCCGCCTTTAAAAATCAATTTTTAGCGGCGGGTGACGTTATGGTCTGCCGCCAAAAATACAACTCATTCTTAAAGGTAGGGTACATTGTGGCCGGCCGCTATTTCTGTTCTTCCGGATCAACCAACTTCCTAACCACTTTTTATAATATAAATTGACACCTACATTTCACCTCCCATCTCCATTCCTCCCCACTCAGCTGATGCCTACCACCCTCTCTCATTCCCTCCGCCGGCCACCTCTCTCTCTCTCTACCTATGCACGTGCATCCTCGGTTGCTGGCGCATAGACGACAGCCATCGTGCCACCGCCGGCTCCCCGACCCTCAGTCAAGGGCGGCCACCTCCAACCCTGCCTCGGGCTCGTGCGGCCCAGCGTTCCGCCACATCCCTCCTAACCTCGGCGGCGACGTTGGGATGTGGATCTACCGCCCCCTCTTCCTACGACGGCGGTGGCGCATGAGGGGCGGTTGGATCCGGTTGCGCCTCCCTCCCTCCTCCCCTCAGCGGCGGCGTTCGGGCGAGGATCTGCCGCCCCCTTTCCGACGACGGCGGTGGCACGTGGGGCGTGCGGATCCGGCTGCGCCTCCCTTCCTGCTCACCTCGGCGGCAGCAACGTTGGGTGGAGGATCCGCCTCCCCCACTCCCGAAAATGGCAACGACGCGAGGGGGCGGCCGGATCTGGCCGCTCCCTCTGTCCGGTGGCGCGGGAAGGACGGCGGGCGATGTTGGGCTGGCACGGAGGCAATGGCGGCGTAGGCCTGGGCCGTCTGTGGGCATTTTATTGTTTCCCCATGGATTAGTAGCGGCGGGTGATGCCACTACCCTGTTTTTTTTAAAACTGTGGTGTGCAATTTTGTGTCATTATTGACTTTCATTTTTAGTTGCAGAACCGTAGCATCAGACTACTATACCCGATATAGTGATCTTTTTCTGTCGTGGTAAGTTATGTGGTATAGTCATGTTAATATGCATAACGAAAAACGGACATGTGGATGTTATATTTGGACGACCGATCGAGTTTTTTTTTAAAAGGAAAAATAAGAAAAGTGCACATGTGGAAATGGACATGACATTGAACGAATTCGTCTATGTGACACTCTTGTGACTTAACAGAAAAAAGTGAGACCTTTGGTCATGGTAAACAAACAACATTAACATATTTTACTACGTGCCATGTGAACCAAAAAGAAAAGAATAGCATGGAACGTACTTAAAGATGTGACGCGCATGAAAAATAAAAATATGATCAGATTTGGATTAATTCATATTTACGGCCAGGGAAGCAGCAGGATCAGGCAGGGAAACATGCAGTGAGATTTTGGGGGCGATTTTTGTGCAACCGGTTAATCGTCAGAACGAAGAATAAAATAAAACTATTTTTATTATGTTCTTTCTCCAAAAATCAAGGTTGACGTGATGGAAAATAAAAATATGATAGGATTTTTCTTAATCCATACTTCTTTTAGAATAGACGATTAATCCGTACTGGGAATCTCTACGGCAAGGGTAGCAGCAGGATCTGAAGATTTTGGGGGTGTATTTTGTGCAACCGGGTTAATCGTGAGAGAACTATAAAATAACTAGCAAGGTACCCGTGCGTTGCAACGGGTTTACACATTCGTACACATTCATTAACCAATGAATAATGCATTCCCATTCTATCATCTGTTGCAGGGGCGGCAAACAAGTCATGTACTATATTAGTTACAGCACAACGATATGTCTCATTCCTGAATAAAATGCTACTGTTCCTTTTCTTTATCCCGTTCCTCTTTCCTCTTTGCATATAGAATTGATACTGAAGGTGGCATAATAATTTTAGTAGCTATTATATAACTCTGGATGCACCAATACTGGAGTTATGATTTGAAGCCTCTCATATGCCACGAACTCCATGGTGTGAAAGCATGCCTAAATTTTTCCATGCAGGCGTTCCTCGTCCGCAAGCTCACCACTCCGTCCTGCAACCCCCTCTCCAAGCCGCAGCTCGCCCTGCTGTCTACAGCGGCGGCAAGCTCAACTGCTCCACCTCAGCCTCCTGCTCCGGCTAAGCTCCTAGCAGCAGGAAGCCGTGACCGCCGCTCCCCCTTCCAAATCTACAGAGACCAAGAATCGGAGCAAGGTACAAGATCACTGCAATGTCATATAGTTCGTTGGGCAATGCCAAGAATGCTTCTGATTTGCTTGTTTTTCTGCTATTTTTCCTCCCCTCTTTGGTGCGTCATTTTCTCAGATTCTTTGGTACGACAATCAGGTTGGCTGGTATAATATTCGGTGCTGACTGAAGAGGTTCCCAAGTGATTTCTTAGATAAGGCTGTACGCTTTCTTGAGAAATATTGTTGTATTGCTTTCCAGGAAGAATAACTGATCACGTGACTGAGCCAGACTACCGGAGTCCGGAGGAAACCAACAATGAAACAAATACCTGATTTTCTTTGTCGATGGACTCTCCACTTGTGTAACGTGAAACTGAGACGGAAACTGACTGTGGGTGTACGGGCGTACGGGCGTACGGCGTGGACGTTTTCATCGAACTTATTAAGGAGTAGAGAAGAGAAGATAGAATCTTATTTAAGTCTTTTTCGAAAAATCATTGGTTGAGACCCGGGAGGTGTGGCAGTGGAACTACCGTCAAATGAGCCCTTTTATAAATGCAGGATTCTCGTGAAAATAATTTTTATAAATCAGGATCGTCGATGTAAATCTGAATTAGGTTAACAGAAAGAAAGATATCCCAACAGATCACCATGGCCACGCGCAAGAGATTGTCCCGGCATTGGTGCGGCCTTCCGTTCGATCTCCTCCGCGACATCTCCTGCCGCCTCCACGACGCCATCGACTTCGTCCGCTTCCACGCCGTCTGCAAGCCCTGGCGCTCCACGCTTCCTCCGGAGCCATTGCGTCCTGCGTTCCTGCCATGGCTCGTCTCGCCGCGCATCGCCCAGGGCGATCGGAAGGCCTGCTGCATCTTCTCCGCGAAGAAGATGAGTGGCGGAGGTCAGGTCTCCACCTACGATGTGCGGGATGAAGGCAGGAGGTGGGTGATCAGTGCGGACGGCGGCGCCGCCTACCGGCTGGTCACCGCCGGCCCGGACTGGTCTACTAGCACCCTCGTCGAGCCGTTCTCCGGGTCAGCCGTCGCCACTATGCCTCGCAACCCGGATGAGTTCCTGCCATGGGTCAAACAGGCAATCGCTGCCCTTTCAAGTGACGGCACCATATTCTTGTACGCCTTTCGTCCCCTCCAAGGTTATTGGGCAAACACCTTGAGCATGTCCATTCTGCATCACGACCAACCATGGATGCCTGTTGAGAAGAAGGTGCTTACCTGTGCTGGTGAAGGGAAGGACCTTTGCAGAGTCGCTTACCGTGGCAACGGTAAGGTCGTAGTGTGCGACAAGAAAAGGTCGTGCATCCTCTCAACGCTGGAAAACGGCAGGGAGAGGTGGCTGTCGAAGCCTGATGATCTGGCACAAGGCAGGAAACTTCACTCCAGCTTCTTCGTGGAGTCCCGCGGTCAGCTGCTCTGGGCGTTTGTTCAAGTCAAAAGCTCCTACTACAATCTGAAGGTCTTCACAGATGCGGACGACATGGCGAGCGCTGTGTCAGTGTCAGTATACGCCCTGCAGGAGGGCGGAGAAGGCGAGGAGCCGCCAGCACGGTGGCGGAAAATGGACGCCCAGGACTTGGACAACCGCGTCCTTTTCCTTGGACCAGTGGGAAGCTTCGCCGTGGACGCTGCCCGCCTTGGCATGAGCTCCGGGTGCGCCTACTTCATTGACAGGAGGGAACTCATTGTAAATGAAGAGCTGATAGGGGATAAGAAGGCGACTATCGAACGGAGCCGCGTGTTCAGGTTCAGCTTCTGCGACGACAAGACAGAGTTCCTCCAGGAGCTGCCTCGCCAGTGGAACCGTAAGGCCTTCATGTGGATCTCACCCCGACCTGCCATCGCTCCAACGACACCAATCCGCAAATCATCTGTAGTGCGTCCAATGCTCCCATAATTAACCATCATCAGTTAGTTGTTGAAACGTCATTGAAATACTTGGCACACTAGGTATCACGAGTACCATAAGTATATTTCAGGCTTCTGGTACACACATCTCTTCAGTATCCTAAATATATTTCTTGCTGCTATTAATAGTGATTACTTTTTTTTGAAAATTGGCACAGTTCAGATGCACACTCTAATATACATGTGTGAGCCTCACGGCCCTCACCCATATTAACATACGCACACAAGTACATCCTACCTTTACGAGCACTTCTGAAAGACAACCGGTTTGGTCTTTATGACTCATGGAGACGTCGCCTCCCACTGCTAGGAAAATTAGCCTTAAATGAAACACTCATTTCAAATATCTGGTTTGAACCCACGAGGCTCAATTTGCATTTATAAGTGGTTATATTTTTCTGTGAGAAACTTATAAGCGGTTATTTGAACTAGACATAATAACACAATAATGATTTTGGATGTTTAAACTACACAGGGGAGCACAAATCGCATTCCAAGGTATCCAAAATAAACGGTGGAATTGATGCTTTACGGGGAATAATTAACCCACTAGCTGAAATATAAATAGCGGTTGCCAATAAATATCTGAAATTTTCTGTTGCCCGAGTCGTTGACCCGGCGGCCGCTGGGAAGAGAAGAAGGCTACCCATGAGTGCTGCTTCTCAAGCCGCCAGCCACCGGCCGCTATTGTACCCATGAGTGACACAAGGCAGGCCATTATTCGCCATGGATCAGAGGGAACTGCATTTTAACAATAACCAGCAAGGTGAATGAATGCATAACTGGGAAATATGTTTATATTGTTTATTCTGCCTTCTTACAAATTATTGGTTAATCTCATTCATCAGATTTTTTTTTTACAAAAAGTCAGAAAACAAATACGTTGGCTTACCTAAATTGACAATTCAATTTTCTCATACATATGTTGTTCCTAGGACAGAAAGTTTCCCCCACACAATAAACCAAGATACATTGTAGCACAAAGAGATTTTCATATTCTAAACCATTATCTATAGCTGGTGATTACACATACATATATTCGAATTTGTGAACACATAGAAAATTTCAACGACTCGGGCAACAGAAAATTTTAGATATTTATTTGCAACCCGTATTTATATTTCAGCTAGTGGGCTAATTTAATATCTATTTATTGCATTGAGAATGGTCAAAACGTGTTGGGATGAAACTCTATGCTCTCAATGGAAGTTTCAATGTAGTTTCATACCTATGAAACAATGCCAAATGAGTTTTATCCCTATGAAACCCATTTTCTCAATTTCATATTAATTGTTATGCCACCTCACCTCTTTTGCTTATGTGGCACCTTTTTTAATGCTAATGAAACTCCCACTGAGACTGGCCTAAAAAAACATTTCTTAGTTTACATCTTTAAATATGACAACGATGTCCTTGGCTTACGTGGCGGCACACAAAAGCGGAGGGTGGCTCATGGCGTATAATGGCGTGCCGTAGGTTTCCCTCTTCCTCTCCGGCTTCGAGGGTCACGACCCGTCCATGGGCCATTAGAGTGGCTCATGGTGGAGCACGGCCATCATATATGCATGATACAGTATGTATATATTATTTACTATCAGCGTTCGTGTATTTTTGGTATCACAGGGTGCCAACTTGGCTTACGTAATTACGTGGTTTCTTCCATCACGTCGTGGTCTATAGATTTATCTAAATTAATTTTGTTATTAAGTCATTATCATGGATCCCAGGGAGAATTTGTTCATTAATTTTGTTATTAAGTCATTATGACGGCACGTATTCGCTCATTTGCCAGACAGCAGAATTTGTTGCCACTGCTAATAGGGCTAAGCCATAGTAAACACATTTTTAAAAGGCCAGGAATCAGAAAACAGCCATGCTCAAAGAAAGTAAAGCTGAGCACTATAGTTCTGCATGACAGCAGGTTGCATCACTCAATAGTATTCTCGGACAACATCTGCCTCACTTCTGTTAAAAAGCAACTACACACACATCATAGCATGATTATAAACAAGTTAAGGTAGGTCCCAGCCTCCCAAGGATACCAAAGAAGGGATGCAGAATGGCATTAACAAGATCACTTCACATCGAGTAATTCTGACGACTGGTGTTCAAGAGAGCTACGGTAACTGATTGAACCAGGTTGGACAAAATAGCTAATCAACTCCAGAGGGATCCTGAATTCCCAGTAGGCCCAAGGCATCACCCTCGGTGGCTCGCAATTCAATCAATGTACATGGTAGTAGCTTTATCAACTATCCGACTCTGTGTCCTGCTCTGACTCCGTGTCCTGCTCCGACTCTGTGTCCTGCACTATCACAAAAGGGTTCTATAGCGGCGATGTACAGATTCGTGTAGCAGCGAGAGAAAAGAAATCCGCCGCTATAGTTTTTTATGATTTTTAACGGCAGATAATGGTGTAAACTGCCTTTACCAATCAATTTTTAATGGCGGACCATGTTACGGGCCACCCCTACAAATAAAAGCAATTTTTAAAGGCGGTTCACAATGTGGCCCGCCGTTACTTATTTTTCAGCCCAGCCCATAATAGACGAACCATATAAAATTAGCAAACCTAACTTCTCCACCACTTCTCCCCACCCAGCCGCCATCAACTCTCTCTCTCTCATCCAGATCGCGCCCCTTGATATAGTATCTGTTAAATTTTGTTAATAAAGCTGAAAATTTTACTTTACGTTTTGGAAGAACACCTTGAAGTTGATGAGGTATTCTACTTTTGTTCCGTTTGGACACCCTCTAGTTTTTTTTTCCTTCAGAAAATGGTTTTTAGAGCTAGTTTCCACAAACGGGTTTATAAATAAGGACTGGCTATTTATCTGATGACAGAGTTCTTTCAAATTTTGTCAAAAATTTTAACATTCAATTTGAATGGATGGAACAATAAAAAAAGTACTATTGGAAAAATGAAAATACACCAATGGAACAATGGGCTAATTTAAGACATGAAAGTCATATTTTTTAACTCATATTTTGTAATAGTCTAGACTACCGAGAAGAAGAGTTAACACTACGCCAGTTATATAGACCCATTCTGCCAGTAATGAAACAAAATGCCGACATATAAAGTGGAAACATGGCCTGATGAGTGATGACAATGAGAAGTTCATATTAATTTTTGTACGAACTATGAATGTATTATGTAATTGCTGGGGACAGTTGAGAGCCCCACTCGCACCAGACAGTTACAAGAATTCTTTTTCTTTTTCTTTGCACGTTTTTTGCAAAAAAAAAGAAAAGGAAAAGGCAGAAAATCCCTTAACTGCTCACCGCCTTGCATCGCTCCTTTTCCCCCACTACAAAAGAAGCGCCGGCGACCCCCTGGGCGAAAAAGGATAGGGCAAACACAGAACTATGTCTATTCTTCGTTCTCCAATTGACCCTGATCCAATTGTATATATTTTGTTTCCATCGATACATCCTTTGCCTCTTGTCAGATTCTTCTTGTTCGATCAGATCTGATCCATTTTGTGGCGGCCAGGAAGCAAAAAGGAAAGAAGATCCATGGCGCTCCGGGGCGTTAAGCCCCTGGACGGCGTCGACGGTTATCGCGTGCTGTTCAAGGACCCTCCTGCACGCGACGGTGCCACCAAGGAGAAGATGGCGGAGTGGGCCCGGGACGACGCGGTGTGCCGCCGCCTGATCCTGGCGGCGCTGTCGGACCGCCTGCTCCCGGAGTACAAGCACTACGGCACGGGCAGGGAGCTTTGGGCGGCTTTGGCCCGCGCCTGCGACCTGGACACGCCCGCCGCGGCGTGGAAGCGGTTCACGGAATTCGTGTTCGACGAGGCCAAGACCATTCGGGAGCAGCTCGCGCACGTCGAGGCAATGGGCGCCGCCGCCGGCCACTCGTCGCTCTGCCCCATCGTGGCGCGCCACGTGTGCCACAAGCTCCCGGCTGACTTGCGCGCCTCCGTAGTCAGGATCTGGTCCGTCCTTGGCCGCGCCGACATGGACACAATCTGGCGCGTTGCTCGTAACAAGGAGATTGAACTATTGAAGCGGGACTCCAGTGACCAAGATTGACCTAGTACATGCTGTAACTGCTCTTATTATCTAGCTCTACTTGCAAGTGCTTTTATTAACTAATTTAGATAATTGCATCCAAGTTGGCAGTTCTTGTTGTAATAATGCTTGCATCAGACACGTAGGCATCTATAAAGTAATCTTTAGACAGATACCGAGTGTTCATTTTTTATGTCGACTGCTCTCGAACCTTCAGATTCTACTTTTGCCAGAGAATTCCTTTGTAGCGATGACAGGGCAAATTCTAAATTCGAGCAGGGTGATATGCCAATGTTTGTGAAGCCGTATGCATGATTACAACATTTTTGAAAAAGCCAGCTCTTGAAAATACCTCTGTAACAGAATTCCTACGAACAATAGCCGGCAAACAAAAGATTTGCTTCTCTGGAATTATGCTAAAATTCGCTCTTGCCCTTTCAAGTGGGTAATGCGCAAACAAGGTTACAGAAGCTCATTTTGTACAGCACAAAATAAGGACTACAAACATCATTATGCAGTGCTTTCGAGACAGCTGGATTATCAGAGTCTAAACGCAAATAAAAAGGAGTAGCAGACCATGGGGCCACATTTTTGATTTAGCAAATCAAAGAATGCCCAATTGTAAAAAGTAACAAGTAGCTGAAAGCCTTTACAACACAGAAAACAGAGAAAGCGAACACTAGTACAACGACTGCAGAGTATATCTTTAACCTGACCTGAGCTTCCGTGTTGACATCTAGTTATAATCAAGCACAGTAAGATACACATTTTAGTTAAAAATATACATCCGAAGTGCATTAAGACGATTGACAGTCGAGGGAAAACAAAGTAATGAAAAGTAAATCATCACAGATCAGTGTACTGAGAAACAACATCAAATGTGAAGAGCACCTTGCAAGGTGTCGAGCTGCCTCAAAACAATTTACCACCACATAACTAAAAGGCTTATATTCATTTTCCAAAAAAATTAATGCCTACGCCACCTTTATTCTTGGACAACCAAGTGATACATCTTCTTGGTACTACCTCCTTGCCAGAAAATTTCCTACTAGCCTTATCCATTCTTTTAATAACAGTTTCTGTAAAATGAAACATTGACATATGGCACACAGGAGTTAGTAAGACTAACTTTGACCATAATGGCTCTGTCCTCCATAGATGTGGAACTGCCCTACCAAACATCTATTTTTTTTACATGATTTCTCTTCCATATTAGCCCAGTCACAACCACATGTAGTTTCCCTGGAGCAACAGGAAACCAATGTAATTGGCCAACTACGCAATTGAAAAATGTTTTCTATCTCCTGGTCAGCATTTATACTAACGATTTCACTTTTGATATGTTAATTTTCAAGCCAGACATCTGTTCATCAGTATAAAGAAGACACATTATATGTCATCTGCATCAAGCCGCTCCTTGAGTTTTTTATTTGTCGACTTCCTGCAGAAGGAGTTACGAGTGAGCATTATTTTTTTGAACGAATAAATGGAAGAATACAAGAAACAAAGAGATTTATATATAGCAGTTTGTATCTCCAACGGAATAGGAAAACGAGGAAATGTTTTTACAATATATCAACGTGATGATGGTGTATATGCATCACTTAAGCGTGGCTTATTTTGAATCCTCGTGTCAGTTCAGGCTCCCAAGCATCGGACGCGGCTTCTCTCCTCCCAATTCATACTCCCATGCCTACTCCCGCCACGTGACGATTTTTTATTGGCCTACGTTTTTCTCCCTGGGCCAGCCTAACGGAGCCCCTTCCGTGTAACGAAACGTCCTTAGCCCGCTCTGTTGACGGTAAATAAGGAACCAAAAAAACAGGCGCCAAACAAGAATGATCAAAGCACGATTTCCCACCATAACAATTTATATAGAGAAAACAATGATTTATTTGTTGCCGTCAACATGTACAACTTAATCTTCTCCTAATCTCACAGATCCAGACTTAATCTTCTCCTTAATCTTCTCCTAATCTCTCAGATCCAGAACCCATTCCCGCAACAGCAAGTTTCATGGGCACTCCAGGAGAGAACAGTGATGATATTCCTGGACATGTGATCCCACCGGTACCAACAAGTTTTAGAACCCCTGATGTACATTCCCATGGAGATGGAGGAGAGGTGAATGATGATCTTGGAGTTTTGATCCCACCGGTAGGTTTCACAGCCCCAGGTTCTCCTTCCAACCTGAGTGCATCATCTGTTGAAGAAAACCTGGAAACATCACCAATGGAAATTGTAAGATCATACTCATATCTCTATTGTGTTTTACAATCTAGATGAATTTTCTTTTAAGTTACACAAGAAGGGTAAATTCGTATGGCTCCTTGTCTTTACAACAACATGCTTATGATAATCAAATTAATTATGATCACAATGAATAAATTAGGACCTTCAAAAGAACGGTACATCTCAAATGAACTACTGTCCGGAAGACATGAAACCAAATATAGGAATGACATTTGAGTCTGAGCAAGATGCATATGATTTTTACAATGCTTATGCTGGAAAGATTGGGTTTAGTATCCGAAGGAATGGCTGCCATTATGTGGGAACATCTTCCATAATAAAGACTAGGACGTTCTGTTGCTCTCGTGAAGGTATCTTGCATTCGCTACTTTTACTTGAGTATATCTACATATCACCATCTAACTTTACCAATCTTTTACACTAGCAGGAATTCGTCGTCCTGACAAAAGATCAGACCCAACAGAAAAAGACATAAGTTTCAATAGACCAGACTCAAGATGCATGTATGAAGCCTCTATGAAGATAAGCCTTGTCGATGGATCCTACCGGGTTTATTACTTTGTGTCGGAGCATAATCACTTCCTTGCCACTACGTCACAGAGCCACCAATTAAGATCACAAAGAAAAATTGATGAAGCACAAATTTCAAGGATACAAGTGGCAAAATCTGTAGGCATCTCTACAAAAGCAGCCGTTGATCTATTGGCAAAGGAAGCAGGTGGAATAGAGAATCTTGGATATACTCGTTTAGATGTGAAAAACAAATTATATACAAAGAGATCATTAAAGGTACACGAAGGTGATACAGGAGGTGTATTGGAATATATGGAGAAAAGGACATCAGAAGATGGTAATTTTTTCTACTTCATTCAAGTTGATGAGGAGGATTTGATAACCAACATTTTCTGGGCAGATGCTAAAATGGTTGCAGACTATGAATCTTATGGTGATGTTATTGGTTTTGACACAACATATAGGAAACTAGATGATGGTCGCCCTCTTGGACTGCTTGTTGGAGTCAATAATCATAAGAAAACAACTATTTTTGGTGCTGCCCTCCTATATGATGAGACAGCAGAGAGTTTTATTTGGTTATTTAAAACATTTCTAAAGGTAATGTCTGGAAAGAAACCAAAGACTATTTTGACAGATGAAGATGCAGCCATGGCTAAAGCAATTAGAATAGTTCTATCAGATACCCATCATAGGCTATGTGTGTGGCATATGAATCAGAATGCATGCAAGCACCTTGCTGGAGTTGTTAAGGATTATAAGAAATTTAATATTGAATTTCAGAAATGTATTTATGATCAGGAAGAGGAGGAGGATTTCATAAATGCATGGAACGAATTGCTTAAGACATTTGATCTTCAAGATAATCAATGGCTTTCGCTAATTTTCGATAAAAGATATCATTGGGCACTAGTATATGGCAGAAACTCATTCTCTGCTGATATGAGTTCTACTCAAAGAAATGAAAGCTTGAATAATGAAATCAAAGACTATATCAGTGTAAAGTATGATATGCTTACTTTCTTTGAGCACTTTGACAGATTGGTGAGGGATAAGCGATATGAAGAAAATACATGTGACTTCAAAGCAACACAAAGTAAACCTGTGCCAAAGGCAGATTTGACAATATTAAAGGAAGTTGTACAAGTGTATACTCCAGCAATATTTCGATTATTTGAGCATCAGGTGCTACAAACTTTAAACTGTGACGTGCTGTCTTGTGATGATGATGGTGCAGAAAAGGTGTATAAAGTAAAAATTCATGGAAAGCATCATGAACATACTATCAAGTTTTCACCTTCAGACTCAAGAGTGAGGTGCAGCTGCAAGAAATTTGAATTCGCTGGAATCCTTTGCTCTCATGCACTAAAGATATTGGACATCAATAATATCAAATCAGTGCCTAATGAATACATATTAAAGAGGTGGACCATTGATGCAAAAGTTCTGCATATAACTAGCAACACTAGCATGTATAAGGATCCCAAAGTCCAGCTATCCAATCGTTATTGCACATTGAGCAGACTTTTTAATCGAATACTTGCTCGAGCCGCAGAGTCCGAAGAAACATACTCTCTTTCTACTGAAACAGCTGAGAAATTGGCACAAGACATAGAGAAAATCTTGAAAATTAGACCTAACCCAGATATGAGCACTTCCTCTGCTCCACAAGGTCACTACATTATATCACACTGATATACAATTAATGATTCGTTTAATTAATATTGTCATTGTTTCACCTCAGCATGCATTTTTTTACAGGTTCAAAAGAAACAACGAAGTCTAGGAAGCCAAAGGGCATAAAGATCAAGGTGAAGGAAATCCGTGGCTCTGCAAGACCTATTAGTGGTTTAGAGAAATCATCGCGAAGTAGAAAAAGGACAAAGAAAGATGCTAATATCATGGCAGAAGCACCACAACAAACACAAGCAACAGTAATGGTACACAGATTTTAAAGCATTTTCAACTAAGTTTTTCACATTAATTATATTTCTAATATTTTCTATCGTTTTCACCTTGTTCGGGGTCACCCGAAGGTTCACAATAACCAATACATCATGCATAGACCAGAGTATGGTGCTGTAGATGCTCCAATGAATCCAGTCATGATGAATCTAATGGCAATGCTTCAGCAAAACCAAGGACTATTCCCCCAGAACCAAGTCCTGCAACAACAGGGACCAATTCAACCATTCCCCCAGAACCATGTCCTGCAGCTATAAGGACCAATTCAACCATTCCCCCAAAACCAAGTAATGCAGCAACAAGGACCAATTCAACCATTCCAGCAGAACGAAGGACTGCAGCAACAGGGGTCAATTCAACCATTTAATCCAGATTTTTATAATATGTTTCCCTAGTCTTTCAGGAAGTGGAAGAAAATATTACTTATTTTTAATTGCAATAGACTACACGATCTAAATGTTTCAAAGTATTCATTCAGTTTGGAAGCATTGTGTCATGCACTAGTTAGTGATTTTGCTAATCTTTTTTTTCTTCTACTGAGGTATTGTCCTCCATAATGAACCAACCAAAAAGTTCTGGTTCTCTAATATTAATTATAGAAGCACGAAGACCAAGTAAAAAAAGGGGTGTTTTCAGGTCCAAAATAATGGCTATTATTTTTCCTCAACTAATGGCCATTAGTTGAATCTAACGGTGTAGATTAAATTTTAGAAGTTAATAACTAATGGCTATTAGTAAGGGTAATATTGTCAAAATAGTATGATTATAATACAAAAATTTATCATAACTAATAAGTTAGTCAATTTTTACATGAATTTGTTATAAAATATTTATTTTAAATTTAACTAATCATCATCATTATTATTATAATCAAGTTTTAGTGTATCTAACACAAGTTTGTATGATAAAAAATATTAACTTTTTAGTGCAATTACTATACTACCCTTGAACTAATGGCCATTAGTTGAGGAAAAATAATGGCCATTATTTTGGACCTGAAAACCTCTCTAAAAAAAATACTAACCACGTTGACCTTGTTTCCTGCTGGCTCGCTGCAATCACCTAGCCGCTTCAGCTGCCATCACCTAGCTGCTTCAGCTAGCCAGCTTGCAGGGCGGAGCAAACTGCTCTACGCAGCAGCAAATCCTTCTGTGCTCGACCATGACCAGGTCATGTGGATCTGGGGCATCGGCAGCACATAGCGACTATGGTGGATTTTGCCGGAGCTACCACGGATTTCGTCGGAGCTGTCGCTGATTTCGTCGGAGCAGCGGCCGCGGATTCCGTGAGCATGAATATAGCTACTACGGTGAATTTCGTCGGAGCTTTTTCTTTAACGAGGATTTCGTAGGAGTTTTTTATTGGGTTTCGTAGGAGTTGGAAGAGAGCTTGAGAACAGAGGAGACAAGTATTCAGGACACAGAGAGGTCTCGAACTCTCGATTATATCCCTTCCTAAATTCAAGTGGGACCCACGAAACGTCCAAGCCTAACGGCGTTACTGCACAAACGAAGGCTCCAGCTCTTCGGTTAGGCTGGGTCCGGGAAGAAAACGTGGGCCAATAAAAAATCGCCATGTGATGGGAGTAGGCATGGGAGGAGAAATTGGGAGGAGAGAAGCCGCGTCCCCAAGCATCCAATTCTATGTATGGCTCATTTAATTTATGTAGACAACATCATAGAATTCAGATTAAGTGTTTTGAATTTTTTTAGCCATATATGTCACAAGTCCCATTGCAAAAGAATTATAATTTACTTTGGACCAAATTATCGTAACTATGGAAATTAAAGATGACTGAACAGATCGTTTACAACAGTTGAAATTTCTGTAATGATAGCACATTATTTATTGATACAAGCAAATGTCGTAGGTATATATCCATACACATATTATAGGTCCAACAAATTACTACCGTACTGTGAACAGGAAATTTGTATACATGGGAAGAAGATAGGATGACAGTCACTACGGAAAACGACGGATATGCCGTGTGCCAGCATTTGTGCTTGTGCAATTTATCGGGCACACGGCACAAAGACCACTGTGCCGTGTGCCCAGGATAATACACACGGTACAACTTCAGCACACGGCACAACTGTCTGTGCCGTGTGCCGCATAGTAACACACGGCACATCTCCTACTGTGCCGTGTGCCGGACGGTGGGCACACGGCACATCTGACGCTGCCTGTTGTCTTGGCACGGTGCACCTTTGTGCCGTGTGCCCTAAAAGCTAGCACACGGCACATATACTTTTGTGCCGTGTGTTTTGCATAACACACGGCATAATAATTTTTTTAGTTCTTTTTCCTTTCATATTATTTTATTTACTATGAAGACTATATGTGATACCTTATGATACAAAATTATGCATTTTTTGCGGAATTTTGGCATATTTGGCGCTTTTATTTCATTATCGGTATTTTCTCGTCATAATTAAAATTTGAACTATGATTGTTTGAAATATTGAAATATTTTGCGAACAAACTTTATATTCATGTTCGTATGACCGATTTGAAACTGTACATTGGCAATAAAGAGTAAATATCAAATATTTTGTACATGAAATATTGCGATTATCGTGTTGTTCATGAGTTTTTAAATTGTAGAAAAGACAAATAAAGTTTAAAAATCATAATATTTGTGCTGACATCATTATTTCATGCATTGATATGATGGGCAAACGTTGAAGAAGTTTTGCAAAAGTTGTCACGTACGTTGCTCATAAATTTAAGAATCTCGAGAGAAGTTTATAAGTAGTGAGAAGGATTTGATATGATTTGGAAGCAATTGAACGGTTGATTTTGATTTTGAAGGTAACACTTTTCATATGGATCACACATGAAAAGTAATATGCCATGGTAGAATTTGGGGATTTTTTGGATTCGTTTGATTTTTTTTATTTTTTTGCAAATATAGGATATTATCGGTGCCGCGTGTCTCGATCGCCGACACACGGCACAAATTTCTATGCCGTGTGCGAGATCCAGGGCACACGGCACAGAAATTTGTGCCGTGTGTTAGTGATCGAGACACACGGCACAAAATCTGTGCCGTGTGCCGGATCCAAGGCACACGGCACGAAGTTTGTGCCGTGTGTCCTGATCTAGGACACACGGCACAAATTTTGTGCCGTGTGCCTTGGATTTGGCACACGGCACATTTTCGAGGCCGGTGTTTTATCAAAGTTCCTCTCTCTCTCAATCTCTTATCCACTCCTCTGCCCCACGCCTGCCCACCGCGCGTACCCGCCCGTCGCCGTGCGCGCCGCGCCTGCTCCTGCCCGCCGCCGCGCCGACCCGCCGAGTGCCCGCCCCGGCGCCCACCGTCCAGCGTGCCGCCGGCGCTCGTCCGCCCGCCCGGCGCCCCGCCCGCCCGGCCCGGTCCTCGGCGCGCTCGGCGCGCCGTCCACCTGGCCGCCCGGCGCCCGCCGAGAGCCCCGCGCGGCCGCCCGGCGCCCACCGTCCAGCGCGCCGCCGGCGCCCGTCCGCCCGCCCGGCGCCCCACCCGGTCCGCCCGCCCGCCGGCGCCCCACCCGGTCCGCCCGCGCGCTCGGCGCCCCGTCCGCCCGTCCGGCTCGGCGCCCGTCCGCCCCTGCCGCTTCCCCACCACCGCAGCGTCGCCGGGCCCCGACGCCCACCGTCCGGCGTCGCACGAGGCGCCCATCCTCTCCACCGACGGACTCCCCTCCGACTTTGATCGGCACGAGCACGGCGCCGTGGGCCCCGTCAAGGACCAGGTCCGTCCTCCATTTTTTATATATTGGAAACTATATTTGATACCTATATTTCATATATTGCAAACTATATTACTGCTGCCAATATATATCAAATATATGACACCTATATTTGATATATTGGAAGCTATATTACTGCTGCCCTAAGGGAAAAAAGCATATTAAAAAAAAACTGTGTTCCTATAATTATGTTATAATATTGATATTGGACCATCTTCTATCTCCGGAAAAGATAACTAGGAGTTTCTTTGTTTTTACTCATTTAGTAGAATGAACATGGCAGAGCTTTTTAAA
Source organism: Chloris gayana (assembly GCA_031894775.1). Classification (NCBI taxonomy): domain Eukaryota; kingdom Viridiplantae; phylum Streptophyta; class Magnoliopsida; order Poales; family Poaceae; genus Chloris; species Chloris gayana. The sequence continues at coordinate 422,086 of JAUNZO010004298.1, forward strand.
TGTGATGTTTTTAATAGGATACAATCGGCGAATGTTTCTTAAACCACATAAAATTTTATTAAACATGTAAGTGGACATACACCACTTTTTAAATGTGATGTTTTTTCTTCGATTAAGTTGTTGATAGAAAAAAGATAAGGTAGTAACATTATTTGGCTTAGTTGATTACCAATAGATCATCAGTTTGCTATATTTGGTTTGAACTGATGTTGACATTTCTATTCTTCGCAGGAGTAGGGGCTATTGCATTGTCTAGGAAGAGGGGCTAGGGTTCCACGGCCATCGACTCGCCTCTTCTCGGGACCACAAGGTGAGAGACGAATACCTCCTTTTTCCTTCATGTTTGTAGGTCGCGTAACCTAGTTAGTCGTCTCCCGTTCGAAAGAGATACGGTTGGAGATATGCAGATCTTTGCATATCTTTGGCCGTATCTGTTTCGAATTGTCCACGTTTTGGACAGCTCGAGGATGCGTAGATGGGGTTAGTTTCCATGGTCTACTGCGGTCGGAGACAAAGTTTCGGCAACATCTCTCCGTTGTTCTCCGGATACACAATCTCCTTTGCAGGACGTGTATTTGGAGAACAACGGGGAGGTGCTGCCGAAATTTTTGTCTATGACCGGAGTAGACCATGGAAACTAACCACATCTACGCATCCTTGGGTGGGATTAGGACCTATCCTTTACCTATTAGACAGTGTAGGCATCGTGTTATTGAAATAATGGTTTATATATTATTGGTCATTGATATGTTCAAGGATGGGTGACCGTGAGTGGATGTACAAGGAGTGGGCACCTAATCACAAGTATACTGATAGATGGTTTGACAAGACCGAGGCTTTCTTGGAACTAGCATTTGCCAAATGTACGAAAACTTGGTGTCCCCGTGTCGGATGTGGAAATACACGTCGACAATTGAAGTTAACCATGGGGCAGCATCTTTGCAAGTATGGATTTACTCCAAACCATCTTGTGTGGACCTTTCATGGAGAAATTGTGGATCGGACGAGGCATGAGGTCGTGAGGCAACGCATTGCTGAATATGATTCTGATGCCGGAGTAGGAGACATGTTAGATGACTATCATGAAGCACACTTTGAGGAGGAAGCACCTATGGAGGAGGAGCCGAGCCAACCGCGAAGGCTTATTACGAGATGTTGGAGGCGGCACAACAACCCCTTCATGGGCATACCAAGGTGTCTAAACTGGATGCCATTGCACACCCGATGGGTGTAAAGTCTCGGTTTAGCCTAAGTCGAGCCGCCTTTGATAACATATTGACAGTCGTTGCCGGCCTGCTTCCGGAAGGTCACATTCTCCCAAAGACCATGTATGAGTCACGGAAAGTGCTTCGTGCCCTGAAGATGCCATATGAGCAGATACATGCTTGTCCGAAAGGATGCGTCTTGTTTAGGAAAGAACACGCAGATGCAAAGTACTTGTCCGAAGTGTAATTCCTCTAGATACTTCGAGGTAGACTCTTGTGATGGTCGAAGCGGCGAGTAAAGTCCCCGTGAAAATCCTGCGGTACCTTCCGTTCATACCGAGGATTCAATGTCTTTACATGAATGAGGAGTCCGCGAAACGGATGACGTGGCACAAACACGGACTTCGATATCATCTCGATAAGCTTGTGCACCCAGCTGATGGCAAATCCCGGACACATTTTGATGGCATTCATCGTGACAAAGCCATAGATGCTCGTAATGTACGTGTCGCACCGGCAACGAGATGGGTTCCAACCTTATGGAATGGGGGCTGCACCGTACTCTTGCTGGCCCGTTTTTGTGATACCCCTCAATCTCCCCCCGACGTCATCATGCAACGACAGAACATATTCCTCGTCATTGATAATTCCTGGAAACCCCGGCGACAAAATGAGTGTGTACATGCAGCCTTTGTTTGATGATTTGGCCCGTGCTTGGGATGAAGGAGTGCGGACGTATGATCGAGCTACAAAGACAAACTTCAACATGCACATCTCGTATGCTTACTCTATGCATGACTTACCGGCGTACGGGACATTTATGGGTTGGGGTGTTCACGGGAAGTTTCCATGCCCGAGTGTGTAAGGGATCTCTCATGTTTAATTATCCGGAAAAGGGTCGTAAGTGGTCGGCGTTCGACAAACATCGACAATTCCTCCCTCTTGACCATCCTTTCGGAAAAGACAAAAAGAACTTTACGAAGGGTGTCGCGGTTACGAACCCTGCATCGTAGATGATGACCGGTGCTGCGGTTCGTGCCGAGGTATCGTCGCTCAAGGTTGATAAAGAAAAAGGCTGTTTCGTGGGTTATGGTGAGGTACATGCATGGACTCAAAAGCCGGTCTTGTGGATACTTTCGTATATGGAGGACATCCTCCTTGCACATAATATTGACGCAATGCACACTGAAGCAGGAATCGGCCTGGTACTCTTCGCGACAATCATGGACATTATTGATAAGACAAGAGATAATGTTAAGTCCAGATTGGATCAAGAAAAGATCTGTGATAGACCAAAGCTAAAAATGATACGTCCTGCAGACGGCAAAAAGAGATGGAAAAAACCTAAGGCCGATTTCGTCTTGACGAGGGCACAACGGAGGGAAGTGCTTGAATGGTTTAAAACGTTGAAGTTTCCTGATGGGTTTGCGGCGAATATCAGTAGGGGTGTGAACCTAAGCACTATGAAAATCAACGGGCTCAAGAGTCATGACTACCACATATGGCTTGAGCGGCTCATTTCGGTGATGATTCGAGGATATGTTCCCGATCATGTGTGGCAAGTGCTATCGTAGTTGAGCTATTTCTTCCGTCAGCTTTGTGCAAAGGAGGTATCTTTGAAAGTGGTTGAAGACATGGAAAAAATGGCACCCGTGTTGCTTTGTAAATTGGAGAAGATATTTCCACCCGGCTTTTTCACACCGTTGCAACATATGATATTGCACCTTCCATATGAGGTGCGAATGGGTGGACCCGTCCAGAACCGTTGGTGCTATCCAATTGAGAGATGTCTAAAGGTTCTCGAGATCGAAATGTAAAAATAAATGCAAAATTGAAGCTTCAATTGCAGAGGCATATATTCTAGAGGAGGTTTCAAACTTCACAACAAAATACTACCGTGACAACCTTCCTAGCGTGCACAATCCACTCCCTCGTTACAATGAGGGCGTAAATGAATCGAACCTCGGCCTTTTCCAAGGGCAGCTCGGAAGCTCAAGTGGTTCGAGACCCAAGAACTTGACACATAAAGAGTGGTGCTTAATCATGTTCTATGTGTTGAGCAACCTTTCCGAAGTCGAGCCGTACATTGTGTAAGTCCTCATCATACCCCCCTTGTCATGAAAGTAGTAATCTTTTGTATGTAGTAACATTGTACCTTGTTTGTACAGGCAATTTATTCATAAATTCTGGCATGGATACAAAGAACCTTCACCGAGCGAAGCCGAGACATTACTTAGAGAGGGTGCGGGAAATGGAACCCCCGATTTTATTTCTTGGTTCCAACACAAGGTAGTGTCCAATTAACCTAGTACTTAGTTTGGAACTACAAGTTACTAGTAAGTAACGAGCTATCCCTCTCGTAACTTGCGGGGACATATCGATGCATCCATGTGTCCCGAGTTGAGACAAGTTGATGATGGTTGTGCCTATAAGGTTAAGTCATTTGATGGTTATGACGTCAATGGATATCGATTTCGCACCATAAGCTATGAGCAGGGTCGTCCCGATAGAAAAACCACAAATACCGGAGTTTTTACGCCGGGTCTTGATGGTATTGAGTATTATGGAAGAATTCAAGAGATTTATGAGCTCTCATTTCATGGTTGCAAACCTCTTAATCCAGTCATTTTCAAATGTCATTGGTTTAATCCGAATGTAATGAGGAAATACCCTAATATTGGCTTAACCGAAATTTAAGAGTCATCCGTCTTACTAGGAGACGATGTCTATATCGTGGCTCAACGAGGCCACGCAAGTTTATTATGTTCGGTACCCATGTCAAAAAGAGGAGCTAAAACCTTGGTCTGTTGTGTTCAAGACCGGGTCACATAGTAAACTACCTGTCCCAAACGATGCCGATTACAACAAGGAATCAAACAGAAATGACGGAGATGAATTTTTTCAAGAGGATGGGCTTGACGGAAGGTTTGAGATAGACTTAACCGATACAAATGACGAAATGGAAGTACACAATGAGATGTCCTATGATGAGGATAGTGGAGATGATGTTGATGATTTGGAAGACATCATATTACTTGAAAAAACAAATAAGGATTCCGATGAGGAGTCCGATGACGGGCATGATAATATGGATGACATGCGTGATAGTGATGAAGAGAACTATGATCAAGCTAATCTCGATGATGATGATTATTTCTAATGCAGCTATGGTAATATAATAATAATTATTATGTATAATACTATATTATGTACAATTATGTTTTGTTTATTATGCTCTTTTTCAAATTATGCTGATTGGTTTATTATTTTTCTTTTGCAGGTGACAGGACAGATGGTGGGGGTCCCGGTGGTGTGTTGAGGAGGGGGATGAGAGCCGTGGCCTCGTTGTACTCCGGGGGTCCGATGAAGCCGAGGGATCCGGGTCCGGGAAGGGTACGAAGCGTGGAGGCAAGGCAGCAGGCAAGGGTCGTGGGAGGTCGGGAGGCAAGGGTCGAGGGAGAGGCAGAGTCTCTCGTACCCCTCCTGTCCGGGAGTCCGAGGACGACGAGGAGCAGACCGCGCGGTCCGAGCAGTCCGACGAGGAGGAGGAGCACCGGGACGCGCGGTCCGAGCAGTCCGACGAGGAGGAGGAGCACCAGGACGCGCAGTCCGAGGGGGAGGAGGAGGACGACCAGCAGGGGAGGCCGAGCAGGGGAGGCCGAGAAGGGGAGGCCGAGCAGGTCGCGAGAGGTTTGGTTGAGAGGTCCCGCGCAGCTCCCGCCGCGACCGATTCCTGAAGAGAGACGCCCGGTGATTCGTCCGGAATTGCCTAAGTAAGTAACTTCATATATTTTTCAATTCAAATTATATTTTGTATCTATTACATGCGACACTAATAATTTATCTCAATCACTTGGGTAGGGGTTGGGTCGTGGTCACTCCATGAGAGTCTCGCCGTAAGATCGGTGGCATCCTCGGTCTTCTGGTCCGGGTCCACCGGCCGGGTACGATTGAGATTGGCGAGAAAGAGGAAGTAGCCACCACGTGGGAGCACTACGTTCACAAAAAGATTCTATGGATCCTATGGGTAGGATTTTTAGGAACAAGGCACATCACGTGGTGATGGAGCTGTGGGTAAGTTTTTATCTCAATATATGTTTTTCAGTACCTTACATTCATTCGAAATTTTTTAAGTAATGACACGATACCTCTCATGTGTATGCAGGACTTTTATAGGTGTGCCGAGGGTTACCAGGAGTCGGCTAACCGTATGATCTCCACCCAATGTAAGAAAATGGTGAAGGACATGATTTACGAGGCGCGTATCCAAACTGTGATCACTTTCAATGCTATTGTGAGGAAGATGAAGGTCACCAAAAAGGAAGCTAGAAACATGTGGCTCACCATGGAGCAATATTGCTCGGACACGGTAAATATGAAAATGTCATTACTTCTATTGTTAATTGTGTATAATTTGACATTAACACTTATGCACTTCATGTGTAGGTGATTCCGTGGTGGGCTGCTAAGAATAAGCCAGCCTGGATTGCTTTGGTGGAAAAGTTGTGGTGCAAACCCACCTGGGAGGAAGAGCACTATGCGGCGCGGGAGCTGCGTCCGATGATGCAAGGTGCACCACATCATCAAGGCAGCCGTACACTTAGCGAGTACATGACTACATGGGTACGTGAATCTATTTCTAGCTATTTTAGGAGTTCCTCAAATGATAATGTATATTACACGTAATAAGCATACCATTGTGTTTCCTTTGTTTCGCAGTCGGTGTCACATGGTGGCCAGCCTTTGGGCACCTTGAAGGGATGGGCTTTGGCCCACAAGGTAAAGGCGACGTCGAGCGTCGACTTCAACCCGGACGACGGACCCGAGGCCTACAGCAATCCTGCTGCCCACAGTCGTATCAGTGAGTACACGTCTATGGCAAGAGAGGTACATGGGCCTGAATGGGATCCAAGCACGAGAGGACATTGACGGCGAGCTGGCGATGAGGCTAGGAGGAGGAAAGAGACACGGACGGTACATTATCGGCAACAGCTGTGTCGACTCGATCAATACTCCCACTCTGTCCCAGATTCGAGCAAGAAGCACAAGCTCGAGCCCGGCTATACGCACTCCTCCTAGCAGCAGCACACAGTCCCAGCTGCAGGCACTCCAGGTCAGCTCACTGTCATTTGTCGTTCATTACTTCGTACACATGTTTCTCTTGAGTAGTAACAATTGGGTGACATTTTGTAGGCCCAGCTGGATGAAGTGAACCGCCTACACGAGGAGGATCGACGGAGGGCCGAGGAAAACCAACAGATGATGCTCCAGTGGATGGCGTCGTAGATGAGTACAACTCCTCCACCACACTTGTTCACATCGTTCGCACCGTCTACTACTCCTGCTTTTACCCCGGTGAGTTGGAATGAGTTAGGTTGTATTTTGTTCTTTTGTTCATTTACTAGTGGTAATATCATTCAGTTGTCCTGCCTTCATTTATTCGACATAATATCATTCTATTTCAATTACTAGTAACAATATCAAGTAGTGATAATAACATTCGCATCTCAATTTTTCATTGACTAGCTAGTGTTAATATCACTCACTTATTCATATCATTAATCAACCTCTATCTTGTGCATTCACTTGTGTAGAATCAATCGGCGGCATCGAATGACGGGCCACAAGACCAATGCTCGCCATGGGAAAGAGCTGCGTCAGCTTGGCGGCCTTGGGATCATTGACCTCTTGTATGTTTGTGATGCTTGTGATACTATGCTATGGATGATCTGTTATGGATCATATGTTTGTGGATGATGTATTGTGGATCGTATGTTGTGGATGATATCATGTGATGAATATGATCTTTTCATGTCTGTGAATTTTAATTGTGTTTTGGATGATCCGGGGTGGCTAAAAGCTGTTTTTTATGGCAGTTTGTTGCCTCTGTGCCGTGTGCCTTAACCATGACACACGGCACAAAGGCCAAATTCTGGGAACCATAAACAACTGTGCCGTGTGTCAAACCCTAGACACACGGCACAGTTAGAAAGTGTGCCGTGTGGTCTTGGCACACGGCACAGTTATAAACTGTGCCGTGTGTCTAGGTTTTGACACACGGCACAGTTTGAAAGTATGCCGTGTGCCTTGTTCTTTGGCACACGGCACAAATTCAAACTGTGCCGTGTGCCATAAGCAGGACGCATGGCACACTTTCCAACTGTGCCGTGTGCCAGGTCCGACACACGGCACAGTTTGCTGTTAAGATGACGGCAGCGTCAGCCATCTATGCCGTGTGCTTCCACGGCACACGGCACAGATGGGAGCAACTGTGCCGTGTGCCGGACAAATGACACACGGCACAGTTTTTTTGCCGTCACTTATAGTGCCGTGTGCGTTGTGCCGTGAGCGACACACGGCACAAACTGTGCCGTGTGCTAGAGGGCTTGTGCCGTGTGCCATGGGCACACGGCACACTTACTGTTCCCCGTAGTGAGTACAAAGCGTATGCAAATCTGGTTTAAACTTGTGTCAAATCAGAAATCAGAGTGACCAACTGATTAGTGCAAAATCATATAGTCTATTAAAATGGGGGCAGAACTACCAACAACAAAACACTTACAGCGGCAGAAGACATGTTGTGCAGTCTATAGGTGAATGCATATCATCTTACATCGATCTGAGGTTTTCATACTAGTATAAATCCAGTACATGTAATACACTACTAGGATAATGCTCCTAAACATGTCTAAACTATGTCTCTGTATTGTGTTCAATTTTTAATCATCTGATGATATTTTAAAATAACAATATTTCCAGTTGCATGGCACTTTAATTGCAAATTAGGTACATGAGATGGTATTACCTCCTTTTCGTGGATGGCTCTGCTTCATACGAGTGAAGGTAGCTTGGAATGTTACTAGATACAGATGAGGAATCCTGAGATGCTAGTCTAGCATACTTGGTGGTGTTCTCAACAGACAATGTTATGTCCCCATAATACGAAGTGACTGCTAGTAAAGCCTTTCTTTTCATGTCGATCTCGATCATGAATGTCTGTCGACTGGGGTTATCAATGTAGCAGCTGTTATTCAAGAGGAAGCAGACGGAGTCAGGGTTTTCGATGTTGATAACGGGGAATTCTGGACGGACGTGTGGAAAACGGTTCTCAGAATCAAGGGCCCATAGTTCTTCGGCATCCAGTGTCGCCTCTCTACTCCATTCAAGACAACTGCTCAACGACCAGAGTGTGATACGGAATGTGCTCCTTCCTCCAAAGCTGCAGCTGAGCTTGTAGTCGACCGCGACAAACTTGATGCCAGAGCAAGTGACACCCAAACTACGGGAAGCTTCAGGGAACCCTCTTCCGTAGGTCCAGCCATCAGCGGTCCCTCGTACTAAATCATCCTCAGGCAGCGGAACATACTCAAGACGAGGCTTCTCCAGACGAGTCAGGTTACCCATCCTAGCGAAAACCAACCCGTTGCGATAATCTGCCCAGATTAAGCTATGGTTGCGGAACGGCAGCACTGCATTCGGTGACCACCCGGTCAAGCTGTACCTGTCGACCCTCTCGTTGTTACAGTGGACACGAAGACGATTGAACTCAATCCACTCCTCGGACCCTGACCGAAACATGTACATGTCAACTTGCCGTGGCGAATCTTTCCTGGTCAGAAGATCGGCCACAAGGAAGCCTTCCTCGCCGTAGGACAGGATACCAGCGGCGTAACTGCGCAAAAGGTGCTGCATAGGGCGTCCTGCGTACCAGTTTTTCCTGGAGTACAGAGTTGGTAACCGCGACAAGGACGGCGTGTCGCTGCTCGCGTTGTAGAAGAAGTAGTCGACGATATCACGGGGAAAATTATCGCCCAGAGTCAGCCGGAAAAGCACGGCAGGACCGTCCGCTGCGAAGACCTGCGGGTAGGACAGGGTGGGGACTCGATGGGACCGGGTCCGTCCGGCCAGTGGAGGGTGAGGACTGAAGTCTCCGGCGGCGTCACGAGCTCCAAAGAGACGGAGATCGGATGGCCGCTTGAGGTGCTGCAGATCGATGACGTGGTGCGCTCGTCGCGGAACCAGTCGCGCCGGGCACCAAATCGAGCAAGAATTATCCAGTTGTGACGGGAACGGGCGATGGAAGCGGCACGCCTGGACGACGAGGCCTCAGGCTGTTTGGGTAGTTGCCGGTGACGGGGCATAGGGGAAAGACGGATAAAGGAATCCCCGGCACGCGATTCACGGGACGATGTCCTCCATCGCCGGTTGCCCGGCATCTGGGACTCTGTCGAGGAGCGCGGCATGGCGGCGCCGAGGTTTTGGTGGTTCCGACGTGATGGGAAAAGCGACCGGGCGAAAAAATAAAATATAAACGAGAGAAGACTGGGTTTGGCGACTTGTGTCCTACTCGTTCCCGTATTTATTTTCTATAAATAAACATAATTTTTTGGAGACATATAAAGTTTTTTTTGTTGGGAGCAGGAGATGTTTAGATTGAAAGACACTACTCGGAGCATCGTCCAACAAGCAAATAAATAATCCAAAGGATGCTACAAATCGCACTCCAAGCACCTGTCACATGCAATTATACACTCCTCATTTTTTTTAAAAAAATACTAAACTTAGATACGAAAATATCTTGTTACCCCTAGTTCTTCGGAACTGAAGGATTTCGACAGTCAGGCAAGGGTGGCCTGGTTGACGGTTGCGGTGAAGGGTGAATGCAAGTGGCGCCCAACAGAAGGTGGACTTGAGCGGCAGTGGTTGCTGGCCTTGTTGAGAGGCGTGCGTGGGAGGCATCCTGGACGGGTGGCGACTAGATGACATGCCTAGGCAGGGCGTGGACAACAGGATCAGGGACGGCACGCGGTCTCCAACTGGCCGCCTTCAGGATTGAAAGATGTGACATCATCATCTTCACGGATGGTGAGTTAGATTGGGAGGTGGAAATTTTTTCGTTACTCATGTTTACTTATCATTGCAATTAAAATTGAATGCATTTCAAATGGATCCCGATGATGCAAGCAAATATGCCATGTTTACACTTTATATGTCCACATTTTGTAAAACATATTTTTGAGTGAAGAAAGTAGTACATGAGTCTATAATTAACTTGGCCTGCATCAACTTTTGTTCTGACTAGTCTAGATATCTAGATTTGTTATTAATAATTGTTTTTATGAATTATTTAGTATTAATAACAGAGCAGTTTCAGAAATTGTAAAACTAATTTCTCTCACTCATTGGGTGGACGGCAGGTACCTATCATCCTGTAGTTGGAGGCAAAGGGTGAAAAAGGATGTATTGATGGGTACAAAATACAAATTGGAGGGTCAATTGGAGAACGAAGAAGAGACCCTCAACAACTTAACTTGCGGATTGTTCTGTGATTGCCCTCTCCTTTTTCGCCAAAGTAGTCCCTGACACTTCTTTCGTAGTCGGGAAAAATCAGCGATGGAAGGCGGTGTGTAATTAAGGGATTTACAGCGGTTGTGCATTTTTTTGAAAAACAAAAGAAAAAGAAAAATAATTAATATAACTGTGAGGTGCGCGTGAAGCCCTCAACTGTTCCCAACAATTACTAGTTACTAGTCCATCAAGCGTGCTTTGCACGGGCTAGCATCATGAGGAGCAAAAAATGTTTTCCCAATGTATGTGAGAATCCAATACAACTATGTTGAAAATTCCAAAAATGTGTAGCATTACATTAGAATCACAACTTTTCTCAAAGTATCATGTGAACTGTCTCCATGAATATATGCTACCCTATATTCACCATGTTTGTAACCTCTTTCCAAACTTTGAATATGTATATCATATTATAAAGTGTAAGGAATTTGATCTACAATCAGATATATACGGCCAAAAAGTAAGTTTGGGTTTCATATTTTACATAGTACGCTCCCTTTATCTTTTAATCAATCTGCACACATAAAAATTGAATAGATTCTATTACTTTAATTTTGATTAGTTTTATTACAGTGTGAGAGCTAACTCTTGGTCATGTTGAATTTTCATTATTATAGTGTAAACTCTAGGCTTCTTTGTGTGGTGTCCAAAGAAGTAAAATCGAGTATATAACCATTTAATATTCCATGTTTGGCATAAAAATGTGTCAGTTATGAAAAAAAGTAAAAGGGACATATGTCTATCTAGATTAGAAGTATACGTATACCTTCATAGCGCAACACGTATACCGTCATGACCAGTGTGTCCGGCACGGTGCTGAAACGACCATGCTTCAAGATGCCCACGTAGTAGCTGGTGTTATTCTCAACTTGAAGGAACATCCAGAGTAGCTCGCCATGGGACTCTACAAGGTAGGTACACTCAAGTCTCATCCCGGTTTGATCGACATCGACATACCCAAATCGTGTGCTGCCAATGCTCCTCAACCACCAGAAGGTCCCGAAGCATAGTACAATCCTGTCATCGTGATATGTGACACAGGATATCTCCACGCGGCTGGCGGAGGCAACGAGATCAAACTTTTTCAAGACGGTCCAAGCCGTGTCACTGGGATGCAGAAGCACCACGGAGATAGGCACATTTAATCTCGTTCTATGAACCTCGTCGAAGGCATAAACAAACATGGTGCCGTCGCTGGAGACCATGCCGGTCGCTCTTTTCACCCATGATTTACCTCTTCCGGGTAGGGAGGCAGGCGGATTGAAAATTCAGATATGGCGAGAGGGCCGGTGAAGCCGTTAGAGTGGTTGGTGAAGAGGGAGCAGGCGGCAGCATCATCGTCTGCACTGATCACCCATCCCTGATCCCGATTCCCGAATGTACACGAAATTGGCGGACTTGGAGGAGAATACGCAGCGAGCATTACAGTAGCCGGCGTCGTCTGGCCGCGAGAGAAGCCATGGCAGCAGTGCCGGGCGGTGGGATGCGGGTGGAAGAGTGTCGCGCCAGGAATTGCAGACGGCATGGAAGCTAAGGTAATCGGTGTCCGTGTGGAGGCGGCTGGAGATGTCGCGGAGGAGATCGATGCGGAGGTCGGACCAGATCGCGGACATGATCGATCAATCAAATCCCCATATAAACATTTATTTTTGAGACGAATCCGGGTATAGATGGCCTAGGATTTGGTAACAGGCGAAGTAGGGGAGGAAGCCTAGATCAGTTGACTATAGAGAGAAGGCTCGAGCTGTAAAGGCCCAATTACGTTAGTCCTTGTTGGTTCTATACTGGGCTTAATCAACTCCGGATAAATTCATCAGTTAGTTCCATCCGCGTTTAATTTGTTCCTGGAACATTAATAATCCTGGAATATGCAAGTTTTAATCTCCAATAAAATTATAATAATGTTCTAATTTCAATTGGAAAATAATATGTCTTCCGAAGGGAAATGTTCAGATTTGTTGCCGTGTTCAGTCCAGAAATTTATAATAATATAATATTCCTTGAATTTTAAGGCAGGTCACAAAAACAATTCTTTTTCGGGCTTGAACGGTTTTCTGAACCACATAAAAATACTTATTCTTGTTTTCCTGGCAGCTTATGGATCGACAAAAGACAACGGAGATATCAAATGGTAAGGAGACAATGCTGGTTTGGACTAGATTAACAATACTAGTAATGTAATTTTCTCAACTGCAAACACAGGAAACTTCTCAACCCATATTTATATTTGGGCGAGTGGTTAAAACTGATTTTCCCTGTAAAGCATGAATTCACCATTTAATTTTTATGCCTTGGGGTGCCATTTGGGCTCTCCCGTACAATGTGAATATCCAATCATTATTACCATATTATGTGTGACATCACGAACAAGCAGTTCCGTCTAGGATCATCATGGGTGGCATCACGTGATGTGATACCCGACATTACAATATACAAACATAAGCATGATACAAGTCTTACATTCATCCAGAGTACAATATTATATCAGGGTCTCACAATTTTCCAGAAGCAAATAAGATACAATCGCTCTCTCGGCGATACACCATGGGCCATCCGGCAGAGACTGATGTTTTGCCCTGAACACCTTGCCGGCACATCAAGGACTCTACTCCTCTAGACCGCACCACTCCACAGTTAGTTAGTGGCCTCCGTCCACGGACTGGTCCTGCGAGTCGCTGTCTCCATCTAATACATCTTGCTCGGTGGGGTCCTCTCCAAACCACATGGAGCAAAGCTCTGAGCAACTAAAGCTCAGCAAGACCGACCCGTCAAAGTGGTCATCTACAACCGACTCCTAGACATGTAAAGGCCGACGGGTAGGATAATTAAGCAATAAGCCAGCATATAAGTGGATCCTTACTTTCATCTTTAGCAGTTCATTAAGTTGCATACATAAGTAATTTTAATTTGCACTATGCTAAAGCATTACATGTTTCCAAACAAGTAATAAGCAATATAGCAATTAATCACCATCATCATCATGTTTCTTTTCTTACTACGTTCCGGTGGACGAGATAAGTCGTACTCGTTCATTGTGAGGGGCAGCGATTCGAATTGATTTACAGCCTGCAGGAGCAACCTTATTGCACGTCATATACGCACTTCCCGAAGCCGCATGAGACAACCTTTCCCAACCGACACTCGTAGTGTTAATCGGGCGCTCCCCGAGAAGGGTCCCTCAAGCGAAGCCATCCCCGATGTCATCCGTGAGTAGAGTGTTCCCTGCTCTCCTCCCAAATTCCTGCCTAGTAACCAAGGGAGTAGGGTATCTCTCTAACATACAACAACCATCGGTACGTCGGTTTACTAGGCCCATCAACACCAGCATGCAAACAAGTACGTTCAAACTTATCCACATGGGCCGGACACAACGCGGTCCTTGTGTGCACAGATGGGGCTACCACCTTCAAGACTTGCAATCCTTCACTTCCACCTAAATTGCCCGTCCAGCCTCCAATTTTCATTCTCATCTCAAATACTTAGCATCGTGTCCAAAAGTGATTTTCCTGTACTACAAGTGGTCTCCGTACCACCTGATGGATCATTGCCCCGATTCAGCAAGCATCTAGCGTAGGGCTTATCGAACAAGGATATTCGGAATCCTACTGCATGCTAGGTTTCCATCACAACTCCTATACACCTAGTGCACAGTACAAGCCTACAAACATTGTGAAAAAATAAGACTTAATCATAAAGTTATGCACCCGAGTTTGCCTTGAGCTTGACCCCGAGCAGCTGAGTCACTAACCGTAGCTTCAGTCTCCTTCTTGCCGGTCACCGAGTTCACCACAGCAGCTACATGATGCAATAGTGATATTTTAATTTAATGAAAACATGATTTAAATATTTTATGGAATGCATACGAATTTCATCAAAAGCACATAATTATTGAGTATGAAATAACTTGGGGTCCAGCGAGGGTGAAATGATTTAATTGCAATTAACAATGTAATTTACTTCATTAGCTCCCATGAAGCATTTAAATTATCATTCTATGTGCATGAAAATAAAATATTATACTTTGCAAAAGCTAGGTGAAATATGAGCCTACATGTCTCTGGTCACTATGCACCAATTAAGGGTGATAATTTGATTATACTTCAACACTAAAGGCAAGGCCATAATTAATTAGGTGCTAAACACTTATGGGTAAAAAGGAATTTAATCGAATTAATTTACCCCTGATCATGCCAATCTACAGGCACCACTAAACAATACATGTGACAAAGAGTCCAACAATTTTTGGTTTGCAAATTTTCGATGTGTAGATCAAAAGATATGAATTTTCTAATTTTATTTGAATTTCTATCTTAATTACAAAAATGCCATTGGGGAATTTAGATTAATTTCCCGCGCCTTGTGCCACGCCGGGGTCACAGGGTTAGGGATCTAAGAGTCATTGTGGCGACACCGGATCTTGATCGAGTGGCCCGTCCCGTGGCCTTGCCATTGCGTGGCCGGAGGCGGGCGACGTGGCGGCCGGAGCGGCGCCGGGGCCTGCGCGTGGCGCAGAAAGGGGTCCAGGAGGGATAGCTTTGCACGGGGGCTGCCTGGTGGGGTTCGAGAGGAGTGGAGCTCACCGGAGAGCGGCCCACACCGAGCAATGACGGTGACGGAGCTTCGGCGGGGCGGCGTGTGATCGGGAGGGCGTGGCTCGGGACGGAACTTGGTCCAAGAGCGCTGCACCAGCATGTGATGAAGCCCGTCTCAGCCTCCATGCTCGATGCATGGCCCCGGAAGACAACATGCGACGGAGGGGCGGAAACGGCCGGCGCTAGGGTCCGGGGAAGAAGCTCGCCGATGGCTTCCTCGTTGCACGAATCCATGAGAAAAGAGGTTAGGGAGATGGAGGAACGAGTTGCGCAGACCCTAGTAGGGAGAAGGGGCGGCGAAGCTCACCCGAGAGGTGAGGATTCGACGGGGAGGCGAAGCGTGCGGTGCAGCATGCCGCGGCGGAAAGTGGCCCGATTGGCGACCCTCAATCTGTCCTTGCCCGGGCGCTCGATCGAGGAGGATGAGCATGACGGGGTCGAGCGGCGCACGGCTTGGCTAGGCCGGAGCACGCAACGTGGCAAGCTCCTGGGCGGCGGCAATGGAGAGAGGGGGCGGCTCGGTAGGGGAAGGAGGAGAGAGGAGATGGGGAGGGTTATGGGGTTCCGACCAGGCTTTGGGCTCCCCGCCCCTTTAGCTCCCGACCAGGTGGCCACCTGGCCAGGAGGCGCGTGCCACACGACACCAGCGTACGGCCGCCCGTGCCTCACCCTAGAGGGGCTGACCGGGTGTTCTCTGTTTCTTAAGAGATGCGGTACTCTATTCAAACTGAAAATGGGTTATGGCGTTGGAGCTCTGTTATATGCTAACATATGCAGGATGATGAGACCTGACTTAGGCTAAAGCTTGCTACCATCAGGCTTCTGCTTGCATGCTACTCAAGGTGTGAAAACTTGCATCCCTACCCTAGCAATCATAATTATTTCTTTCACGTTATCTCAAGTGTTCTCTCTGAGATGGTTAGTGAATGGACAGACCTCTGAGAAAACTTGATTGACTAAAAAATGTCATTGAGATCTACATTCACACTGGCCACAAACTATAATTTTCTCCTTGGAAATAATAGGTGCTGGAACTTTGGAATTTCTCATTTAATAAAACAGCTAATATACTAAAGGTATAGGATAAATGCAGGAAACATACCTAAAAAGATGCCAGGTATGAAACAGTGACAGTTTTCTTTTCTCATATCTTTTTTCGGTAATAAAATTTTCAGATTGGATCTGACGTGCAACATGTCCTGCATTTAGCATAGATCAATTTTCATTCAAATGAAAATTCATTTAAATAATTTCACCTAGCAAAAAAATATTGTGACATGTAGTAAATACAAACAAACATTTATCACTTTGAACCAAATGGCATAGGATTAAAGAGCAATCAAACTATATTTCTCTGGTGTTGGAAGGCATCCAAACAGTGTACTCGTATTTATCACTAAAATAACTAGGACAATAAACATAGAAGATAATGGCATGAAACATACCAAAAAAGATCCCAGGTATTAAACAATGATAGTTTTCTTTCTCATATTTTTTTGACTAATGAAATATTCAAATCAGATCTGGCGTTTAACATCTCCCTTGCAAGCTAGAAGAATTCCCCGTTAAATATCTTGGTCTACCACTTTCGCTCAAGAAGCTTACCAAGGCACAGCTCCAACCTTTCATTGATCGCCTAGCTGATCTCTTGCCGGGGTATAGAGCTGATTTGATGACAAGAGCAGGCCGGGCTGTTCATATTCAGTTTGTGCTAATAGGGACTATCATCTACCATGCAATGGCTCTTGATCTCCCTGCCTGGGCACTTAAAGCAATGGACAAGATTCTACGAGGATATCTTTGGAGGGGCCGAAAAGAAGCCAATGGGGGCCATTGTCTACTCGCTTGGCCAAAAGTTACACGTCCTAAAGATCTAGGAGGATTGGGCATCCCAGACCTCAAAGAATTCAATTGCGCGCTCAGGATTCGGTGGTTATGGCTCCGAAAAACTGAACCAAACAAGCCTTGGGCTTCCGTCCCGTTTCAGGTTAATGGCCGTGTTGAGGCTCTGTTCTCTGTGGCCATCAAAACTGAAATTGGAGATGGGAGTAATACATTATTTTGGAAGGACAGGTGGCTTTTTGGACAGCGGATAGAGGATCTTGCTCCATGCATTTTTGCTATGATTCCCAAGCAAATTGTCAATAACAGAACAGTCCTTGAAGCGCTGACAGAGTTAAGATGGGTTAGGGACATACATGGAAGGGCGACACTGGCTGTCATTATGGAGTATCTTTTCCTTTGGAACGTTGTTACAGAGGTGATCCTTCAACCTAGAGTCGCTGATACACACATCTGGCGTTTCTCAAGCTCAGGTCAGTACTCTGCCAAGTCGGCCTACAATGCTCTCTTCGAAGGTTCTGTTGTTTTCAGCCCCTGGAAGCGAATTTGGAAGTCCTGGGCACCGCCCAAGTGCCGGTTCTTTATGTGGCTGGTTGCACATAGACGCTGTTGGACAGCCGACCGACTAGCGCGGCGCAACATGCCTCATCCGTCTAAGTGCCCCTTATGCGACCAAGAAGAGGAGACAATCGATCACCTACTTACCTCATGTGTTTTTGCCCGCCAATTCTTGTTTTCAATCCTCCAAAGGGCTGGTCTAGGTGCTCTCTCTCCCCAGCCTCATGATCTTGTCTTCGATGGTTGGTGGAGTCGGGCAGAAAGCTTGGTGAACAGAGCGCTCAAAGATGGCCTGAACTCTCTCATTATTCTGGGTGCTTGGGTGCTGTGGCGTCACCGAAATGACTGCGTGTTCAATGGAGCTTCACCGAGTCTCCCTGCTGCCTTATCTCTAGCAGAAGATGAAGCATGGCTTTGGAGTATGGCTGGAGCCAAGGGTCTCTCCCTGCTGGCCGGCCCTCAGCCTTTGTAGCAGTTAGTTTTCAGGTCGAGTTGTGTGTTTTAGTAATAGGCGCGAGTGTATTCCTAAGTTTGTGTGGGGTGTGAGTGTGTTGTAAACTTCTTCTTCTATTAATGCAATGATACGCAGCTCTCCTGCGTGTTCGAGAAAAAAAAACATGCCCTGCATTTAGCATTGATGAAATTTTCATTCAAACGAAAATACTAGGTGATGGTGAGGTAAGGGAACCCACCTTGTCTCGCGCTGCCTCCAGAAACAAGAAACTTCTCCCCGCTTCAGCTCAACTTCCTCTACCGCGCGATGGGCTCGGAGCTCGCGCGGGGATGGCGAGCAGCTCCCGGTCGTCGTCGGAGCTTCCCGTTGTCGAGGGCTCCTCCCTTCCTTGTTCGATCCGGTGCTCCCAATCCAGCACGGGCGTCGGCGGCAGGAGCCGGTGGAGCCGCGCCGGGGCCGTGCAGGCGTCGGCCATGGGGGCCAGTGGAGACAGCAATCTAAGGCCGGGTGGAGGCACCGGTAGGGACGAGGAGGCAGCGCGCCCGACGCAGGAGTGGAGGACGGGACGGCGCGTGTCCGGCAGAAGCCGCCGGGGACGGGTGCTGTGTGATGCGTGGAGGCAGTGGCGAAGGGGAGTAGGTGGCGGAGTGTGACATCCCCTCCGGGACACCCAGGAATCGGAACAGAGGAACACTCGACGAAGCGAGTTATAACAGAACATCATCTCATACAAGTCATAATATATATACATCATGGTATAATACAACCAGGTTTTCAAAATACAAACATTCGTGCAGCGGAAAGATAATATTATTGAAGTTTAACATCCTACGAGTCTTTAGCGGAAGCTTGTTTATAATACAACTCAAAAGGTTTCACCAAACGTCGTGATGTACTTGAGCCCTTCGTACATCACGGTCCTCTCTCATCAAGGTATGGAAATACGTTCCCACTGCAGGGAACCTCCCTCCGGACATTGCTCCTCCTCGGGAAAACTGCCGTACAAGTCGTGATAACACGACTCATTCCCTGTAAGGTAACGAACAAACCTTGAGTATTCTAATACTCAGCAAGACTGACCCGTCAACATGGCACGCTAAGGCCGACGCCTAGTATGCAAAGGCTTTCTGGCTGTGGGGTTTACTCCTTTGCGAAAAACAGCATTAAGGGTGGGTCCTTACTTTCAGTATTTTAGCTCAGTATTAAGTTCATTAGCTTGGATGTTTGCACCTATCACTATTGCAAACAAGTTTGCAAGACAAGATCATATAGATCAGTTATCCTTTCAACCCTCATCTTCATCTTCCAGTATTTACTACGATGTGACGAGCTAAACAAGCGGTACTCATTACTGAAAGGGACAGCGATTCGAATCGATTTATACCAGCTGGCAAAACCCGACTACACGACGTATACGCATCCCACCGATCGTATACGACAACCTTTCCCGCTAGCACCTAACAGCAGACTAGCCATTTCCAACTCCCCGGAAGTATGGCGACGCCACGACTATCCTCGTGGTCGACCCATCTCCCTCCCGTGAGACTATCCTCTCACCGACAGCCAGTAAAGAGAGCTGGCTACGCTACATCTCCGGGGCGATAGGGTACATCAGCTTGCTGGGCCCATGATACCAGCATGTAGTACGGTACGTTCAAACTTGTTCAACTAAGCCGACAACGGTACGGTCCTTGACCGACACGGACGGGGCTACCACCTTGCAAGACCTCATCTCCGTCTTGCCCTTTCTCCTACGGGGCCCGTCCGGTCTCAACTTCATTACCTTCTCATCTCATCATCTTTAGTGTCAACACATAAACGCTTAAAGCCTCCATGCTTTAAGTGCCCTAACCAGCTACCGTTGCTACTATGAATTAAGCTTAGCCTCTATCGAGCTACTCGTACCGAGTATAGAACAAACAGGACGGAAATCTACTATAATGCATCTAGGGTGTCAACCAAACCCTAACACCTAATGCACAAGCATAACTGTACTATGTGATAAAATAAAATATTTAAAAACATAGGTAGAATGCACCGAGGCTTGCCTTGAGTTTGTTCGAAGTTAGTCTCCGCAGCGGTCGGGTCGATTTCGAGATTCCCGCTCTCGACTCGCCTCGGGTGGAACCTCGATCACTTCGAACCCAGTCGACCAGACAACGCATCGCGAATCACGATCATGTGTGCATGAATGCATATGATGAAAGGATGCAAAGGTTCATAAATTAAGCCTTGTATTAACATAATGATTAACGTTTAATTACCTTGGTTAATTAACGAGTTAAAGATAAGTCTACTTATTAAAACAGATAATTAACAATTACTTAAGCTGATTAACGAGTGTTTAATTAAGATTGACATTAATTAATGTTGTTCCCTTAATTTCTTAATTAAGGTTACTAATTACTCAAGTTGAATAATTAAGGAATTATTCTGATTTATTAAGCGATAATTAACTAATTACTTTAAGTGACTAAAGATGAATAGATTAGGATTACATTAAATAACATTGTTTAAATTTAATTTTGGAAAAATAAAGTTTATTATTAATTTCGTCTGCAGTATCTCCTTTATTAATTAAAATCATTTTTTTTATAATTAAACATTTTATTTACATAAAATAATAGCCTTTCTTCAATCAAAGAAAGTAATTAATTACTAATTAATAAAATAAATTACTCAAAATACATATTTTATTTCACCAATGGGTAGATCTCATTTTTCTGAGTTAAACAAAGTTGATTTGATATTTTTCTGAATTTTATTTAATTTTCTACGAATTTTGAAGTTTGAACAACTCTTGAAAAAGATTAAATTCGAAAATAAAGAAAACAGTGCTATCGGGCCGAAAGTGACCCGGCCCAACGGCCGGCAGCCTAGCAACGACGCCGGCCCACCAGCCCGTGCGCGGCCCATCCCGCGCCGGGCGCCGCGGCCATGGCCACGGTGGTCCGGTGCGGTGCCGCCGCGCCGGAGCGGTGCGAAAGGGGGCGGGGAGGCCGGAGGGTTGGCTCGGGGACTCCACGCACTTAGGCAACTTAGTGGTGAGGTTCAAGGGGGTAGGGAAGGCCCGCGAGCCCACCGGCGGCGATAGGCGGCTCCGTCGGACGTCCGGCGAGGTCGCACTTAGCCTATGGTGCACAAAACTTCCTCCTCGCTTCTTCCTACAAGCATCACGGGAGTGAGAACTTCAACGGCACCGAGCATGGTTGACATCCATGAAAGCCGGAACCCTAGGTTCACCGGGGAGGTAGGTGCAACGGCACATGGCGATAAGGAAAACGAGTAAAATGTCACCATGCCGGCCTAGAAAACTTAATAGAGAGCGCACCGGGAATTAGAGGAAGTTGCGGCGTACACAAGAGAAGAGAAAGCGAGGAGAAAGACTAACCACGGACGGCAAATTTCGAGTTGCGGTGACGGTGACCGTGGCGACTTCACCGGAGAGACTTGCTTCGTTCTTGAGCTCTAGTACCGGGGGTTCGATTGGAGTTGATGGTGGCTTGAGTGGCTCCGTGCGAGGCTGGGGTGGTGATAGCTCGCCGGGACGGGGCCGAGCCGGCCCGGCGGCAAGTGAGCAGAGGGCGGGTGGCGGTGTCCCGGTGAGGACGAACCGGAGGGAAAGGGACCGGATGAGCTCGGGTCCGGTTTTAATCCCCGGAAAGGCGGTAGAAGGAGAGCAGCTGCGTGGCGGCAAGGCACTGCGTGGCGGGCGGCGTGGCGGCCTGGCCGGAAGGCGGTTTCGGCCGCGGGCGGCGCTGCGTCGGTGAGAGAGGGAGAGAAGAGGGATTGACACAGGGGGCCCTGGCATTTTACATAAAACCCCCTGAGTTTTCAACTAATTAAAAAGCAGGCTTCCGGGGCTCTAAAAATTCCGTGAAAATTCAGGGGTGTTCCTAGGAATACTTTAGACATTTTTCCTGTTAAGTCCAGGTAGAAATTCCAAACTGGTTTTGAATTAAAATTCCAGTTTAAAAAATAAAAACATAAGCTTTCATTATTTCTTGTAGGTATTCTTTTATAAATTAAAATAACTTGGTAGCAACTTCCGAAATTACCTATTTTTATGCTTAAACAATAGAGAATGTTAAACGCCATAATTTACTTTTATTTACTAACTTCTTTTAAGACCTTAGTTTTACTTAAGTGAAGTTGTTATTTTATGTGCCTCTCTTCACAAAAATTTAATTCTCTTCTTTTCAATGCACATGATGACATGATAAAATGCATGTTTATTTGTAGAGTTGTTACAGTGGAGGGGCGCACATCTCACGGGGAGGCGTAGGCGGAGACGGGGCGAGCAGGCGGCGGCTGCAGATCAGGAGATGATGAGAGACACCGCGATTGGATCGATTTGAGAGAGACGATACACCGCGATTGGAAAAGTCGTGATTCCCCCCATTGTGCCGTGTGCCCAGATATGTGGCACATGGCACCGACGAAATGTGCCGTGTGCCTCGGCTTGACAGACGGCACAGTGGAGTTTGTGCCGTGTGTCTCGGCTTGGCACACGGCATAGACATTTGTGCCGTGTGTAATTCTGAGGGCACACGTCACAGAGATATGTGCCGTGTGCCCGATAAATTACACACGGCACAAATTTTGGCACACGGCACATACGCCATCTCCCGTAGAGTGAATATTAGAGTGTGCGTCTGGACTGTGCCAATTTTCAGAAAAAAGCAATGACTGTCAATAGCAGCAAGAAATATACTTAGGATACTGAAGAGGTGTACCAGCTGCCTGAATTATACTTACGGTACTCGTTATAACTAGTGTGCCAAGTATTTCAATGACGTTTCAACAACTAACTGATGGTGGTTAATTATGGGAGCATTGGACGCACTGCTGATTTGCTGACTGGTGTCGTTGGAACAATGGCAGGTCGGGGTGAGATCCACATGAAGGCCTTACGGTTCCACTGGCGAGGCAGCTCCTGGATGAACTCTGTCTTGTCGTCGCAGAAGCTGAACCTGAACACGCGGCTCCGTTCAATAGTCGCCTTCTTATCCCCTATCACCTCTTCATCGACAATGAGTTCGCTCTTGTCAATGAAGTAGGCGCACCCGGAGGTCATGCCAAGGCGGGCAGCGTCCACGGCGAAGCTTCCCACTGGTCCAAGGAACAGGACGCGGTTGTCCAAGTCCTGGGCGTCCATTTTCCGCCACCGTGCTGGCGGCTCCTCGCCTTCTCCGCCCTCCTGCAGGGCGTATACTGACACTGACACAGCGCTCGCCATGTCGTCAGCATCTGTGAAGACCTTCAGATTGTAGTAGGAGCTTTTGTCTTGAACAAACGCCCAGAGCAGCTGACCGCGGGACTCCACGAAGAAGCTGGAGTGAAGTTTCCTGCCTTGTGCCAGATCATCAGGCTTCGACAGCCACCTCCCCTGCCGTTTTCCAGGGTTGAGAGGATGCACGACCTTTTCTTGTCGCACACTACGACCTTACCGTTGCCACGGTAAGCGACTCTGCAAAGGTCCTTCCCTTCACCAGCACAGGTAAGCACCTTCTTCTCAACAGGCATCCATGGTTGGTCGTGATGCAGAATGGACATGCTCAAGGTGTTTGCCCAATAACCTTGGAGGGGGCGAAAGGCGTACAAGAATATGGTGCCGTCACATGAAACGGCAGCGATTGCTTGTTTGACCCATGGCAGGAACTCATCCGGGTTGCGAGGCATAGTGGCGATGGCTGACCCGGAGAACGGCTCGACGAGGGTGCTAGTAGACCAGTCCGGGGCGGCGGTGATCAGCCAGTAGGCGGCACCGTCTGTCGGCGCTGATCACCCACCTCCTGCCTTCATCGCGCACATCGTAGGTGGAGACCTGACCTCCGCCACTCGTCTTCTTCGTGGAGAAGATGCAGCAGGCCTTCCGATCGCCCTGGGCGATGCGCGGAGAGACGAGCCATGGCAGGAACGCAGGACGGGATGGCTCGGTGTTGGGGTTGAACACCTGAGTTCCGCGGGCGGCGATGAGCAGAGCAGTGGAACGAAGAACAAACGAATGCGAAATTTGAGAGGAGTTTTGTGCTGCGAGAATTGAGCAGCTTTTCTGAATGTATTGCTTTGCTATTTATTTACATGATAAGGCCGGACGAAGCGGCCAATGGGGGCGGCATGCCGCACTAGGCGCATGCCGCACGACGCGTGCCGCGCGTGGACGACGTCGCCCGGCGCTCTACAAACCCGCTCAGCCGGAGAACGTGGCCAAGCCACTAAACTTGGAAGTAAAGCAAAACTAACTTGTGCGGAGGATTATACAACACTCGGGTGGAACGGTGGAACGCCGGGGCTTGCGGACGGCGTGGAAGCGGACGAAGTCGATGGCGTCGTGGAGGCGGCCGGAGATGTCGCCGAGGAGATCGAACGGGAGGCCGGACCAATCCCGGGACAATCTCTTGCGCGTGGCCATGGTGATTGTCAGCACCTCTACCATCGTCCGGCCCAAGAGATCGAGGAAGCCCAGCGAGAAGATACTCCGGCCCGGAATGGGCGAATGTAATAGGCTAGAAGTGGCCCGGGCCCGGGAGAGATTGGGAGCTATTTAAGAAACCCTACAGTGTAAGGTGGAACTCGTCTAGAGACCACGAACCGAACTCGGCGGCGGCGGCAGTGGATTTCCTGCCGGCCGAACCCTACTACCTCCGTTCGCCGTCCATCTTCGTGCTCGCCCTTCCACCCAGTCCGGTGGCTCACATCTGGTATCGAGCTCTCCACCACCACCACCATACCTCGGCGCCCGCAGGGGAGGGCGCCGGACCCGTCGGCGGCGTACCTCGAGCGGCCGCGGTACAAGACCCGGCAAGCCTCCTTCCTCCAAGCCATGGAAGATCGGTTGGCGCAGATCCTCGAGAAGCTCAAGGGGATCGATGAGTTGAAGACATCGGTGGCCGGCGTCGCGCGCTCCCGGGAGGAGATCGCGAAGTGGCGCTCGTCGACGGACCTGCAGATCCAGGATTTGTCGGCCGCCGTCGGCGACCTCCGTCTCCGGATGGCCACGGCGAGTCTTCCATCGGGCCGGTTAGGCCACAACGGAACCCACGATCACCGGGGAAGGCGATAGGGGTTGACAGCGCCCCTTTCCCTCCTCCGGTCACGGTACTCACAACCCGCCTCTTCCATCCGTGTTACCGCGACCCCCTCCCGGGTTCTTCTCTAACACAACCCAAACCTCCACATCCGAAGCCCCACCTGCTCCGATCCAAACCCACTACACTCAACCACCCCCGGCCGACCCTAATTCCTTGAACCCAACCAACCGGATGACTCGGGCTCCGTCAATCCTGCTCTGCTTAGCGGCAGCCATTCCCTACCCAACATATCCTTCCCACCTTTCGAGGGCGAGAACCCGCGTCTCGGAAGGCCCGTTGTGAAAACTACTTCGAAATGTTTTCGGTGCACCCCTCTATTTGGGTTAAACTAGCCACCATGCACTTCACCAATGCGGCAGCCCTCCGGCTTCAATCCGTGGAGCACCGCATCAAGGACCTCGACCGGGACGGTCTTTGCGCTCTTCTCTGTTCCCGCTTTGGCCGCGACCAATAGCAAGCTCTCATTCGCCAATTCTATGCCATTAGACAAGCCACATCAGTAGCCGAGTACATTGAGAGGTTTGAATCCTTGATTAACCACCTCGCCTCTTATGAAGAAACCCTAGGGCCATTGTATATCCTTACCCGATTCACGGAGGGGTTGCGGGAGGACATTCGTGCCGTCGTAATTGTGCAAAGGCCAAAAGATTTGGATGCTGCTTGTTCTTTGGCACTTTTGCAGGAAGAAGTGGCGGCAGGTCGCCGTCAGGAATTCCGACGCAGCGACCCCGGTTCACCGGCGCCCAGGAATCAGAACCGGGCAGCACCACCCCTTCCTCTCCCGGTGCCACCAGGCAGAGCGCCTCCGACACCAGCCAAGCCGGATGACAAGAGGAGCGCTGAAGCTCCAAGGAACCAGCAATCTGCAACACGGGTGGCAGAATTGAGAGCCTACCGCAGGTCAAAGGGCCTCTGTTTTAAGTGTGGAGAGAAATGGGATCAAGGTCATGTGTGTGGGCAAACAGTCCAGTTACATGTTCTGGAGGAACTACTGCAAGCTCTGCAGTTGGAAGGTTCAGATGAGGTTGCGGGTGATTTAGTCTCCGAGGGTGGCAGTCTTTGTGCTATCTCGCAGCAGGCTATCAATGGAACCGAATCACCCAAGACCATCCGCTTGCAGGGATGGATTGACAACAAACAAGTGTTGATGTTGGTGGACTCAGGCAGCACTCACACCTTTGTAAGTCACAAGATCGCAGCAACCCTCGGCAAGTCCCAGAATCTGTCACAACCAGTCGAGTCATGGTGGCTGATGGTGGTGAACTGGTTTGCAGCCACCACGTCCCGAGTTGTGAGTGGTGGGCACAAGGTTACAGGTGCAGGTCCAATATGCGGATTGTTAAGCTGGGTACGTATGATGTAATTCTGGGAATGGATTGGCTTCAAACCCACAGCCCCATGGAGATACACCGGCGCAACAAGGTTATGTCGTTTGCGTATGAGGGCAAGAAAATGACCCCGAGAGGCATCACTACAGCATCGTCATCAGTCCCGGCAGCGACAGCGGCACAGTTGAGTGGTATGCAGCGGGATAATGCTCTGTTATTCGCAGTCCAACTCCAAGTGGCTGATGAACAAGCTGCGGCACCGTTTTCCCCGAGGTTGCAGAGTTATTGAATCAGTTCCAGGATGTATTTGAGGAGCCACGAGGACTGCCGCCTCCACGGAAAATGCGACCACAGGATTCCCCTAATGCCAGGCTCAAGACCGGTCAAGGTGCGACCCTACCGTTACTCCCCGGAACTGAAGGATGAGATCGAAAAGCAGATTAAGGAAATGCTGGATAATGGCATAATTGAAGTGAGCTCAAGCCCTTTTGCATCACCAGTCGTATTGGTCAAGAAAAAAGATGGCGGGTGGCGCCTGTGCGTGGATTACCGGTTCCTTAACGCCATGACAGCTTGTGGGCAAGTTCCCTGTTCCCGTTGTTGATGAGCAACTTGACGAGTTATGCGGCGCCTGTTGGTTCTCCCGGTTAGACCTCCGTGCCGGTTTCCATCAGATACGCCTAGCAGATGGCGAAGCTTACAAAACAGCATTCCGGACTCATCAAGGGCACTATGAGTACAAGGTTATGTCATTTGGGCTTGCTGGGGCACCAGGCACATTTCAAGGAGCCATGAACGAGACCCCGGCACCGGTGCTGCGTCGGCTGCGCGCTAGTTTTCTTTGACGATATCCTGGTTTACAGCAAGAGTTTTCAGGAGCACCTTGCTGACCTTCAGGAAGTCCTCCTCCTCCTCCGTCAAAACAAGTGGCAAGTTAAACTCTCTAAGTGTGCATTTGCCCAACAAGAACTGCACTACCTGGGGCACGTCATCAGCGGCAACGGTGTGGCAACAGATGCATCAAAGGTCAAGGATGTGCAGAACTGGCCGCGGCCCGCCACAGTCAAGGAACTCCGAGGGTTCCTCGGCCTATCTGGATATTATCGCAAATTCGTGAGGAATTATGGCGTGATCAGCCGTCCCCTAACTAACTTACTTAAAAAACATGTTGTGTTTGTGTGGACACAGGAGTCCGAAGAAGCATTCCAGTTGCTAAAGCAAGCTCTCATCGAGGCGCCAATCCCGGCTCTTCCTAACTTTTCGAAGCCCTTCGTCGTGGAGACGGATGCGAGCGACAATGGAGTGGGGGCCGTGCTTACTCGGGAGGGCCATCCCATTGCGTATCCGAGCAAGGCGTTGGGTCCCCGATCCAGGGGCCTCTCCACCTACGAGAAGGAGTGTATGGCGGTCCTGCTGGCGGTTGACCGCTGGCGGCCGTACCTGCAGCATGGGGAGTTCGTCATACGAACGGACCAGCAGAGCCTCGCACACCTCGACGACCAACGGTTGTCCACTCCGTGGCAGCGCCGGGCCTTCACCAAGCTACTCGGCCTCCGCTACCGCATCGTCTACAAGAAAGGCGTCGAGAACAGAGCAGCCGACGCTCTGTCACGACGGCCGACTACGGCCGGCGCGGAGCTTCTCTCGACCTCGGTCTGCCACCCATCCTGGCTCGATGAAGTGATCGGCGGGTACCAGCAGGACCCAGCTGCCCGCTCCATGCTCCAGCGCTCGGCCCCGGAGGCCGACCCGAAGGACCTTACAAGCTTCAAGAGGGCATCATCTTCTTCAAGGGCCGCGTGTGGCTCGGCCACAACGAGGCACTCCAACATCGGGTCTTGCAAGCTCTCCATGCATCTCCAGCAGGCGGCCACTCCGGCATCCCGGTGACGACACGTCGAGTGAAGGGCTTGTTCGCTTGGCCGGGCATGAAGACCACAATCCGCGACTTCGTCCGGAGCTGTTCCGTGTGCCAACAGGCCAAGCCGGAGCACGTTCGGTACCGGGTCTTCTTCAACCACTCCCGGTTCCCGAGCACGCTTGGCATACGGTGACCATGGACTTCATCGAGGGCTTCCATGTTCGGGCCGCTTCAATCGCATCTTCGTCGTGGTCGACAAATTTTCCAAGTACGCCCACTTCGTGCCCCTCAAGCACCCCTTTACAGCACTATCCGTCGCAATGGCTTACATTACCCACATCTACAAATTGCATGGACTCCCGAATGCTATTGTGTCGGATCGCGACCGCATTTTCACGAGCACGCTGTGGCGCGAGCTGTTCCGACAAGCCGGCGTCGCCCTCAAGATGAGCTCGGCGTACCATCCCCGCACGGACGGCCAAACCGAGCGGGTCAATCAGTGCCTTGAGACATACTTGCGCTGCTTCGTCCATGCTTACCTAGGTAAGTGGCTACACCGGCTACCTCACGCGGAGTTCTGGTACAACACCTGCTTCCATTCCGCTCTCGGGCAAGTCACCCTTCCAGGTACTCTATGGCCACGAGCCATGCCACTTCGGCATCGACGGCACGGAGACATGCACCAGCTCCGACCTCCAGCAGTGGCTCCAGGAGCGAGCTCAAGTCAATGACCTGCTCCGCCTCCACCTACAACGAGCACATAACCGAATGAAATCTCAAGCGGACAAGAAGCGATCGGAACGCGAGTTCCAAGTGGGCGACCAAGTCTACCTCAAGCTGCAGCCTTACGTCCAGTACGTCGGTCGCCAGGCGGGCTAACCACAAGCTCGCCTTCCGCTACTTCGGGCCGTACCCCATCGTCAAGCGCATCAACCCGGTCACCTACGAGCTACAACTCCCGCAGGGCAGCAGCATCCACCCGGTCTTCCACGTCTCGCAGCTCAAGCGCGCCATCAAGCCGAACACTCCGGTCTGCGGCTTTCTTCCCGGGCCGATAACTCCTTCAGCGTCCCGCTCAAGATCCTCGACAAGCGCAGCAAGAAAACAGCAACGTCGACTCAGCAACAAGCACTGGTACATTGGTCCGGTACCCCGAGCGAAGCGGCTACATGGGAGAACATGGAGGATCTTCGAGCTCGTTTTCCCTCGGCACCGGCATGGGGTCATGCCGCTTCTCAAGGAAAGGGGGATGTCAGCACCTCTACCATCGTCCGGCCCAAGAGATCGAGGAAGCCCAGCAGAAGATACTCCGGCCCGGAATGGGCGAATGTAATAGGCTAGAAGTGGCCCAGGCCCAGGAGAGATTGGGAGCTATTTAAGAAACCCTACAGTGTAAGGTGGAACTCGTCTAGAGACCACGAACCGAACTCGGCGGCGGCGGCAGTGGATTTCCTGTCGGCCGAACCCTACTACCTCCGTTCGCCGTCCATCTTCGTGCTCGCCCTTCCACCCAGTCCGGTGGCTCACAGTGATCTGTTCGGATATCTTTCTGTTAACCTAATTCGGATTTACATGGACGATCCTGATGGGCCGGTCAATGGAAACATTATTTTCACGAGAGTCCTGCATTTATAAAAGGGCTAATTTGACGGTAGTTCCACTGCCACCGATAAGAAATCAGACTGAACCATTTAGTTTTGGAGAAAGACTAAAATAATATTATATTGTTTTATAGTTCTCTCACGATTAGCCCGGTTGCACAAAATACACCCCCAAAATCTTCGGATCCTGCTGCTTCCTTGGCCGTAGAGATCATTCCCAGTACGGATTAAGAAAAATCTGATCATATTTTTATTTTCCATCACGTCAACCTTGATTTTTGGAGAAAGAATATAATAAAAATAGTTTTATGTTATTCTTCGTTCTGACTATTAACCTGGTTGCACAAAATTCGCCCCCAAAACCTCACTGCATGTTTCCCTGCCTGATCCTGCTGCTACCCTGGCCGTAAATAACAATGGTGTTGTAGCTTCCAATTATGAATTAATCCAAATCTGATCCTGTTTTTATTTTTCATGCGCGTCACATCTTTAAGTACGTGTGCCATGTTATTCTTTTCCTGTTGGTGCACATGGCATGTAGTAAAATATGTAACTGTTGTTTGTTTACCATGACCAAAGGTCTCACTTTTTTTCTGTTAAGTCACAAGAGTGTCACGTAGACGAATTTGTTCAATGTCACGTCCATATCCACATGTGCACTTTTCTTATTTTTCCTTTCAGAAAAAAAAACTCGATCGGTCGTCGAAATATGACATCCACATGTGCATTTTTCGTTATGATTATACCACACAACTTACCACTATAGAAAAAGATCACTATAGCAGGTATAGCAGCCCGCCGCTACGGCTCCGTAACTAAAAATGAAAGTCAGTAACGGCGCAAAATTGCACACCGCTGTAAAAAAAACAGGGTTTTGCGCCTGTTACATCACCCGCCGCTACTAATCCGTGGGGAAACAAAAAAAAAGACCACAGACGGCCCGAAAAGGCCCGAGCCATCATTGCCTCCGTGCCAGCCCACCGCCGCCTGCCGTCCTTCTCGCACCGTCAGAGAGAGGGAGCGGCTAGATCCGGCCACCCCTCGTGCATCGTCGCCATCGCAGAGAGTGGGGAGGCGGATCCGCCGCCCAACATCGCTGCCACCGAGGTGAGGAGGAACAGAGGCGCGACCGGATCCACCGACCCCTGCGCGCCACCGCCATCGCCGGAAGAGGGGGCAGCGGATCCTCGCCCGAACACTGCCACTGAGGGGAGGTGGGAGGGAGGCGCAACCAGATCCACATGCCCCTTGCGCGTCGCCGAAAGAGGGGGCGGCAGATCCACGCCCCAACGCCGCCGTTGAGGTGAGGAGGGAGGTGGCGACATGCTGGGCCGTCTAGTACTCTCCGTGGCCGATCCTCTCACCAGATCTGCAGCCATTATCCCCGTCCTGCTGCCCATGCCTGCCTACTGGCAGGATGAGATGAAGGAATCGTGGCTCGATTGCGCAGCCGGAGACAACTACAGCGCGCGACGGCACCACGTTCCTGCACAGCCTCCTTCGCAGCGTCAATTGGAGCTCTTACGTGCACTCCTATGCGGCCCTTCTCCTTCCCGGAAGCGCAGCGTGGACGCCCGTACGAACAAGTACTTTCGGCTGGATCGTCTCTTACTACAAGGGCAACATCGTGCATTAATTGCAATGGGCGGCAGTGGCACATGATCAAGCCCGTGCTGGGTCACCATTTTGCCAGCCACGGCCATTATTTGAACGAGGAACCTGGCAAGAGGCTCCAGTCCAGCTATCTCTGTTGGAGTCATGCGGCGAGTTGCTCTCTGGGCATGGGTTCAGACTGACAGCTCCCACTGCAAAGGCTATTCGTGCCATGAGTATCTTCATGACCTGGCGACCGCCTGGTCGGTGTCCATCTACGCGCTGGAGGATGCAGGCGGCAGCGGCGGAGGTCGACCTGTGACCGCCTCATCTTCCTTGCCCGGCCAAAGAGCTTTGCGGTGGACGCCGCACCGCTTGGGATGGGTGGAAAGAAGACACAGTACGGCACCTTAAAACCATCAGAGGTTGATGGGCTGACAGTGAACCAAATTATGTGGAATTATACGGCACCATGAAACCAATGGAGGTTGATGGGCTGACAGAAAACCAAATTAAGTGGAAAGAAGACACTATACGGCACCTTGAAACCATCAGAGGTTGATGGGCTGACAGAGAACCAAATTAAGTGGAAAGAAGACGCTATGTGGCACCTTAATACCGGCAGCGGTCGGTGGGTTGACAGAGACCAAATTAAGTGCGAGGTTAATGGGCTGATAGAGAACCAAATTAAGTGGAAAATAAAAAGAAGAAACTGTCTGAGACCTTAAAACCATCATCCGTTGGTGGGCTAACAGAATACCAAATTAAGTGTGAGGATGGTGACCAAATTAAGTGGAAAGAAGACACTATCCCGCACGTTAAAAACATCAGCGGTTGGTGGGCTGACAGAAAACCAAATTAAGCGTGAGATTGATGGGTTAACAGAGAACCAAATTAAGTGGAAAGAAGACACTATTCGGCACCATAAACCCATCAACGGTTGGTGGGCTGACAGAAAACAAAATTAAGTGGAAAGAACACATTATACGGCACCTTGAAACCATCATAGGTTGATGCGTTGACAAAGAACCAAATTAAGTGGAAAGAAGACACTATACGACACCTTAAAATAAGGGGTGTTTTTAGGTCCAAAATAATGGTCATTATTTCCCGTCAACTAATGGCCATTAGTTAGATCTAACGGTGTAGGTTAAATTTTAGAAGTTAATAACTAATGGCCATTAGTAAGGGTAATATTGTAAAAATAATATGATTATAATACAAAAATTCATCATAACTAATAAGTTAGTCAATTTTTACATGAATTTATTATAAAATATTTATTTTAAATTTGATTAATCATCATCATTATTATTGCAGTCAAGTTTTAGTGTATTTAACACAAGTTTGTATGATAAAAAATATTAATTTTAGTGTATTTACTAAACTACCCTTAAACTAATGGCCATTAGTTGAGAAAAAATAATGACCATTATTTTGGACCTGAAAACCTCTCTAAAATAAAGAAGGCCGAGGTCACAGGTTAGACGAGCATTCTATATTTCCAAGACCAACAACGATGCATGGTAGGCTTCGTTCTGCTTAAAGTGAGTAGTTGCAATCGGTTTGCTTGCTGCACCTATCAAATCCTCTCCCCAGCTTTCGGCTAGCTTAGGCACTTTCAGAATCATACATGTGGAGACTGAAGGTTGGCAAAGGTAGCGGCCCGTGGCTGTGGTCGACAAACAACTTCGTCGGCCGGGATGTGTGGGAATTCGATGCCAGCCTCGGCACAACGGAGGAGCGTGCAGAGGTTGAGAAAGTGCGCCGGGAGTTCACCGAGCACCGCTTCGAGCTGAGACATTCTGCTGATCTCTTAATGCGAATGCAGGTTTGTAGCTGGGGACTTACTTTGAAACAAATAATGTTTTAGCCTTTCGTCTCTCTCCGTGCCCCAAAAGCAGATGTTTCTGATTTTTCCTGAGGAATTTTTTCTTTTTAATTATGTTATACTTTTGGTTACTTATGTATGTCATACATACATACTGTTCTTCGTCATGTAATAAAAACAACACTCACAATGTTGTTGGCTGGAACACAATAGCTTTATGAGTAAAAAACAAATGAAACAATATAGTCTGCTGTTAGGTAGTATATTTTTTTCTCCTGAAGTAACTATGAAGCCAGAAGTACATGGAAGTAACAGAACTGAGTTCTTGCATCTGGATATTTGTGCAGTTTGCCAAAACGAACCCAGTTAAGATGGACCTTCCAACTACCATGCTGGGAGAATGCGAAGATGTTACGGAGGAAGTCGTATTGTCGTCTTTGAAACGGTCAATTAGCCGCCTTTGGACTCTCCAGGCAGAGGATGGACATTGGCCCGGGGATTATGGGGGTCCAATGTTCCTTATGCCGGGCATGGTACTTGCTCCTTATCCATCTTACATATTATCCTAGAGTTTTCATGTTTTCAAAACTTACGCACCATAATACTTACCAGTGCACACCCTTTCCCTTTGTAATACTACATCTACATGTCTATCTCTCTCCTCCCAACTTCTTGTGCGACATGCCTTTTTCAGTTGTCCCATCTGGAGTTAAAATGGCAAGTAATAAATGAGGACGGACCAACTCATTACTGTTTCATTATTTATATGTTCAATGGAACAATATATGGAATCAATCTTGCAACGATGATTTAAATTGAGAGCAATGATTAATGATAAGATATATCCTCATTTAGCTTACTAGCATAAGGCACTTGCAAAACGCAAGTGTTTTTAATACTTTCGTAATATGAAGAAGCGTCGGTGAAGTGAACTGTGATTGGCCGGTGAGGAGCGCGACGTGCCATGAGGTACAGATGACGCGGCAGGCGGTGAGCTCTCAAGGGCACACAGGCCAACCACGCGTAACAACCAGTAATCGAGATGGGACAACAACGGTGGCAGTGACTGTTGAGTGAAGGAGCAGCCGTGTCGTCCACCTCCACCATGAAGATCAATCGAGCGGTGGATGAGATGGTCGTCACAGTGCGTATCACTTTTGGATTTAGGAACACAGCATACGCATCGCATGCAAGGTTAGGGTTATGTGCTAACAAATGGCACCAAGTGCATGTAAGCTGACGTGTCTACTCGTACAGTACTCATAAAATTTTATAAGCTATATTTGTTGCAAGATACCACATGGAATGAAACTGTCTTTTGAATGTTAAAAAATAGGAGTTCTATCAGATGTGGGTATGAGTATGATCCATTCATGGTGAGAAAAAGTCCATAAAAACGACAGAATCCTTCAGTCCTACATTCATAGCCTTAACACGGGACAAAAATTGCTTGTAACAATGGGCATATCACCCGATATTACATTTAACGTTTGTAAGAATACAGGAGGTACAGTATCAGGCAGAACACCCTCTATTACTATTACTAGGGTACAAAAAAATAAAAAAAGGACGGGTACGGGTTTGCCTCCTCGCCAGATACGGCTACAACGAGGGGCGCGACACGACAAGGAGCCGGGTCCAGCCACCTGCTCGCCGAATTCAGCACCACGCATGTTCCGGGGAGCCGGCCAGTCCGGCGATGACGAGGGGTGGCGCAACTGCGAACGGCGGTGGAGGCATGACCCAGAGGAGCCAGAGAGGGGCGCAGAGGAGCTGGCGTAGAGAGGCGTGACACAGCATGGTGAAGCTGGAGAAAAGGCCACGCAGTTGCGGCGTCGTGGTGCCGGGCGTAGCGGGGAGCACCGGGAAGGAGGTGGCACGTCGGTGAGGAGCCAGGTACCCGCACCGCTGGCACATGGCATGGGACGGCCCTGCGGGTAGGAGCTCGTGCTTGGTGGGGAGAAGCCTGCATATAGGGGCAGAGGCAGCGACGGTAGGAGTTAGCGGTTGGGAGTGGATGTGGGAGTGGGAAAACTTAGATAACTTTTATATGGAAACGGGCTGAATGGACTTTTGAACTGGGCTACGATGCACAATAATGCCGGACCAATAATAACATCAGCAGTGTCCAATCCAGGCTCCGCCAAAACTATTCCGCATAAGCTGCACGTGGCCGCGCAATTGCCGCCGATCGCGCATGCACTTCAACTACTCAATCAACTTGCTATGCTAGTCAGGCTCACACCATGCCCTGCGCGTCCACCATGTGCCGTTGTGCCTGTGAAGCCACCTCACATGCGGACGAGATCGTATCTGGTGCTCCCATCGGGTTAGGTGCTCCCGTGTTCCCACAGTTAATTTGCACTATATAACATTTGCAAAAAATTATAACAAACATATATATAGATAAGGGATGTTATCTTCTATCATCATGTAAAAACATAGTTGCAACAAGTAAATGTGCAAGGCGCAACAAAAAAGAGAAATCAACCTTTAAACAGTAGCGGGTTGCGGGTCTAGTATGAACAGTTGCAGGTTTGAAGCTGATTTTCTCTTTTTGTTGCATCTTGTACACAAATTTGTTGCAGCTGAGGCTTTGCATGATTGTAGATGACAATATGTACCATACACTCATATTTTTGTTTGAACTTTTGTAAGTTATTTTTTGCATTTTTTTAGGTGTGGGAGCACGGGAGCACCTGATATGTTCTCACAGAGAAAGGTTCGGGTGTTACCGTGTTACCAATTTGTTTTTGCACCTCTATAATGCTCAAATCATTCCAACAAAAATATGAATGGATAGCTCATGTTACCTTCTACTAACATGCAAAAGTTGAGTTACAACGGAGACTTACAAAAAAGGTAACAAAAAGAGAAATCAGCCTATGAACACTGCGGGTTACAACGTCTCCGTTGCAACTTAACTTTTGCATGTTAGTAGAAGGTTCAGGTGTTACCGTGTTACCAATTTTTTTTGCACCTCTATAATACTCAAATCATTCCAACAAAAATATGAATGGATAGCTCATGTTACCTTCTACTAACATGCAAAAATTGAGTTACAACGGAGACTTACAAAAAATGTAACAAAAAAGAGAAATCAGAACAGTGCGGGTTACAACTGTTCACATTAAACCCGTAACCCGTTACTGTTCACTGGCTGATTTCTCTTTTTTGTTACATTTTTCTATGTCTCAGTTGCAACTTAACTTTTGCATGTTAGTAGAAGGTGACATGAGCTATACATTCATATTTTATTGGAATGTTTTGAGCATTATGGAGGTGCAAAAAATTTTGTAACACGGTAACATCTAACCCGCTTGTAACACCTGAATATTTCTCTGTTCTCACATGCGGACGTGATAGTGGCACCGAACAATGAAAGAAACAAAAATCCTCCTTCGAATAGAACAATTTTAACTCTAAAAACCAAAACTTCCACCACTTAAACGACAACTTTTGACTATTAAAAATCAAATGTTTCATCAAATTTTGACTAAAAATGTTTTGTTTAAAATAATACTGCTCCCTTTTCAAAACATTAACTTTTTTACGAACAAAGTAGCCAAAATGCTCCAACGAAACTAGAAAAAGTATTCCACGAAACATATTCATAATGATTAATGTAGTATATCACAAAACATATATATAATGATTAATGTAGTATGTAGAAATATCACGAAATAAGTTTTTACAAATAGTTTTCGACAGTTAATATATATCACAAAACATATATATAATGATTAATGTAGTATGTAGAAATATCACGAAATAAATTTTTACAAATAGTTTTCGACAGTTAATATATATCACAAAACATATATATAATGATTAATGTAGTATGTAGAAATATCACGAAATAAATTGTGTAATAAACTCAAATATTGCATGGAACTCAAATACTAAGATTTCATGCAGTAAATTCAGTTGCTTATTGCAATCCTCAGGATGTATATATAGTTTTTGTCTCCCTTTTCTTTTGACATTGTCTAAGAAAAATTTATGAATAAATTGTTTACCCTGTCCATTGCAAGAAAAAGGAAAAGTTGATTTGTTTGACAAATTTTTACACAGATTATAACATTGTATGTCACTGGAGCGCTAAATAGTGTTTTATCGGCGGAACATCAGAAGGAGATCCGTCGGTACTTCTACAATCATCAGGCAAGTATTTTGGGTTGGTAAACATTAACTGTGGTACGATGGGCAGAAGCAGTTCCATCAGTTTTTTGAATGCACGCAGAATAAAGATGGAGGTTGGGGATTGCACATTGAAGGTCCTAGCACCATGTTTGGCTCAACTTTGAACTACGTTGCTTTGAGATTACTTGGTGAGGGCCCTGATGGTGGTGATGGTGCTATAGAAAAAGGTCGAAACTGGATTTTGCACAATGGAGGAGCAACATTTACAACATCTTGGGGGAAATTTTGGCTCTCGGTAAGAGATTAATGCTTCTTTGTTCATTGCATTTCAAACAACCTAAAACCACATATTTCTAATGCGTTCAAGGTACTTGGTGTATTTGACTGGTCTGGTAACAATCCGGTGCCGCCAGAAGTATGGTTGTTGCCATATTGCCTTCCATTTCATCCAGGTTCATTTTGTTCTATACTACGGCTATATTATGGTTGTTTAAAGCTTATACCTATCCATTATATATCTTAATAGTCAGATTCACACCTTTTGTACCAGCATGTCCAGGTGATCTTTACCAAATAAGAAAGAGAACATATGATGTGCTTGCAAACCTCTAGCTGCGCGTATACTTCCACTCTCAAAATACATTGTAGATAGGAATAAGCATTAACCAAAAAATACGTTTAACTAGTGCATGGCGTAGCCTACCCCTATGCAAGATTTGAGAAAAATAATTACCTGTGCAAGTGAATAAGACAAACATAGCTTCAACGAACTATTAATTTTGGACCCACAACACCTTCAAATGCTGTTTTTTCTCTTTTTTTTACCTTTGTATTGCATAAACACTTGTGACATTTCAATTAGAAAGTGAACCATCCTTAAATAACTTTGTTGTAGCTTTAGTGCTATTATTGTATTGCAACTAGTGCATCGGTACAAGGAAACTTGGGATGACGATATGTTCACACTGAAGTATTTGTAGCCTACTTATTGATATGGCATATTTGCTTCGGGAACCTGTATTAGTTGCGCTCCCATGTGCCTGGTCTCTGCAACCAAGGAGAATGGGTGGTGAGGGGCCTCGCTTGGGGAGGGGGAGGGGGAGGGGAGGGGAGGGGTGGATCATACCTCCTTGCGCCATTGCCACCTCAAGCTTCCTCTCCCGTCGCAGGTACGGTGAGCCACAAACACCTTGTCCCCTCCACTTTAGAGCCTGCAACTGTCACCGTAGAGAGAGAGAGAGAGAGAGAGAGAGAGAGAGAGAGAGGCGGTTCAGGTGAGGGTGGACCAAGTGGCAGAGGCTCCTTCTAAATATGGCATACTTCTCGAAGCTAAAGTCAATCTGACTATGAAATGACAGTAAAAACAAATTCTCAATGATGCTTCTTAGGAGTATAGGTTATTAAAAACTGTAAAATGGAAAAAAGCATATTTTTTTGAAGTTAAAGTTCTGTTCATACAAATATCAGAGCTATTTCTTCTCTTTGAATTGCTTGTATTTTTTAATATTGAATTTCAAAAATCACGATCCTATTGCAAATGATGTCATTTCATCAAAATATTTGCAGCTCATCTCACTAAGTATGTTAGTTTTTTCAATACCATACTCCACATTGAGCAAGTAGCCTTTCATTCATTTCCCCTTTAATTTTGTGCTAATATTCTACTAAATTTGACTCATTATTTCAGGCAGAATATGGTGTCATTGTCGAATGGTTTACCTGCCCATGTCTTACATTTATGGAAAGAGATATGTTGGCCAAATTACACCAATTATTATGGAGTTGAGAAATGAACTCTACAGAGAATCCTACAGCAAGATTAATTGGGACATGGCTCGCAATCAATGTGCTGAGGTTTGTCTGATATTTTTCTATCATCATACCAATTCAAGGATTTCATTATACCACGATAAAGCTGACAGGTTAAAGTATTTCTTTTGAATAATTTTACTCTGCAACCTTAAAAATAATCAATGCTAAGCACTGATGGAACAACCTCCAATCGGCACAAAATTTTAGTCCATTGCAACAAAATATATTGTGAATATCCAAAAACTGATATTATTATATTTCCATAATTCTGGCAATAAAGGCAACATATCAAAATGAATTTTAACTGCAGTTATTTGAGGAACACTTCTTGCAACAATTTGACATATATAGCGGCAGAGAAGTAAATCGCTGTGGTCATATTGCCACAATTAGTGGTCATGGCAATAATATTCTCTATTGCACTGAAAATGCAAGCAATGCAATTTTTGGAAACTTGCTTGCAACGGAAAAAGCCTATAGCCTCTAGAAATCAATGGTTCCAATGCATAAATAGTTGCAAAATTTTTTATGAAAATTTTCACTTAACGACAGTAAAATCTTTTGTGTCATGTACGTTATAGAGAAACAATGTGGTGGATCTAGAGTTCGATTCACCATAGAGGCTATTGTCACGGAATTGGTCATTACGACTACTGCTGGTCACAATTCGTTTTTTCGTGGCCACAACTAGAGGTGTTGCTATCTCATTTTGTCACATACAACTTGCAACGGGTTCCAACGAAAACATTGTGGCTAATGAAAAATATTGCAATGATATTGCTATCCACGTGGCTCAGAAACTTATATTATAGTTTGTAGTAAATTTGTTATCTATTATATATATATATATTTGATTCAAGAAAAGAAGCCACCACGTTTGCTCTCACGCTCTAGAAACTTCCACGTTAATCGAAATAAATAAATAAAATGAAGAAATTACCCACCATCCAGTTTATATATATTTGATAAAGAAAAGAAGCCACCACGTTCGCTCTCACGCTCTGGAAATTTCAACGTTAATAGAAATAAATAAATAAAACAAAGAAATTGCCCACCATCTATTATATATATATTTGATCAAGAAAAGAAGTTACCACATTCGTTGTCACACTCTAGAAATTCCAACGTTAATTGAAATAAATAAATAAAAAGAAGAAATTACCCACCACTGTCATTATGAAAATAGTAGACTAAAATACCCTTTAATTTATTACTTTATTATGACCGTTACCCTTATCTCTTACTAGTACCATGCCCGTGCTAACGCCATGGTGAAAAAAACATCATAATTAAATTCATGTCTTAAATTAGTATAGCTCTTGGCGCTTGTATTCGAGTACCACCAGCAGCCCCAATAGCCAAGGTTGTGTCAATAAAAAATGAATAGCTATATCCTGAAGTGAATTGAGCTTCCCCACCCTCCAGCTGATCTAATCTAGTATATAAAAACTGAAGCTATGGTGGTGCAAAGCATATGACACAAATCGAATGAATTGTGTAGTTATGCGACATAGCAGATAGGTTTGATATATACAAATATGATGGGCTGAACCTACACAATTTCTAACATGTATCTCTAAATATAACTTCTACAACTTGTATTTGACCACCAAAAATTAATTGTAATATAATTAACTCATGTTTGTATTATACGTACAAAGTAACACCAGTTGTGCTCATACAACAGGCAATATGTTCACGAGTCATCATAGATGATATATAACAGACAAGGCTTTACTATGATAAGTTTTGAGTTTCACAAGCAGTGTCTTTACTATGACAGCTTGACATGTATTGCTACAGAAAGCAAAGTATGAAGGTCCAGAAAATGAACATCTCAACTCAAACCTAAATGTTGAGTTATGAAACTCAAAACTTCTGCATATTTCCTCATTCCAATGATCCCAATCTTCGGTCCCTTACCCTCATTAGAGCCTAAGATGGGGATTAATTGACTTGAGAGTAGATCAAACTTCTTTCCAGTCCACTACAATTTGCTCCAACTTTTTTGACACATGGTTACCACAACAACTCGTGGTAACTGCTAACGCCTACTCTCCACAACTGTCTGGCACTGTACAGTTCATGAGACAGAA
This sequence comes from Chloris gayana, assembly GCA_031894775.1. Classification (NCBI taxonomy): domain Eukaryota; kingdom Viridiplantae; phylum Streptophyta; class Magnoliopsida; order Poales; family Poaceae; genus Chloris; species Chloris gayana. Next base: position 463,444 of record JAUNZO010004298.1, read on the forward strand.
CATTTATTGAGAGAATAAATGCATCATCGGGAAAAAAGTTGATTGTAATTAAAATACACATGACTTACTGTTATTTCCTTGTCGATGATTGAAGTATCTAAACATATTGTAGGATTATAAATTTATAACATCCCAACTCAGCATATCATATCCAATGTCATTTTCACATCTGTAATTAACATGCTATACAGACATCACCATAGCAAATTGCTTTTTGATGCCCTGCACTTAAAGCAATAGCCAGATGTGGCCAAATGTGCTTAAGAAAAAAAGGAATAAAGCGAATGCAAAGTCTACTAAAGACCAAACTGTAGTGACCAGTTGTGGGAAAAAACTACTAACCGGCATGGTGTTGCATGGGCAGTAATAGCTTGCAAGGGCCAATTTAGAACTTTTTATGTTTTTAATAGACCAGCCTCAATGGATAGTAAAACAGACTTGATCAAGATAGTAAGTTATAGAAACAAAAAATAAATATATTTCTTACTCATGACATATAGGACTCCAACAGCTAAAACAAACAAAATAACTAAAATAAATGCCCCTTCTTCATAAGACAAAACTGGCTTCTATAGAATGTCATAGACATTACCTAGCTTTTTGAGGGGAAATTCCCATAGCTATTCTGTGTCATTGACAACCGAAACTACATAACTGATACACCTTTGTGGTACGATCACAACTGAGCTACAGAAGGAAATGAAGCTAAAAATCCCTTCAACTAACACCCTATAATAAATCAAAATGTCAATGGATGATGGATGCTTCACCATATCCCAAATATGTCAGAGTAAGGAGGCTGCAATCTGTTTAATATGCCCGTGTGTTGCAACGGGAGTAAAAAATTATGTAAAACTACATACTTGTGTCTTACAAAGCTACAAGCTGACATCACAATACTTACATATCCATATGCATTGCAATAAGAGTTGAAGTTTATTATACTACTGCCTAAAAGCAGTAACCTCTCAGCATTTTATATTGTCTACTTATGCACGGATACAAAAGCAGATGCATGGCAATTAATCGATCCATAAAATGAAATAGGCCAACCTACCAAACATCAACTTTACTTAGAGGTAAAGAGAATAATTAAAAACACAATGGCTGCAGTGAAGCATATCATTAATAATTGCCCATAACTGTGACAACAAGATTTTTTTATTCATACCATTTGCTACAAAGCCACACCCATAAAGAAAATTATTCTAATGTAATCCTATGCACCAATAGCTTTGGAAGTGCCTCTTATTATCCACGGCAGCTAAGGAAACTATTCAAAAAATACAGTTTGTTATTCTTACCTCTTAATAACAATGGTACATGCTGATAGCAATCTAGCCTCGATGGTAGGAGCTCGCAAAGCAGTGCCTGGTCATGTAGTGGTTGCTTCTATTTCAACCTGTGAAAATCATTTAATAAGGATCATAATGAAATTTACATGAAAAATTGAAGCTAAAAACAATTGGCAGTGAGGTAGTGCTTGGTTGACGTCTTAAAAAATAATTGGCATCTCATTTCACATGCCTGTCCTAGCTGCTGCCCAACCAAACAGCCCCTAAGTGCCAATCTGTAACAGCGACTGTAAACTTGCTTATCCTTCTAAACAACCAGGAGTACTAAAGGAGTGACTTGTTCAACTGAGAAATAATTGTTTCAGAATGTATTGATCTATTGGGACAAAGTACAGTTTTTATGCAGTTCAAATACTTTCACCTAATAGTTATCAGCCATTTAACAATTATCATGAAAAATCAGAGAGCAAAAAATGAGATAAGTATAACTAAACATTGATGAACTTAATAAATAAATACTACATGTCAGATGAATAAAAACAGTTGAAGTGAAACAATTTGCACTGGCATTGGCCGAGACCTCCATTGTACTTCTACAAGACTCATGACTATAAAGTCACAGGAAGTATGGTTTCACCCATTTTAACTTGTTACAATATCACTTTACAGTATATGTGTTGCATACCTCGACTGTTGAAGGGTGTGCAAAATGCCCTTGATTTCAGACAGCAGAGCGATAAGACAGCCTCCTCAACAATGCACATGTATTCTTTAAATAATGGAAGAGATCTTCTGTCCTCTCAACAACCGATTCAGAAAGTGCTGAAATTACTATCCATAAAATGAGCACTATATTGTTCAGATAAAAAGGTTTCAAACTCAAATCATATTGAAATCTTCCATTAGAATGAACTGTTAAATGTCCAAAAGAATTCAGATAATTCATTTGGGTTTTGGAAAATCAACTACAAAATTAACATATTTTGCAAAAGGTTTGATACACATAATCTATCGTTATGTGCTGGGTTCCATGATTGAAACTGCAACTCCATAAGAACCAAGAGGAATGGCAGGTTACTAATACGATATTATCTCAATTGATACTTTGCTTAGTACCGACCTGAATGTGGAAATGTAGGAGTCAAGAAATGATGAGGTTGTGAATTGCTGATTTCTTATAGCTATGGCTGCAACTGCACTTTCAGTTTCCTCTTCTCTGCGTCGAGGGAAAAACTGGATTAAAATTTTAGGATAGCAATAAGCAGATAGAGTATATTTTAGGCACAATTGGAAACCTAATGAGGTAGGATTGTTTTTAATTGCTTCCTCAAATCAAATGACATTACATGGCAAATTCACATGTATAGTTGTATTTAAAATTTTTCTTGAGCTAGTTATATTCATCATTCTCTATTTATTTTAACGTAGAATAAAAGAATATAGAGATGGTAGGAAATCAATACCTGTAATAAAGATACCTTTATGGTCGCATCTCATATAACTATTTTTCTTTCATTTCTGATCATTGTCCCAAACAGCACAGGATATGAAATGTTTGCATTCCTGTCAAAATGTTCACAAATTAAACTCAAGAATCCGGACCAAGATGATTTATACTTTTCTGAGAAACTTGTGTGTTTAAATTGTTTTAAAAAAGTATATAATAACCAACCAAAATAACAATGGATTCTATAGGGTTATTGAAGGAAAGATCACCAAGCTCAATTATAGTCTAATAGATGTTAAAGCCTTCAAGGATGCCAATCCTTCCAATAGCCACATAATTAATTAGCAAACGTTCACAAGTGAGAGGACAGAGGAGCAACACATTAACCTGTCAAATTTTAAAATACATATAACTAAATCAAAGGAAGCCATGGACTCTGTTCAGTACTAATGCTAATTCAACGGTAATTTTTTTGTTCATAAAACCGAATGAACACAATTTTTCTGCTTTGTAAATCAACTTAAGATAAAGCAACCACCTTAAGAGCATTGGATCAAGATGCAAACTGGATAGCATTTTATAGTTTCTATCTGTCCAATGACTCCAGTCCATCCAGCTTCAGTCCATCTGGCTCTACGATTTACTCACTGCTGCTAATTCATCAATTTTCACATGAGGTAATTTTTTTAAAAAAATGAATGCAACATCTAAGCAACAAACAATCTCCATCGAAGTAGATAGCCATTTGACTACGCAAGTGTAAATCCCTAAAATCTGTGCAACCTCATGCATAGGAGAAAACAAACGCGAAGCACATGAGTAGTGCCCACGTGAAAAATCTGAATCATCACAACGTGGGCAGCACAAAGAGATCGGCGGCCCTCGAGTGAGTGCAGCGCGCCGCTCAGTGGGTGGATGAGAGATCGGTGTCGCCGCGTGGAGAGAGGAGAGACCGGCGGCGGTGCAACCTTCGATGGGGCAGATGAGAGATCGGCGTCATGCAGAGAGAGGAGCGACCAGCGGCAGCGCAACTTTCGATGGGGGCAGTTGGTGTTTGTTTTTCTTTTCGATCAAGGTGTCGATTGTGGGTTGGGTGGAATCGATGCGGAGAGAGGAGAGATAGGATTCCAGAAAATATTCTACGGAACAACACTAACTCTCCATTGAAGCAAGCTAGGCTTTCTTATCAATCAAAGAAGCAACCATTAATGCCATACAATATCCTTTAGCAGTTTTAGCTGTGTACTATTTGGATAGGATGAGACTGAAGTGCCAAGAGTAGATACACAACTTGCTAAAGAATGTATATTTGTCAGAATAGCACATACCCTTCCTGACACTTGACAGTTTATTGGCTAACGAGCTTAATTAGTGTCAGGTCCATCTCATTTTCATGCCAAATAAATGAACAAGCATACGATCCCAAATCACACGATTCAATAGTTGTGAGATACGAATCATATTCACATCAGAATAAGTTTTTGCTATTCCCGGTCTATAAATCTATATCAACGAACAAATAATCAAGAACCACACGGAAGGGCTGATCAACCTCAGTAATAAACCAAATCTCAAAAAAAGCAGGAGTGAGATTAAGAGCGTGGGTGTAGCAGATCGGCCATACCGAGGTCGCCACCGCGCTCAGCGGAGGAGCAGTCAGAGTGGCGTGCTGCGAGATCGGCGAAGGCGGTCTGGCCGGAGAGGATCTGGTTGCGGAGGTCCAGGAGGGGCGCGGCAGCGTCGGCGTGGGTGGTGGCGGAGACGATGCGGCCGTCGGGGTCCTTCCAGGAGAGGAGGCCTTGCGGCGGGAGCCCTCGTGCTTGATCAAGATGTGCGACGCGGCTGAGGCGACCTTCGATGGGGCGGATGTGAGATCGGCGGCGCCGCAGTGAGACGGAGGCCGGCGGCGGCACAACCTTCGATGGCAGCAGTTGGTGTTGCTTTTTTTGTCTCGGTCAGAAGGTGTCGATTGGTTGGAGGTGGAGGAAAGGTGTCGATTAGTTGAGGAAATCGCTGCAGAGGTGATCTAAAATTTTGGAGCCGTCAGTTGTCATGTAGATGATTATGGACCCTTGGATGTGTAACAATCTCACTCGTGAATTTAAGGGGTGGAGAGATTATACTACTTCAAAGGAGCGTTAATCATCCACGTATGTATCTGCCCATCATGTACTGCAATTATGGTGTGTACACAAGGATTCTAGCTATGCACGAATGTCCTGCTATTAAGCATGTGGTTTATGTCCCGACAAAAAAAAAACATGTGGATGATGATCTTGCTGCCATGGTACACGAACGTAATCTCGATCTATTGCCAGGTTCACCTCACCGGCTGACTGAGCTCTGCTGATTCTCTAGATGAAAATCACAGATCTTCGCGACATGCTTCACCTTCACCGTCTCGGGTAGTTTACTGCATTTTTTCTAGCCAGACTGCAGAAATAACACGTAGGATGTTTCGAACAGAAAATACATTTATCAAGACGCCATTAGTAATCCCACCGCCCTGGCACGAGAAGCAAGCGACCTTGAGTTTGTGCCTGCACAGGATATTCTCCCGCTAGCAACTTTTGTATAGTCAGAACGCTAAACTTCTGCAGCGCTGAGCTCTGCCTCTCCAAGTCTCCATGCGTGACACGACACCAAACTTTAGTCCTAACAACGTTGAGTTTTGCAGTTACTTCCTCGGCTAATTAACACTAGCACAAATCGGTTTTGTAGCGGCGCTGTACGGAATGCCGTAACGGCGCCTAAAGCAAAATCCGCCGCTAAAAATACAATGTCATTTTTAGCGGCGGGCAACAAAATGGCCCGTCGCTACCATTTCAGCCCAGCCCACCAACTCAACCCTAACCCTCCCCGATATAAAATAACAGCCCCCCACTCCCACCACCCAGTCACGTCCCACTGCCACCAGCCAGCCGCCGCCCCCTCCTCTCTCCTCTCGTCGGGTCTCCTCCGCCACGGTGGAGCTCGGGCCGCCCTCCTCTTCGACGGAGCTCGAGGCGGGATCCGTCCTCCCTCCTCCCTCGCTACTCCTCTTCATCCCTCCTCCACGGCGGAGCTCGAGGCAGCCGGTTCCGGGCTCCCTCTTCATCCCTCCCCCGCGGCGGAGCTCGAGGCGTCATCCGACGGCGGCGGTCCTCCCTCCCCTGCCCACTCCGGTGCGGATTCGGCGTCCTTCCTCCGGCGGCGGACGGCCCGTGTGGGAGCGCATCGGGCCAGCCTGATCCAGGGCTGCCTCTCCTCCGGCGGCCGGATCCGGGACCGTCCCCTCCTCGGGCAGCGATGGATCCGGCCACCCTCTCCAACGACCGAGAGCGCATCGGTCCAGCCTGATCCGTGGCTGCCTCTCCTCCGGCGGTCGGATCCGGGACCGTCCCCTCCTCTAGTAGCGGGCGACGGCGACGCGTGGGGTGGGGGCAAATCCGCCCCTCCAAGGAGCGACGGTGGAGCTCGGGCGGCGGATCCGCCGCCTCTTGCGTGGTGGGCCCGACCAGGGCCTACTTTTTGTTGTTTTGCTTTTTGGGCTGTAGCGGCGGGTGGTTTCCGGATTCCGGATACCCGCCGCTACAGCCATTTATTTTTAACTACGCACACGTAGCGGCGGGTGGCCATACCCGCCGCTACAGTGCATTTTTGACCGCCGTTATAGGCATGTATTGTTGTAGAGTAATTAATGTATAGCACTTTACAAAAAGGGAAAAATGAAACCATGACTCCTATTTAAACGCTGAAATAATTAAGTCGTGACATTTGCAGTCACGCCTCACAATTTCGACATCAACCTAGAAGATAAAACTAAAGCATACCAACATTAGTAAATCATCCACTTTAATAATAAACTTGTTGTACTGATGCATTGATTTTTCAAAAAAACAATTTAATATTTTGGCACTATCACAAAAGCTTACTATATCCACGGTTCTAAAAGGGCTGTAGCCGTGGGTATGGGAACGGGGCAGGGGGGGCACATGGGCCCACACGTCACCCAAGCCGCCAGCGCCGCCGCGTTCCGGCACCACCTGCCGGATCTGGCCCCCATGCGCTGCCGCCGCCGCGTGGAGGAAGCAGCACGCTAGATCCGTCAAGTCTGCGGCCGGATCCGTCGCGTCCGGGGCCACCGTTGGGAGGAGTGTGGAGGAAGGCTGTGACATCCTGGCCCGGGGCTTAATAGAATTGATAGAATACTCATGTCAACAAGTTGCAACTTCTTTTCAGGAATCTCATCTCTAAAGAACTCTAAGGTTAAGCGTGCTTGGCTTGCAGCAATTTAGGGATGGGTGACCGACCGGGAAGTGATTCAGCTGGTGTGCATGAGTGAGGACAAAGTGCGCAGAAAAGACTAGTGTTGGTCCGTGGGGAAATCTTGAGGGCCTATTAAGCTGTCGGTGTAAGCGGGCCCGAACCGGAGTGGTGGGACGTTACGGATGGTATCGAGCCGACTCGCGGTTTTACGGACACGTGTGTTGAACGTGTACGGGCATGGTGTGCATGGCTGCTGTGGGCCTAGAGTGGTCACACAGCATGGCACATGCGCCGGCAGTGGACACATGGACGTGGCCAAGAGAGAAAGTTCCTGGCTCAGGGTTGATCGACGAGGACGTCGGTCTTCTAAGGGGTGAGTGTGTGACATCCTGGCCCGGGGCTTAATAGGATTGATAGAATACTCATGTCAACAAGTTGCAACTTCTTTTCAGGAAGCTCATCTCGAAAGAACTCTAAGGTTAAGCGTGTTAGGCTTGGAGCAATTTAGGGATGGGTGACCGACCGGAAAGTGATTCCCGAGTGTGCATGAGTGAGGACAAAGTGCGCAGAAAAGACTAGTGTTGGTCCGTGGGGAAATCTTGAGTGTCTATTAAGCTGTCGGGTGTAAGCGGACCCGGCTCGGAGTGGCGGGACTTTACGGAAGCCATCGGATTCGTGCGCTTGGGGCCGGATCCGCCGTGCTCAAGGTCGGATCAACCGCGCCCGGGGCCTCCGTCATGAGGAGGGTGAAGGGCGCGTGCCGGAGGAGGAGAGTAAGGGGCACACAGGAGGATGGATATGCTCTTCACCGGCACCGCCATCGGAGGAGAGGAGGAGGCGCGACTGCTCGGGGAGGGAGGGGTCGCCGTCTCGGTGCCGCTGGGCCACCGGTCGGGGTTGGGGTCCGGTGGCGACCGAGGGAGGACAGAGGGAGGCGGCTGCGCGAGTGGGAGTGCGTGGCGACTGCGCGATTGGGAGTGGGCAGCTTAGGGTGAGCACGTTTTATAGCTCATGGGCTGTGTGGATGGGTCTTTGAGACGGACCGTGGCTACGGATACGGGCCTATCTGTAGCCACGGTCCGTTTTTTTTCATCTCTATTGTTCTTTTGCTCCCCTGTCTATAGTATATTTTTGTTATAGTGTGGATAGCAGATGTAGTGTATTTTACAATTAATTTCAATAACAAAATGCTTAGACTAGTCGCACGAGTATTAACAACAAACAAAGCCACCACATTCGCTCTCAGAGGCAAGAAATTACCACATTAATCGAAGAAAATGGAAGAGAGAAAAATTACCCACCACCACCATTAGAAAATAACTGGACTAAAACAATCTTATGATTATTTTCTTATTACCCACCATTGCTCTTATTAAAATAACCATTGCCCACATTTGTCCTATGTTGATTGTATTTTATTAAAATAGTAGCCGCGCATTCTAACTGATAATTTTAGTTACTTTTCATGATAAGATGTCAATAGTAGCCACGCAAATGTACGGTAGGTTAACTAGTAAGAACTGTAGGATCACTACAACTTGTATGGCATGATACGTAACTATTACAACTGGCTTCCATTGCAAAACGAAAGGATCTCCTAAACATGGTATTTTTAAGTTTTTATTTCTAATCGTGCTAATTATTTTCTAAACAGCTATATTGACTTTTATATTAATTTTATGTTTCAACATTTCTATAAATTCACCTCAACATTTGTTAAAATAATGTTAGGATTTTCATAAAAATTATATTAGTATCTAAAATATTGACACAGTACAAACAAATGTTGACATAGTTGAAAATGTGGGTCGATTTAAAATTTGTGAATCTGCCCGTGTAAAAGCATGAATCTAGTCGTCATGCTTAACCAAAAGTAAAAAGTAAATGAGGAAGATATCGTATAATCTAGACTACGCATTCAATATTAACTGCAACATAAAGATCTGTACGTGCGTACTCAAATGTAGTTATCCCTTGCACCTAACACTGACATTGCTGGAAAACATTTGTTTACAGTTCTAGATAAGTTTTCCCTTATTATCTACATCTCTGCAACACTTCAGTACTATGGGTGTGTTCGTTTCCTGGGGTCTAAATTTTAGAGCTGACACATCAAAAAGAATGTTATTATTTAAAAGTATTAAATAAAGTTTAATTATAAAACAAATTACAGGTCCCTAGACTAATTTACGAGACGAATCTAATGAGGTTAATTAAGTCGTGATTAGAAGACGGTTACTGTAGCATCACTTTAGCAAAATATAGATTAATTAAGCTCATTAGATTCATCTCGAAAATTAGCACCAATCTGTCAATAGGGTTTTGTCATTAAATTGATCGAAATATTCATAAATAATAAGATTCTCTTTGATATGACAGTGCTAAATTTTAGAGGGGAGTAAAGGAACAGAGCCTATATAAGAATTGTGTTGCGTGGCGTGTCTTCAATAGAGAGCTAGGATTCCACTCCTGCAAACTACAGTCACGAGCTCCATCCGTCTTTGAACTCTTGATTTGTCTTCATATGGATGGTGGCCTTCTTTTTATTTTCTACTCGCTCTTGATGCATGCAAATGTTGTGGCAGGTACAATACTATTTTGTCCTTTACGCATGGGAATAGTTGTTCACCATACACGTCAATCTCTCTCTCTCTCTCTAAATACCCAGCCTATCGACAAATGTAGACAGAACCCAGTAAAATTTGCATCCAATAGTTTCCAAACGAATATAGCGTTTCTTTCATCTGGGCACATCAAAACTCCATGCGCAGAGTGATATCGATTTTTAGTCGTTTGTCTATTGTACACCTGGACGGATTTGTTGTTTATACAGTTTTACAAATGCATGAGTCTATTTTGTTCCTTCAGGATAAATACCCAGCATATCGACAAATGTAGACAGTGCCCAGTAAAATTTGCATCCAATAGTTTCCAAACAAATACAACCTTTCCTTCATCAGACACATCAAAACTCCGTGCACAGATTGATACACTAGTAGAATAATGCTCTATAGCGGCAAGCTAAAAAGGGCCTCGGTGACGGACGCATTAAATGCCCCTGAGGCGGTGTCATTAATTACATATAAAATTAGCCGCGGTCGTTACGCGACTGCCCGTCGGGGCGCATTAGTCTAATAAGACGCCAGTGGCCGTCTAGGAACCGCGACTAGCGCCGTTATCCTAATAACAAAAGAAGGCGGGCCTCTAGTAGGACCCGTCCTAGACACCGCCGTCCCCGTCTCGCCGCCGCGCGCCGTGCATGTCCTACCGCCTCACGCGGCGCGTGCTGCAGCACGAGTGCCTGACGGAGGAGGAACTTGGGCGGCCGTCGCAGCCGTAGCCGGAGCCGCCGCCGTAGTCGGAGCCGTTGCCGGAGCCGAGCCACCGCGCGTGGGGGCACCGTCGCCCGAGGAGCCGCCGCTTGAGCTGCTGTCTCCCGAGGAGCTGGACTTTTCGCCGGAGGAGTCGTCGCCTGAGCCATGCGAGGGTCCTCCATGGTCGCCGCCTTCGAGCTCCCGCTAGATCCGGTCGGTGGCGGAGGAGCCGGAGCGGTCGGATGAGGCGGCGTCGGCCGAGCGCCGGGCGAGGCGTTTGCGAGGACCAACGCCCACCGGCCCCGGGAGCGATAGTTGCTCCTGAACCGTCCCAAGCGGCGGCGACCCATGGCTGGTGCCGGAGGCGAGGAGGCGGACCGAGAGAAGAGAGGAAGAGTGGCGGCGCCACCCCTACCCTAACCCTACCTAACCATAGAGGTGGCGGTGCGGCACGGGTAAGTGAGGCGGTGAGGCGCTGCACCCCCCCCCGACCTATTTATAGGAGCGTGCGTCGGCTGCAGCGGGCCTGCCTGTCAAGCCCCCTAGCTAATTGTGCTACGGGCCTTAGCTGCGGAACCGACGGGGTCCGCAAGCTGTCACGCGCTCCTTAGCCGCGGGCCTTGGGCCACGTTGCCACGGGCCTGCTATGTCCACGACTATTTTCCAACCTTTGTCGCGGACACAGCTTTGTAAAGCCGATTAGCGGCGGACGCGTCACGGGACCGCCACCGTGGCAAAAACGGCATCCACCGCTATAGAGCTTTATTCTAGTAGTGATTTCAATTTTTTGGTGTCAGTCTATTGTACACCTAGACGGATCTGTTGTTTATACAATTTCACAAATGCATGAATCTATTTCGTTCCTTCACTGGAGAAACGACTAATTAACCACATCTCGTTCTCTAGCATGATGGCCAAGGTGTGAAACAGCAACGTCCCGTTACTCCAGGTCGGATCTGCTTACACCTTGCAGCTTAAAAGGCTCTTAAGACTTTCCTCACAATCAACACTAGTCTTTTCTGCGAACTTTTGTCCTCACTATTGCATACCCGAGAAGGAATTCTCGGTCGGTCACCTATCTCTAAATTGCTCCAAGTCAAGCACGCTTCACCTCGGAGTTCTTTTAAAGCCGAGCTTCCGGAAAAGAAGATGTAACTTGTTAACATGAGTATTCTTTCAATCCTGTTAAGCCCCGACGAGGACGTTACACACTCAGCCCCTTGGAAGACCGATGTCCTCGTCGATCAACCCTATGCGAGGAACTTCCTGTCTTGGCCACGTCCTTGTGTCCACTGCCAGCACATGTGCGATGGCGTGCGACACTACCAGCCATGCACATCACACTTGCACACGTGAAACACACGCGCCCGTGAAACCGTGAGAATCAGCTACGATACCATCCGCAACGTCCAGCCACTCCGGGCCCGCACCAGCCATGCACACCACACTTGCACACGTGCAACACATGCGCCCGTGAAACCATGAGAATCAGCTCCGATGCCATCCGTAACCTCCAGCCACTCTGGGCTGGCCCGCTTACACCTCGCAGGTTAATAGGCTCTCAAGACTTGCCCGACAGATCAACACCACAGCTGGGCCCACTTAGACCTCGCAGGTTAATATGCTCGCAAGACTTACCCCACAGATCAACACTAGTGCACACCCGGAAAGGACTTCCCGGTCGGTCACCTATCCCTAAATTGCTCCAAGCCAAGCACGCTTAACCTTACTTCTTTTAGAGATGAGCTTCCGAAAAAGAAGTCGCAACTTGTTGACATGAGTATTCTATCAATCCTATTAAGCCATGGGCCAGAATGTTACACAATAGGCTCTCAAGACTTACCCTTAGACCACCACTAGTCTTTTTTGCGCGCTATTGTCCTTACTAGTGCCCACCCGGAAGGGCTTCCCGGTCGGTCACCTATACCTAAATTGCTCCAAACCAAGTACGTTTAACCTGAAAGTTATTTTAGAGACGAGCTTCTGAAAAAGAAGTTGCAACTTGTTGACATGAGTATTCTATCAATCCTATTAAGCCCTAGGCCAGGATGTTATAGAAACCCTTTGCCCTAGCAAGCGCAGTTGCGCAATCTATCAGAGCGATTTACCAGCGTGCACCATTTGCAGCCATGTACATGCCCACTATTGGTTTCTTTTGGGATATCTCTTCAATGGCCGGTTTCATTTATCCTCCAGTGTCAAAGTCCAAATAAACCGGGCATTGAAGAAATTTCCCAGATGAAACCAATAGTGCCATGTACAAGAAATGATGCATCCCATATGTTTCTTCCTTCCTTTCTATCTTCTGGAAATATTGAGAAGGAAAAAACTAGGTGTAATTTGTGTTATGGATTTTTCGGTCTAATATTTTTAATGGAATTAGTAGGTAATTATTTGTTTGAGTTAGGGATATTTTTGTTTAATTATTTTGTAGTGATAGTGGTGGGGTTTTTCTTTATTTTTTCCGTTTAATTTCTAGGCATCCAGAGGAACATAGTACCTTCATTTCTTACTCAAATATATATACTTATATTTTCACGAGAATTTCTAGGCACCGATATGGAATGTAGTGGCTTCAACTGTTACTCAAATATATATGCTCATATTTTTTTTGTCTTGTACTTAAGCAAAAAAAATTATCTTGCTTTGTCTGGGATATGTCTTCTGATGATATATATAGACTGCTCTGCTGTTGAGATGATTTTTGAATGTTTGTACTGCAGGAAGACCTGTACTATCCGCATACATTTGTCCAGGATGTATTATGGGCCACTCTTCATAAGTTTGTTGAACCAGTATTGTTGCGATGGCCTGGAAACAAACTGAGGGACAAAGCTTTAAGCACTGCCATGCAGCACATTCACTGTGAAGACGACAGCACGCGATACATCTGCATTGGTCCAGTGAACAAGGTAATTGAATCACTAAACAGAAGAGAACCTGATATTTTCTCTTGAATCAAAAGTACAATACGTGTCAAGAGTTTTCACTGGTCCAATTATTGAATTCCAACTAGTATCGCAGCTTACTATATAGGGACTTATTCTTAATATTGGAACCTTAGAATTCGATTGGTAAAACGTTTGTACTTGGCCACAACACAAGCGAGGCTTGGGAAATGATAGCCAGCACGTTAAAAAGGCTTCAGTGCTTCAGCGTGGCGTGCCTCCGTACATTTCTTGGCCATATGGCCTTTGCACATTTTCATTTCCACTAGTTTGTTTGTTTGGCCTTCTTTGCACTGGATCCTAGCTGTCATCATTCTTCAGGATATTTGGATGCATACCATCGTTTCTGCTGAGCTTTTATATATCTGTGAGCTAGGCCCTGACCAATGGATTTGGACATACATATCACTGACTTTAATTAAATTTCTCTGCAATTGGTGTCATATATATAATTATTCCTTCCTTTAAGAGCAGTTTTTATATACCAACGGCTGCCGATAATCCGTTTTTGAGGTAATCCTATTCAAGTAATATAAATTTGGTAGAGAATATCCACATTGGATATACTTTTACACAATTGGAAAAAGTCAATTTTACACCCTCAACTGTTCACTTTGTCCATTCTCCACCTTAAACAAAATCAGGGCTCAATTTACACTCACAAGCAATTTCAGTTGGTGCAATATACCCCTAATGGATTTTTTTTATTTCTCCGCATACAAGTAGAATTTTATTATCACGTTTAACATGATAATAGTTGTCACAACCAACAATATATAAAAAACAGTAATTATTTTTTCTATACTCTTTGCACACACTACGTCAGGTCAACTGTCTAGTAACACATTTAATAAGTGATCTAGGTTGCTCTGTTACTAGAGCAAATTTTGTTGTAACGCATTTATGTGTTACTCCGTGTGAGAAAATGTGAAATAAGAAAATCAAATTGTAACACATATATCTGTTACTACTTGTAAGTAAAAGTGATACAAGTAAAATTTGTTGTAACACACACAAAACATATGTGATACATGAAAAGACTATCATAACACATATATGTGTTACTATTTGACAAAATTGTTACACTTGTAGCTAAAAAAACAATACTAAATGTAAAAATTATGTGTTTTCTAGGAATTGGACTCTGGTGGTATACCACCCAAGCTAAGACATAGTTGTGACTTTCGTCACTATTTATTCAGTTTGTAACATGATGGAATATAAGTAAAGGCTATTTTAACACATATATGTGTTACTTTCTGCAAGCGAGTGTTACTATAATGACATAATACATAATTTAAAATATAAGCTCAAGTGTCATACTTAAGGTTTGACTGCATCACCACCTATATAATATGAAGTTGAGTCTCCTATTAGCAAGCACAACTTATAATATGTTGATATATCGCCGTAGTTTGGACTCAATAGTTGTGTGTTTATTGTTATTCGAGAAATATTTTGGATCATCGCACATCTAGAGTTTAGGGACTTTATGAATTAGCACATAAGTTTTGGTTCCTCGTAACATTATTTTGTGTTGCAAGGAGATTATTCTTGTAACACTCACACAATCTTTGTAACACTATCCATTTAACATGAATTTTTGGTTACTGTAATCACTTTTTGTAACACATAATTATGGGATGAAAACTATATGTTACACATACTTGTAACACATAATTTTGTGTTCCTATAAAATATTTTGTAACACATCATTCTATGTGTTAGAAGAATATGTTACAATATCCTTGTTTTGTAGTAGTGGCATTCTAATAGTAATTAATTATATAAATATTAGAAGAATAATAATCTAATATATTGTTTTGTTAACATTTTTTTCTGTTACCTATCATCGTGCAAAATATATATATGACATTAGGAAAATATATCCAAGTTGATGTGAATTTGTAACTCTTGGAACATACTATCTCATATGAAATGACTGTTGGTAAGTTTGATATGAAAAAGTATGTTAGTTATCTTCATAACATATAAAATTATATGTGTCCCTATCAATCCGAATTATGGAGTTATTCGATTTATCTTTGTATTTAATAAACATCTGATTCCTATATTCGCATCTGGACTGTATCCATATTTATATTTATATTCATTTTACAATATCAATACAAATGCAACTGAGGCATCATTAGACTCATTCGATTTGTTTCCACCCTTAGTTTTACGGTAACTTGCTAATTGCATGAATAATTAAATAATTTACATTATTTCTATGAGATGACCAAGAGATGAACGCTAACCTAACAATATTGTAAGACTAATGATGGATTAAATTATAAAAATAGGGTTTGATTACTAATTTTTATTTATATTTTGAAAAAATAATTATAGTCTATCACTTTCACGATATTACCCTCAATATGATAAAATAATGGTCAGACATTGTGGATTTCCCAAGTCAGACTGGACCGTTGGATCAAACTGATGATTAATTGTCATTTATTATTTTGTACCAAAAAACTGCTGGCCTTTTATTAAAATGACATGGCTTATTGTTTGAAGGAAAATATGTGTGTCTTTTCTTTTTCAATTAAACTTCTGTACTTGTATAGTGACATGAAACTTACAACCACTTGTCAGTTGTTGCAACACATAATCATGGTAAATAGAACTCTAAATCGATTACCCACTACTATAAATATGTGGTTCATTCTTCTCCTTTCGTTCACATGAAATAACTATACTATCCACTTATATTACTCGGTGATTCAATATCCCTATTCCTCAATCAATTTAGAATAGTTGACATCTGTTGTGTCAACAATCTCAATCCATGTATTCTTTGAGCTCTTAGTATTTGGACCCTTTATCAATATTGGTTGTGTACTCTTTGAGCTTTAGTATTTGGACCCTTCATCAATTTTTGTTGTGTATGATAGTTGGCACGGTCACGTAAAGTTCCAATGTTTGTGTAACGTCCCGCCACTCCGGGCCGGGCCCGCTTACCCCTGGCAGCTTAATAGGCCCTCAAGATTTCCCCACGGACCAACAATAGTCTTTTCTGCGCACTTTGTCCTCACTCATGCACATCCGGGAATCACTTTCTGGTCGGTCACCCATCCCTAAATTGCTCCAAGCCAAACACGCTTAACCTTAGAGTTCTTTAGAGATGAGCTTCCGGAAAAGAAGTTGCAACTTGTTGACATGAGTATTCTATCAATCCTATTAAACCCTGGCCCAGGATGTTACACACTCACCCCCTTAGAAGACCGACGTCCTTGTCGGTCAACCCCGAGCTAGGAACTTCCTCTCTTGGCCACGTCCGTGTGTCCACTGCCGGCGCATATGCCATGCTGTGTGACCACTCCGGGCCCACACCAGCCACGCATATCATGCCTGCACACGTGCAACACACGCGCCCGTGAAACCGCGAGAGTCGGCTCTGATACCATATGTAACGTCCCGCGACTCCGGACCGAGCCCGCTTACACCTGGCAGCTTAATAGACCCTCAAGATGTCCCCACGGACCAACAGTAGTCTTTTTACGTACTTTGTCCTCACTCATGCACACCCAGGAATCACTTCCTGGTCGGTCACCCATCCCTAAATTGCTCCAAGCCAAGCACGCTTAACCTTAGAGTTCTTTAGAGATGAGCTTCCGGAAAAGAAGTTGCAATGAGTATTTTATCAATCCTGTTAAACCCTGGGCCAGGATGTTACAGTTTGGTTCCACCATTGGTGTTAATTTGCACGTGAACATATCATAAGGGCATGACATAATAATATACTTGACTAATATTTCTATTTTTGCTGTTCTTCTAATTGCTTCGTTGGTTTTCAAAAAACTGAGAAGGCATTGAATATGCTTGCGTGTTGGATTGAAGATCCAAACTCAGAAGCATTTAAACATCATATTCCAAGAATTTATGACTTCTTGTGGCTTGCTGAAGATGGCATGAAGATGCAGGTAAATATTTAATATCAATACAACCATATCAGCATTTACACCTACTGTCTCATTGGTAAATCGTTTGGCATATTGAGTCAGTGGTTATGATTATTAACTTGAAACAATCCAGCCTCAAATATCCCACTGCAGAGATGTCTGGCTCGTGACTAATTAGTATTCCTTTTGTATTTTGCTTTCACAATAAGTGATTAACCAATCTCCCCACTGTAGGGGCATAATGGCAGCCAATTATGGGACACAGCCTACACAGTTGAAGCCATTTTGACTACCGGCCTTATTGAAGAGTTTGGTCCAACTCTCAAACGAGCGCATGCCTTTGTTAAAAAATCACAGGTACCAGCATGCCCCTTTTGACGGTTCTAATTTATTTCTATATAACATGGCTATCAAATTGTTGTCTATATAAGACGGCTGTTCACTTATTAGTAGACCTGAAGACGAACTTCTTTTATAACAATGAAAGATTCTAGAAAACTCCCCTGGAGAGTACCGCCACATGTCTAAAGGTGGGTGGCCATTTTCTACCGCTGATCAAGGTTGGCCAGTATCGGACTGCACTGCTTTAGGACTAAAGGTGAATGTTGGCCCACTGACGTCATGTGCAAGAACAGTTTGCATGTTTCATATGAATATGGTTTAGTTCCATTCTTAGGCTTTGAAGTGCCAATATTTCCAAAAATCTACAGTATAATTGCAAGGGCATCATTTTACCTTCAGGCCTCTCTATTTTTATCAAGGATTTCGCCAGAAATTGTTGGGGAGCCACTGGAAGCTGACAGACTTCATCACGCTGCGAATTATCTGATTTCTTTGGTGGTAAGCTTATCTGACTTTATTAGCCTTGTCTTGCATGAATCGTAGTTCTTCACAGTTGTTCTTTAAAATGTTCAATATATAACTAAAATGGATCTAGTTCTGCCGGTAAATTTGGGGGCACCACTGCCTGGGGTCGAGCTTTTAATAGACTGATCCATGGACTGATTCCTAAGGTACTGTTTACACAAACACTGCATATTACTCCTCTATTTTTATTGTTGACGTTAAGACAAGGAAGCTAGTTCATTTTTGAACTAGAATTCACCTAACGTCAACAAAAGAAAAATGGACGGAGTACAACAATAGACCAAATATTATATATAAAACCAACTTTTTTATATATATCAGAGTTTAAATACAACGGGAATAAAGCAGAATTCAGAAGATAGTTAAAAATGTGGAAGTGATACAGTGAAAGCAACATCTAAGTAATTATAACTTGATCGATACTTGCACGGTGATTAATCTGAGCCCATACAGCTTATCACGTAGCCAAACACAATCACTACGGTGAGCGAGACTCCTATAGCCAAAAGACAAATATTGTGGCAAGCAAGACACCCAGTGAGATGCTCAGTTTTTAGGTGATACGGAAGGATAATAACAAGTACATAGTAGTGTAAGCATTACATGGAAAACAATAATGCATACGCCCTATGCAACTAATACTAAACAAGACTGACCCGTCTCAAAGACATGTGAAGTCGAGAGATGTGGCTGATTTTATTGGTCCAAAGTAGCAACTAAGCAGTGAATCCCTACATTCAGTATTTTAAGCAAGTTATAATTTGTACAAAAATGGAAATGCCAGCATATGTGTCATATAAATTATCATTATAAAACCAGCAATATTATCATCATAAATTCTCTTCTTACTACGATGCGACTTACTAAACAAGTAGTACTCTTTATAGCGAGGGATGATGATTTAAATGATTTTACACGAGCTGGGAAAACCAAAAGCACACAACATATATGTGCCCCTCCAAGACCGTACACCGCATGTTGGACTATTAGGATACTCACTTTACTAATTCCCACATAAGTAGCATGCACTCAGTACGTTGCAATCCTCATTTAACATAGGCGAAGCTACCACCGTCATGACCCCTGCCTTGTAACTCAAAATGTCATCGCTGCCTCGACTCCGTAATTAATTGTCACACGTTCAACAAAAATATGTATTATCCTGTTGTTCTTAATTTAAACACAACAAGTATTATACTATGCTACCTGGATTAGTATACCACAAAAAACAGTGGATATTTAATGGAACCATGTACGTGGAGTTTCAAACAACACATAAATATAATGCACATTTTAGCCTAGCCATGTATTAAGTGATATACCGAAATGAAACATTTCAAATAAGGTGGGGTACACATGGGCTAACCTTGCGCACCTGTTGGTAGCTTCAATTGCTGAGTCTTATCAATAGACATATCCTTCTGATATCCTTTCCCTGCAATACAACATTTGATATATTGAAACACTATGTCAATGATATTGAATGGACCAAAATGCGATAACATGATGATACACAATTAATTGAATAGCTTGACAGGAGTAAACTTATTCTAATGATCTGTTGAATAGAGGAAATTTAACTAAATGTCGCTAGAAGTAAGTTATTAAATATAAAGCAATTTATTTCACTCCAAAAGATTTAATTATTTTCTGGACATGATAGTTTAATGACGATAGATACATGCAAGCACCACTAGAATAAGACTATAGTGGCGAATGCTATTTTTACAACAGTTGCAGGCATCTCGAAAAATGCTACTATTTTCGCGCACAGGCAGCCGACCGCTACTAAAATTCCAAAACAGTAGCAGTCATACACTGGCCGCTACTACCACAAAAAAATAGTAGTGGACTTGATGACATCAGCAAAAAATAGTAGCGGTCTGATGACATCAGCGTTGCCCGCTGCTAAAAATAAATCCATTCTAACCCTTTATTTCAAATCAACGGTCCAGATGCACCCTACGGTAACCCATATATATATATCTTATACATGACCAGAATGAAACAGATCTATTACTTCTGTCCCATTGAAATTATCGCTATTGATTTTTAGAAATCAACTCTAACCATTCCAATTATTTAAACAATTTGTGAATATTAGCATCTTTGTTTTAGTATTGATACAAAATATTTGAATAAAATGAATGGCGAAAGTTGATTTGGAAAAGTCAAGAACGACTCTTTGAATGTATTGTAACCAAAAACTTATGTCCTCTCTCATCTGGTGGATCACATGCTATCCTGTGTGGGGTATGTAATGTTCTCAAGAACATTTTTTTGAAAAAAAAAATGTATAGTCCATGACATTGCAAAGTGCAAAACGGGCCTTGGTTCCAACCCATTTTTTACATTTATGTCCCAACTCAGCCTACTCGGGACTTGCTTCAACCTCCGAGCAAAGCACCTTCGTTCTCTCTCGACCACCGTTGGTGTCAACACGAGCTCACATCGACACGCCACTGAATGTCCAAAACATATAAAAAAACAGCAAAAACAAAGTGTTTATCGTCTAGCCTATTACACCCCTCACTGAAACATGAAAATACTATGGCTTTGTGGAAATAGAAACTGTGTACTGATGGTTGGAAGAGTCCGATTGTAATTTCAACACTTAAAAAAGTTGAAATGTGATCGATCGGACACCAAAGAAAACCAATGAAGGCAAACAGCTTACCAGGTTAAACCAAAGCAACACCAAAAATTGCAATGATGACCCCTAGAAACTTATTTCAAGGAGTAGAGAAGATTATGGGTGTCTGATTTGAATCAAAGTTGAACTGTATGGATGTAGGGATGTCGACGTACGGCAGAAATTTTGACATGAAAGATTTCATCGAACTTATTAACGAGTATATAAATGGTTATTTTGCTCCAATAGTTGCCCCAAAATTCTGAGGTGAAGAGGGGAATACGTAGAAGACAACTTGTGCAAATTCGATCTTGTTTAAATTTGCAAATTCCCAAAATAAGTTTAAAATTTAAATTCCAGGAATTATTTGGGGCATTCATCGAATGAGAAAAATTATAGGATTCTGGCTAGATTTTTATTTTGTAAGTACTACGAGATATGTTTTTTATCATATCAAGTTCTATTGAACAATTTGAGTTGCTTGACAACTAGCATCAATCTGGTTTGAATTCAAATTCAAAAAAAATTGAATTGAGGTTTACAGTTGGCTTCGGACTTGAATTAGCCAGAGAAGGCTGCTAAAACTGCTAGTACTAGACACCATGGATGTCACGTAGGGGGGGGGGTTCACCGCCTCGTGAGCTGTTTCGCCTTTCAGCTGTTCTGTTGAAGCAGCAGCAAGATCTGGTGGCCATCAGCAGCATCTGGCCGGCAGAGGATGCAGAGGCTTTTAGTATGGAGGAGGTAAGGATTTGTGAGGTTGAGATCTGGAGGAGATAGCGAAAGATAAGGACCCTGAGAAGTTGAATCAATCCAACAGTAACTCTTAACACATGCCCTATTTTTACATATCATGAGCTGTAAATTAGTTATCAGGTAAATGGCACATATAATCAACTAGCACAAGGCTCAACGCGTAGTGATTGTGATGCTTTGATGCCTCAGTAGCACTTCTAGGTCCAGGCGTCCATCTCTTATTAATGAAAACCCGATTTCATGGCAGCAATCATCTCTTTCCATCAAGGTGACGCCCGCAAACTTTGGTTGCTCAATTCAGCTTATCTCACGCTCATTCCCAAGAAGGCTGATGCTTTGTCGCCCAAGGATTATAGGCCGATTAGCCTAATTCATAGTTTTGCTAAGCTAGTCGCTAAAATC
Organism: Chloris gayana; assembly: GCA_031894775.1. NCBI lineage: Eukaryota > Viridiplantae > Streptophyta > Magnoliopsida > Poales > Poaceae > Chloris > Chloris gayana. The sequence continues at coordinate 485,261 of JAUNZO010004298.1, forward strand.
CTTGCGAACAGACTTGCCCCTTGTTTGGATGATCTAGTTGCAGCAAATCAAAGTGCTTTTGTTCGGGGAGATGCATTCATGACAATTATATGTTGGTTCAGCATACTATCAAGCTCCTACACAAAAGGAAGATCCCGAGTATTTTTCTCAAGCTAGATATTTCAAAGGCTTTCGACTCGGTATCTTGGCCTTTCCTTCTTGAGACCCTCACTCATTTGGGATTTGGGCCCCGTTGGAGGAACATGATCTCTAATTTGCTCCGGTTTGCCTCAACCCGTATTTTGGTGAATGGACAGCCGGGTGATGAAATTCGACACCAACGGGGCTTCGCCAAGGTGACCCGCTGTCCCCTATGCTTTTTATTTTGGTCATGGACGTCTTGAACAGCATGTTTTGCAAGGCAAGTTCGCTCGGACTTCTTCACCCGCTTGCTGACCGGGCGGCCGATCAACACATTTCTCTTTATGCGGATGATGTTGCCCTATTCATTCGTCCAACTCCGGAAGAAATGGACCTGACCATGCTGATCCTTAACAAGTTCGGTGAGGCCACGGGGCTGTTTACTAATTTGCAGAAAAGTTGTGTCATCCCCATCCAATGTGAAGAGCAAGAGCTGCTGCAAATTGAACATTCCCTCCCTTGCACCAAGGCCGAGTTCCCTAGTACCTACTTGGGACTGCCGATATCAAACAAAAGATTTCGCAAGTCTAATCTGCTGCCATGGATTGAAAAGCTGAGCGATAAACTTCCCGGGTGGAAGGCTTCTCTCATGAATTTGGCCGGGCGAGTCACTTGGGTCCGCTTTGTTTTGACAGCAATCCCGATTTATGTCATGATTGCCCTCAATATGCCTAAATGGTTCATCAAGGCCGTTAACAAGATACGGCGGGCTTTCTTGTGGAAAGGGCGAGAGCAGGTCAATGGGGGTTCATGTCTTGTTGCATGGGAAAAGGTACAACGTCCTTTGGACCTTGGCGGCCTAGGTGTCTTAAACCTGGAATACATGGGTTGGTCTCTTCAAATGCGATGGCTGTGGTTTATGAAGAATGGATCAAACCGACCTTGGAAGGGTCTTGAGATTAGCATCCACCCAAACGCCGAGGCTTTGTTTGACATTGCTATATCTACTCAAGTTGGCAGCGGTTCCTCCACTCGTTTTTGGATGGATCGGTGGTTCATGGGCTGCCGCATCAGTGATCTAGCTCCGGAAGCGGTAGCCGCCGTCCCACCAAATATTAGAGCAAGTCGCACGGTGGAAGATGCTTTGAGGAATCGATCCTGGCCCACTGATATTCAGGGAGGACTCTCTATGGTTGGCTGGTATGATTATTTTCATTTATGGGATGCTTTGAATGAGCTGACCCTAAATGATAGTGATGACCAGCATTTTTGGAGGTTGGACAACTCCGGAAAATTTTCATCTAAATCGGCCTACCGTGCTTTCTTTAATGGTGCGACTACATTTGAACCATGGAAGCTGATTTGGAAGTCATGGGTGCCAGGTAAATGAAAAGCTTTCTTATGGCTTGCTGTCCACAACCGATGTTGGACAGCGGATCGTCTAGAAAAAGAGGGCTTCCCCACCCAGCGGTTTGCCCCCTTTGTAATCAAGAGTCAGAGACAGCCCAGCACATGCTCACCTCTTGTGTGTTTGCAAGAGATTTTTGGTTTCGAGTACTCTCCTTGAAAGGTTTTGGGAATTTGGCCCCATCTCATCGTGATTCCCGTTTTGCCTCTTGGTGGAAGAAAGTGAGCCCAAGGGTGGCCAAAGGAAAGCGCAAGGGCTTTAATTCCATGGTTATTTTAGGGGCTTGGCTCCTTTGGAAACTTCGGAATGCTTGTGTTTTCAATGGTGACAGCCCGAACATGAACGGCTTGATCAAGCAATTCGAAGATGAGCTCCACCTTTGGAGTCTGGCCGGTGCAAAAGGGGTGATAGCCCTTGGTCAGGTGACTGCCTAAGTCGTCTAGTGGTGTGTATCTAGGTCAGGTCTTGCCTCCGTGGTTTATTTCTAAGAACGCGATTTTATCGATGTAATCAGCCCCTCACAGCTCGGTCCGGAGTGAGGTGGTGCAGCTTGTAAGGGACCGTTTTTCTCTCTTTTAATACAATGATACGCAGCTCTCCTGCGTATTCGAGAAAAAAAAAGAAATATATGGGGACAGTTCCTCCTCGCCACCATCTGATATTTTAGGCGCATAGTATGCTTACTTTGAATGTTAGAAATAAACTCATTATCGGCATAATTTTTTTAAAATGTAATTATAAAATTTTCACTTACGTACTTTTATCCTATATGCAATATCGATATAAAATTCAAATTTAATATTAAACAGGGCAATGTCTCATATGTTTGTACTGATGAACAGAACGATAATGGTGGCTTTGCATCCTATGAACGCACGAGGTCTTATGCATGGCTGGAGGTTAGCAATGAACTTCAGGATTCTCTTTTTTCCAACTATTGTGCCTCCCTAAGCCAGCGAGCTGGTAAACCAGAGAGAGAGAGAGGTAGATTCCATCCAGTTGACAGTTTGGTGTGTATAAATCGAAAGCAAATGATATATACAACTTCGATTTCATACTGTCATATAGACAAAGAATATATGACAGTACTTTTGCAGAAAGACAAAAAAATACACAGCAGCAAGCACAAATACTTCTGTACTGGTGCTAACATGGCTTGGTAGATATAACACCAGATATATACAAAATAAAAATAGGTTATCCATAGTCTAGAATCATGCTATGCCATGGAAGGTAGGGTAACCAACAAGGAGAGATATCATTGTATCACTGTTAGAACATACATTTACCAGTATGAATTAATTTATTTGTACTTAATGAGTAAATATTATCATAAAATGTGAACCAAATGAAAACGATGCTTAATATATTTCTTAAAGATTATAGATAGTATTAATCAGGGGCTAAGGTAGATTGTTCCATCGGTGTGACGGGTGGAACTACATGCTGTAACATCTTTTTGGGTCTCTGATTATATGATTGCATTTTTTTTAGAAGGGTCCTATCATGCTATTGTTGACTATTCATGCTTTATTGGAATATCCAGCTTATAAATCCTTCCGAGACTTTCGGGGACATAATGATTGATTACCCGTAAGTTCTGATAATTCTTAAAATACTAAACCTTACTTTACTATGCCATATGAATAATATATATATATATATATGCAAAAAAACAAATTTGCAGGCATGTGGAATGTACATCCGAAGCAATTCAGGCTCTTGCAGTATTCAGAAAATTCTACCCAGCACATCGGTCGAAAGAGGTCAACAACTGTATCAGCAATGCAGCTAATTTCATTGAGAGTACTCAAAGAAGCGATGGCTCATGGTCAGCATTTGAACTACATGCACGAGAAAACTGTAGGCGTGTTAAATTAAGAGCATGACTTGGGCTATACATTTAACGTTTCTACATTTATTTGTCCCAAAAGGTATGGCTCTTGGGCTATTTGTTTCACCAACGGCACATGGCATGGAGTTAGGGGATTAGTTTGTGCTGGTAGAACGTTCAAGAACAGTCCTGCAATAAGAAAGGCATGTGACTTTCTGTTGTCGAAAGAGCTTCCTTCTGGGGGATGGGGAGAAAGCTATTTGTCATGTCAACACAAGGTTAAGTTCCGTTACTCTATAGATTTATATGTAATAACATACTTTCTTGCTACCAGTATCGTCAATATACCTGTAATCATGTATATAATCAGGTGTACACCAATCTTGGCAGCAATCAACCTCATGCAGTGAATACTAGTTGGGCTATGCTAGCCCTGATTGAAGCAGGACAGGTCTCATTTCTAGTTATAACGAACAGACTGTTTGTCTCTATTTTGACACAGTGCACATTCACAAACGGTTTTTGGTCTTGTTAGCACAGGTCGAACGGGATCCAACACCTCTTCATAGAGCTGCGAAGATTTTGATCAACATGCAATTACAGGATGGTGAATTTCCCCAACAGGTATGTCGTATTGGATATGTTTGCTATAAATTGAAACGAGATGCTATAAAATGATACGAGACCAAGGAGTTTGCCCTGACAAGAATAGTTGCATGAGGCTCCCTGTCTAAAACATGCCCTCTTGACGGCATGTTTTAGACGGGGAGCCTCATGTGACTACCGAGGGCATGCTTTTAGACTGGTGGGAGCCTCTTCCTGTTAGTGGTGACACCAAATCATATGTTGGTTGAGTTCATAGTAGTAGAGCCTAGACATGTCAGGAAAGGTGGCATCATTAGCTTGAAGGAATGTTTTTTGTCTAGATATCTTCGGCAAGCATATGCATCAGTTATCAGTAGTATCGATCCTGTTGGGTGGTTCCTCATACTTTACCTCTGAGATATGTATAGGATGGTGGCAGTAGGGTGGACTAGATATGGGGGTAGAAAGTGTGTGCAATGGATGATGCGAACAAGAAAGTTGTGGATGATCGGAGGTTGTTTTCATCTAGTTTTTTTTTTTGTACGGGGAGTTGTGTATTACTTGCTTCTCTATGTCGTGTTCTTGATAGATTTGATAGCATTGAGCCTCCAACCACTATTGAAAACTGTAGTTTTTACTACACCATTAGATTACAAGTTTGTGTTGGTTCTCTTAGCGTACCACAGAGTTACTAAAATAGTAAACTCAAAAGATGGCATAATTGGATTGAGTTCCATGCGAAATAATAAATATTTGTCAAAACCTAGGTGAAGAATACAGATTTGGGCCCTCCAATAAAGACAACGGTTATGAGACTTTTTTCCAGCATAAGGAATGATTATCCAATATATATTACACTATAAGAAAACGGTACTATAGCCACGCCTCTCAAAACCCAGTAGCGATGGCAACCAAAATGGGTCGTGGCTACAGGTAGGAGAAGAAACCAACCGTGGCTATAGTGCCCTCTCTAGCCACGGTTGAAGAAGTAAACCGTGGCTATTGAGGCCTTTAACAATAGCCACAGTTCACTTCTTCAACGGTGGCTATTGAGGCCACTATAGCCACGGTTGAAGAAGCCAACCGTGGCTATAGTGGGCGAAGCGCATCACAGGCTCACTCCCCTATATAAATCAACCAAACCCTAACCCTCGCTGCCCTCCTCACTTCCTCTCTCCAGCCGCCGCCTCCTCACTATCTCTCTCTCTCTCTCCACCAACCGGCCACGCGCCTACCTCCTCCGCCATTGGCCGACCTCCCCGAACGCTCCTGCTCCCCGGCCCGCGTGCCCTCCTCCGTCGGCCTCCGTGCACGGTGCTCCACCAACCACCGCCGCTTTCCACCGTCCGGTCGGATCCGGCGCCGGCGAGGCCGGAGCCATAGCGCGTGGGGCCGGGAGGATGGGCATCGACCTTTTCTCTATGGTGGGGTCCCTCCTCCTCCCTCTCTCGATGACCGACGCCCTCCCCGGCGGTCGGCTCTCCGGCGACCACGAGCGGCGACAAGGGCAATCAGATCCGGGCCGACCCCTCACCGACGGGCCATGAGCTACGGCGGGACGGTAAGATCCGGGGCCACCCCTCTCTAGCGGGCCATGGGCGACGGCGAGGCAGTCGGATCCGAGGCCGGCCCCTTTTGGCGGGCCATGGGCGGCAGCGAGGCAGCCGGATCCGGGGCCGCCCCTCTCCGGCGGCCGGGTGGCGGCAAAGGGCACCAGATTTGCTATCTCCCCCTCTCATGTTCTGGCGGCGCGTGGAGGCTCCATAGAGGGCAGCGCAGATGAGACCGGAATGGGCAGGCTGGTGGGTCACGCAGGCCCGTTCGGCCCGTCCAGGCTTTTTTTTTTTAATTTCCACTGTAGCAGCAGTTGAAGACTTCAACCGTGGCTACCGTTGCAGCACTATAGACACGGTGGACATTGTCAACCGTGGCTATAGTGACACACTATAGTCACGATTGGCCTTGTTTGCGAGGCTACAGATAAACATAGCCACTGTTGGGTTGACCCGCGGCTATAGAGGTCTCCCAACCGTGGCTATAGTGCTTTATTGTTATTGTGTTACTTTATGTGATAGCCTTTGTAACAAATGTTCTGATCATATGAATTATTGTCTCGTGGTGTTTCCTATCAATGTTTATGAATGTCGCAAACCTGGCCGATCTTACTCTAGTTAGACATGTAGACAAGAAATTTCCAAAAAGAATAAATAATGAAAAAATAGAGCATCAGCATAAGATTTGCCTTGAATTTTCAAGTATTCGCCGGTAAATTTAGTGTTTTCTTGTGGTTATTTTATGTTTGTTGTTGTTTTCACCATGATTAATACTACCTAACTCGTACGCACCGTGTGCAACACAGGAGATTATTGGAGTCTTCAACAAAAATTGCATGATCAGTTACTCCCAATACAGAAACATCTTCCCTGTGTGGGCTCTTGGAGAGTACCGTTCCCGGGTCCTGATTCCAGGCCTGAAATAGGTAGCTTTTGTTTGTTCCATTGGAGCACATACGCATGGGGGCTTGTGTTGCTTCATGCAAAAGTACCGCAGTCTGGATCTTGATTGACAATCACTCTAGTCAGTTTTGTTCAGTTGATGATTCACAAAACATGTACCTTCTTCTTTGGGTGACAGGAATGTTTGAGAAAATTCTACATGCCTGATATTTATCTCCTACAAAATTCTGATATTGCTGCCACTATCCAATTCGTAAGAATAAGTCAGTAGATCACCGTGTATCTATGGTCTCAAAATGTGTATTTCTAGGATTATGTTGTAAAGTCTTGCAGCAAGGCACAGGGTATCACCTACTACTAGTAATGAGTACACCCCTCCAGTACCATCAACATATTTGAGGCTCATCGGAAATTGGATATATAAAGTATATATTTTTCTGCTTGCAATGCCCAACTCCGAACCAAAGTTATTTCTCTGGATGTCATGACAACAATGACATATTATTTATTTGGTTTGCATGTTTCAGAAAACCATAACTCAATAAACCGAAATTTAAAAGTTCTGCAGCAAGGCGCCGGCTATCACCTAATCTACCTATATATAAAAGATGCAACCCACTAAGAGTCATTCAATGCTATTTCTCTAGCTCCATGTTGCGCCACAGATCTCCAACCCACTAAGAGTCATTCAATGTTATTTCTCTAGATCCACGTTGCGCCACATCATCTCAAATAATTTTAAACATTAGATAAAAATTGAATGTTGACGATTAGGAGCTATTTTGAACTTTTCAAATCTCTGTCACGTCATCTAGAAAGTTAGCACTCCCGGTTACCACCTCTGACTCTTATCTATCCATCCATGTATCAATATTCTCATGTCACTTCATGTTATCTGATCACCACAAATTAAGGTAGAGAACTACCCACCTTTTGTTTCTATATCTTTTCCGTTTCTATTTACTTTCTTTTCTAGATGTTTGTGAAGTGTTTTTTCTTCATATTATATGATGTGCCGCGGCAACGTGCGGGGTATCATCTAGTACTGGTAAAGAGTACACCCCATCAGTACCGTCAATATAATTGCGGCTCATACGAGACGGTGTATATATAAAGTATATTGTGTACATAAGGCAATAACGGTGGGATGTTTAGAATATTTGAATTTTAAGTGCATATCACAATGAGCTTGTGTAGATAATTATGTTGAGGAAAAAAATCACACAATTACCCACTAGGCTGAAATATAAATCATTGCATTGACTTCTCTCGATCCATGCACATAGGCTATCTCCTTTTTTCGGGCGAATGAACAGAGTATAGACTCAGATACTCATGCATATACACGAATTCTCAGCCCTATAACATATGAACACACACGAGTTCCCAAAAATTTTAAAAACATACTTAAGAATTCAAACTTTGTACGTGGATGACACACGGACCCATAAAGTTCTATATATTCATTCACTAGTAACACTATAACAATAACTCACTGTGGCCACGTAGCCAAAACCCTATAGCCACGGCAAGCAAAATCGACCGTGGCTATAGTGTCCTGATCATGCCAAAAATTGGATATCTATTAGTCTTGGATAGCCTTGACTACGACTCCAATCGCTACGAAGATATCGTGAGCGTTATAAATTGGTAAGTATAGACGTACAATTAAATAGCGATAATTTCATGCAATAATACCCTTTTCTCAATACTGTAGTGCTTATTTGAACTACGTAAAGAACCCGAAGGTGGCACGTTATAGAATTCGGAAACAAATATACTTTCGTCATAAATTTCCGGTAAGACATACGTCACACACATCTAATTTTTTTATGCTGCTATCATTGAAATAGAGTGATGTTTTTTACTTCACTCTATTTAACAGTGCATTAAGCAAGTAAAAGATAGTGTGCATTGTGGATACTACGCATGTGCGTATTCGAGCTCCGCTGCATCCTACTTGAATGTCATCACCCATGAGACCACCGAGGAGGTACGCTAAGATTGCATCTGTTTAATTTACATTCTTTCTGTTTTTTTTGTCTATCATGTACCAACTTTTATGTATTTATTGACAGCGAATAAAAAGTCTAAAAAAGGCAATGATAGCGGACAGAAAGATATTGAATGAAATATCCAAGAATGGATTCCCGACGGCGCGAAAGCATCTAAGTACAAATGACATGTACTATATTATCGCTAGGATGTGCCGTTTCTTGCTTAGGGAGGTCATCAGTCCTCGTGGTCGGTTCTTTGACGAGCAAAGTGAAGTGACGAAGGAGCATCGGGCACTTTTCGAGTGGTGCGGCTCGAAACGACCGTACGAGCCCGATGTTGTTGAAGATTCGTATAGTGTAGACTTAGTTTGAAAAAACATTGTGATGTTCACATTATTAAACTTTTGTTGGATTTTGTTAATATTTGTAAATATTTGTAAATATTTGTAAATATTAATGTGATGTAATACTTTAATATTAATGTGATGTAATTATGGTTAATGTTATGTAATTGTAATTTATTATTTCTAATGCGTATTTATTTTTTTATTGTTAAAAAAGTAAATAGCCACGGTTCACTATGCCAACCATAGCTATAGTGGTGTCTACTATAGCCACGGTTGGTTTACCGAACCGTGGCTATAGTATTCTACTATAGCCATGGTTTATATTTCGAACCGTGGCTATAGTGTCCTTCTATAGCCACGGTTGGCTATGTTAACCGTGGCTATAGTACGCCACTATAGCCACGGTTGACATAGTGAACCGTGGCTATAGTTGCGTACTATAGCCACGGGTGTTCTGTTTTCCGAGGCTACAGATGGTTTTCTGTAGTCTCAGTAAACATAGCCACGGTTGGGGCTGACCGTGGCTATAGATCCCCCCAACCGTGGCTATAGTGAGTTTCTGCTATAGTGTAAATAGAATAATTTTTCTAGAGAGCAGTGTAAAAAGTCAGTTTTCTTTAGAGGACACTAATAAACATTGGATAAAACAGGCCAAATTCTCTCCGGCACAGATCGGTGTCACTATAACAATGAAGCATTACAGCCACGGTTGAAAGACCACTATAGTCACGGGTCAACCCAACCGTGGCAATGTTTGCGAGGCTACAAATATTTTTTAGCCTCGTAAATAAGGTCACTCGTGGCTACAAGGTGCAACTAATGACACAGTTGACATTGCAAACCACCACTATTGAGTCACACAAAAGCGGCAGTTGGCAATGCCAACCGTAGCTACAGTTCAACTAAACAAAGAACAAAACGGCAGGGCCACCACTATTCGACAGAGCTTCGTCGCCATCGGCCCCGCGTACTGCTGCCACCAGCATGGAGGAGGGCACTGCGCGGATCCGGCCGCCGCTCGCCGCCGCTGCTCGCGTGGAAGAGGGGACCGCATGGATCTAGCCCCGACTGCCAGCAACGTGGAGAAGATGGGGACGCGCAGATCCGGCCCCTACCGCCACCGCCGTGGAGGAGATGGTGCGGGACGAGGTGGGTGCATGAATCTGGCAATCGTGTGCTACCGCTGCTTGCGTGGAGGAGGGGCCCACGCGGATCCAGCCCCCACCGTCGCCGGCGTGGAGGTGAAGGGGAGGTAGGAGGTTCTGCCGCACCTCCGCTGTGGGGTAGGGAGGAGGGGTCTGCCACACACCATTAGTGTGTGGTGGTGAGGGGTGGGGGGGGGGTCGCCGCCGGTGTGGGGTGGGGAGGAGGGGTCCACCGCGCGTCGTTGGTGTGACGTGGCAAAAATCGCTCGACAAAGATATGTTTGCCAAGTGTTTTTCCTTGACACTCGGCAAACATGCCATGTCATCAATCCTCCATCCGCCCTTCTCTCTCTTCCTATTGGCCCATTCCTCCCAGCCAGATCACCCTTTCTCTCTCTCCCTTATCCTTTAATTCTCCCCCGCGTCTCTCCCTAACTCTCTCGTTCGTCTCTCTCCCGTCGCGTAGGCCACCGCCCGCCGGCAGGCCATCCTCCGGCGGCACCTCCACGGCGTGCGCGCGAGCCGACCCCTCCCCTATCCTCTCACTGCCCGGCCGGCCTCCCCTCTCCTCCCCCTCCACTCACCCCTCACCTCCGAAGGCGGGAGCGGTGGTGGGGCGAGGCGTGACGGCGGCCTGTGGCCTGCATGGTGGCAGCGAGGCGACGGCGGCTCTAGGCAGCAGCCTACGGCACGGGCGACGTGATGGCGGTGTGGCGGCGGCGGATCTAGACGGGCCGGCATGGTAGTGGTCAAACGGCGAAGGATCTAAGTGGGCCGGCATGGTGGCGGTGAGGCGACGACAGCGGATCTAGGCAACGGCGTGCGGCGCGGTGGCGACGGCCAGGGCAGGGCAGCGGCTGCAAGGCGAGGCGACGACCTACGACGCAGTTTCGGCAGGCCTGGTCGGCGCGGTGGTGGGGCCGACATGGCCCACCTCCGATTTTATTTTCCCAAAAAATGAAAGCCGAGTGTTAAAATCAGCACTCGGCAAACCTTTGCCGAGTGTCCGAGATAATGCCCTCGGCATACTCCCTTTGCTGATAAGACCTATGCCGAGACCTGTTTGCCGAGTGTGGCACTCGGCAAAGGCTTTGCCGAGTGCAAACAGCGATTCTCCCGTAGTGACTGGCCGCAAGGGTAGATCTCTCAACCTCTAAGGTTGAGGTGCCTCACGTCGACCACTGAGATGAAAGCAAAGCACTGAACCCTCAGAATTCCATTTAATAAGGACAGAGATAGAAACTTACCTCCCCATTAATCACGTGTTCGTATTGTAAATCATGTCCGAACCGACATCTAATTGAAGGATGGAGGGACTACATCATTATGCATCCAACATATGTCTATTGTGGCGAGACCTCATCACAAAAGACTGGATTTCAGGTTGTGTTATTTCCTTTGCGCTGACATATATATGTCTTGAGTCATTAAAAAAAATCATCGGCTGATGCAATAATTTTTTAATTTTCCACGTGTTTATGATATTTTTTCAGTTGAATTTATCTATACCACACATACAGAGGATAGGATAAAATATACTTTATTCCCTCCAAGTATGGTTGAAGTCCATACGGCCCATTAAACTATTGTTTTGTTTGTTTTACACCTCTTGTTGGTTTTACTTCTTTAATCGGTGTTTTAATCCTAAATTTCCAATAGAGTACAGCTATAGGTCCAACCCGAATATCCTACTCATGTACAACTCAATCTATTATAGAAACTAGATATTATCATTTGGAAACTTTAAACACTTAGTTACCATATATCCATCCAGTCAGGCCATGATTACGCTAGGATTCTCGTGTCAATCTCACACATGTATTGTCTGATGTGGCAAAGAAAGGTCCCAACTTCAGGCGGGGGCCTGCAGGACAGCTTCTCAATGGATGCCGCTCCGTTAGGCGTATATAGGATTTGCATATAGGCTGGTTTTCCATTTACATGCTTGTAATGTAACGATTCCCTCTATGCTTATTCCCAAGAAAAGGCCCGGTGTCGTGGATCACTTCATACGTGTTTTTCACAAGAAAGATTTCCTAATCCAAATCTATGTCGTACGGGGGTTTAGTAGACTAGTAGTGTCCTTGTTCAGTTCCAACAAATGGAGGCCATTATTGTATACAGGGCCAAGACGCCGAGGTGGTGTGAATTTCCGACCCGATCATGCCTGAATCTACTACGGGGCACGAGTCGGCGGCGTCCCATTGGGCCGACCTCCCGTTCGACCTCCTCCGCGACGTGTCGGTCCGCCTCAACACCCACACGAGTTACGTTCGGTTCCATGCCGTCTGCAAGCTATGGCGCGACGGGCTGCCGCCGCCACAGAGGCGCCCCACGTTCCTGCCATGGTTGCTCTCGCCGAGGACGCTTCCGGCCACCGGAAGGCTCGCTGCGTATTCTCCTCCAGGTTCAATCGTCGCCACAGCTCCAGAGAAATTGAGATTACCGTTCGAGATAGGGGATGGGTCACCAGCTCCGACGACGGCACGGCAGCATTGCTACTCCCCTCAATCCCCAAGGACTCTGCCAGCGGAGTGCTCGTCGGCGACGACCCTCTCACCACAACCGCAGCTGTCCTCGCTGACCTGGCCGTGCCCCCTTCCCCGATGAGATGAACGAGCCATGGCTCAAGTTTGCGTCCGGCATTGTCTACAGCGACGGCACCACCTTCCTACACGGCTTCGTTCGCATCGGTTGGACCTCTTACGCGAACTCCTACGGGGCCCTTCTCCATCCTGGAAGCGCAGGGTGGATGGTCCAGCAAACAAGTCATCACCTAAGCCTCAGTAGCGTCAGGGAGAATAACAGCTGGTGCTTTTCGTACCACAATGGAATGATCGTGCGATGCCGGGGCGGTACTGGCACATCAAGCCCGCGGTCGGTAATCATGTCCCCGATGGAGACCTCCTCATGGAGGATGAACCCGGCAAGACCGTTCCGACCAGCTACCTCGTCGAGTCTCACGGCGAGTTGCTTTGGGTATGGGTTCAATTGACCGAGAGTTCCTACCGCAAACGCCATTCCTACTACGGACATCTCAACGACCTTGCGATCGCGTGGTCGGTGTCAATCTACGCACTGGAGGATGCGGACGGCAGCGGTGAACCCAAGTGGGTCAAGAGGGATGGAAAGAGCTTTGCCGACCGAGTCTTCTTCCTGGGCCGGCCAAGTAGCTTTGCCGTGGACGCCGCACCCCTTAGGATGAGTGGCGATGGGTGTGCCTACTTTGTTGACAGGAGGCAAGTCTGTGGTGGAGTGTGCAGCAATCCACCGGTTACGCAGTGCTGCATCTTCCGGTACAGTTTCCGTGGCAACAAGTCCGAATTGGTGGAGACGCTTCCTGCCCAATGGACCGACCAGGCATGCATGTGGGTCACGCCCCAACCAGTAATTGCTTCTAATGAGAGATAGTTCCCCGAATGATAAAAGTTAGTGAAAAATAGATAATTTTTAAGATACATATGTTGATGTTTTGTCTTCATTCAATTGGATACGAGTTGCATATTCCTCGGGAAAGGATAACAGATTTAGCCTGCTGTTGGTCCATACTATGGCCAAGTCATTTTCAACCTTTAAGATAGCAAATTTTTAGGAAAAGTCCATTTTTCTACCCGAACAATTCAGTTTGTCCAACTTAGTACCCGAACAAAATCTTAGCTCACTTTACTACCTCAAACAATTTAAGTGGGTGCAATTTACTCCCTTATGCATTTTGTCTTTTTTATTTTTCATTGTATGCTTTAAGTGAATTGTTCAGGATAGTACAATGAACTTTTCCCTTCTTATAATAAAATACTGGTTATTAGATTGGTTAAGAAAGAGATTGTACTAAAGAGCAAGGACATAATTATATATGGGTTTGTGTAGTTTTCCATATAAGTGGAAATTTGTATTGCATCCGATTAGATTTTCCACCCTTTTGGATCCTGGTGCATCCATTCAAAATTTTCATTGACTTGTCGAAAAAAAATGTTCTTTGAACAACCGATAATAGTCCATCTAAGAACCAGCTGTTCCTGTACACTTTCATTGTTACAATCAAATATAGTTTTATTTTTCTACCAGTATATTTGCATTGCTCCAAAAAATTTTACTCAAGCAAATGTAAAAGTCTTGTCGACTCAAAACAAGCCGATCTAGTATGGGTGGCCCACGCATTTGAGTGGCGGGCTGAATTATTGATTCAAAAAAATTTATTAGCGGAGCATTCATAATAAATAACAAAAATAATTGAGAGGCCACCTAGTTTAGAAGTTCATTTCGGAGTGTTGCCGGAGTTTGTTTTTCTTATCAAAACTCCTAAAATTTTGGATAAGAAGGTTATTTAAGGGCATTGCTGGAGTTGCTCTTAGAATCATATATAGAAAAATTTATATTAGCAGTGGTGGTAGTTCGCTGGATGGATGTCGAGGTTGCATGGTTGCCAAGCCACCGTGGTGGTTGCTAATAAGGGCATCTTCTCCGGTGGGTTAGGGCATCCACAATGGTTTAGACAGCTGTCGTCCGTGAATACCTCGATTACCACGTACATATAGTAAAAGAGACAGTTTATACAGTGCTGAGTCTATTAGGTTGTCTGTAAGTTAATTAATTCGATTATAAACTTATCAGTCATTAGATCAAGCACACAAAACTTATCAGTCTAATGCGAGGTCTACAGCACATGCTCGGACGTCGTTTCCGCCTAGGAGCAGGGGACGATGGCGTCCTCTCGTGAGGCGACGCGGGCACTGTCGTTCCGTAGAGACAGGGGCGATTCTGCAAATTAGCCATTACAGAGATGGGATCAAGAGACCTGTTATACATGTCCTTATCTAATGATGGAGTTCGAGGGGTGTGATGTGGGTGGACACGGGAGTGATAGGGCCTCTGTGAAGCCTGGTTGATTGGCACGCCCTACATGTAAATTGAAATCAATCTCCATATCAACGGCCATTGTACTGATGCAAATGCCGGAACACACACTACTTCTATTGTTCGGGGAAAAAACGAAGGCAATTACAAGTCAACGCTCCATATGCAATGTGACACACAGAAGGATAAAAAGACTGTACTATTATTTGGAAAAAATCATTGGAAACTAAAAACTTTTGTTCTCTCTCTCTGTCCCACTCTCTCTCTCTCTCTCCAAACAAAAAAACAAATGATTGCCTTGATCAATTTCTTCAAAAATTCTGGAGAAACAAACAAAAGAAAAGCAAAAGAAGACATAAACAAAAAAGAGAACCGTTGAATGTGAATATTAGTTCCTTTGTCCTAGTTTATTTGGCATTCCCGCTTTCTACTAGATTTATTGAACATTCTCGATTGTCTGTCCAGGTTCATTAAACATTTTATGAATTTGGACACTCTAAAACACCTCCAGAATGGCAAATGAACTGGGACGGAGGGAGTAGAAGTGAGCAAAATAAGTTAACATGGGTCTTACAAGAAAATGATTTCAACCGCACAAACATATAAATATTATCTGCATATACCAGCAACATCAAAGAAGGTATATGGTCATATTCAATATTTTTAAAAACTAAATTCGCCAAAAACAATATCGGAACCAGTTCAACTAAATTATTTGCCCCATACTGAAGAATTTGCATGAGCACATGGCAGCGTTCCTTCATTTTTTCTGCAATTGCCGGCCGGTCTATCTTTCACCAGTGATTCGGATTGCAGCTCTTAGTGACATTCGGGGTTGCATGCGGGGCAGTGGGCTTTGCAGTCTTCCTTCGTCTGGTAGCAGTTGTTCTCCAGATCAGGTGTATTGACGCAACAAAAGCATATATCCTTATCAGGTATATCGCTGCAGTGCACGGCGGCACAGAATTTCAGGAAGAGCTTGCTTCCGTCCATTGATGTGGAGTTCATCAAGCCAGGGACCGTGTAACCCTCCTCTGATAGCCCTCGGCGACCTGCTGCGTGTATAGATCATTAAAAGCTATGTATCTATAAAAAAATATTGACGGCGTGAAAACAATCTGACAACGTTACTTACACAGTGCAGGGGATAACAGGCATCCAAAGACAACGGCGAACAACGTCGTGGTCGCCATGTCCATCAGGCCGGTTTTCTTCATCTTAGATCCTTGGACTAGACTTCGGAGAAATAGTCAAAGCCTTGGGCTCCCCATCCAATATTATTATATATTATATATAGACACACAAACAAAGGGTACCATAGAACCGCCCGTTTTTCTTTGGTAAAAACAGGGTCGAATCTTCTCTGCTCAGAATTATTTAAGAATGGTAAATGATTTTAGCCAGGCTGCAGCGCTCCATCCATGAAATCGTGGACTTACCTCACTAAGATAGGCAAGATTTCACATTCCTTCCATTTCAAACTGCACATCTTCCACAAAATATGGAAGTATACCTGTAGAAGATTTCATCCAACCTAATGTGAATAAATTTATACTGCGTTTAGGGAAACAAAACATTGAGGAAGTACAGGAAATTTGTAAAAAATATACAGTTAACTATATGCATGCCATATAAAGGAAGGAATTAAGAGTAGCGTGATCAGGTTGGCCACCCTGTGATAAAAGTAACCATATGGAAAATACTAATTGCTAATATAGAACAAAATCTATAGTTAGTGTACTACAATGAAGCATTTTATTTTTGTGAATTCAACATAGTAGAGACATAGACACAAGTTACATACATGAACGAGTATTCACCCCTATGAAAACACGTGCACACATCTACCCTTATGAGTGCCTTTGAAAGACAGTCGGCTTAACCTTAAGATTCACGAAGACGGTGATAACAAATATTATTGGAGAAATGTACAGGAGTCCTTCTAAAAATATTTATCCATATTATAATAAAAAAGTGTATAAAACAAAACAAAATATATATAGCAAAGTATTATTATGGACCATGATCCAAAATAATTACATAAATGGGCTGGCCGGTAGGGTTGTAGCCTTGTAGGCTTATAGCATTAGGTGGTGTATTTTTGTGGGCCGAACATATTATCGGATAATCCTATTATGAGCATCGGATAATCCATTTATAATTATCGGAAATATCCGTCGGACTTTATATGTTTTGTACTTCATATATTCACATGCAAAGATCCAGAATGCCATTATCAAATTTATATCACAGTCAGTACTCAAATTTAATTCAAAAGTTTGCAGAGATTTTGCAATTTTGTTGATTAATTTTTTTGCACACATTTCTATCCCACTTTATTTTTACACAAGAGTAGAAGTTTTGTGATTGCAAGCCGTGACCATTTGACTTACTATAAAATAGCAATTCAAGTCTATATAATAATCCAAGTTTTCCCTGTCCTTATTCAAATCATTTTAATACCCATTATTCATTCATTCTTCAAGTGTGCAATCTTTACGCATTTAGGTCTTCCACATAATTTAAAGAGAGTTGTTCCACTTCATCTCATCACCAAATGAAAGTCAAATTCAGTTATGGTTATGCATGCTAATTTTGAAAAAAAAATTCTGTATAACCCTTTGATTTTCAGCATTTCGAATTAAAAAGAATCATGTGTTAATATCATTTATACAATACCACAGCATCGCGCGGGGTACCAGCTAGTTGGAATAAGGAGCACGGCCAAGTTCATTAACCGCGAAAAATGCTGCCCACCGGAGAGCATAAGGCATCAAGGGAAGCCATGTATGAAGAGGATCGCATTCTACCAGAGTGGGTGACTTTGGGCTGTACATGCATACATGCGTATATTAAATCGATTCGCGGTTTGCGATGAATGGCCTATGACCCAAGGAGCACATTCTGGCTCCTCATGGTGGGCGGTGATCCGTCCGCTTTCGTCGTGGAATGGCGCCGCGGCGGATGCATGGGAGAAGCTTACTGGCTCACCCGCATATGCCTCCTTGCTGGTTTGGGGTAATCTCGACATGGCCCCCTACGGAAAGAGCTGATGAAGGTGTCTGTGCGTGTGCAGATGCCATTGCCAGCGAGGTCGAGGAGCCTGATCGAACGCATCAACCTACGCAATAATGAGGCGGTGCGGCAAACATCTTTGTGGAAGCTGCACGTTGAAGCTTGAGGACGATGAAGGATTGTATGTTGGATTGGCGATGGTTGACGGTTTGCTGAGTTTGCCCATTCTTTTTCATTTTTAGGGACTTAGTTGGCCGAGTTGTCTCGAGTTTGTGTGGCTTCACACGGCAACATGGGCGTGTGTACATAGTTCGCAATGCAGATGAGCAAACCAACGAAGCCCTTGCCATCCAAATTAAGGAGTTCATGGTCAGCATCATCCGTACATAGTGCGTAGCGCACTAGTAGAATCGAGCTCTACAGTAGCGGACTAAAAGTGGCCATAGTGACGGAATCAATTTCCGTCACTGGGCCCTGACACTGTGAGGGAGAATGACAGTAGCGGATAAGAGACCGCGGCTATGTAAAACGGTAGTAGCGGGACAAAAGCCCGTAACTATTTTATTTACAGGAAAAAATTAAAAAAAAAAAGAATCCTCGCCGACGATCCGTGCGCCGGCGGCCGGATCCAGCTGCCACTTCTATTTTTAAAGAAGGGAGGAGACAAGGCCGGAATCCAATCAATTAATCATCACATTCAGCCCGACTCCTTCCACCTACAGACAAATAGTTCCTCTCTCAAGAAAAAGTCCATGACGTACCCGCGGAAGCCTTCCCAGAGATCTGCAGATCATGATGCCTGAACTTCTATCCTCACGTTGGGTCGACCTATCTTTGGAACTCCTCGACGCCATTTTGCGCTGCCTCCACACCTACCCGTGGAGATTTTACATACATGTTTGAAGATGTTATTGAAGTTGGTAACATGGTAACCTGTGAACTTTCCCCTATTTATTAATCCTCTGCATCTAGGCGAGGCATCACAAAACTATCGCGATGCTACAATCGTAACCTGCCTGGTTAACACTTATCTCACACTCAGTTACTACAATCGCATAGAGGGCGTCCATTCTTTAGTACTGTTGAGGCACACATTGATGTTGGAGCTAGAGTCATCGGGTTCTGTGTTCTGTGTCGCTGGAAAAGAGGTGAATTTCGAGTTCCGCCCCAAGATACAACAATGCTCCATGATCAAGATCAAGTATAGGCCGAATGAGAAGAATATCACAGAAGTCAAAATGAAGCCCCCAAAGAGAACCTCGTCAAGTCCATGTTAGCACTCCTTAAAGAAGAAAATCCTACACTCCAGAAGAAACCAACAATTGTGAAACCGAGGTAGAGGGCAGATAAATAACCCCGGAGATCGGAAAAGACTCCCACCACACAGTGAAGCCAAAAACAAAGCAAATATGGAGAGTCAAGAAGGTACAGTCAACCATGTCCACTTCTCCAAGACATGGCCCGTCACCATTGAGCTGAACATAAACACGGAGAAAGTCCCGTTCATTGGACTTTAAAAAGACGGACCCTCACTGGGAGGAAAAATTGATATGTATCTCATATTTGTTTTCCAATTTGCATATTTGATTTTTCCATCGTTCGGTTTTCCCCAATTTGCATTTGCATGCATCATGTTTGATTTTTCCAAACCGCCATTTGCATGTCGAATTTATTTTCGACCCCTTTGCATTTTTCTGAAAATTTGATTGTTTGGATATATCTTTTTTAGAACAATTTTTCTCGAGCAATTTTCCAAATCGAACTTTGGTAAAAACACATTGCAAAATATTATGAAGGACAGGGGGATAGGCATGGGCCAAGGCATGGCCCGAAAAGCCCGGTGTATTCTTCCAGTCCACGAAAATTTCGGCCAAGTGGGCCTGCCCCTCTCCCCTACACGGCCCAGTCCATCATTTAATGGTGAAAGTGAAACCCTAGCCTAGCCGTCCGCAGCCACTGCCTTGCGCGCCCGCGGCCACCGTCCACAGCTCCGCCTTCTCCTCCCCGCGCGCCGCCGGCCAAGCTCGCCTCAGGCTGACTCCGGACGGCTCCTCCTCGCGCGGCCGGCCTCGCCGCGGCGCCAGCCTTTCACCTCCAGCCTTGCGCCGGCCTCCCCGCGCAGAAGCCTTCTCCGATTTCTGCAGGTGATGCCACCTAAACCGCTCTCCTCGCTCCGGGACTGGGCCGACCTCCCTGTGGAACTCCTCGACGACATATTCACTACGGGAAAACTGTTGTTTGCCGAGTGTCCGAGACACTCGGCAAACACTCAAAACTCTCGGCACAATGTTTGCCGAGTGCCGCACTCGGCAAAGGCCTATCAGCATAGGTCTGATCGGCAAAGGCTCTTTGCCGAGTGCCTTCCATCGGGCACTCGGCATAGCCTTTGCCGAGTGCTAAAGTGCACACTCGGTAAACAATCTCTAAAAAAATAAAAAAAGAAACAACAAGCCGGTGTCGGTGGTGGCCCCACCACACTTGGATCCACCACGCCGCCGTCGGCCCTGCACCACCGCCGTGATGGACGCTCGGGCCTCGGGTTGCCGTCTCCTCCACTCGGGCCGACGATGGATGTCGCCGCCGCGCCGTGGTGGATGTCGCCGCCGCCGCGCCGTGGTGGATGTCGTTGCCGCGCTGGCCGCCTCCCTCGCCTAGATCCACGCTGCCGCGCCGTGGTGGATGTCGTCGCCGCGCTGGCCGCCTCCCTCGCCTAGATCCACGCCGCCGCGCTCGGGAGACGTCGCGCCGCCGCGCCCGCCGCCTCCCGACCCTAGATCTGCGCCGCCGCGCTCGGGAGAGGCCGCGCCCTCCACGTAGAGGAAGCCGCCTACCCGCCGGGGCCCGGTGTGGGGGCCGCCGCCCCTACCGCCACCGCTCGACCGCCGGCCGGGGATCGCCGCCGCCGCAACTGCGGCCGCCGCGCACCCGCTGAGGTGTGGAGAGAGAAGGGGATGGAGGGGCCACGGCATGGAGAGAGAGAGAGGAAGGGGAGGGAGGGGCAGCGGCGAGCCGCGGCATGGAGAGAGAGAGGAAACGGAGGGAGGCGCCACTGCCGGTGCGGCATGGAGAGAGAGAGGAAGGAAAGGGAGGGCCGCGGGCCGCGGCGTGGAAAGAGAGAGGGGGGATTGTGTGCGGTGGAGAGAGAGAGAGGAAGCCTTATCCGATGGGAGGGGGTGCAGCCAATAGGAGCTGTCCTTTTTAGATCGACGGATTGGTGACATGGATTGTTGCCGAGTGTCCAGCAAAACACTCGGCAAACAGGCACTTTGCCGAGTGTTTTGTATGGCACTCGGCAAAAAAAAAAAACACTATATCATTCAAAAAAAATTAAAAATTACTAAATAAATTTGAAACAGAATCAAATTTTGGTATGGCATAATTTGTATGATCTATTACCTATACAAAATTATTTGGGGGTCAAAATAAAACTCGTCCGTCAATTTGACTCCAAATTTTAATAACTCATTATCAACTCTAAGGTTCTTCTTTAGAGATTATTCGTTTTGTAAGCAATATGCGTGATAACTTTTACGAAACATTCTCTACTTTTTATCATAGCTTCTACCTATGATACCATAGCGTCACAACAAATATTATGATATTCTGACTTTATTTGATTTTTCTAGAATTTAAAAACCAGTCACACATACATTAGCGGTCATATTTCTGAAAAAATATATGTCAAATTTCTTTTTCTTTTATGGGTAAGATCCTAAATTGGGCTAAATATCATGAATATAATTTTTATACTGATTTTATTTTATTATTTGAAACACTTGTAGTTCAAATTTGACTTTATTCTAAAAATTGCTTGAAATGTAATTAATTAACTAAATATAGCAAATAAAGACAAAAATATACAAAATTTTAACATGAAGTAACACATGTTGTATGTTGAGAGTAGAAAAAGTTTTGAAGTAAGAAAAGAAAAAAAAATTTTGCCGAGTGTCAAGCAATACACTCAGCAAACTCTTAACTTTGCCGAGTGCCAAAAATAATACACTCGGCAAACAATCTTTGCCGAGTGTTTTCATTTTTGACACTCGGCAAACAGCATTTGCCGAATGTCTTTTTTATGCCGAGTGTTTTATCGTTGACACTCGGCAAATGCGTTGTTTGCCGAGTGCCCGCAATAAAACTCTCGGCAAACCACGGAACACTCGGCATAGTTGGGTTTTCCCGTAGTGATTGCGCCGCCTCCACACCTACCCCGATTCCATCTCCTTCCGCACCGTCTGCAAGCCCTGGCGCCGCACGCCCTGCCGCCGCACAACCACCCGTTGCTGCCACTGCTGCTCTCTCCACGCGACCTCACCGGCCACCACCGCACGGCGCGCTGCGTCTTCTCCTCGAAATCGACACGCGTTCAACACCGGAGATGGGTGATCCGGGAGGACGACGGCACGGTGGCCTCGGTCCTCACCAGCGACCCCTTCCCCGGGTCCGCGGTCCCCACCCCGCTACTGCCCTTCTCCAACGCCGACGAGAAAAATTGGTGGGCAGACCGCGCCGTCGGTTTAGTTTCCGAAGACGGCACCGTTGTTCTGTGCCTCACTGATCCGGTGAACAGATTCAGTCTGCCATCGTTCAGTGCGTGCCTTCTTCAACCGCGCGCCGCGGTGTGGACGTCGCTGCGGAAGGCCATGAGCATCGAGCCTTATGAAAGGGATCGCTTCTGCGTCGCATATCACGACGGCAAGATCGTGCTGGCCTGCGGTGAGCGTGCTCGGTGCATCACCGCCACCGAGTCAGCAGTCCTCGCCGGAGCGGACCACGCGTGGTTCACAGCAGCGCCTTGGAGCAAATGTGCCGAGGATTCTCGGTGCAGCTACGTTCTGGAGTCCCAAGGCGAGCTGCTGTGGGTCTTGGTCCGGGTCAGGTGCGCCAACTACAGGTGCAGGGACCATTCTGAATTGGACCGCCTTGATGACGGCAGCCGGATGGCGATCGGCCTGGTTGTGTCGGTGTACTCTCTGCAGGTGAGAGAAGGCATCACCTACACCTACAACGAGCCGGAATGGGTGAAGAAGGACGGCCAGGACTTTGCCGATCGGATCCTGTTCCTGGGGCAGCCGACCAGCTTCGCCGTAGACGCGGGAAGGTTTGGCATGACTGGCGGGAGTGCCTACTTTGTCATCAGGAAGCTGCTCTATGGAATTTCAGATAAAGCTATGGAGCGGAATTACGTGTTCAAGTATAGCTTCCGGGACGACAAGTCGGAGCTGGTTGAGCAGCTGCCTGACAATGAGCAATGGAATGACCAGGACTGCTTTTGGCTCACACCACAACCAGTCATATCGGACTAACCTACAGCATTCCTAGGTAAGAACTTCTCTTCTAGTGCATATTTTTTATGAATCGATTTATTTTGGACTTGAGTTGTACTACTGGAATTCCTGTTGTCATCACACATCTACCTTGTCCCGCTTCCATCAACCATTAGCAGCGATACCAATTTTAGGCGCAAGTAGCAGGAGCTCTTGTGCAAGATGATGATGCAGGCCCAACCATAGAACACGCCACACGCCAGTCAGCCAGCGAATTTGTTGTGGAAGGCTAGATGCACAGCTCAGCGAGAATAAGACATTGATGAATTGACCTAAATAGATACAAACGTCAATGTTTTTTTTAAAAAATAAACCGTGATAACAGAGAATACAACGCAGCACCATCAAAAGTGGTTGTAGCTCTGGGTTTAGTACTCCTCACTTCAGGTCACTTTATTGTACAGTATTTTCATGTCATCTTCTATATTTCAGGTTCCAAAGAGAGTGCAGCAAACAAGGAGGCAGCACAAGTAGGGAGGTGGAGCAGAGTGAGGAAGACAAGCACTTGCCAGTACGTTGGATTAAGTGCACGGGAGCCTTGCCAAGGACCCTATCCAAGAACACTCATCCCGGGCGGGTGCGCCGATTGTGGAGCCGTGGATGGCACCTTTGCAGGCGTACAACTCAAGGGAAGGTGGATCCATAGTTGTACACACGATTAGCCTGGGAGAGGGAGAAGTGTGAAGATCCTTGGACACTGGGATGAGTGCAAAGGAGTGACTCAAGAGAGAGAGGAATGATACTAACATGTGCCATGCTGTTGGCGTGGCTGCTTCTCAGGTTGCTATGAGGTCTATTTAGCTTATCTTCTTTTGCATATTACAATTTTCAGATGTGCATGGAAAATTCAAACAAAAATATATATGGATAAAGTTTTAAACTGCCATCATGCAAAAATTTGAGGTGCAACTGAAACTTGTATAAAGATGAACAACAAAAAAATAAATCAGCCTGTGAACTGGTTGTGGGTGCATCCGCACTATTCACATGTGGTTTCTTTTTTTCTCTTTTCACAATTTTGATTGCACCTTAACTTTTGCATGATGGAAAATAGTAGGATGCCATATCCCTACATATTTTTGTTAAAATTTTACATACATGTTTGAAGATGCTATTGAAGTTGGTAACATGGTAACGCGTGAACTTTTCCCTATTTATTAATCCTATACATCCAGGCGACGCAGCGTGGACATCGGTTAACACTTTTTACACAATCGGTCAGCTTCGTCGCAGGATACCACCATTATTTGTGGTGGACGCAAGCTCCGTGTGAACACGACCAATATGAATCTAGCCACATGTTCTGTTGTCTCATTGGCGAGCTACTCTGGGCCATTCTTCTAGTCAAGAGAAACCTTTCTTTTTTTAAAAGTGATAGTCAAGACTCAAGAGAAACGTACAGGCGGGTGTTATGATACAGCCGGCAACCTACTGGCAATGGAACTATCTGTGTCGGTGTACGTGCTGCAGGAAGCGGGGGCAGCCGGGGAGCCACGGACCCACGGTGGTGGGTGAAGAAGGATGGCCGGAGCTTGGCTGGCCGAGTCCTGTTCCTTGGGCTACCGAGGCCCTGTTCGTTTCCTGTCCTCTAAAAATTATATCCATCACATCAAAGAGAATCTTACTATTTAGTAGTACTTTTATTAATTTAATGACAAAACCTATGTCACGACCCCCTCTAATTTACTGAGACGAATCTAATGATCCTAATTAATCTATGTTTTGCTACAGTGATGCTACAGTAAACATCTTCTAATAACATCATAGCTATCCTCGTTGGATTCGTCTCGTAAATTAGATAGGGGATCTGCAATTAGTTTCGAGATTAGACTTTATTTAGTACTCTAAAATAATAAAATCCTCTTTGATTTGACCCCTCTAAAAATTATATACCTGGAAACGAACACACCCCGAGCAGCTACGCCGTAGACACGACCCGGTTCAACATGACGTGCGATGATGGGTGTGCCTACTTTGTCATCAAGAGCACTTTCCTAAGCCGCGACCACAAATCTGAACTCGTTGAGCATCTGCCTGGAGAATGTCAGGACGAGGCATGCTTGTGGCTCACACCTCAATTAATCTGAGCAATTTTACGGTGCACTACCATTAATAACCATTCATTGTCTTAAATCCAACGAACTAGATTGTTACTATCTAAACTTCTACCGTGATAACAAGTGATAAATTGAGGTGGTAACAGGTGGTATAGATATTTTAGGAACAAAATTATAATGCCATTTTGTAAATATGTAGACATTTAGGACTAAACAACTAATAAGAAATTAAATTAACTTCACTTAGAAGAAATAAAAATCCCTAATCGTTCATCTACATTTCTAGCTCATGTTCATCGCTTAGAAGAAATGAAAAGCTCTGCGGCCGCCACCATCTCTTGCCGCACAGGCCGCCCGTTCCCCGGCTGCCCGTGCCCCTGATGCTCACGTGCCGCTGTCGCCCCCTGCCCGTGCCGCGCCTGCTCGTCATCAGGGTCACTACTGGCAGAGGAGCCGCGCCGCCGTGGGTTGAAGGTGGTTGCATCGCGCCGAGGAGGTGGCAGCTCTAGCCGGATCCGTGTCACCGCCGTGGGAGGAGGCTCGCCAGGGAGGACGAAATCAGAGGTATGGGGGAGAGCCAGATCCCCCGTCTTCCACACTGCAAAAGGAGCTCCGCGCGAGACGTCGTGGTGCTCCGGCCGCCGGCGAACAGTAGAGACGGATCCGTGCTCCGGCCCGGCATTGACGGGGAAGGGGCCAGCTGGATCCACGCCGGCGGCGCCGTGGTCGAAGGCGACTGCGCGGATTCCTCGCTTCTCCCGTCCCGCCCCGACCCCTGATTGCAGCCATTGATTGCTGGTGAGCATACTTCAATCACGGATTGCTCGTTTCCTTGTGCGCAATCTGTTCTTTCCTCTAAGGCCTGCGCACAAATCAAAAAACTTCTCTTTGGGGTTATTCAATGATTCCAGGTTCTTGTGGCGGATTTTGCTTCTTGCGGAGTATTTTCCCCATTTCCTCTCCTTTTCTGGGGTTCGAATCCTTCAGCTGAGCCTGAACCGTCTCATGCGCTCGAGTTGAATGGCGTCTCTTGTAACGAGGATTGGTGTGGTGCCACGGCTTCAAAGCAAGATTGTTGATCCCTTGCTTCTCTTCTTTACCTGCATACTCCTAATTCATGAACATTTGGATAGAAAAATGCGTCCGGGTCTGGTTCATGAGGTTGCTGATAGCCTTCTATTGAAATGTCGTGTAGGGGAGCAGAACCGCAGTAGATAGCCTTCTCTGCCACACTTGGCTATTCCTGGAGCATTGGTTGTGGAAAAACTGTCATTAGTCAGGCACTTTCAAAGGTACTGATTTTCGACACTTGAAGATTGAAATTTGAACATTCTCCGTTCAGGCATCATCAAGTTATGTAACCTATCTGAAAGACTTGTCTCAATGGTAAATAAATGAGAACAAAATGAACTCACCAAGGAAGACTGCAATGGAAGGTGAAACACCTAGTATGTGCCCAAAACAGTACAACTGTGAAAAGTTAAGAAGCTGTAATACATATTCTTAATGTTTATAGACTAGCTGTGCAAAATTTTTTAATATGCTAGTTCTTGCCTTCTGGGGCACTTGTTATAGCACAACGAGGAAGTTTTTGAGACATTTTTCCCTTATGTGTCTGGTGAATGGCAGATTGCCTCGTTATACCCGGCTAGTTCTAGAGGTCTTTTTTTTGCAGAGCACTTGATGAATTAGATAACTCAAGCTTTCAGGGATGGCTGTTACGTGTTCAAGCTGTCAAACCCCTAAATAATGAGTTTTGAGTAAGAAAAAAATATTGTGTTGTTTCGTTCTCGTTTATTTGAGTAGCTGCACTAGTAATTTTCAGATAAAAAGCCTTAGGTTTGGGAGTCAAAGCGGTTTTGCATTTTTTGAATATGTCACAAAACAAGAGGCGCAGAACGCACTGCAAACTCTCGCTAGCACATATCTGTATGGGCGACACCTAGTAATAAATTTGATACATGACCCCAAAACTCGTGACTTTAATTCTATTCTACAACTGAATTTTAAACTGACCTCCATACCTTCACTCCAGGTGATTGAGGAGCAAAGAAAGGAGAGACATTTGAAGAATTACGTGCAAGAACCGCTGCACAGTTTGTGGACGAACACACCGATTTTCAGAGGCTGTCCAAAAAGAGAAAACAGAACAGTCTCCTGGACCAAGGCTCCTTAAATTTTCAAGGATAGTAGAGTAGTTTTCTAGGGCTGACACAAAGAAAAATTTTGAGCGTTCCGTGTAAATTTATAATTTTGTATGGGGAAACCCTCCTGTTGTGCTGTCAGGGTTGCTGAAGATTTTTGTAGTTTTGTTGAAAATGTTACAGAAAAACAATATCTGTAGATCAATGTACAAAATTCCATTGTAGAAAAGAAGAAGCAAGAATGTGTCTTATGGCCTAATAGAAAAACCTAGTAATTTATCAAGGTCTACTTGGTATATCACTCACTTTGATATACTAATTCGTCACAAGCAGGTATACTAAAATATTAATAGAAGAACGACGTTATTGTCTAGCACAGATGTATACACTTCTCATACACATCATCTCAAATCTCAAATGTAGGGTCCGATGGATGTTCTGCTTAGTATCATTTCTGCAACTTCATCTATGGAAAAAAAAGAAGTTTAAGGAATTCTATTACGACCAATTGGAGAAGTAGCTGCAATTACAACATAGCCACATCTTACATTTTGTACACAGTACACTCCTGAACAGATTAACGAAACGTCCTCTCATTCTCATCTAGACTTCTATCTCCTGTATCGTTGTCTGAATCAAAAAGAAAAGATGCAAAATCTCTTGCTAAGTACACAGATTTACAAGCTTCTTTCATGTACATTGCGTGTGGTATTCATCCCCGGGCGTAATCTTAAACCTTAGCAGCTGCGAGCTCAACTCCTGCAACCGCGAGCATGCAACAGAGTTAGTCAAGCTAACTGATAGAAGGATGTTGTAAAATCTGACATAGCTTTACGTGTGATCCAGCTTACACTTGCCTAACTACGCCTGCGTGGCCTCCTCCCTCCTCAGCGGCTGATTCCCGTGGACGGCGCTGGGGTGGCGTCGAGTGCTCGGAGCCGCTCGCGCCTTGGACAGCTGTGTGGCGGCGTCGGGGTAGACGGCGGCGAGGCCGGCTCATGGTGGGTCGGCGGCGGGATCGGCTCACGCGTGAGGCCGCATATGTTGCGCGCCGCAGGCTGAAAACTCATTTGGAGGGAGAAAGACAGATTTACCCCGCGGTGGCAAATCTGTAATTAATTAGAATTAAAGTCAAATTACTTCATTAACCTTGATAATCAACGGCCAGATTCGTCTCTTCCTATGTTGTTGTTCCAAGTGGTAAAATGCACTGTAAAACGGGTCATTAATCTGCTATTGCTCCAACCGACGAACCTGCCCCGTAGAATTTCTAACACTGATTTATTAGTCTAGAGTATCAACGTTCAACCATGCATTTGAAGCTGTATTTATTAGTAATTAATTATAGCTTGTAACGAAACAAAAATGTTTACAACTTAAAACGTTTCCCATTAGCAGAGGATTCTCGACTAAGTTTTGCAGCCGGTATCGCACCTAATTAATGCTGGCTGATCATATCGACTAAATTTTATCAGGCGACTTTGTCCAGATAGATTCTGGACTAAGTTTTATCAAGCGTATTTGCAACTGGTATGTCCATATTTTTACCCAGAGAATCGTCTTAGAATGTTTTTTCATTAAAATAAGAAGAGATTACAAACCGAGTGATACCTTCTTAAAAAACATCACCCTTTAACCAACTTGACACATATGTCACTTGCCGTGAACAAAGCTAAAACATGCTAGAATTGTCAAGCTTCTTTGTTGCCCCACCAATCATGGCGACAGTCAGTCGTAACATACCACAAACCATTTCTCAAAAAAAAAAAAAAAAAAAACATACCACAAACCAAACAGCAAATCAAGAGAACAACATGATAAACCTTCACGAGAAACATCTTGGCCTTCAAGACGATTCCTCAACGACGGAAGTGGAGCTCAAGCCCCATCGTCGTCCCTCTAGAGAAATCTGGACTAGATTTTCACCTAAAGAGAAGCATTGTATGGAATACCTCCATAGCGATGCCCTTAAGGTGGAGAACGACACCTGTAGGTTAGCCATCGCCATCAACCTTTCAACGGGATTACTAACATCCAACATGCCTTCCCGGTTGAGAACGGTTAAGTCTCAACCTTCAACCTCTCACACTACCGGAAATCACGTAGTTGCCGTGTGCCCGAGGCACACGGCGAAGAGCCTCTAGCACACGGCGAAGATCTTTGCCGTAGGTGGCCCACGGCGAAAGCCCGACGGCGGCTAAGCCTGACGGCAAAGCCACCTTCGCCGTGTGCCGAGCTCGGGCACACGGCGAAGTGTTTGCCGTGTGCCACAGCAAGCACACGGCAAACGTAACAGTACCGTCACGTCGGTTTTGCCGTGTGCCCGCCGTCCAGCACACGGCGACCTATTTTGTTCTTTGCCGTGTGCCGAGGTCTTGGCACACGGCGAAGATTCTGTACTTCGCCGTGTGCCCTGTGACGCGGCACACGGCGAAGATTCTGTACTTCGCCGTGTGCCCAATGGCGCGGCACACGGCGAAGATTCTGTACTTCGCCGTGTGCCCATTGGACTGGCACACGGCGAAGATTTGGTCACTTTGCCGTGTGCTGCATCCGGCACACGGCAAAGTGACCACTACGAATTCCCAGTATGGTCACTTTGCCGTGTGCCAGGCCTCCGGCACACGGCAAAACGACCATCTGTAGCCAAATTTTTTTCTGTTTTTTAGCCCCGGATACCTCATTTAACATTTCAAATAGAACATATATCAAACACAGTAGAAATATATCACATCATCATCAATTCATCGCACATATTATCACACATATCACCGCACAACACATATATCGCAAATAAAACACATATCATCCGTTTGTCTCACAACATCACAAATATCGTCACAAACAACACATAACATTCGTAGGCCGTCCAGGAGTACAACAAACCATGATTTCACAGATGTGGGTCGAAGGGTGGTGGCTCGAACGTCGGTGCGGGTGAGGGCTCGAACGGCGGCACTTGTGGGAACAACTACTGCGGGGGCAACGTAGGTGACATGTTCACCGAGGCATTCGATGCCGCCGATAGGTTCTACAAAAAGTAGAAAAGTTTGCAAACCAGAGAATACTCATTTTAGTTAAGATTGTAAGTTTCTACAATATCTAATTCTCTAGGTTATCTTAGTCTCTAAGTAATTATAAATTGACCAATGTTTCTTGATTACCCGAGGAGTGACTGGAAACATATGAGACATAGTTGGAGGCAGTGGCGGTGGTCGTCCTGCTGCCAACTCGGCTTGCATTTGGGCAATGTAAGCAAACAAGTTGGCCATATCCCCTCGCTGTCGCGCCGATTCCTCCTGTCGCTGCCTTCTCTCTTCGGCGAGCTCGGCCTACAAAAGTTTCCATTGAACTGTTACAATGCAGTGATAATACATGATTAGAAATTGAATAATTGTTTAGTGAAGCAGAAATAACCTCAAGTCTCTCGCACTTGCAGCTCGCTACGGTCCGGCGTGGACGTATAGGCGGGGCGATGGCTGGGTCCCTCGCCCGAATCTGCGAGAGGGTGGGGCAACCGCTCGTGTCCACGAGTGCCGTCGCCTATGATCAACCGGCCATGCTTCTTGCCTCCTCCCGCCCTCATGGCCACCTCAGCATCAATAGGGTGGACGGTCGGATCCCACTCCGAGCCATAGAGTTGCTTACCCACCTCCGTATATGCAGTGATACGGGAGTAGACGGAGGGGTTGCTATAAGCCGAAGGAGGGTTTTCGGGGTCGTAGCTGGCCCGAGTAGCCTTTTTCTGGTGGGCCATAGCCCAGCCCACGAACTCAGGACACTCGGCGCCTCCATGTGACCGGGACTGCAAACAAAATAACAAGTTCATTAGTATTTATGCATAATTATGAGATAAAACAAATAAATGACTCTGCATACCCATCGAGCCCTGTACTCCTCGTTGCTAAGGCTGCCTTGGTGGTGAGATGGACCAGGCATCAACGCACGTCGGGCTCGGCCAGCGTTGTGCATCTCCTCCCACTCGGGTGAGAACCACTTGTCCACTATGCGTTCCCAGCACAAATCGTCATTACGACACCACGGCGCCGGCACCTACACGGGACGGATGAGAGACGTCAAAAAATCAAATGAAGCAATGCATTAAATCGGAGATAAATCTATATTTACCTGCAAGTATTGCTCCCATGTGAGCTTCACAGTTCTAGCCGCATCTTTTGTTATCTTCTTACGAAGGATATGGCCATAGTAGTTAATAACGCACCGAACTTGCGCCTCGTAGTGCATGTCCTTCACGAGCTTCCGACATCGGTTGTTAGCCACAACCTTAGCCATCTCCTCGTAGCCTGGCTCACAAGTGTAGAAATCCTGCATGTAGACATAATTTGTTTAGTTTTTATTGCATAAGTGTACAATGAATGGAATGAATCAAAAGTGTAGAGCGAGAAAGACTTACCCACAATTCTCGACACCACTCGATCCGCCTTGTTGACGGAGCACCCGTTGAATGCGTCAATTTGCTCGGTGGCGACGCGGTAGTGCTCCCAAGTCCACGCTGGCTCGTACCTTTCACCAATGTGAACCTGACCCGGGAAGTGCAGCCTGACCAAAGCACCAAGGACGGCGTTCACCTTGCGTTTATGACTACCCGGGGTGATCAATTTCCAACTCCTGCGAAAAGTGATTAAGAAAAATATTAGTTTGATATTAATAAAGATTTTCATATTATCGAATGAAGGAAGTAGTTAGAAGTTACTTACGATGGCATTACTCGGTCGAATAACCGGTCGCGTGGACAAAGGTATCGGCCCGTCGGGGAGTCTCGTAGGACCCCGCAGCCACACGATGAGGCTGCTGCTCCGCCTGCTCCCCTCTTGCTCCTCCCCACCCTCACCCTCATCCTCATCCTCTTGTCCGTCCCCCTCCTCCGACTCTCCCTCCTGCCCTCCCTCCTCCTCCGAGCCCCCTCCTCCTCCTCCCCCTCCTTCTCCTCCCCCTCCTCCTCCTCTACCTCCGGCGGGGAAGGTGGTGCTACCGACCTACTCCTAGTCACTCGACCCTTAGCCTTACCGCCACCGCTCCCGCTGCCCCTAGTGCCACCGCTCCCGGTGCACTTAGAGCGACCGCTCCCGCTGCCCTTGGGGCCACCCTTCCCCGACCCAAGCCTCGTGTGGACCCGAGTGGTACATCCGAGTCCGGCATCTGTCTCCTCCAAACGGACGTGCACCGTCGCTGCGGCCCACCGCCCACCATCTTTGTCTCGGTCACCTGCAATTAAAAAGTCGGGAAAACAGTTAGCACATATGAAATAAGTAAGACATGATTAGAAACATGCATATAAAGAAATATATTATTTAAGACATAATAGTAGCTTACATTTATTAGAAATAATCATCCCATTCGGGATTAATTGAATCGTCCGACTGATCATCACTATCATACATGTCGAGATCACATTCGGCACATGCTCGGCGGAGGAATGACCTCATGAATGCCTAATTGTAAATTCTCAAGTAATTTTAAGTCCTTCGGATTGGAAACTACATCTCCGATATCCTCGTCATCACCTCTTTCATCATCCTCGACATCAACCCTTTCATTATCCTCGTCTACTTCCATTTCCATTGCTCCGGTTACGTCTATCTCAAAACGCCCTTGTAACCCAACTTCTTGAAAGAATTCTCCGTCATATGTTTTAGGGTCCATATTGTAATCTTCATTATTTGGGACGGGTAATCTACCGTGTGGCGATACCTCGTGCACAACGTCCCACCCTAGAAGACGTTCGTCGGTTTTGCACGGGTATGAGAGATAATACACTTGCGTTGCTTGTTGAGCCACAATATAGACATCGTCTCCTGCATAGACGGATGATTGTCGAATTTCAACTAGTCCAATACTAGGTGTCCGTCGTACTTGGTTAGGATCAAACCAATGACATTTGAATACGACAGGCTTCGGAGGTTTGCGACCAATGAATGAGAGTTCGTGTATTTCTTCAATTATTCCATAGTACTCGACCCCATCATCGGCTTTCGTACAAACTTGGAAATTTGTTGTCCTCCGATTGGGTCGACTTTCATCGTATCTTTTAGTGTGAAAGCGATATCCATTTACGTCATAGGCGTTGTACGACATTACCCTATATTCACATCCATTTGCTATCTGTCTCAGCTCGGCAGTAATTGACGCATCATTTCGGCTCTTTTGTTTGAACCAAGAAATGAAATCCGGCATTCCACGACCCGCGCCCTTTTTAAGAAGGGCATCAACATCATGAGGAGTCGGTGCCCTATTTCTCTCGCGGAATTGTTGAGTAAATTCTCTATACAAAAGAAAATCGAGAGAAGTTAGATGTATATTAGTGACTATCTCGTTAAAAATACTATAGTGCAATATCAACTTACTCGTAAGTATGGCTGCACTTCGAAAGGTTGGTCAACACATACAACATGATAGTGCGGAACTCTTCATGTTTCAAGGTCTTAGGAGTCCCACCACTTGCACTTCCAAGTTGCCCTATGAATAGGCTGAGATTGCAATCATTTTCGTTGGCATTGTAGCGAGGGAGTGGATTGTGCACGCTTGGAAGGGTCTCAAGCATAGTATTTTGATGTGAAGTTTGACACCTCTTCACTACAGTATGCCTCTGCCATGGAGGCTTCAATTTTGCACTTGTTTTTATATTTGGTTCGAAGAACCTTTAATTGTCTCTCAATTGAATAGCACCAACGACCATGCACAGGTCCACACATTCGTGCCTCATGCGGGAGATGCAAAATCATATGCTTCATCGGATTAAAAAATCCGGGGGAAAGATCTTCTCCAGCTTACAAAGCAACACGGGAGCCATTTTTTCCATTTCTGCTATCACGAGTTCGAGATAACTCCTTAGCACAAAGGGTGCGAAAAAATAGCTTAACTCTGCAAGCACTAGCCACACATGGTCGGAAAGATAACCTCGAACCATGACCGGAAGAAGGCGTTCAATCCATATGTGGTAGTCATGACTCTTCATCCCATTGACTCGCATAGTACTTATGTTCACACCCCTCCTCAAATTCGCTGCATACCCATCGGGGAACATTAAAGTTTTCATCCATTCTAATACTTCCTTTCTTTGGTACCTCTTTAATACAAAATCGGCTGGAGGCTTTTTCCATCTTTTGTCGTCTTTAGGAGACGGAATGTCGAGCTTTGGTCTATTGCATAAGCTAGCTTGATCCACTCTAGCCTTAACGTTGTCCTTAGTCTTACCAAGAATGTCCATGATTGTAACCCAAAGTGCCTCGGCGACATTCTTTTCAGTATGCATCATATCTAAAATATGTGGAAGAAGAATGTCAATCATATACGGCAGCCTCCACGGACCCGAAATCCGAGTCCATGCATGCTCCTCACCATATCCTTCAAAACCACCACCGACCTTTTCCTTAAGCGCGTTTAATTGCTCAAGAATTTCGGCACTGTCAATATATGTGGCGGGGGTTCTTCAACCACCACACCTTTTGTAAAGTTCTTTTTGTCCCGTCCGAATGGATGACCCATAGTAAGGAACTGTCGGTGTTTGTCAAAAGCAACGTACTTGCCACCATTCGTCAACCAAAAGAATTTGACAACCGACTTGCATACCGGGCATGGAAACCTCCCGTGAACACACCAGCCGGAAAAATTCCATACGCCGGATGGTCATGCATGGAGTACATGTACCACACTTTCATTTTAAAGTTCCTCTTTCTAGCCCTGTTGTATGTCCATACCCCAACATTCCAAGCATCAAGCAACTCATCGATCAAAGGCTCCATGTACACACTCATTTTAGTCCCTGGATGTCCAGGAATTATCAACGACAAGAATATGGTTTGTGCCTTAAACATGATGCCGGGAGGGAGATTG
The DNA here is from genome assembly GCA_031894775.1 of Chloris gayana. NCBI lineage: Eukaryota > Viridiplantae > Streptophyta > Magnoliopsida > Poales > Poaceae > Chloris > Chloris gayana. Next base: position 520,404 of record JAUNZO010004298.1, read on the forward strand.
AGAGGGATAACAAACACTGGCCAACAAGTGTATGGGGCAGATGACATTCCATAAGGATTGAATCCATCCGTCGCTAGTGCAACCCGTACATTACGAGGATCCTCGGCTTCTTCAGGATGTTGCCTCGTCAAAATGCTTCCATGATTCACCATCGGCTGGATGTACCATATTCTCGGAGCGGTATCGTTTGCCTTCTTTGTGCCATGTCATCTGTTTTGCGGTCTCCTCGGTCATGTAAAGGCGTTGAATCCTCGGTACGAATGGAAGGTACCGTAGGATTTTCACTGGGATTTTGAGCTGCCTCTTATGACCATCACCAGAATCTACCTCAATGAACCTGGAGGAATTACATTTAGGACAGTAATTTTTTTCTGAGTGATCTTTCCTGAATAAGACGCATCCGTTAGGACAGGACATGTATCTGCTCGTACGGCATCTTAAGTGCACGAAGGAGCTTTTGTGACTCATACATGTTGCGCGGCAGATTGTGACTACTCGGAAGCAGGCTACCAAAAACCGTCAACATATTATCAAAGCCGTCTCGACCGATGCCAAGCTGAGATTTTAAAGCCATTAGTCGTCCGACAAGCATCCGAGTTGAGAAACATCCGTATGGTCGTGAAATGGTTTACGTGCCGAAGACAACATGTCGTAATAGGCTTTTGCGGTAGGCTCGGCGGCTCCTCCCCAACATGGCTAGGTCCTTCATCAAAGTGGGCGTGATGAAAATCATCTAACATGTCTCCGCACCCGGCATCAGAATCATATTCTGCAATGCGTTGCCTCACGACCTCGTCCCTAACTCGATGGGCTTCACCATGGCAGATCCAACGGGTGTAGTTCGCCATAAACCCATTATTGCAAATGTGTTGACCCATTTTCAATTGTGTTTGATATGTCTTGTTCTCACACCTGGCACATGGGCACATTGCTCTACCCCGTCTCCGATTGAAATGCCTTTTTCAAGAATTCATGTACCTTGAAAATGAACTCATCCGTATAGTCACGCTTACCCCGCCATCCCGTGTACATCCAATCACGACTATCCATCCTTTAACATAGCGCAATAGGTGTTATAGAAATCATATGCAGCTACGCGATAACCTATCATGCCCTAATAGGTAAAGATAGGTCCTAATCCCACCCGAGAATGTGTAGATGGGTAAGCTTCCATGCTCCACCCCTATCCGAGACAAAATTTCGGCAGCACCTCCCCACTGTTCTCCAAATATACGTCCTATCAAGAAGATTGTGTATCCGAGAGAACAATAGGGGGTGATGCCGAAACTCTGTCTCGGATAGGGTAGAGCATGGAAACTAACCCCATCTACACATCCACGGGCTGTCCAAAAACGTGGACAATTCGAAAAAGATACGGTCGTACATATGCAAACAAACACATATTTTCAACCGTATCTCTTTCGAACGGGAGACGCCTAACTAGGTTACGTGACCTAAGTACAAAAAAATAAAAGGAGGGGTCATGTTATCTCACCTTACTACGTAGCGAAGCGAAGAGTCAAGGACGGCGCCTCTCTGGAAAGCTTCTCTGCAAAAAGTATAAAAAAAATATTAATGACCAATGAAAATTTCAGCAGCACCTACCCTAAATATTGAGGATTCCAAAACCTGCAAACAAAGCGACGGCACGATGGCCGACAACCACAACCAATTTACATGTATATTTTTCAAATTACATTTATTGTCAAATCCTAAAATCATATGTTCTACTGCCTCACTACCGATCCACAACCAATTCGCTAAATCATATGTTCATCTCCGAATGTCATTCTCATCTAATATCGAATCGATAACATAATTATCTGAATCAAAGTGCAAATATTAGAGCTTTGAAACTTACGACGTGAACCGGCACCGACACGTCAAAGGCAATGGTGGCAAGCTCACACGACCGAGGCAGCGCGGCACGGCAGCGGCCGCACGGCAGCGGCGAGGCCGCGCGGGGGACACGGCAGCGGCGGGCCACGCGGGGCCAGGCGCGCGGCGCGGGCGGCACGGGCGGGCGGGCGACGGGCGCCCCGGCGGCCGCACGGACAGCGCGCGGGCGGGGTGCGGGGCCGTGGACGTGCGCTGCGCGGCGGCGAGCACGCGGGTGGGCGGGGCGCGGGCCAGCGGGCGGACGGGCGCGCGGGCGACGTGAAGAGCAGAAGAGTGAGAGGGAGAGAGTGAGCCGGAGAGTGGAGAGGAGGAAGAAGCGATAACGGGTAAGGGAAGGCACGTTTGCCGTGTGCCGTAGATCCGGGCACACGGCAACCTTGCCGTGTGCCCGGATCTACGGCACACGGCAAACTTGCATGTTTGCCGTGTGTCACCGCATCGACACACGGCAAACATGTGTTTTTGCCGTGTGCCGGCGCGTTGACACACGGCAAATACACATGTTTGCCGTGTGCCACGGTGTTGACACACGGCAAACTTAATGTCCTTTTTTTATGTATTTGACAAATATAACCTTAATTTTCGGTTTTAAGACCATAATCAGGTGTGAATCAAATAAGTTTTTATTTTTCAATACAGAAACCTATTATTTCATGTACTTATAGTTACAAAAAAAATTATAAAATTAAAAATGGTATAATTGCATGTTATTTTATTTAAGTTGTCAAACTAGTTCGCAATTGCTAAAAATAAGATGTTAGTTCGTGTAATTGTGTATGATACATTAATGATGTTTTTAATTAAACTTATATTTCAAACATGTCCTTGCATGTACGAACATTACCTCATCATTGATAATTAATCTATATGAACTTCATAACGTATCCTTCACGTTATGAACATCGTATTTGATGACATGCAGAGAAACATCTCGACTATTTATCACATACTTAGAATATGATAAAATAGTACTTATGACAAATTTCATGAATTTTCGACATTGTTTCAATTTTGTATAATTTAAAACTTACTTCACCCGATGGTCGTTGAATGTTATATGCACGTGATATTCAAAATTTCATTTTCACAACTACGTATTGTCTTAACCTAGCATCAATATCGTGAAAATTATTCTTTTAACTAACCTTGGTCTATTATTTCATGCACTTGTAATTCAAATTTCACTTATTTTGAAAAAGTAGTTAAAAGTCAATTAATTTTACGTAAATGTAGAAAAAATGGTGAGAAATGATCCAAATTGTTACATAGGCTACTAATGCATGTAATTAAGCTAACAAAAAGTTGTGGAGGTTAAACTTTAAAAAAACAGTTATAGTTTGCCGTGCGTCACTGTGGGACACACGGCAAAGATGGTATTTTGCCGTGTGTCTCTGTGTGACACACGGCAAAGAGGTGAATTTGCCGTGTGTCAATGTTACAGCACACAGCAAAAAGTGGATGCAGTCACGGTCCCTAACGGCGTTGGATGACATGTGTATTTGCCGTGTGCGTGTCACGTGACACACGGCAAAGGCTAATGTTTGCCGTGTGCTCCTGTGTTGACACACGGCGAAGCTGTAGATGGCCGTGTGCTGATTCTTTGCCGTGTGCTGATTCTTTGCCCGACTTCCGGCACACGGCAAAACTGTTGGCACACGGCAATATCTGGTTTTCCGGTAGTGTCACCTTGTTGTCCTCCGCCATCGACATTTTCTACGGTCATCCATACATCACTCTTATGCACCCTTCATCCACCATGTCGCTGTCCTCGGTAGCTAGCTGTCCTCGGTAGCTGACTGCCAGATCCATCCATGGATGCAGATCTACACCTTATGGGGAGCACCTTCCCGGACCACGACCTCAACAAGGAGCACCCACTACCGGAAAATGAGAATTCGCCGTGTGCAATATTTTTCGCCGTGCGCCGGAGTCGGGCACACGGCGAAAGGGCCTTCGCCGTGTGCCGCGAGAGCGGACACACGGCGGAATCAAGACACACGGCAAAACACAGTTCACCGTGTGCTGTTCTTCAGACACACGGCAAAAGTGACTCTTCGCCGTGTGTCACAGCAGCACCACACGGCGAACTAGGTAACGCCTGACGGTGCTGCAACGCCGTTTGGGTGATACCTTGTTCACCGTGTGCTGCAATTTTGGCACACGGCGAATTGTCACCTTTGCCGTGTGCCAACACCTGGACACACGGCATACGGTGCTTATAAATTCTTTTTTTTCAGTTTCAGCTGCACAATTTTTTTCTACTTCTTATACACATTCAATTCATAACATTGCTTTTCAATCCATGATCAAGAATAATTAAGGTTCCTAATAAAATTAAAGACACATTCTACAAGACACATTCGAAGTTAAGTGACGTGTAGGTTAAGAAAGATAAGATGAGTTTATAGATCCAAAGATACATTCGATGTTTGAGTTTATTTATTTTTTAATATACAGAATATACAATTGCATAAACTAACATGAAATAACATGTTATTTTATGCTAAATGCGAATTACTTTCACAATTTAAATTAAATAACATGGGATTATATCTTTTAAATTTGATAAGTTGATTTCTACCTATAAATACATAAAATGATACTTTTCTATCTGTGAAAACTTAATTTTCATTGAATTGAGGACTTACATAGGTTTTTTAAAAACTTAAAACACTGCGTTTAAGAATTTCAAAAAATGGAAGAAATGTTTGCCGTGTGGCCAAGGGCTGCGCACACGGTAAAATGGCATCTTTGCCGTGTGCCGGTGGTCCGAGCACACGGCAAAGCTGTTGTTACGAGAATTTAAAAAAATGGAAGACGGCACTCGTGGACACGAGCACTCGTGGACACGAGCGGTTGCCCCACCCTCTCACAGATTCGGGCGAGGGACCCAACCACTCGCCCCGCCTATACGTCCACGCCAGACCGTCGCAGATCTCGAAGTGCAGAGACTTGAGGTTATTTCTACTTCACTAAACAATTATTCAATTTCTAATCACGTATTATCACTGCATTGTAACAGTTCAATGGAAACTTTTGTAGGCCGAGCTCGCCGAAGAGAGAAGGCAGCGACAGGAGGAATCGGCGCGACAGCGAGGAGATATGGCCAATTTGATTGCTTACATTGCCCACATGCAAGCTGAGTTGGCAGCAGGACGACCACCGCCACTGCCTCCAACTATGTCTCATATGTTTCCAGTCACTCCTCGGGTAATCAAGAAACATTGGTCAATTTACAATTACTTAGAGACTAAGATAACCTAGAGAATTAGATATCGTAGAAACTTACAATCTTAACTAAAATGAATATTCTCTGGTTTGCAAACTTTTCTACTTTTTGCAGAACCTATCGGCGGCATCGAATGCCTCGGTGAACATGTCACCTACGTTGCCCCCGCAGCAGTTGTTCCCACAAGTGCCGCCGTTCGAGCCCTCACCCTTCGGCCCACCGACGTTCGAGCCACCACCCTTCGACCCACATCTGTGAAATCATGGTTTGTTGTACTCGTGGACGACCTACGAATATTATGTGTTGTTTGTGACGATATTTGTGATGTTGTGAGACAAACGGATGATATGTGTTTTATTTGCGATATATGTGTTGTGCGATGATATGTGCGATGAATTGATGATGATGTGATATATTTCTACTGTGTTTGATATATGTTCTATTTGAAATGTTAAATGAGGTATCCGGGGCTAAAAAACAGAAAAAAATATGGCTGCAGATGGTCGTTTTGCCGTGTGCCGGAGGCCTGGCACACGGCAAAGTGACCATACTGGGAATTCGTTCTGGTCACTTTGCCGTGTGCCAGAAGCAGCACACGGCAAAGTGACCAAATCTTTGCCGTGTGCCGGAGCTCGAGCACACGGCAAAGCCCAGCTCATTCGCCATGTGCCGCTCCATTGGGCACACGGCGAAGTACAAAATATTTCGCCGTGTGCTGGATGCCGGGCACACGGCAAACATAACGTGACGGCACTGTTACGTTTGCCGTGTGCTTGCTGTGGCACACGGCAAACACTTCGCCGTGTGCCCGAGCTATGGCACACGGCGAAGGTGGCTTTGCCGTCAGGCGCAATCGCCGTCGGGCTTTCGCCGTGTGCCACCTACGGCAAAGTCTTCGCCGTGTGCTAGAGGCTTTTCGCCGTGTGCCTCGGGCACACGGCAACTACGTGATTTCCGGTAGTGACCGCCCCGAACCACGACCTCAACAGGGCGCCACCACCCTGAGTAGCTTCGGCCTCCTCTAGAACACCGCCCAGCTGCCGATCACCACAACCATGGTAGAGTGAGGTCGCCGTCGCCATCCGACCACTTTTGACATCCTCCTATGGCTAGATCCAACCGCATGACACCATAACCGCTGCCCAATAAACGTGGAAATGGACGACTACCTTCCCACGATAGCCTAGTGGACATGAGTCATCGTCGCCTCCAACCACACCCTCAGTGACAAATCCCATCCGGTTGGGTTGTTCTGCCATCGAAGGATGAGCAAATGCCCCGCCGTTGTCATCCTCATGAGTCCCACGGGTTTCCTGGGGCTCGCTCTAACGACAATGCAATCGGGAGGGGTGGGTGGGTGGGTGGGGGGGGGGGGCTCCGTGGGGAGCTAGTCTCATTGAATTGGTGCCGGCATCTCTCTATTTATGATTATGCTAATATATGACATTATTGTTCACACAAAAGATTTATTTTGAGCACTTAGTAAATCTTAAGGTCCAATGGTCATTTCATGGTGTTGTGCTGACAGTTCATTGTGCGATGGGACTTTATGTGTAATGAACATTTCAAAAATAAACTAGAGCATTTTGATTCCTTTGAATTTTGAAAGCTGACCCAGAATTTGTTAGCTGGGTATTCAAAAAAATGAGCATAAGAACATCAGTACAATAAAATTCTATACTTAAAAATGAATATGTGTATGTCTTGTGGACGTATTTTCTATATTTCCCTGCATGAAATATATATCAAGATTGTTTCAATCCTAGTAACTCATAAATACTTTATTATCTCTTTTCACTATAATTATTACAAATTATATTAAAAAACGAATAAACCGTACATTTTGAATCATGTTATATCCCCCTTTCTCGAAACAACATTTTCTACTGTGTATTCCGATACCGAGCGTATGAGCCCCAGTAAAATCCCTATCCTTTATTTCTTCTCTTCAACCATTTGAAACACATATAATTGATTTTTGGAGATAATACCGTGCTTCTTGAATATTTGATTGCCTGCACCGATCGGCACCATTCTGTCTTTGCGGTATCTTCTTCTGTTATCCCTATCCTTTATTTCTTCTCTTCAACCATTTGAAACACATATAATTGATTTTTGGAGATAATACCGTGCTTCTTGAATATTTGATTGCCTGCACCGATCGGCACCATTCTGTCTTTGCGGTATCTTCTCCTGTTATTGATCTTTTGCACTTCAGAGTCTTCAGAGGTGTTTATTGATGAGCATCTTCGTCTTCAGGAAGAAGTCTTGGTAATTTGTGCATAACCATAGAAATAGTGCAACTGCTCGACGAGAAACTCATATCATAGGTTGTACACAAGGAGAGGACATCACCAAAAGAAATATGGATTTACAGGTAGGAATGTTCAGCGAAGTATGCACAGATTCCAGAGTAGAATTAGGCATTGCTAAATATGAAAGGGCTAGCAAGCGAGTGACAGTTACGCAAACAAAATGGCTAGCATCTAAGTTTCATACCAAAAGAACACAACTCACCAAATTACATGTTGCAATCTACAAGTTTATCATATAGTGTAGCATATTTGGCTTTGGTAGGTATGATCAACGCAAGAGAGCAATATTTGCAAGGATTAGAGACAATATGTAACATTTTTCAAAAATTATTAAGCACTCTAGCTATGTTGGAGTTTTATTCTTAGAGAGCAAAGCATATTGTCCTGAAGAACAATTCACTCATATGGGGTCTTTATCAAAACATCTATCAACACATCACCACTAAAGCAAATAGAGTTTATAGAATAGGTGCTTAGTTTCAAGTTAAATCAAAATTCAGCGGTGGACAATTATATGCAACGAATCATGCTGGTTCCAACAATAATAGCAACTTCCATCATATCTCTCGCAAAGATCCTCATCATAATTATGCATTTATTCAACGTGAAAGCATGATGAGATAACGGTAATGATACATACTAGCTCCCCTAGATAAATTAATGGCATTTGGTCACCCCAAGGTAGCTATTAGGGATATGTCATTGTTCATTCTATGTTCTAAGTGACAAATTACAAATAACCTTTCGCATGAACAAAACAAGAAGGGTATCACAAAAGGAAAAGAGAGAAAAAGACCCAAGTTCATAGCATACGACATTTGTAGGTTTAAGATGAAAATAGGATTAAATAAGTGAAAAAGCAGAGCGATGTTACCTCATTAGCAACATACGCTAGAGGCGTGGAAGCTAAACAAAAGCAATGTTTAAACCTAGCTCTAAGCACCATGCTTACAACTAAATTGCTAGCAATCTAAACGAAATTCTTTAACAACTAAAGTCTAAACACCATGTTTATATGACTTAGCTATTGCAAAACCCTGCTGGACTAGAGAGATAGCGAATTGAAAAAGGCTAGCAACCAAAGGATGCAAATGATGCAACACATAGCAAGACGAATGAACTATTTAATGTTGTTCAACAAATGAGCATAAACACCACATTTACAACTAAATTTGCTAAAAAGCTCATGAAGTTAATAAGTGTTCATTAAGTTCAAACCAAGCTATTATGAGTGGGTAGGTGAATATGATCATGCAAAGTTAGAGGCTAGTGTGAAATAAAACAAAAACACGGCAGCGATGGAATGCTAGAAAAGCATTTGGGTTTTGTGCCGAACGACAAGGGAAGGGTGCCGATCGGCACATAGGGGAACCGGCTCCGGATGACATGAAAAACAAAGGGTGGGAGGCTTAGGTGGGAATCAGATTGTTAAATGCATGCAGGCGAATACAATACAAAAACAAGCAAGTGCTTACAAACAATTCATGCAGTGGATGATTTTTACAAACAAACACATAATGATGGTGGTGGAGGTCTAAAAATGAAATGATAATTTAGAACTAATTTGCCACAAGTGAATCAATTGAGTTGGATTATTCTCACATACAAAAACTCTAGGTTGCTCTTCTAGTATCACTAATCAATCCAAACAAAATAAAAACATGGGTTGCCTCCTGAAAAGCGCTTCGATTAAAGTCATGTAGTTAGACTTCTTATATACCTTGTTGTCATGAAGCCATGGTTCTTGGTGTAACATCGAAAGATTTCATGCAGCTTGTACTATGCAAACTTTCATCGTGGTTTGCTCATTGCCCATCTTCATTGTGTGTATATGATATAATGCTCTAGAGTCTTCAATCTTGTTTAACTTCTAATCATTTGCTTGTGTGAGAGAGCCGTGTTTAAGGTTTACTATTTCGTCTAACAAATCAATCCTAGCATTAAGTACATATTGCACACACGAGAGCACGAAAAGAGGATGAAAATTGGGTGTCGTCGGCACAAAGGCTTAATTGGCTTAAGATTAAGAAGCTTTTTAGGAGCATACACATTAACCAAGGAGGAACACCTAGAGTTAGCCTATGTGCATCTAGTGCTTAGAGAAAGGATGTGCTGATCGGCACAACAGGTGCGCCGATCGGCATTGAAGTAGGAATTCATTACCATCTTAATCCTAGATTACTTGGCACTTTAATCAATTGGTGACCATCGCAAAAGAGCACAAACATCCCGCCTTTCCGAGAGGCCTCCGATTTATCGATGCCGATGACAATCCCTTAATCACTCGAGAGTCTTAACCCTACTTGACTATCTAATGATGTTGCGCAAGCTCAACACTGTCACAACTAAACCACACCATATCATCATGAAGTAATCATGATTCATACAAGATCGAGTACTAACCTAATCACCATGATTAAGGTAATATTTAAATACTTAGCCTAGAACTAAGCAATTGAATAAGCACATATAAGATCAATCAATCCAGATCAACACAAATTGTATCCGAGGATAGAATTAAGATAGATAACATAAAGAACGATAAACTACAAATATTCATCACCGTCGGGGATGTGCCGATCGGCACAATGAGTGCATCAATCGACACCATCTTGATGCGCACCATTGATGACTCCTAAGGTACATGGTTGTACTTCTCCTAGATCCGATGTAGTGCACCACGCAGGGTGACTATCCGACTAGGCTACATCTCTCAATTTGGTGGCTCTTCAACTCCGGCGGCCTCCCGGCGATGTGCAGCATGTCTTATGGCTTGTAGGAGTCCCTCCTAGCGTCCTCCTTCTGTTTGGGACAACGTATGAGGGTTATATTGCCTCTAGTCATGTCCTCCAGTGATTGGGAACCAAGTTTAGCTCATAGAACTTGAATCCAAGTCGGTTTCGTACCTTCCATAAATAGCGCGGAATGTTGATCCTAACTTTCTATTTCAAAGTCGAAATGAGGCAAACTTGGACTCTATCTCGTAACCCTAAAAATAATATACAACTTTGGTATTATTTTGATCTTTAGATTCAGCCATTTAGATACCCAAAATTGTGATGCCATAATATCTATCTAGATTCGGACTCCTCCGTGCAGCCTGCCTTACGAGGCCCATATCTCATAGCTCCGATGTCCAATTAATGAAAATAATATATATTACAGAAATATCTTGATGTGATCCACAACTTTAGTAGTTTGAGATTTATCAATTCAAGTTGTCTTGGGCTCCGAAATCGTGTGACAATACAGTGTTGTTTTGGACTCCACGAATTGAACTTTCCTTCCCGATAAACCTTCTATAAATCCTTAGGCATTGCGCCACGACCTTGGGCTTGCACATTGGGCCTCACGGATGCCTTGGAGAGTCTTGTAGGCTTCATGGGCTATTGGGAAGCCCTCTTAGCATGGAGAATCGGGCTTCATGTTGGTACTTCTCATATAAGAGCTATTTTGTCGTCTTTTTACCTGTTTCAACAATATAACACTAAAACGACAGTACATGTGGAAATTGTTAATATTAGAGGTAAAACACATGCTTATGATGATAATACGGTATGATGTTAGTGGTTTGGGCATATGAAAGGGGTACGTAGGAACCACCAACACGGAGCGCCGCACATCCCTCTCCGGCGGCGCGTGCCCCTAAAACATATGGAGTAGGGAGAGTCAAATTCGAGGTAATCCTCTGCACCTCGTGTTGATTTTGCTTTTGATTAGATCTTGTTCTCTTCCAACTTGTGCCATCCCGGCACCATTATCGTATCGGGGGCATCGGCGTAGCTTCGAATGGTCCGTTAGATTCTTTATATCTGTCGCAAAGCTAGTTGATGGTACCTTGAGGACCATAGAGTAGGACAAATTGGTTAGTTGGGAGGTTGATTGTGTAGAGATCAATCTGCAGGACCTTGTGAAGCAAGGAGCGCAAGTGGTGAGAGATTTTATGCTGAAAATAGGGGAGAGTGTTCCTTGGGGTCCGGAGCAAGAAGTGGGATTGGTACACTACGATGAATCAAGGGCGAGTATGAGAGAATGGAGGATGGCGAAGGGCTTGTTTTTGAAATCGATCGGCAAGACGGCTAGACAAGCAAACATGTTACATTTGTTGCAGAGCTGGTGGATCTGAAATCAGATTCATGTGTTGGATATGTGCTATCAAAGTTGGCTATGCAGATTGCTGATGATGAGTGGGCTGCAAGTAGACACATTGCTCCGTTTTTAACCGATGTGATAGTGTTAGCATATGATACACAAGAGGCATGTGATGGGGCTACAAATATGGCTGTTGTGGACTAGAATTCAGTAGAACTGCAAGAGCGTACTGATTTGGTCATTGCACGAATGGCTGACATTGAGATGGCAAGAATTTTTCACAGGCATTAAAATTAGAATTTGTAGACTCGGATCATCCAAAACACAAATATTCATCATAGGCATTAAAATACCACAATATTCATCACATGCAGCATTCAAATACCACAATGAGTCTCCACAAGAAATAATATCATGACAAGCATTCCACAACACATAATATCATCACTGGCATTAAACATAGTATCAACACAAGCATTTCACAAGTATCGTCATCACAAAGTATGAACGAGCATCACAAACATACAAAATCAGTGGTCCTAGGGCCGTCGGTCATGCACAACTTTGTCCTATGGTGAGCTTTGGTCTTGTGGCCCTTCATTCGATGCCGCCATCGGATTCTACACAAGTGAATGCTATTATCACTAGTAAAGGAAACAATACGATGTGAATGCTATTATCGCTACTAGATAACAAATGAGAAGTTAATATTATTGTTACGACAAAATGAAGCAAGTAGAATGGAATGATATTATGACTAGGTTGTGTCAACATGGACAAGGAAATGGTATTATCAGTAATGCTTTAAGATAATGCTTTGTATTGCACGTTTGAGTCTTGAAGTTTCCTTTATCTTTTCCATCCGAAAACTTCAAATATCTCATACAAATAACATCCTTATTGGTTGGAATGGATCATGGACCGACCAATCGGGCAAGTGTGATCGTGTGCTGGCCGGCACAACTGTGTGCTTATCAGCACTTGGGTCTTCTTTCCTCAGCATCTTCTTGGTTTCAGCCCATATCCTCTCTGGTGCTTCTATATACACCAATTTTACACGTATCTACAATAAAGCTCTAGAACAATGCATATACAAATATATAGGTATTTCCATAGGTGAATGGCCTAGAATGGTGTTAATTCTGCTCTAACTGGGATAATATTCATATGTAAAACATGCAGTTAGAAAGTACCAACAGCAGGCAGGCAGGCCCGAGAGGGAGGCAGGCCACACCGGCAATAGGAGGGCACCCCGAGGCACCAGTGGGGCCAGGGCCAGGGCCACGCAGGCGACGGGTGAGCCGCCGGTCGGGCGGAGCGGGGCCTAGAGAGAAGTTGAGGTGGATACAATTGTGCCATGTGCAAAGGTAATACACGACACAAAAAGATCTGTGTCTATGCCACTAATAGACACACGACACAGAAGCTCACGCCGCTCAGAGTTTGAGATGGCAAGCTCTGTGCCGTGTGTCTCATAATGCGGCACACGGTACAGATATATTTGTGTCATGTGTTTAGCTAATATGCCATGAGTTATATTTTGGTCATAGCTTTTTGCTATGTGTCCAATACAATGCACACGACACAGGGCAAGCGGACGGCATATACTATTTTTCCCGTAGTGAGAGGTGAAGGCGACTCGGAAAACATAGCTTGCACACCCTGGGGCTAGCTTGCTCTGCCGAGTCGCGCCGACGAGGTGCGGGGAAGATGCAACGGAGCCGATATCCTCACGGGGATGGCAGCGGCAGCGGCAGCGGCACTGGCTGCTAGGGAAATCCTAGCTGTGTGTCGTGTCGCTTCACGCGCGCTCAGCCGCGGCCGGGTGGGGAGGCGTTGGGGTTGATGGAGATTCAGGCTGTGAGAAGCTAGTTGGCCGTGGGAATTGTTATGCCACTGAGACTGTCAATAATGGAGCATTTAAGCTTGGCTGGGTGGAGCTGTTTTTGTTTTTAGTCAAGGTGAGCGGAGCTGAGAGAAGACGAGCTTTTTTTTTTTTTATGTTTGAGAGATGACGAGCTGACAGGAAATATCGGCGTGGTGTCCTTTTTTTCTATGATTACTGTGGGCTCAGGGAGGTTATGTTGTGTAGCGCTCCGTTACGTCTTGTTTCAGTGCAAAACATAGTGGAGCATTCTCGGTTACGGTAACGTATGAAGCTGACTGTTTATATCATATTAATGTGAGAGTTGATGTATTATATTATTGTGACCTGATGTATGTGATGTCATATTAATGAGTTTGCAACAAACTACTAGCACACCACGATCTTAAGCTACTCTCAATAGGAGTTTCATTTTCAATAAATAAGCTACCATGTAAGCAATTTTGCTGATGTGGAAGGAAATTAATAAGGAGAGGGAAGAAAGGAGTTTCATCTAGATGAAACCATCTCTACACTGTTTTCAAGACATTTCTCTCTTGCATGTGTTATCTAGGAAACAACAATATGAAACTATGCATTGCATGAGGTATTTCATTCACCCTTATTGCTTATGTGGCCACCTTGAAAACAATGAAATGAAACCCATGCAATGCAGCAAGGGTGAACGAAATACCTCATGCAATGCATAGTTTCATTTTGTTATTTCCTAGATAACACATACAAGAGAGAAATGTCTTCGAAACAGTGTAGAGATGGTTTTATCTAGATGAAACCCATTTCTTCTCTCTCCTTATTAATTTCATGCCACATTAGACAGCTCATTTATTGAAAATGAAACTCCCATTGAGAGCAGCTTTATACTTACACTAGATCAAAGATGCATACATGCATGTATACATTGAACAGATTACAGACAACCAAGTACTATTAAACAGCCCGCTGTACAAGGTGCCTGTTTTATTGCGTGTGTAGGACTATATGATAAAGGTGCCTGTTTTATTGCCTGTGTAGGAGTATATGATATGGCACATACACGTGGACCAAGTGTCCTATGGCTATATGATTGTACTTGCCCTTGGCGGGTGCCCCAAGTCTCACGGAGAATCGAGGGCTCAGCAGCCCAATCTAAATGAAGAAAGGGGCCATTCGGAGCAGCACCACCGCCGTGGAGGCTGTCGCCGCCGAGCCTAGCATCGCCGAGCCAAATATTGTCCCTTCCCTCGACAGGCCGAAGTTTCTCCGTGGAAATTCGACTCTGCCCGGTTCGGGTAACCATTCGGGTAACCTGCGCCAAGGAGATGGAAGTTTGTCTCTGGCCGGTTCAGCTGACCTGCGCTGTGGAGGTGGAGGCACGACTCTGGCCACTTCGTTGCTGCCATTTGCGCCGTCGAAATCTGGCCCGCCGCTAAGTTCCCCAGCTTTGTACAAGGCCGTAGCTTGCAAAGTGTCCACCACTAAATTCACTAGACCATAATATTGCTTCCCTGTCTTGCAGTAAAATGCAAAGTGGAAGCAGTTATTGGTGGACAGGTCGTAGCTGCCGAAGCCGACGTGGCGCAGGTGGTCAGCGCGGCGCAAGACCGTCTCGGGGTGGTCTTCAGCTTCCGTGGAGCAACTGGGCTGAGGATGAGGATGATCAATTTTTCTCTCGGTCCAGAACCGCAGGGGCACTGCGTAGGCGAACAGGCAAATTTCACCCCCTCCCAGGAAACAGTCAAGGCAGTAGACGACGACGCCGTTTGGACGCATAGCGTCACGGCACCTTCCGCAAGGTTTGTCAGGTAAAGCGCTAGTGAGCTGGATGACCTTCTCCTCGCTTTCGTAGATTCCTGTACATTCAAATTACTGTAATATATATACACATACGCACAGTATATATATTATTCCATCCTACTTCCGGCTCCCACGTTTGAAAAACCATCTTAGATATATGTACATACCTATTTATCATTTTGGGTATGCATATATACCTAAAATAAAATTTTAAAAAGTGATAACCATGAAAAATTTTGGCTGAAACTCATATATTTTTCTACCTTGTGATATTAAAGTCTTTCCTATATAAAGAAAAGAGTATATCCATATACTTGATATATCACAAGGAAATTAATAACCAAAGAACCTAATTGATTAATTAACGGAAATGAAGTAATAATTAGCCAGCCTTAAAATGATTGGCATCCCGTCAGTCGTATATACTAATACAGACAAAAACAATTAATTAACTTCACTTTCGTGCATCCAAAACCGACCAGCAAAACATCGCCAGAGTGCAAAATTGCTATTCAGAATTTGTGCACTCAGGACAAAACTGAGCTAGCCTGACTTCACCCTCATAATAGATCTGCGCTACTTCCATTAAAGGCATGTACAATGCTACACGTTATCAAACGTCACGTAGGATTTTTTATGATATGGAAAAAAAAGAGGTGGTTGTTTGGCGAGACAATCACCCCATACGCTAAAATTTAGGAGTATGAGACGACTTATAAATCATTAGTTGTAGTTCTCATGCAACCCACAAATATTCCTTTTTTCATTCACAACTTTTAGAAATAACAATTTCTACAAACAACCAAAACAATCACTCGTTGTACAAGTGATCTAATAGACCATCTTAAGACTACGTATCATGCATGAGACGGTTTATAAGACTACACCTTATTTGTACTTGCCCTTAACAAAGTGGATGGGACTAATAAAAACGATTGGTCTTACCATGATGGGAATAGACACGTATATCGGTAGCATTTATTTTTCTTGTGCGCCAGACGTAGATATGATCGCCGGGTCTGAGCTGCGTCCGTTCTATACGGCTTGAGGCCACCGTCACCCTGTCCATACGGAAAAATGTGCAAGCTACTAGAGAAAATAACTGAAGGCAAAATGATACAATATTCAGTTCGGATGGAAGCTATATATATAGCCATCATATTTATTGGGACAACGAATGGCATATATTTGGATTATGCAAATGCCGGCCAAGGCCCATCCGAATCTTTCGCTTAGAGAATACGCCATCATGAAGTTGTATACAGTGCTCCTATTTATTCGGATGGCATATAGTATTTTGATTGGACTTGATCTGCCCAAGGCTGAGTTCGAGGCAATAGGCCTCCTCCAACGGCTAGCGACGTCGTATGAACGGTGCAAAAAGCAGCGTGCTAGGGCGAAGCGAAGCGCGCACCTTCTCTTTCTTCCACGTCCGCTGGCGACATCGCCACCCTATTGAAGGACTCATCCCGTGTCCTATTAAGGTCTAGCTTGGCCTTTATGTGTTGGGCTATCACAAATGAATTTATTCTCGGCGGTCTAGACACATGCATTGGGCTATCATAAATGAATTTATTCTTAGCAGCCTAGGCATTTATGCATTGGGTTATCAAAACTGAATTTATTCTCAGCGGCCTATCACAAATGAATTTATTCTCAGTGGCCTAGGTATTTATGCATTGGGTTATCACAAATGAATTTATTCGTAGCTAAGTGACAATTGTACTGCCATTCCTTTATGCTTTTGTTTGGCAGCCTTAATTCCCTTTATATGCTCGAATAGTACATTTAGCTTCCTTATAGTCGGGCTTCGTCGTTTTATCAGCAAGCATATCTTGCTTGGAACTCTTCGAGCACACCACGCCTCCATTGAGGCAAAACACATACTACGCGGATTGCGATCTCCAATCACTACTAGCTAGAAAACAGAAAATTCTTGAGAGTGAGAACCTACAAGATAATTGTATATTATGGTGACCTCCACGAAAATAACTTTTCCGGGTTCTCGGACACCTTCGTAAAAATTGGCATTTCATGTGCGTATTTCACCGCTAGGAAAATTGAGTACGAGGTGAGACATTCATTCGTATTCCACAGACACGAAATAATCCAAATGTTGGACCTTATCGTCATGGCTTCTCTCTCTCTCTCTCTCTCTCTCTCTCTCTCTCAGCCTTATCCTCAGGTCTGCTTTCCCAATCTCCCGCTTCCGGTCTCTTCCTCGGTCAATGAACCATGCGAAGCGCCTGAAGCCTGGTAGATTGGCTCAAGCTCAATTCCGCAGGATGGCCGGACTTCGAATCTCAGTCATCAACGAGAGGGAACTGTGAGTGCAACAGCTGGATCCTTCGCAGGCAGCGTCCGAGCGCAGGCTTCAACTTCTCCCGGCGGTGGTGTCTGAGTGCAGGCGCATCTTCAGTGGCCTGGTCGGGTGCAGAGGGTGTAGCCATGTATGGACTTGGTGGCCTCGGCGAGCAGCAGCATGGGTGCGATGGCGTTGATCTTTTGCTCGTCATGCCGTGCATCAAGGATGGATAAACACTAGGTAGTATTTTCTGTTGAATGAAAATGGATGGATGGACATGTTCTTTTCTTGTTTGTTTGGGGTTGCTACTCCTATTTATCTTCCCACTGCAGTCAATTGCTCCATTATTAGGACTGTACTTGATATAATCTTGATAACTAATTCTGACATATTCAGGCATCACTACGGGAAACCTGTAGTTTGCCGAGTGTCTGAGACACTCGGCAAACCGCAAATAACACTCGGCAAACCTTTTGCCGAGTGCCACGCTCGGTAAAGAGCCGTCGGCATACCTCCTATCGGCAAAGAGTTATTTGCCGAGTGTACTCTATCGCGCACTCGGCATATGTTTACCGAGGGCTTAAAAAAACACTCGGCAACATTTTTTGACAAAAACAAAAAAAAAAATCACCGAGCCGTCGCCGGTGTGGTGCCCATCGCCGGAGACAACGCCGCCCGCGCCCCTCACCGGAGCCAACACTGTCGTGTCCCTTGCCGAAGCCGCCGCTGTCGTCGCGTCCATTGGAGCCACTGTCGTCGTGCCCGCCTGAGCCGCTGTCGTCGCGCCCACCGGAGCCGGGGCCGCCGCCGTGCCTTCCATCGAGGTCGGCGCCACAGCCTCCTCCGTGGTGCCCGCCCTTGAACAGACCCGTCGCTGCTCCTGCCGCCGGGGTCGAGGCCGCTGCCTCCTCCGCAACGCCCGCCCTTGGTCGGACCCGCCGCTAGGCCTCCGTCGGGGTCGTCGAGGTAGCCGCTCCTTCGCGGCGCCTGCCCTGGGCCAGGCCCCCCGCTGCGCCTCCTGCCGAGGTCGAGGGCGCCGCCTCATCCATGGCGCCGGCCGGCGTGCCGCCGGGTCAGCCATGGCTGTGGCCGCCACCCTCCATGTTGGCCGGGGCCGCGCCGCGTGACGCCTTGAAGTCCTGCCGCCGGTTCTCTGCTGTGCCTCTCTCCCTTGTGCTTGCTGCTGCAGTGCTGCGTGCTGCCCCGTGACGAGAGGAGAGAGACAACGAATGGATAAGAGAGAGCTGCCTCGTGATGAGAGGATAGAGATGAGGAAAGGATAAGAGAGAGAAAGAGAGAGAAGGGAGGAATCCGGAGGAGATTTTTACACCAATGGGAGGCTGTTATTTTGGATAGCCGGATCGATGATGTGGCAGGTTTGCCGAGTGTCGGGAACAAACACTCGGCAAAGTGCTATATGCCGAGTGTCTTTTTCTGACACTCGGCAAAAAAATTATGAGACACTTCAAAAATTTTTTAAAATAGTAAATAAATTTTAAAAGTTATAAAATTTTTGCATGACACTATTTTTATGATATATTACCTATACAAAATGATATGAAGTCAAAATAATTTTTTCATCAATGTGACTCCAAATTTTAATGATTCACTATCAAGTTCAATGTTCTTATTCCATGATTCTCCACTTTGTAAGCAATGTATGTTATAACTGTTGCGAAAACTTATCCACTTTTTATTGTAACTTCCATGTATCACAGAATAACATCATAACAAATCTCATAATATTCAGACTTTATTTGATATTTTGTAGAATTTAAAAATCATTCTAACACATGTAGGTGGTCATAATTTCTTAAATAAGTATGTTGAATTTCTTTTTCTTTCATGGGCAAGATCCTAAACTAGGCTAAATAACATGAATATAATTTTTATATTCATTTTATTTTATTATTTGAATCACTCGTAGTTCACATTTGACTTTATTCAAAAAATTACTTGAAATGTAATTAACTAAATATACCAAACAAAGAAAAAAAATACCAAATGTTATCATGGAGTAACATGTGCTGTATGTTGAGAGTAGAAAAAGTTTTGAAGAAAGAAGAGACAAAAAAATCTTCTGTTTTACGCTTACGCTTAAGGGAACAAATGTTTTTGGTGGATACAGGCCTTGGTACCACAAATTATTTTTTTGCCGAGTGTCAAAAAATGCACTCGGCAAACCTTCACATTTGCCGAGTGCCGAGAATAATACACTCGGTAAACAATCTTTGCCGAGTGTTTTTATTTGCAGCACTCGGCAAACAATCTTTACCGAGTGTTTTTATTTTGCCGAGTGTTTTATTATGGACACTCGGCAAATAAGTAGTTTGCCGAGTGCCTGCGATAAAACACTCGGCAAATTCCAAAACACTCGGCACACTTGAGTTTTCCCGTAGTGCATACAATCGGTGGCCCGAAGATTTGACGAGATTCCATCAACTGCAGTTAAACCAAGGAGTTCATTAGGAGCATCTCGTCTCACATCACTACGGGAGACAGATTATATGCCGTGTGCCACTGGCACACGGCAGAAGACATATTACACACGGCATAAACTGTGCCGTGTGCCACACACGGCACACAACACACGGCATATTTCTAGACGGCACAAAAATTATGCCGTGTGTAATTTATCGGACACACGGCACAGTTATTCCCAACTGTGCCGTGTGCCATTTTTACCCACGGCACAAAAAAGGAAAGGCAGAACGTCAGCTTGTAAACAAATTGTGCCGTGTGCCAGGAAAAAATACACATGGCACAGTTGCAGTTTGTGCCGTGTGCCAAACCTAGGCACACGGCACAGTTATTCAGAACACAAAAAAAAATGAGCAATGCTTATATAATGTGCTTTCCAAGCTGCTATTACGAACAATAAAACATTTACAATAATCTACTAAAGATATTGGTACCATGAACATTTTCTCATGCACTAATGTTACCAAATACATGCAGCTGCTAGTACAAATAATAAATCTAACTACTTTTTTGAAAGATAATGGAAACAAAGTTCCTGCCTCTACATCAGCCGATAAATCTAGTAACTTGATGGGGTTAGACTGAGATATTTGCACACTGAAATAACATATCCACAAACAATATGAATAAATTGCACTGGAACTAGAAGCAAGTTCAAATGAAGGAGAAGCAAGTTCAAGAAACTACCTTTGCATCCATAATAGGATCTATTTGATTGGTTGTACAATGAGACTCAAACACTGCATTAATGATGTAATCTTTGTTGAAGCCAACTCGACTTAGACAGAGACTAAGAGCAACGCATGCAATTTCATCACCAGATTTTTTATGCTTTGGGGTCACTTCCAGGAACCTGGAAAATGAGCACAGATCAAACTTAGACTAGAATCAAAGGTGCAAGCTGAAGAACGGAAAATAAGGGTGGTATATTTCAGGAATTTGTGATTAATTACTTATGCCTTATTAGTTGGAACGGTTTGTGACAATGAAAGTAGTATAACAGAGAGAAACAAAAGAGTTTTGAAGGGAAATTGATTCAAACCATTTATATCCACACGAGTGAAAAGAAGAAGAGTTTGCTGTTGTAGCCCCCTCTCAAGTAGAGTTCAGAAGCCATAAATCTTCCACTCAAAAGCTGGAGCACGGGCCTTTTTCCCAACGTTGTAGAAGCTGAAATTAGAACGAGAGCAATGCATCAAATTTACAAAAGAGTATAGTGATACGAGTATATTACACTGTATGTACGCAGTTCTAAATTAGAAAGCAAGCACAGCACATGTAGTTAGTGAAGCGAAGGCAAACAGGGGAAGTAGTAATCAGCGACGGTCAGTAACACTTGAAAAATCATGGACTGGTGTGGATAATTTTGAGAAAAATGACTAAACCTAAGCTCTATAGGACAGAATGACAAACTTTGCTTTTCGGTGTACTATTTGAGTTATTAAGAATGACATACTTATCTTTTCAACAGAGGTTATTATTAGCAGATTATAAAATCTAAAATGAAAGCATTAGAAAATAAACATCCATTGTCAACTATTATGTTCTTCCAAATCAGTATCAAATAGAAACACTACTAACTGTTTTTCAAGAGCTGCTCATAAGTACAGTCTCAAAAATTGAGACCTAGATATTGATTCGCCACTAAAATCGATTTATTTTTCAATAAACAATGCTACATCAGTC
The DNA here is from genome assembly GCA_031894775.1 of Chloris gayana. Taxonomy (NCBI): domain Eukaryota; kingdom Viridiplantae; phylum Streptophyta; class Magnoliopsida; order Poales; family Poaceae; genus Chloris; species Chloris gayana. Next base: position 542,069 of record JAUNZO010004298.1, read on the forward strand.
GGCTTGGGCTCAAAGATCCGTGAGGCAGACGCAACGGGGAGGAGGGGGAGGAGGAGCCACTCACCACACGAAGATGTAGAGGAGCACGACGAGGTACAGCGCGGGTGCGCCCACCTGGTGGCGGCAGCCCAGGACGTGGCGGCGGGGAGATGCGGAGGTGGCCGGGGCACTGGCGGGGCCAAGCGGAGGCGCGCGGGGCCGGGGCCGCACGGGCGTCGGGCGCGCCGCCGGCGGGGAGGAGCGGGGCTGGGGCTGCGCGGGCGTCGGGCGCGTCGCCGGCGGGCAGGAGCGGGACGGGGGCTGCGCGGGCGTCGGGCGCGCCGCCAGCGGGGAGGAGCGGCGTCGGGTCAGCGCGGGCGTCGGTCAAGCCGCCGGCAGGAAGGAGCAGTGGGCAGTAAGATGCGATCGAGCTTCTAGTGGAGAGAGAGAGATGGGCGGCGGCCCATCGATCGATTAAGTTCTAGACGCTCCTTTGTGCCGTGTGTCCCGATCCACGACACACGGCACAGAAAGCGTTGACTATCTGTGCCGTGTGCCAGATCCACGGCACACGGCACAGTTAGTTTGCCGTGTGCCACTCACGGCACAAATTATTTAAATTTTATTTTATATTTTCTTTAGTGAAATTGTTTGTAATTTTTTGAAATATTTTTGAAATAACTTTTCAAAATGTTTCAAATAAATCATATATGAGACATGATCAAGAAAAATCTATTATTTTCTTTTCTTTTCCCCACAATTTCAATTTCAAGACCTAAAACCCTATATATGAAAAAAAATAAAAAATATTAAACAAATCTGAAAATTAACCAAACTTCGACATGGTATATTTTATATAATGTATGACCAGTATAAAAAGAACAAGCTTCAAAATCGAATTCAACCGTCAAATTGTTTTCAAATCATAAGGATTCATTCTCATCACTCCGAAACTTCTCCGAGAGATTCTCAGATTTCTAAGCAACGTATGTGACAACTTTTACGAAACTTCTTCAACTCTTTACGACAACATTCATGCATGAAATAATGATGTTAGCACAAATATCATGATTTTTAGACTTTATTTGTATTTTCTACAATTTAAACACCCTTGGGAAACACGATATTCACAATATTTCATGTACAATATGAGCGACATTTACTCTTTATTGTCTGTGTACGGCCTCAAATTGATCTTACCAACATGAATATAAAGTTTATTGGGAAAATATTTCAATATTTTAAATAGTTCCAGTTCAAATTTTAATTATCACCAGAAAATACCAAGAATGAAATAAATGCACCAAATATACCAACATTTCCTAAAAATGCACACATTTGTAACATGAGGTACCACATACGGTCTCTATAGTAAAAAAAATAATTGGCAAAGAAAAGAGCTAAAAAATAAAATTATTTTGCCGTGTGCCAAAAAATACACACGACACAGTTGTGTTTATGCCGTGTGCCACCCCTTGGCACACGGCACAATGGTGTATGTGCCGTGTGTCTCGGCTTGGCACACGGCACAGACATTTGTGCCGTGTGCAATATTTGTGCCGTGTGCAATCCTAAAGGCACACGGTACAGATGCCGCTGTGCCGTGTGTCCGATAAATTACACACGGCACAAATTTTGACACACGACATATATGTCGTCTCCCGTAGTGCATTTTGGAAGCATGGTTTCTATATATGTATAGCGCTGTGGCATTTCAGTCTTTTAGTAGCAGCTTAATGGATGGCATTTATTGCCTTCTGGTAGATTCAAACATTGAATCTAAAAATGTTGAGCTTGATTTTTTACTATAATAATTGTGAGAATGGTGTACGCTTATGTGAATGCTGCAAATTGCGATCAATATACTTATCTCTATGCCTGTGTGGAATTAGCACTATTAACTGCGGTTTCTTTCTGATGAGTGATTTTCCTGGTGGTTTCCTCATACAGCAAGAACAGCCAGGGGAACGAATATTTCGTGAGGGTTTCGAACCCACGGAAAAAATGTACAATGCTGCCAGGGAAGATCATTTTCCCGGCGGTTGGCTGTCACTAAATTGATATCTACTCCATCAATTCGTTTTGTTGTCGCCGAGTCGTCAGGAAACACCTGATCATCGTCTCTATCATGGCAGCGCCTACGTGGTTGGGTCCGCTACCTGAATGAGCTCGTCGCCGAGGCCGGCGTCCTGGCCGTGGCACTCGAGTACCGCCTAGCCCCGGTCATTCTTCGTCCATCTTCTTCGTAAAACTACTTCACTCCCGGGTGGTTCTTGGACGGCATCCTGAGCAGCGCCGGCTCGGCCATCGACTAGGATGTTGAGGACTGCCTCCTGACTTCCGGGCACTGTCGCCACATGCTACTACGTCGCGATGTGGATCCGGGACCTCTAGACACGCGTGGAGGCCCTGAATCAGCGCAGCCTGCGCTACCACATAATCGAAGAAGTCCCTCTCACTTCCCTAGCGTGCTCATCTCACGTCTCCGAGATGGTGCTCCTCGGCCTACGTGGAGACAACATTATATTGCAGACGAAAGGCCACGTGGCTGGCGCCCATCTGGATACATCGAGTACTCTCACGAAGGAGGTGGTGGTCACGCTCGCGCTCGGTGTCGGTTTCGACGTCCTTGAACACATACGAAATATGTTCTGAACCGTAAGCTGGAATTCCAACATTACCTTCCTATCAGATGCAGATGTTTCTGTTTGCTCAAGTTCAGTTAATGTTCCTACACTAACGAGCTGCTCCAAAGCGGAAGCGAATCCACAGGAGCTGTATCATCTGGAGGTGGACGGATCCACAGCCCTTCAAACCAGGTCGACCGCTTCACGAATTTGCAGACTGGTTATTTTGTTCTTGCGCATTCCTCTTTTTGGTCTGTTTGATTCCTTCCTCATGAACATATCCAAAGCTGTCCTGCCAGAGTGAAGGCTGCAATTTACTTGCAAATTGGAGGCCAAGATGGAACCACACATTGCAAATCATATGAGCCTATTGTTTTTCTAATTTTACTTCCTTCCTTTCAAACAGTAAAAAATTGGTTGGCTCATAAAGGAAAAAATTAAAACGCCTTTAGATGCACATCATCAACATCTACAGATTTGCATGGCATTCAAATAAATATAAAAAAACAATAACAATTATGCAAAAAAATGTAACATTTTAATTGAAATTGAATTAACTGGTTCCTAAATAAGTCGGTGTCACTTCAATTTTCGTAAAAGTAGCCACTAGGAAATGCCATCAGGAAAATGTTTCGTGAGGGTCAACTGTCACAAAAATAGAATTTCCCTAACGTTGTTTTTGTGGGTGATATTGCGTGACGGTTGGTCCTCATGAATAAGTTTTACGGCGTTTTCATAATTTTTGTGGAGGTTGCTGGCCCTCACAAAAATTCAACTTTGTGATAGTGAATTGTCCTTGCTGGTTTGGAAGCTAACATTAGTGTAACCATTTAAAATGAGCTCTTCCTCACCTCCATAGACTTGGAATGTATCCATAGTTCTTACTAGCTACCTAGTGAGGTTCTCCTGGGTTTGATTGGTATCTCCTTGCAACATTGAAAAAAAAAGCTACATCTGGGCTCGTACTTACCATGACATACATAATTGATCAAATAGCCGAAGCATATGAAATCGCTCTCATCTTCTCCTGCTCATCAAGTGTCGAAGGATATTGAGTCATATTAAGAGTAATGCAATGTGACATATGCAAGAATCCTTTCTTGGAATCTTGCATATTGAAACATTTCAATGCCTTATCAATGTATGTATCTTGGCTTTATCCAGTTGGAATATTGCATATTGAAACATTTCAATGCCTTATCAATGTATGTATCTTGGCTTAATCCAATTAGCCTCATTGATCTATCTCTATAGATCTTAATACCGAAAATATACATTAACTCTCCAGGTCTTTCATTGAGAAACCCTTTCTTAATGAGGAGTAAACAGTTTCAAGCATTAGAATGTCATTTCCTATCAACAATATATCATCCACGTAAAGGACTAGAAATACAATTGTGCTCCTACTAGCCTTTTTGTTAACACATGGCTCTTCTTCATTTTTATTGAAGACAAACCCTTTGTCTAGTTCATCAAAACGAAGGTTCCAACTCCAAGATACTTGCTTTAGTTCATAAATGGAATTCTGAAGCTTGCGTATTTTTCTAGCATTTTGTGTATGCACGAAACCTCCAGGTTGTGTCATGTACATATCCTTAGTTAGGTTTCCATTAAGAAAAGATAGTTTGACATCCATTTGCAATATCTCAAAGTCATAGAATGTGGCAATTGCTCGGATTCAAATATACTTTAGCATAGCGACGGGCGGAAAGTTCACATCATAATCAACACTTTGAAGTTGTTTAAACCTTTCGCCACCAATCATTAATTTTGGATGTGAACATTTCCACCTATGTCTATCTTTTTCTTGAAAACCCATTTACACTCAATGGATTTTACACCATCACTTGAATCAATCAAGTTTCAAACTTGATTTTCTCTCATGGATTCCAATTTGGATCCATGGCTCCAAGAATCAGTTAGAAGTTAAACAGATTGGAACATTTTTCAATATACAGAGCTCACATGTGGCAGACAGAATATTTTTGAATGTTTACTATTCTACCACCCTTCTGCTTCAGCCTGGTGATCTTACACTCAGAGAGAGGATTTGCTTAATTTATACATGCATAAAAAATGCATGATAGTCAACTAGGCATTCTGACAAATAGGCACTATGCACAGGCAAATCGACAAGCAAACAAAGCAGAAGGATATTATCCGTGTGAGACATGGAGCTATTGGGAACTACTGGGCATGTAATTCCATTGCATCTTCAGATCAAACACTAACCTGACCCCAGAATGTGGAAACCTGCACCTCCTAGATAAGGAACCAGCGTGATCAATTTCAACCATCCGTTCATCTGGAAGGAACTTTTCACATGAACAATCTAAATATGTAGCATGAATCAAGAACAAACACAAATTATAATCACAACTAGATGATTATTCACACTTTAGAAAACAATAATAGCAGAACATATCATTTGCAAACATCCTATGGAAATCTATGCACTATCAATTCATCAATCATCATTGCCCTAGATTTCACCGTTCACCAATAATCATTGTCTGCTTTAAGTTATGCTATCAGCATGAACCCCCAAATAAAAGGAAGATTGCTATCAGCATGCTTTCTTCCATTGGAGACAGCCTCACATCCTTTCTGCTGCCATCCACTCTCGTCTCTCCGATCCAGATCCACACGACCAGGTTTAGCAAGCACACGATGGTGCCAAGGGCTGCGATGTTGACTCCCCTGCTTCGCCGTCGAGCTGGAGGTTGAGCTCTTGCCTTCCCTCCTCAACGTCGAGCTGTTGTTGTCTTCCTCCATCCCGATGTCTAGGAGGCCATGCACCGGGCGTTCTCGATCCACACACGCCACCACCCTCCGCGAGATCCACACACGCCACCACCCTCCACAAGATCCACCCACAAGACTCTGCCATCCCCATCCCTCAGCAGTCAGCTCTCGGTGGTGAGATAGCTAGCCCTCAGTCTGGCAGCACGAGGCGGCACATTCGGAGGAGGCCATGTCAAGTAGCACCTCGCCGCCTTCTTCTTCTCTGGTTCGTTCGAGGATTGCACCACTTCTCGTTGTGAGCCATGCATCCATCCTCCATTTCTTTTACAGTGGTCGCTAAGCACCTGCTACCTGTTTGACGAATTGTCATCATGACCCGTCACTGAGCACTATTTCTGCATGGTTGCAGTATTTTTGTTACTTGTAGGAATTAAATATGAACTGTTATATGCTCAAGGATGCTTGCTATTTAGGCTCTAGAATTTATGTGCATTTATAGAAGCTAGACGTGACATTAGTAGGGTATCACTACTACAATCAGGGCCTATAGCGGCGGGCCAAAAGGCCCTGCAGCGGCGGGTATACCGGCACGCCGCTACACGTCCGCAACATTAAATAAAATTTGTAGCAATATTAAAATGGTGAGCCGCCCTTACAAAACCAACACAGCAACTGCAGGTGACTTCAACAACCGCCATTACAATTCACCAAAAAAATAAAAAAAAAGGCCCGGCACACAGCGAGGCCCGTGTCTAGCCCGATCGTCGGATGCATGGATCTAGCCCTCCTACATGCGCCACCCGGAGGAGGGTCATCAGATTTGCCCCTCTGCCGCCCCTACTGCCGCTGCTCGTCATGGAGGGTCCACCGTCGGCCGCACGCTTCATGGAGAGGGGATCCGACTGCGAAGCGTCATGTAGGGCCCACCGTCGGTTGCACGCCATGGAGGGGGCACCGCCAGTCCAGCACAATGGAGGGACGCCACCACACTCTATGCAGTGGAGGGGCACCATGGAGGGGCTGCCACTAGATGCGTCTATGGCGGGGAAGACAGAGTAGTACGGAGAGAGAGAGAGAGAGAGAGAGAGAGAGAGAGAGAGAGAGAGGGCTGGGTGGGAAGCTGAGGAAAGTTAGGGTTTGAGTGAGGTGGAGCAGATTTTATATGGTGAGTTGGGTTATATGGGACAGTTTAGGTCGAGCTAAACTACGGGCCATATTGTAGCGGCGGTTTAGATTGTGGGCCGTCTTTAAAAGCGATTTTTAATGGCGGCCCATGTTCTATTCCGCCATTGCAAATGACCTTATTTTTAAAGGCGGTCCATAACATCATCCCCCGCTACAAATCAATTTTTAGGGACGGTTAGCTTAACCATGTGGCCAGCCGGTCAGCACTGTAGCGGCGGGCCGCCTCGGGCTGCACCGTTAGGCCATTTTGGGCCACACCGGTACAGTGTCGGTTTGCAGTAGTGTATAGACATAACAATACTTTCACTACAACAAATGTGGTGTCGGTTTGCAGTAGTGTATAGACATAACAATACTTTCACTACAACAAATGTGGGCTTCTATGACGAAATTCTCATGACAACATACTGTTTCGTCATAAACTCAATACGATTTATGACGTTTTGTAAGTAGTAGCTTGTTTTATGACAAATATAAAGATTCATCACTAAATATGAGCACAAAATCATCATAAATAAACAAAGATGTACAATGTGACGAATAGGAATGTCATAGTTTATAAGTAATAAATGTCACAAAATCTATGACAAATATAAATTGAAGTTTTTTATTTTATAGCAACCATGTGTCATGTGGGACCCACATGTCATTTTACATGAAAATGAAAGTAAAATGTAATTTATGATAAATTTAAATTATTTTAAAATACTTTTTATACCATGCACACGTAGAGATAAACATTTCATCACTAAAAATTATGTAGGAAAACGCATTAGAAAAAAATCATGTCCACTTTATTTTTCTTCGCCTCAACTGCTATAGGCCGCACTGCACACGAAAAAATGAATAGGATGCTTTAGGCCGTGCTGTGGTCGGCTGCTGGCAGGCGGTAGATGCAGGCCTGGTGCCCTACGGCAATACGTTGCTAGCGGACCTCTGGTGGCAAAAAAAAAAATCACACCCTGCAAATCATTAGCACATTCGGGCTGCTAGCGGACCTCTCCAGTGAAAAAAAAATTGCACCCTCAAAATCGAAGCCGTGTCCAGGATTTGATCCCACGACCTGTATTAGATAACTTAATAAACTTACCACTGCGCCAGTCTTTAACTTGTTAAAGCACTGCAAAGACGCATATTTAATAACACATGACGGTTGGCGTTTTGTAGCAGGTGGAGTTAGTCACATGATTCTGCTTTGTTGGTGCGACACCTCCTTGAGCCAAGTGTTCAAGACAACCACCGTTATAGCATGGATGATCAGCGGTTTATGGAGTCTGGTATAAGGGACGTATACTCGATAGGTCTGATTGTTGAACCACTGACTTGGAGAACACCTGTTGTTGATACTGAGGTGTCCGGTAAGAAATGGAATCTGGTGGCTGAGACTCGAACCTCCGATCTGCTGCAGAAGTGTAATCTAGATGATACTTAGAAGGTACCTTACTTCCTTGTTCACTGGCTGCTCTCTTCTTAGTCTTCGCTTCTCGATGAGCACGAAGAGCATCCTCCATGAATATAGCTTCACTTACAACTCATTGATACTAACTCCTTGACCCAAATTTAGAATGTCAAGGTGTTTGTTGTCAATATCTATCACTTTCATGCCGGGATCGGGACTCACGAGATTTATAAGGGGTTGGTGAAAGTCAATGACGAATGAAAGATCTAAGCTGGAGTGGTTGAGATTAAGAACAACATGGATTGCCAAAGGATGCGACGGTGCTTTCGTCTGTCTTGGTGTTGAAGGAAATATAAGCTTAGGATATTTACAAGGATAATTGCACCGATGAGTTTCCAAGACAATATTCCTCTTTCCGGTTGCGTACCCTATGTTATACGCCATCCGTTCGGAAGAATATTATATTTGGATTCTCTTCTAATTTTAAAATAGAGTGTGCATTTCCATATCGCTCATGTTTGACTTAGAGAAGCGCACAGGCGAACCGGCACAATTCGAAGGCAAAATAGCAATTTAGAAGTGTACAACACCTATTTCTAAACTAGCTCTCGATACAACTTATTCGGGCCAAATAGAAGACTACCCTTGCTTCATATGGAAGTCACTCAAGAATTTCAAGGATAGATAAGTTCATGATGTGATTGAGTGGAAGAAGGAGAATTAGTTGCGGACTATGAGTAGTCAGCTCCTAATACTCGAATCTTATCCTCCAGAAATTCCCGTCGAGATAAGAAGTCCGAACAGAAATCAAAATGGCTATTAATGGAGAGAAAAATAGAACTTTTGGTAGCTACAAGAGTGGTAGTCAACCAGTCATCCGCCTGGAGGAGGCCTAGAGCAGTTGAAGTGACATTGGTGACTAGCTCCTGGATTCTTCTACCTATATATTTCATCCTTCTGCTCTTCCTGGAGAAGTTATTGACTTGTTCAAGATCCAGTATCTCATCATGTGTCTCTCATATTTGCACCTAGTTGGGTAGCTATTTCTTTGGCAGTTGTAAGTTGTTCATCACAAGATTCAACTATAGCACCCATTCATACCGGCGTCTTTGATCTGTCCCTTTAAATCCATAGTTCTCATATGGGGCTCCTTGATAAATACACATGATCGTTCCTGCCTTTGACCATCTCGTAGAGGAAGATCTTAAATTCCTCGGTCCATTGCTTCTGTATGAGAGTTCTTCCCGTCTTCTATTTCGCTAGCATAAACTTCTTCTGGTGCCATGCTTAGGAAACTAAATCTACACTAGGATACCGACTAAGTATAACCCCGACTTTTATTATAACACTCAATATGACATGATGCATGTTCGGCAGTCTACTATATGTACTATAGTATATAAGACTACAACAAATAGTTAGCACTTTCCCAAAACCCGAACGTTGAACAGTTAGTAAAAATCTAACGATTCTATATCCTTATAGGGCTCCGTACTTTCTCGTGTTCTAAACGTACTAAACATGTTAAGTTTTGTACTTGTTGCCTCCGAACCGCTCCGATACCAGCTGTGACATCCCCTCCGGGATACCCGGGACTCGGTACGGGGGACACTCGACGCAGCGAGTTACAACGGTTCATCATCTCATACAAGCTAGAATATATACATCATGGTATAATACAACCAGGTTTTCGAAATACAAACATTGTACAGCGGAAGCATAATACATTAATGAAGTTTAACAACCTACGAGTCTTGCAGTGGAAACTTGTACTTTATACAATAGAGATACTACGAAGCGTTATCGTGATGTACCGAGCCCGTCGTACACCACGGTCCTATCCTTCACGGCGTCGGGATCCGTTCCCATCGGAGAGAACCTCCCTCGGAACAATGCTCCTCTTCCGGAAAGCTACCGTACGAGTCATGGAAGTACGACTCGGGTCCTGAAAAAAACATAACGAGCAAACCCTGAGTATTCTAATACTCGAGCAAGATCGACCCGTCAACGAGCACGCTAAGGCCGACGCTTAGTATGCGAAGGCTTTACGGCTGTGGGGTTGACTCCTTTGCGAAAAGCAGCACTAAGAGGTGGATCCTTACTTTCAATGTTTTAGCTCAACATTAGGATTCATTAACATCTATGTTTGCAATCTACAGCTATAGCAATCATGTTTGCAAGAAAAGATCATTTCCGATCATCCGTTCTTTCATCTCTCATCGTCATCTTCCAGTTGATTACTACGATGTGACGAGCTAAACAAGCGGTACTCATTACTGCGAGGGACAGCGATTCGAATCGATTTATACCAGCTGCAAAACCCGACTACACGACATATACGCATCACACCGATCGTATACGACAACCTTTCCCGCTAGCACCGACGGAAGACTAGCCATTTCCAACTCCCCGGGAGTATGGCGACGCCACGACTTCCCTCGTGGTCGACCCATCTCCCTCCCGTGAGACTATCCTCTCACTAACAGCCGACAAAAGAGAGCCGGCTACGCTACATCTCTCGGGGCGATAGGGTACATCGACTTGCTGGACCCATGATACCAGCATGTAGTACGGTACGTTCAAACTTTTTCAACTAAGCCAACAGCGGTACGGTCCTTGACCGACACGGACGGGGCTACCACCTTGCAAGACCTTAACTCCGTCTTTGCCCTTTCTCCTACGGGGCCCGTCCGGTCTCAACTTCATTAACTTTACTCTCAAATTTCAACTTTCTCTTATCATTCCTCTTAGCAATAATTGAAACGAGCCATTATCCGATATCTCGCGAGTAGTGTATACCACCACTCGACTTCTACCGATTCCCTATGACATAAGCTTAGCAGTTATCGAACTCGATTGAGCTACCTGTACCAAGTATAGCATAAACAAATGGAAACCTATCTCATGCATCTAGGGTATCAAGCAACTCCTATAACTTAATGCACAATCACGACCCATTATTGTGATAAAAGAAAAGACTTTAAAAACATAGGTGGGATGCACCGGGCTTGCCTGGATTCGAGTCGGAGTCGGCTTTCTCGTGCGTTGGTCGACTTCGAAGCTTCCGTCTCCTTTCTCGACCTCGGACGGAACCTCGATCACGCCGGGACCTAGGTCGACCAACAATACGTCGCGAATCACAACCATGCATGCATGAATGTACATGAGATCATGTGCAAAGGTTTTATTAACCATGATCGTTAATTAGCAATTTCTCCTTAATTAAGCTTGTTAATGATTACAATTAATCACGTTCGTTAAGCAATAATTAATAATTGATTCTGCTCATTAATTATGGCTTAATCAAGATCATTAATTAAAAATTAATCATTAATCATGCTCATTAATTAATAATTAATCAGGTTCATTATTATTAATTAATCATGCTTTTAAACAACAATTATAAATGCTTAACGTAGGTGATAACACTTAAGCTATTAATTTTGGATCACATGAAATGACGGTGTTTATGTTGAATTTTGGAAAACAGTTTTCACAAACACTTTCGTCTGCAGTATCTCTAATTTTTAAAGAAATTTATTTTTCAAAAACAAATAATAATTAGCATAAAATAATAGATTTTCTTAATTAAAGAAAAGGAATTAATTAAACTATGAAATCATAATTTCTCAAAATAGGTATTTGACTACATAATCAAATAGAGAATAATTTTATGAGTCTAATGAACTTTGTTTGACATTTTTCTGATTTTTGTGGAATTTTCTACGAATTTTCGAAGTTTGAATCAATCTGGAAATTGAATAAATTCAAAAAGGAACAGGGATCTCACTTGGGCCGAATCTGGTCGGGCCCATGGGCAGGCGGCCCACGAGCGCGCGCGGCCCAGCTCGGACCGAGCTCGGTCCGGCCGGACATGGCGTGTGGCGGCCGGACCCGGCGGCGGCTCGCCGGAGTTCGGCGGACGGTGGCCAAGCTGCGACGGAACTTCTCTCACAGGGCCAGCTCGACATGAGGAAGCGGTTGGTGGGGTCCACTTCACCGGAAACCGGCCGGAACTACTTCAACGGCGAGATGCGGGCGGAGGAAAGGTTCGGCGGCGTCGTGTGCTCGCCGTGGTTGACCAAATGATGAACGGCTTGATGCTACGATTCACAAGATCATGGGCAAGAGCGGCATGTGATTGGTTGGGCTTGGGGATGGCCGGAACCGGAGCTCACCTCGGAGGTAGAGGCGGCGGCCCATCGAGCTGAGAAAATTCGTATAAAGTCATGGAAACTTGGGAAGACCACTCGGGGGCGAGCTGCTGGTATGATGAAGAGGAAGATAACGCACATAGGGGAGGAAAAAGCACGCGAATTGGTTCACCGGAGAGGGAGAATTCGAAGAAATTCCGGTGGTCGGCGAGCACACGTTCTTGGCGAAGAACGGCCTCGATCTCTCGGTGCTAGAGGGAAGGAGCGCGATTGGCGGCCATGGGGAGGTGCGTGGAACTTATGCGGAGCCGTGGGTGGTGCCGGCTTGGCTGGGGAGGGGCCGAGACGGCCGGCGGCGTTTGGACCGAGAGGAACGGACGGCGGCGTTCGCGTGCGGCCCGGAAGAAGAAAGGAATTTGGGACCCCGGGCTTTTATCCCCAACGGGCGGGGTGTTGAGGCGGTAGAGCAGCTCTTGCGTGGCAGCCGCGGAGCGAGGCACGCGGCCGGGGCGGAACTGCGTGGCGCCGGAGAGGCGGTGCGTCGGTTCCGTGAGAGAGGAGAAGAAAAGAAACCGACTGGTGGGCTAAAGCCATTTTACAAAAACACCCTCCGGTTTTACTTTAATTAAAAATCATATTTCCGGCTCTCGAACAATTCTGCGAAAAATAGGGATGGAAATGAAAACATTTTGAATCTTTTTCCTTATTGACCGGAGTTCAAATTCCAAATAGATTTCGGATTAAAAATTCAAGTTTAAATTAAAAAGAGAAGCTTTCATTAATTCTTGTGGACATTTTTACAAAATAAAAGAATAATTTCATAGCAACTTCATAAATCTTTTATCTTTATGTTTCACCAACATAAAATGTTAAAACTCCATAGTTACTTTTATTTAATTCTTTCTCTTAAGAACTTTGAATTTTAACTTAAGTTAACTTTATTATTTTATGTGCATTTCTTAACAAATTTAAATATTCTTCCAAATGCACAAGATGACATGATGATGAATGCTATGCAATGCACTTTCGGTTGTTAGGGTTGTTACAGTGGGGCCGGAGCCGCACGGGCGTCGGAGCGCCGCCGGCGCGTGAGGAGCGGGGCTGAGGCAGCGCGGGCGTCAGGCGCGTCGCCGGCGGGCAGGAGCGGAGCGAGGCGCCGCGGGCGTCGGGAGCGCCGCCGGCGGGGAGGAGCGGCGTCGGGTCAGCGCGGGCGTCGGTCGAGCCGCCGGCAGGAAGGAGCGATGGGCGATAAGATGCGATCGAGCTTCTAGTGGAGAGAGAGAGATGGGCGGCGGCCCATCGATCGATTAAGTTCTAGACGCTCCTTTGTGCCGTGTGTCCCGATCCACGACACACGGCACGAAAGCGTTGACTATCCGTGCCGTGTGCCGGATCCACGGCACACGGCACGGTTAGTTTGCCGTGTGCCACTCACGGCACAAATTATTTAAATTTTATTTTATATTTTCTTTAGTGAAATTGTTTGTAATTTTTTGAAATATTTTTGAAATAACTTTTCAAAATGTTTCAAATAAATCATATATGAGACATGATCAAGAAAAATCTATTATTTTCTTTTCTTTTCCCCACAATTTCAATTTCAAGACCTAAAACCCTATATATGAAAAAAAATAAAAAATATTAAACAAATCTGAAAATTAACCAAACTTCGACATGGTATATTTTATATAATGTATGACCAGTATAAAAAGAACAAGCTTCAAAATCGAATTCAACCGTCAAATTGTTTTCAAATCATAAGGATTCATTCTCATCACTCGAAACTTCTCCGAGAGATTCTCGGATTTCTAAGCAACGTATGTGACAACTTTTACGAAACTTCTTCAACTCTTTACGACAACATTCATGCATGAAATAATGATGTTAGCACAAATATCATGATTTTTAGACTTTATTTGTATTTTCTACAATTTAAACACCCTTGGGAAACACGATATTCACAATATTTCATGTACAATATGAGCGACATTTACTCTTTATTGTCCGTATACGGCCTCAAATTGATCTTACCAACATGAATATAAAGTTTATTGGGAAAATATTTCAATATTTTAAATAGTTCCAGTTCAAATTTTAATTATCACCGAGAAAATACCAAGAATGAAATAAATGCACCAAATATACCAACATTTCCTAAAAATGCACACATTTGTAACATGAGGTACCACATACGGTCTCTATAGTAAAAAAAATAATTGGCAAAGAAAAGAGCTAAAAAATAAAATTATTTTGCCGTGTGCCAAAAAATGCACACGACACGAGTTGTGTTTATGCCGTGTGCCACCCCTTGGCACACGGCACAATGGTGTATGTGCCGTGTGTCTCGGCTTGGCACACGGCACGGACATTTGTGCCGTGTGCAATATTTGTGCCGTGTGCAATCCTAAAGGCACACGGTACAGATGCCGCTGTGCCGTGTGTCCGATAAATTACACACGGCACAAATTTTGACACACGACATATATGTCGTCTCCCGTAGTGCATTTTGGAAGCATGGTTTCTATATATGTATAGCGCTGTGGCATTTCAGTCTTTTAGTAGCAGCTTAATGGATGGCATTTATTGCCTTCTGGTAGATTCAAACATTGAATCTAAAAATGTTGAGCTTGATTTTTTACTATAATAATTGTGAGAATGGTGTACGCTTATGTGAATGCTGCAAATTGCGATCAATATACTTATCTCTATGCCTGTGTGGAATTAGCACTATTAACTGCGGTTTCTTTCTGATGAGTGATTTTCCTGGTGGTTTCCTCATACAGCAAGAACAGCCAGGGGAACGAATATTTCGTGAGGGTTTCGAACCCACGGAAAAAATGTACAATGCTGCCAGGGAAGATCATTTTCCCGGCGGTTGGCTGTCACTAAATTGATATCTACTCCATCAATTCGTTTTGTTGTCGCCGAGTCGTCAGGAAACACCTGATCATCGTCTCTATCATGGCAGCGCCTACGTGGTTGGGTCCGCTACCTGAATGAGCTCGTCGCCGAGGCCGGCGTCCTGGCCGTGGCACTCGAGTACCGCCTAGCCCCGGTCATTCTTCGTCCATCTTCGTAAAACTACTTCACTCCCGGGTGGTTCTTGGACGGCATCCTGAGCAGCGCCGGCTCGGCCATCGACTAGGATGTTGAGGACTGCCTCCTGACTTCCGGGCACTGTCGCCACATGCTACTACGTCGCGATGTGGATCCGGGACCTCTAGACACGCGTGGAGGCCCTGAATCAGCGCAGCCTGCGCTACCACATAATCGAAGAAGTCCCTCTCACTTCCCTAGCGTGCTCATCTCACGTCTCCGAGATGGTGCTCCTCGGCCTACGTGGAGACAACATTATATTGCAGACGAAAGGCCACGTGGCTGGCGCCCATCTGGATACATCGAGTACTCTCACGAAGGAGGTGGTGGTCACGCTCGCGCTCGGTGTCGGTTTCGACGTCCTTGAACACATACGAAATATGTTCTGAACCGTAAGCTGGAATTCCAACATTACCTTCCTATCAGATGCAGATGTTTCTGTTTGCTCAAGTTCAGTTAATGTTCCTACACTAACGAGCTGCTCCAAAGCGGAAGCGAATCCACAGGAGCTGTATCATCTGGAGGTGGACGGATCCACAGCCCTTCAAACCAGGTCGACCGCTTCACGAATTTGCAGACTGGTTATTTTGTTCTTGCGCATTCCTCTTTTTGGTCTGTTTGATTCCTTCCTCATGAACATATCCAAAGCTGTCCTGCCAGAGTGAAGGCTGCAATTTACTTGCAAATTGGAGGCCAAGATGGAACCACACATTGCAAATCATATGAGCCTATTGTTTTTCTAATTTTACTTCCTTCCTTTCAAACAGTAAAAAATTGGTTGGCTCATAAAGGAAAAAATTAAAACGCCTTTAGATGCACATCATCAACATCTACAGATTTGCATGGCATTCAAATAAATATAAAAAACAATAACAACTATGCAAAAAATGTAACATTTTAATTGAAATTGAATTAATTAACTGGTTCCTAAATAAGTCCGGTGGCACTTCAATTTTCGTGAAAGTAGCCACTAGGAAATGCCATCAGGGAAAATGTTTCGTGAGGGTCAACTTTCACTAAAATAGAATTTCCCTAGCGTTGTTTTTGTGGGTGATATTGCGTGACGGTTGGTCCTCATGAATAAGTTTTACGGTGTTTTCATAATTTTTGTGGAGGTTTCTGGCCCTCACAAAAATTCAACTTTGTGATAGTGAATTGTCCTTGCTGGTTTGGAAGCTAGCATTAGTGTAACCATTTAAAATGAGCTCTTCCTCACCTCCATAGACTGGGAATGTATCCATAGTTCTTACTAGCTACCTAGTGAGCTTCTCCTGGGTTTGATTGGTATCTCCTTGCAACATTGAAAGAAAAAGCTACATCTGGGCTCGTACTTACCATGACATACATAATTGATCAAATAGCCGAAGCATATGAAATCACTCTCATCTTCTCCTGCTCATCAAGTGTCAAAGGATATTGAGTCTTATTAAGAATAATGCAATGTGACATATGCAAGAATCCTTTCTTGGAATCTTGCATATTGAAACATTTCAATGCCTTATCAATGTATGTATCTTGGCTTTATCCAATTGGAACATTGCATATTGAAACATTTCAATGCCTTATCAATGTATGTATCTTGGCTTTATCCAATTGGAACATTGCATATTGAAACATTTCAATGCCTTATCAATGTATGTATCTTGGCTTAATCCAATTAGCCTCATTGATCTATCTCTATAGATCTTAATACCGAAAATATACATTGACTCTCCAGGTCTTTCATTGAGAAACTCTTTCTTAATGAGGAGTTAACAGTTTCAAGCATTAGAATGTCATTTCCTATCAACAATATATCATCCAGGTAAATGACTAGAAATACAATTGTGCTCCTACTAGCCTTTTTGTTAACACATGGCTCTTCTTCATTTTTATTGAAGACAAACCCTTTGTCTAGTTCATCAAAACGAAGGTTCCAACTTCAAGATACTTGCTTTAGTTCATAAATGGAATTCTGAAGCTTGCGTATTTTTCTAGCATTTTGTGTATCCACGAAACCTCTAGGTTGTGTCATGTACATATCCTTACTTAGGTTTCCATTAAGAAAAGATAGTTTGACATCCATTTGCAATATCTCAAAGTCATAGAATGTGGCAATGGCTCGGATTCAAATATACTTTAGCATAGCGACGGGCGAAAAGTTCGCATCATAATCAACACTTGGAAGTTGTTTAAACCTTTCGCCACCAATCATTATTTATGGATGTGAACATTTCCACCTATGTCTATCTTTTTCTTGAAAACCCATTTACACTCAATGGATTTTACACCATCACTTGAATCAATCAAGTTTCAAAGTTGATTTTCTCTCATGGATTCCAATTTGGATCCATGGCTCCAAGAATCTGTTAGAAGTTAAACAGATTGGAACATTTTTCAATATACAGAGCTCACATGTGACAGATAGAATATATTGTGAATGTTTACTATTCTGCTTCAGCCTGGTGATCTTACACTCAGAGAGAGGATTTGCTTAATTTATACATGCATAAAAAAATGCATGATAGTCAACTAGGCATTCTGACAAATTGGCACTATGCACAGGCAAATCGACAAGCAAACAAAGCAGAAGGATATTATCCGTGTGAGACATGGAGCTATTGGGAACTACTGGGCATGTAATTCCACTGCATCTTCAGATCAAACACTAACCTGACCCCAGAATGTGGAGACCTGCACCTCCTAGATAAGGAACCAGCGTGATCAATTTCAACCATCCGTTCATCTGGAAGGAACTTTTCACATGAACAATCTAAATATGTAGCATGAATCAAGAACAAACACAAATTATAATCACAACTTGATGACTATTCACACTTTACAAAATAATAATAGCAGAACATATCATTTGCAAACATCCTATGGAAATCTATGCACTATCAATTTATCAATCATCATTGCCCTAGATTTCACCGTTCACCAATAATCATTGTCTGCTTTAAGTTATGCTATCAGCATGAACCCCCGAATAAAAGGAAGATTGCTATCAGCATGCTTTCTTCCATTGGAGACAGCCTCATATCCTTTCTGCCACCATCCACTCTCGTCTCTCCGATCCAGATCCACACGACCAGGTTTAGCAAGCACGCGATGGTGCCAAGGGCTGCGATGTTGACTCCCCTGCTTCGCCGTCGAGCTGGAGGTTGAGCTCTTGCCTCCCCTCCTCAACGTCGAGCTGTTGTTGTCTTCCTCCATCCCGATGTCTAGGAGGCCATCCACCAGGCGTTCTCGATCCACACACGCCACCACCCTCCGCGAGATCCACACACGGCACCACCCTCCACAAGATCCACCCACAAGACTCTGCCATCCCCATCCCTCAGCAGTCAGCGCTCGGTGGTGAGATAGCTAGCCCTCGGTCTGGAAGCACGAGGCGGCACATTCGGAGGAGGCCATGTCAAGTAGCACCTCGCCGCCTTCTGCTGTAACAACCCTAACAAATCAAAGTGCATGTTCATGTCATTTATCATCATGTCATCATGTGCATTTGAAAAATATTTACTTTTGTGATAAAGAAATTCACATAAAATAGCAAACTAATTAAAAGATTAAGAGAAATGCTTAAAAAGAAATAAAATAAGAAGAAAATTCATGTTTAACATTTTTCTTTGACTTAAATATCATAAATAAAGATTTTACAAAACTATCCGGAAATTATTTTGCTTTGTGAAAATAAGTGCAAGAAATAAACAAAGCTTCCCTTTTTAATTTAAACTTGAATTTTTATTTCGAAAACAGTTTGGAATTTTTACCTAGACTTAATAAGAAAAGTGTTCAAAATACTTTCAAATACGTCCCTGATTTTTCTCTAATTTTTCTGAGCACCGGAAAGGCCGTTTTTAATTAACCAAAAGCACGAGGGGGTTTATGTAAAACTGCCGCAGCCCCCAATTCCGTTTCTTCTTCCTCTCCCTCAGAACCGCCTCCCGCACCGCCTTCGCTCCACGCCGCGCTGGCCGCTCCGAGGCCACGCGCCCCCTCTCCCGCGCCATGCGGGGCTTTCCCCACCGCCTCACCCCTCTCGCTAATGGGGGATAAAAGGCCGAGCTATGTTCTGCTCTCTCACAACTCGCACCGCAGGACCCCTGCCGTCCGCACTTCCTGGCCTCCGCCATCCGACCGCCTCCGGCCATCCCCGGCGAACTACAACCACCAAAAGCTCCGCCGAGTGTGCTGGGACTGCACATGGTCTCGAATTCCGATGAGCTGTACTAGAACCGAGAGATCGAAGCCGTGCTCCCCAACCGGCAATCCCCGACGTCGGTGGCCGCATCTCCAAAATTTCATCACTTTGGTGGGTGGCTTCTCTCAACCTCTTTCCCGGAGGTGCGCAAGACGCCCCGCTACCCCCTATCCAACTCAAGTGATCATTCCACCGCAGGTTTGACGGAAATTAGTCGGTTCATCGGAGCTCCGTCCGCCGCCGCCTACACCTTGTAGATGCGCGTGCCTCTCCGGCCCTCTTCAAGGTTAGCCACCCCCGTGCCGTCGTTACTCATCCTCTCTTGATGCTTGCAGCACTTGTTTCCTTAATTTTTGTGTACCACAGCGAGCTATAGACCTTGCCGAAGGTTCACCCAAGCCGCCGCTCGCCGTGGGCATACTTCCGGCCATCCTCCGGCGAAGAGGTCATCATCTTCGTGTTCTTCATGTTTCCCGAGCCCAAAAACTGTTATCTCGTCGTGAGTGGTCGCCGTTTGGCCGATTCCGCGAAGCGCCGCCACGCTTCGGCCACCACGGCCATGGCCGTGGTGCTCCTGGAGTTGGGCCGCGCACGGGCCTCCGGGCCAGGCTGAGTAGCTGGGCCCTGGGTGCCAGATTAGATGGGCCTGGCCATTTCAGCCCAATGGCTCATTTTTTTCCTTTTCGAATTTATCTATTTTCAGGAATTGTTTCAAACTTCAAATATTCGTAGAAAATTCCACAAAAATCAGAAAAATGTCAAACAAAGTTCATTAGACTCCTCAAATTATTCTCTATTTATTTATGAATTCAAATACCTATTTTGAGAAATTATAATTTCATAGTTTAATTAAGTACCTTTCTTTAGTTAATATAACCTATTATTTTATGCTAATTATTAATTGTTTTTGAAAAATAAATTTCTTTAAAAAAAATTAGAGATACTGCAGACGAAAGTTTTTGTTGAGTTGGTTTTCCAAAATTAAACGTAAACACCGTCATTTTATGTGATCCCAAATTAATAGCTTAAGTGTTATCACATATCGTTAAACATTTATAATTGTCGTTTAAAATCATGATTAATTATTAATGGATGAACCTGGTTAATCATTAATTAATGAACCTGATTAACGTTTAAATATTAATTAATGACCTTGATTAAGCGAGTAATTAGTGAGCTTGATCAATTCTTTCTTATTGCTTAACAAACGTGATTAATTGTTAATTGCTAATTGCAAAGTAATAAACTTAAGTAATGATTAATGGCTAATTAACGACCTTGGTTAATTCAATCATTGCACATCATCTCATGAACATTCATGCATGCATGGTTGTGGTTCGTGACGTCATTGTTGGTCGACCTAGGTTCCGACGTAATCGAGGTTCCGTCCGAGGTTGCGAAAGGAGACGGAAACTTCGAAGTCGACCAGCACATCGAGGAAGCTAACCCCGACTCGAATCAAGGCAAGCCCCGGTGCATCCCACCTATGTTTTTTAAAGTCTTTCTTTTATCACGAGTAATTGTGTCGTGGTTGTGCATTAGGTTTCGGGAATTGCTTGACACCCTAGATGCATGAGTAGAATCCCTATGTTACCTGTTTATCCATGTTGGTGTTGTGTCTCGATAGATGCTACGCTTAATTCACAGGGCTACGGTAGAAGTCGAGTGGTGCTGAGCACACTCGCGAGCTGAGTATCGGTCCGATCTTAAAGCATGGAGGCTTTAAGTTGTTTGTTATCGTTCAAGTTGAAAGTTAAATATGAAGATGAAGATGAAATTGAGACCGGACGGGCCCTGTAGGAGAAAGGGCAAAGACGAGGTCTTGCAAGGTGGTAGCCCCGTCCGTGTCGGTCAAGGACTGTACCGTTGTTGGCCCTGCCGAGCAAGTATTTGAACGTACCGATTTACATACTGGTGTTTATGGGGCCGAGGAAGCCGATGTAACCTAATTGCCACGGCGGTTGGACGTAGCCCATCCCCTAATTGGCTGGAGAATGAGGTGAGGCCTCATGTCTCAACGGGAGAGGAATGGGTGGTCGCTCACGGATAACGTCGAGGACGGGTATCGCGTGGGGTCCCCGGGTTCTCGGGCGGATGGGAGACTAACCCGGCCACTGCCGGGAATTAGCGTGAAAGGTTGTCGTATGCGACCATTGGGGTGCGTATACGCCGTGTAAACGGGTTTTTCCCAGCTGGTGAAATCGATTCGAATCGCTGTCCCTCGCAGTAATGAGTACCGCTTGTTCACCGTGTCACATCGTAGTTAATCAACTGGAAGATGAAGGAAGAGGAATGAAAGGATTGTTGTTTGGAATTAATCTTTTCCTGCAAACTTGATTGCAATAGTGATAGTCTCGCACACCTAGAGATTAATGAACTTAATGTGAGCTAAAATACCGAAAGTAAGGACTGAACCTTTAATGCTGTTTTCGCAAAGGAGTAAACCCCACAGCCGGAAAGCCTTTGCATACTAGGCGTCGGCCTTAGCGTGCCATGTTGACGGGTCGGTCTTTGCTGAGTATTAGAATACTCAAGGTTTGTTCGTCATGCTTTTCAGGAAATCGAGTCGTACTTCCACGGCTTGTACGGTAGTTCCTGGAAGTGGAGTGTCCCAGTGTGGTTCCCACCAATGGGGACGGTTTCCGACGTCGTGAAGAGGAAGGACCGTGATGTACGAAGGGCTCAGTGCATCACATTAATCGTCTAATAGTGTTTTGTTGTTCAAAATACAAGTTTTCCGCTGCAATACTCGTAGGTTGTTAAACTTCAATAATGTTTATATTTCCGCTGCACCAATGTTTGTATTTCGAAAACCTGGTTGTATTATACCATGATGTATATATTCTGGCTTGTATGAGATGATACCCTGTTGTAACTCGCTGCATCGAGTGTCCCTCCGTTCCGATTCCTGGGTGTCCCGGAGGGGATGTCACAGCTGGTATCGGAGCGGTTCGGAGGCAACAGTTCATCATTACAAGCTCGTTTTCAAAACCTAACCCGTTTAGCACGTTTAGAACACGAGAGAGTACGGAGCCCTCTAAGGATGTAAAATAGTTAGACTTTTTACTAATTGTTCGACGTTCGGATTTTGGGAAAGTGCTAACTATTCGTTATAGTTTTATATACTATAGTACGTCTAGTTAGTCTACCGAGCATGCATCATGTCATATTGAGTGCTATATTATGAGGTTTTGGGAATTAGACCAAGTTAGTATCGTAGTATAGAGTTAGTTTCCTATGGACGGTTCCGGAAGGAGTTTATGCAAATAGAACTCTTCCGCCGAGGCAATGGGATGAGTAATTTCAAGATCTTCATCTACGGATGATTAAAGGACGATCGAGAGAGAAGGATGATCAGGTGTAGTTATCAAGAAGCCCTATGAGAGCTATGGATTTAAAAGGATAGATTAAAGAGGCTCGTATGAATGGGTACTACAAGTAAATCTGGGGCTGGAATGAGAGATAGTGCACCTCTTCTATAGACACTCGCTTATGCTTTGGAATTTTAATGTATTCTACCGTCGGTATACTTATTTGGATCAGTGACACTAATACCAAGTTTATAACAGAATGGAGCCAACTGGAAGAGGAAACCATCC
Source organism: Chloris gayana (assembly GCA_031894775.1). Classification (NCBI taxonomy): domain Eukaryota; kingdom Viridiplantae; phylum Streptophyta; class Magnoliopsida; order Poales; family Poaceae; genus Chloris; species Chloris gayana. Next base: position 565,036 of record JAUNZO010004298.1, read on the forward strand.
TGAAAGCTCCCAGACAAGATGTTCGAGAGTCAGCATCAACTCCACCTACCCTGGCACAAGCTATTGCCACTATATTGGAGTCTCGTGAAGAGCAACGGGAACTTCTTCAGCAGCTTGTTCAGAACACGGCCCCACAGGCCGGTGGTCAAGATCAGCATGCTCCACCGGTTCACGTTACCTATTCAGATTTCCTAGCTACTGGTCCACCAAATTTTTCGGATGAGGGAGATCCTCCGGAAGCGAGATCATTGGCTACGTACTATCGAGTCGAAGCTGGAGCTCCTCCCATGCACGAGTATCGGAAGACTATCTTTGCCGCTCAGCAATTAGAAGGATTTGTCTGGAGCATGGTGGGCTAATTACAAGGCCATGATTCCCGAAGGTTACCAAGTATTATGGCAAGAATTCACAAAGGCTTTTCGTGAACATCATATTTCGGAAGGTATCCTGAACCAAAAGCGTAAGGAGTTTCTAACGCTGAAGCAAGGTGATATGACCGTACACTCATATTCAAAGCTGTTCAATCGTCCGGCTCAATATGCTCCTCGGAATGTCGACACCGACGCCAAGAAGAAGGAATGCTTTAAACAAGGACTTACTACCAAGTTACAATCCCGGCTTGTTTTGGATCGAGGAGTTAGTTTCAATGAGTTGGTAAGTGATGCTATACTCATGGAGGATGCTATTCGGGTTCATCAAGAAGAGAAGGCTAAGAAGAGAGCAGCCGATGAACAACGAAGTAAGGTGCCCTTCAAGTATCGTCTAGTCCGCATTTCTGCAACAGATCGGAGATTCAAGCCTATGCCATCGGATCTCATTTCTTACCGGCCACCTCAGGCATCGGCAACGGGTGTTCCCCGATTCAGCGGTCCAACAATCGGATCTATCAAGTATACACCCCTCATTCCAAACTCCACTATCCGTTGACCATCTATGCTATAACAATGATTGTCATGGACAGTTGGCTCAAGATTGTGTCGCACCAACAGAGCAGAACTTGTCAATACGCCCTCAAAAGAAAGCGGTTGGTCGACGGAAGAATGCACTCGAAATATGGTAAGATGAAGACTGGTCGTGTCAACTTCACCACCGCCGAAGAGATTCCGAAAGGGTCACAAGTCATGGCTGGTTTGTTTTCTATCGACCATCATGATGCCATTATTTTATTTGACTCGGGAGCAACCCACAACTTCATTAGCAACGGATATGTTCAAAAATATAATCTGCCATCATGCAAGATGACTTACCCACATCTCATATCATCGCCTGGAGGTAATATACTTGCAGATCAAAGTACTACGGAGCTACAATTGAAATTGGGTCGTAAGGATTATCCCACCTCCTTTATAGTCTTAAATGGACAAGGATTGGACGCGATTCTTGGCATGAGATGGATGAAGTATCATAAGGCAGTATTGGACATAGATGCTTTTGCAGTTCACCTGAATTCTCCTCTTCACGGACGAGATTGCTTTCAGTTGACTTTTTCCCATACTATTCCTCCAATGATTTATAAGACTACTGGTAGAAGTTTGGAAGACATTCCGATAGTCTGCGAGTACCCGGATGTATTTCCGGAAGACTTACCGGGTTTACCGCGGATCGAGCGGTAGAGTTTAAGATCGAGTTACAGCACTGGAACAGCACCAATATCGAGAAGGCCGTATCGGATGCCACCAAATGAGCTAGCGAGTTGAAGGTGCAATTAAAGGAATTATTGGACAAGGGATATATTCGTCCAAGTTCATCACCCTGGGGATGCCCGACCTTGTTCGTGAAAAAGAAAGACAAGACATTAAGGCTATGTGTGGATTATAGACCTTTGAATGCCGTTACCATCAAGAACAAGTACCCTCTTCCGAGGATTGATATCTTGTTTGATCAAGCGATAGGAGCCAAAATCTTCTCTAAGATAGATCTCCGCTCCGGATATCACCAGATTAAAATAAGAACCGAAGACATACCAAAGACCGCATTCTCCACAAGGTATGGACTCTATGAGTATCTGGTCATGTCATTTGGATTGACTAATGCACCAGCACACTTCATGTACCTCATGAATTCAGTATTCATGCCGGAACTGGATAAGTTTGTCGTGGTATTTATTGACGACATCTTGATCTATTCTAAGTCGGAAGAGGAACATGCTAATCATTTACGAGTGGTGTTACAAAGACTAAGGGATCACCAGCTATACGCCAAGTTTAGCAAGTGTGAGTTTTGGCTAAAGGAAGTGCCGTTCCTAGGTCATGTTATATCAGTCGAAGGAGTGGCGGTTGATCCTGGCAAAGTTCAAGATGTATTGAATTGGAAATCACCAAAGTCTGTCTCCCGGATCGGAAGTTTCTTGGGATTGGCTGGTTACTACGGAAGGTTTATTCCAAACTTCTCAAAGATCGCCAAGCCAATGACTAAGCTATTGGAGAAGGATAAGAAGTATGTATGGAGCAAAGAATGTGAAGAAGCTTTCCAAACATTGAAGAAGTTGTTGACTACAGCTCCAGTACTTGCTCAGCCGGATCCGACAAAGCCTTTTGATGTGTACTGCGATGCATCCGGAACAGGACTTGGATGTGTTCTAATGCAGGAAGGTCGAGTAATCGCCTATGCATCTCGACAACTTAGGCGTCATGAGGAACACTATCCTACACATGATCTGTAATTAGCAGCAGTGGTTCTTGCATTGAAGAGTTGGAGACATTACCTCTTGGGAAATTTAGTACATCTATACACGGACCACAAGAGTCTTAAGTACATCTTCACTCAAGCAGATCTAAACATGCGTCAACGAAGATGGTTAGAGTTAATCAAAGATTATGAGTTGGAGATTCACTACCACCCGGGCAAGGCAAACGTGGTAGCTGATGCTTTAAGTCGCAAGGTTCATTGCAATAATCTCACGGCGCAACTCGTGATTCAAGCATCTCCACCCGAAAGTGAAGAGCCAAATCTTCGGATTATTCCGTATGGAGCATTGACGAATCTAGCTCTTATTCCTACCATTCGTGAAGAAGTGGTAGCAGCTCAGCAGAAGGATGCTGGTATGGGACACATCGAAGACGACTCCGGAAGGGTGAAGTCAAGTGTTTCCAAATAGATGACGAAGGTGTTATCTCGGTTCAAGAATAGGCTAGTAGTGCCTAAGAACTTGGAACTTCGCAAGAAGATAATGGATGAAGCCCATACGTCCAAGTATTCTATTCATCCTGGAACCAACAAGATGTATCAAGACTTGAAGAAAAGATTCGGTGGACAAGAATGAAACGAGAGATAGCAAGGTATGTCAACGAATGCGACACTCGTCGGCGTGTCAAAGCGGAGCATTTGAAGCAAGCAGGTCCACTTCAACCTCCGAGTATACCTGAATGGAAATGGGAAGATATCAGCATGGACTTTATTGTTGGATTACCAATGACTCCACGGAAGCACGACTCTATATGGGTCGTAGTGGACAGATTGACCAAGTCAGCTCATTTTATACCGGTACATACCAACTACAAGACCAAGCAATATGCAGATCTATATATTTCACGCATCCTATGTTTGCATGGAGCACCCAAGACCATCATCTCGGATCGAGGAGCTCAATTTGTCTCCGGATTCGGGAACAACTACAAGAATCCTTGGGAACAAAGTTGATACGAAGCTCGACTTATCACCCCCAAACAGATGGACAAACAGAAAGAATCAATCAATATCTCGAGGATATGCTTCGAGCATGTGTTCCGACCTACGGTAAAGATTGGGAGAAATGTGTACCGCTGGCGAGTTCTCGTACAACAACAGCTATCAAGAGAGTGCCGGAATGTCACCGTTTCAAGCTCCGTATGGACGTAGTTGTCGCACTCCTCCGAATTGGTCCGAAAGTGGAGAAAGAATAATCTTTGGACCTGACCTAGTAAAAGATGCTTGAGGAACAAGTACGTCTCATTCAACAGAATCTCAAGAGAGCTAAATCTCGACGGATCGGTTATGCTGATAAAAGACGTCGAGAATTGGTATTCAAGGTTGGAGATCAAGTTTATCTTCGAGTATCTCCTACCAAAGGTGTTCAAAGGTTTGGAATCAAGGGCAAGTTAGCACCGCGATACATTGGACCTTTTCCAATCCTAGAAAGATGTGGAGCTGTGGCATATCGTTTAGAGTTGCCAACACACTTGTATCTCAACCGAAGAAGTGCTTGAAACCACCGGTGGATATACCGACAGCTGAAGTGGAACGAGTTACAACCGGACTTGACGTATGACGAACGTCCGGTCAAAGTCCTAGACACCAAGGATCGAGTGACTCGACATCGGACCATTAAGTTCTACAAGATTCAATGGAGTAATCACTCGGAAGCTGAAGCTACTTGGGAACAAGAAGAGTTTCTCCGATCCAACTACCCCGAGTTCTTTAGCACTATCGTCTAGTCGTTTCCATCGTGAATCTCGGGACGAGATTCCTGTAAGGGGGAGGGCTGTAACAACCCTAACAAATCAAAGTGCATGTTCATGTCATTTATCATCATGTCATCATGTGCATTTGAAAAATATTTACTTTTGTGATAAAGAAATTCACATAAAATAGCAAACTAATTAAAAGATTAAGAGAAATGCTTAAAAAGAAATAAAATAAGAAGAAAATTCATGTTTAACATTTTTCTTTGACTTAAATATCATAAATAAAGATTTTACAAAACTATCCGGAAATTATTTTGCTTTGTGAAAATAAGTGCAAGAAATAAACAAAGCTTCCCTTTTTAATTTAAACTTGAATTTTTATTTCGAAAACAGTTTGGAATTTTTACCTAGACTTAATAAGAAAAGTGTTCAAAATACTTTCAAATACGTCCCTGATTTTTCTCTAATTTTTCTGAGCACCGGAAAGGCCGTTTTTAATTAACCAAAAGCACGAGGGGTTTATGTAAAACTGCCGCAGCCCCCAATTCCGTTTCTTCTTCCTCTCCCTCGGAACCGCCTCCCGCACCGCCTTCGCTCCACGCCGCGCTGGCCGCTCCGAGGCCACGCGCCCCCTCTCCCGCGCCATGCGGGGCTTTCCCCACCGCCTCACCCTCTCGCTAATGGGGGATAAAAGGCCGAGCTATGTTCTCGCTCTCTCACAACTCGCACCGCAGGACCCCTGCCGTCCGCACTTCCCGGCCTCCGCCATCCGACAGCCTCCGGCCATCCCCGGCGAACTACAACCACCAAAAGCTCCGCCGAGTGTCGCTGGGACTGCACATGGTCTCGAATTCCGATGAGCTGTACTAGAACCGAGAGATCGAAGCCGTGCTCCCCAACCGGCAATCCCCGACGTCGGTGGCCGCATCTCCAAAATTTCATCACTTTGGTGGGTGGCTTCTCTCAACCTCTTTCCCGCAGGTGCGCAAGACGCCCCGCTACCCCCTATCCAACTCAAGTGATCATTCCACCGCAGGTTTGACGGAAATTAGTCGGTTCATCGGAGCTCCGTCCGCCGCCGCCTACACCTTGTAGATGCGCGTGCCTCTCCGGCCCTCTTCAAGGTTAGCCACCCCCGTGCCGTCGTTACTCATCCTCTCTTGATGCTTGCAGCACTTGTTTCCTTAATTTTTGTGTACCACAGCGAGCTATAGACCTTGCCGAAGGTTCACCCAAGCCGCCGCTCGCCGTGGGCATACTTCCGGCCATCCTCCGGCGAAGAGGTCATCATCTTCGTGTTCTTCATGTTTCCCGAGCCCAAAAACTGTTATCTCGTCGTGAGTGGTCGCCGTTTGGCCGATTCCGGCGAAGCGCCGCCACGCTCGGCCACCACGGCCATGGCCGTGGTGCTCCTGGAGTTGGGCCGCGCACGGGCCTCCGGGCCGGGCTGAGTAGCTGGGCCCTGGGTGCCAGATTAGATGGGCCTGGCCATTTCAGCCCAATGGCTCATTTTTTTCCTTTTCGAATTTATCTATTTTCAGGAATTGTTTCAAACTTCAAATATTCGTAGAAAATTCCACAAAAATCAGAAAAATGTCAAACAAAGTTCATTAGACTCCTCAAATTATTCTCTATTTATTTATGAATTCAAATACCTATTTTGAGAAATTATAATTTCATAGTTTAATTAAGTACCTTTCTTTAGTTAATATAACCTATTATTTTATGCTAATTATTAATTGTTTTTGAAAAATAAATTTCTTTAAAAAAAATTAGAGATACTGCAGACGAAAGTTTTTGTTGAGTTGGTTTTCCAAAATTAAACGTAAACACCGTCATTTTATGTGATCCCAAATTAATAGCTTAAGTGTTATCACATATCGTTAAACATTTATAATTGTCGTTTAAAATCATGATTAATTATTAATGGATGAACCTGGTTAATCATTAATTAATGAACCTGATTAACGTTTAAATATTAATTAATGACCTTGATTAAGCAAGTAATTAGTGAGCTTGATCAATTCTTTCTTATTGCTTAACAAACGTGATTAATTGTTAATTGCTAATTGCAAAGTAATAAACTTAAGTAATGATTAATGGCTAATTAACGACCTTGGTTAATTCAATCATTGCACATCATCTCATGAACATTCATGCATGCATGGTTGTGATTCGCGACGTCATTGTTGGTCGACCTAGGTTCCGACGTAATCGAGGTTCCGTCCGAGGTTGCGAAAGGAGACGGAAGCTTCGAAGTCGACCAGCACATCGAGGAAGCTAACCCCGACTCGAATCAAGGCAAGCCCCGGTGCATCCCACCTATGTTTTTTAAAGTCTTTCTTTTATCACGAGTAATTGTGTCGTGGTTGTGCATTAGGTTTCGGGAATTGCTTGACACCCTAGATGCATGAGTAGAATCCCTATGTTACCTGTTTATCCATGTTGGTGTTGTGTCTCGATAGATGCTACGCTTAATTCACGGGGCTACGGTAGAAGTCGAGTGGTGCTGAGCACACTCGCGAGCTGGTACGGTCCGATCTTAAAGCATGGAGGCTTTAAGTTGTTTGTTATCGTTCAAGTTGAAAGTTAAATATGAAGATGAAGATGAAATTGAGACCGGACGGGCCCTGTAGGAGAAAGGGCAAAGACGAGGTCTTGCAAGGTGGTAGCCCCGTCCGTGTCGGTCAAGGACTGCACCGTTGTTGGCCCTGCTGAGCAAGTATTTGAACGTACCGATTTACATACTGGTGTTTATGGGGCCAGGAAGCCGATGTAACCTAATTGCCACAACGGTTGGACGTAGCCCATCCCCTAATTGGCTGGAGAATGAGGTGAGGCCTCATGTCTCAACGGGAGAGGAATGGGTGGTCGCTCACGGATAACGTCGAGGACGGGTATCGCGTGGGGTCCCCGGGTTCTCGGGCGGATGGGAGACTAACCCGGCCACTGCCAGGAATTAGCGTGAAAGGTTGTCGTATGCGACCATTGGGGTGCGTATACGCCGTGTAAACGGGTTTTTCCCAGCTGGTGAAATCGATTCGAATCGCTGTCCCTCGCAGTAATGAGTACCGCTTGTTCACCGTGTCACATCGTAGTTAATCAACTGGAAGATGAAGGAAGAGGAATGAAAGGATTGTTGTTTGGAATTAATCTTTTCCTGCAAACTTGATTGCAATAGTGATAGTCTGCACACCTAGAGATTAATGAACTTAATGTGAGCTAAAATACTGAAAGTAAGGACTGAACCTTTAATGCTGTTTTCGCAAAGGAGTAAACCCCACAGCCGGAAAGCCTTTGCATACTAGGCGTCGGCCTTAGCGTGCCATGTTGACGGGTCAGTCTTGCTGAGTATTAGAATACTCAAGGTTTGTTCGTCATGCTTTTCAGGAAATCGAGTCGTACTTCCACGGCTTGTACGGTAGTTCCTGGAAGTGGAGTGTCCCAGGTGTGGTTCCCACCAATGGGGACGGTTTCCGACGTCGTGAAGAGGAAGGACCGTGATGTACGAAGGGCTCGGTGCATCACGTTAATCGTCTAATAGTGTTTTGTTGTTCAAAATACAAGTTTTCCGCTGCAATACTCGTAGGTTGTTAAACTTCAATAATGTTTATATTTCCGCTGCACCAATGTTTGTATTTCGAAAACCTGGTTGTATTATACCATGATGTATATATTCTGGCTTGTATGAGATGATACCCTGTTGTAACTCGCTGCATCGAGTGTCCCTCTCGTTCCGATTCCTGGGTGTCCCGGAGGGGATGTCACATCTTCTCTGGTTCGTTCGAGGATTGCACCACTTCTCGTTGTGAGCCATGCATCCATCCTCCATTTCTTTTACAGTGGTCGCTAAGCACCTGCTACCTGTTTGACGAATTGTCATCATGGCCCGTCACTGAGCACTATTTCTGCATGGTTGCAGTATTTTTGTTACTTGTAGGAATTAAATATGAACTGTTATATGGTCAAGGATGCTTGCTATTTAGGCTCTAGAATTTATGTGCATTTATAGAAGCTAGATGTGACATTAGTAGGGTATCACTACTACAATCAGGGCCTGTAGGGGCGGGCCAAAAGGCCCTGCAGCAGCGGGTATACCGGCACGCCGCTACACGTCCGCAACATTAAATAAAATTTGTAGAAATATTAAAATGGTGAGCCGCCCTTACAAAACCAACACACCAACTGCAGGTGACTTCAACAACCGCCGTTACAATTCCACCAAAAAAATAAAAAAGGCCCGGCCCACAGCGAGACCTGTGTCCAGCCCGATCGTTGGATGCATGGATCTAGCCCTCCTACATGCGCCACCTGGAGGAGGGTCATCAGATTTGCCCCTCTGCCGCCCCTACTGCCGCTGTTCGTCATGGAGGGTCCACCGTCGGCCGCACGCTTCATGGAGAGGGGATCCGACTGCCAAGCGCCATGTAGGGCCCACCGTTGGTCGCATGCCATGGAGGGGCGCCACCGCGCTCCATGGAGAGGGGATCCGGCCGTCGTCGCGCGCCATGGAGGGGGCACCGCCGGTCTAGCACAATGGAGGGACGCCACCACACTCTATGCAGTGGAGGGGCACCATGCAGGGGCTGCCACTGGATGCGTCTATGGCGGGGAAGACAGAGTAGTCTGGAGAGAGAGAGAGAGAGAGAGAGAGAGAGAGAGAGAGAGAGAGAGAGAGAGAGAGAGAGAGAGGTGGCTGGGTGGGAAGCTGAGGAAAGTTAGGGTTTGAGTGAGGTGGAGCAGATTTTATATGGTGAGTTGGGTTATATGGGACAGTTTAGGTCGAGCTAAACTACGGGCCATATTGTAGCGGCGGTTTAGATTGTGGGCCGTCTTTGAAAAGCGATTTTTAATGGCGGCCCATGTTCTGTTCCGCCATTGCAAATGACCTTATTTTTAAAGGCGGTCCATAACATCATCCCCCGCTACAAATCAATTTTTAGGGGTGGTTAGCTTAACCATGTGGCCAGCTGGCCAGCACTGTAGCGGCGAGCCGCCTCGGGCTGCACCGTTAGGCCATTTTGGGCCACGCCGGTACAGTGTCGGTTTGCAGTAGTGTATAGACATAACAACACTTTGAATTGAAATGTTTTTATTTAGAAGTCCAAGAAATAGATTGAAACGTCAATATTTTTACAAATAAACAGCCATAACAGGGAATACATCGATACAACGCTGCACCATCACAAGTGGTTGTAGCTCTGGGTTTAGTACTCCTTTAGGTCACTTTATTGTACACAGTATTTTCATGCAACCTTATTATTTATTTCAGGTTCCGAAGAGAGTACAGCCAACAAGGAGGCAGCACAAGTAGGGAGGTGAAGCCGAGTGAGGAAGGCAAGCACCCGCTAGTATGTCACATTGAGCACACGGGAGCCTTTCCCAGGACCATATCCAAGAACACTCGTCCCGGGCAGGTGTGCGGATCGTGGAACCGTGGATGGCACCTTTGCAGGCGTACAACTCAAGGGAAGGTGGATCCATAGATAGGTACACGCGATTAGCCGGGGGAGAGGGAGAAGTGTGAAGATCCTTGCACAGTGGGATGAGTGCAAAAGAGTGACTCAAGTGAGAGAGGAATGATACTAACATGTGCGCCATGCTGCTGGCGTGGCTGCTTCTCCGGTTGCTATGAGGTCTATTTATAAATCCTCTGCATCCAGGGGACACAGCGTAGACATCGGTTAACACTTTTCACACACTCAATTTCTACAATCGTGGTGCTTCCCTATCACAGAACAATCGGTCACCTTCGTCGCAGGATACCACCATTATTTGTCATGACAGAAGCGTGGTGCGCACACGACCAATATGAATCTAGCCATGTTCTATTGTCTCATGGCGAGCTACTCTCTCTGGGCCATTCTTCTAGTCAAGAGAAACGTACAGGCGAGTTATGATACCGCCGGCAACTACTGGCAAAGGAACTGTCTGTGTCGGTGTACGCGCTGCAGGAAGCGGAGGCAGCCGGGGAGACACGGTGGTGGATGAAGAAGGATGGCCGGAGCTTGGCTGGCCGAGTCCTGTTCCTTGGGCTACCGAGCAGCTACCCCGTAGACACGACCCGGTTCAACATGACGAGCGATGATGGGTGTGCCTACTTTGTCATCAAGAGCACTTTCCTAAGCCGTGCATGTTGTTCAACTATAGCTTCCGCGACCACAAATCTGAACTCGTTGAGCATCTACCTGGAGAATGTCAGGACGAGGCATGCTTGTGGCTCACACCTCAATCTGCTATTGCTCCAACCGGCGGACATACCCTGTAGAATTTCTAACACTGATTTATTAGTCTAGAGTATCAACGTGCAACCATGCATTTGAAGCTGTATTTATTAGTAGTTGATTATAGCTTGTAACGAAACAAAAATGTTTTCAACTTATAACGTTTCCCATTAGCAGAGGATTCTCGACTAATAAGTTTTGCAGCTGGTATCGCACCTAATGCTGGCTGATCATATCCACTAAATTTTATCAGGCGTCTGCGACTTGTCCAGATAGATTCTGGACTAAGTTTTATTAGGCATATTTGCAATTGGTATCTCCATATTTTTTCCCAAGAACATGTCTTAGCATGTTTTTTATTAATAATAAGAAGAGATTACAACCCCAGTGACACTTTCTTACAAAAACATCACCGTTTACTACCAGAAAAGCCTTCTAAAGCGTCGGTTGAAAACGCACTATAGTGGCGGGAATGGCCACCCGCCGCTACGAGTGTGCAGCTACAAACAATCCATTGTAGCGGCGGGTAACCGGGATTCAGAAATCACCCACCGCTACAGTCTAAATAGCGCCAAACAAAAAAAATGGGCCCTTATCGGGCGCACCTCGCAACACCGTCGGGAGAGGCGGTGGATCCGCCTCCCGAGCGCCGCCGTCACCTAGAGAGGGGTAGATCTGCCTCCACCCTGCGTGCCGCAGCTGCCGAGAGGATGGAGGTCGGATCCACAACCCCGAGTCGCTGTGCGAGGATGGGGGCCGAATCCACGGTCCCCACACGTCGCGCCACGCCGCAACCACAAGGATGAAAACCAAATCTGGCGAGAGGGCGCCATGGCCGGCGAAGGGGGGGTGGGGGCAGCGCCATAGCCGACGGAGGGGGAGCAGCATGGAGGAGGAGCCGCCGGAAGATGGGTTGGTGACGGTGTAGGAGAAAGATGGAGAGAGAAACGTAGCGAAGAGAGAGAGAGAGAGAGAGAGAGAGAGAGAGAGAGAGATGCGGTGGGGTGGGGGCGGCGCAAGGGAGGGGAGTGCTAGGGTTAGTTATTTTTATGGGGCAAATCTGCCCTCATGTCTAAGTCCAATTCTGATTTTGGACCTCTTTTTTAGACTTTGCAAAATTAGACTTGTTTTCACCCAAGTTATTGGGGATTGCCCCTATTTTGATGGCAAAGCTGTAATTTTGCAACCGTTTAACAACTTGGGTGAAAACAGATCCAATTTTGCAAAGTCTCGAAAAGAGGTCCAAAATCAGAATTAAGGTTCAAAATAAAGGCACTCATGCAATTGTCCCTATTTTTATAGGTGCGGCAAGAGAGGAAGGGACAAATGGGCTTGTTGGGCCTCGTAGCGGTGGTTGGTGGCCTGATCCGCCACTAAAGCCTATACGGGCCAAATAGCGACGACCGATAAGTGGCTTGCCGTTACTTGGTTTTGGCCCCTGCCGCTAAAAATCCAGTTTGTGGTAGTGCTTTAACCAACTTGACACATATGTCACTTGCCGTGAACAAAGCTAAAAGATGCTAGAGTTGTCAAGCTTCTTCGTTGCCCCATCAATCATGGCGACAATCAGTCCTAACATACCACAAACCATGCCAAGACACACAACCAAACAGCAATTCAAGAGCACAAAAGCGTAAACCTTCACGAGAAACACCTTGGCCTTCAAGACCCCTCCTCAAAGAAGGAAGTGAAGCTCAAGCCCCATTGTCATCCCTCTAGAAAAATCTGGACTAGATTTTCACCAAAAGAGAAGCATTATATGGAAGAGCTCCATCGCGATGCCCTCAAGGGGAGAACGACACTTGTAGGTGTAGCCATCGTCATCAACAACCTTTCAACAGGATTACTAACATCCAACATGTCTTCCCGGTTGCGTCTCAACTCTCAACATTCAACCTCCCACCTAGTTGTCCTCCGCCACTGACATTTTCTATGGTCATCCATCCATCACTCTTATGCACCCTTGATCCACATGTCGCTGTCCTCGGTAGTCGATCGCCGGATCCATCCATGGATGCATACCTACACCTTGAGGGAAGCACCTTCCCGGACCATGACCACGACAAGGAGCACCGCCCGAACCACGACCTCAATAGGGTGCCACCACCCCGACCAGCTTCGGCCTTGTCTACAATACCACCCACCTGCCCGATCACCACAACCATGGTAGAGCGTGGTCGCCATCGCCGTCCGACCACTTTTTGACATCCTCATATGGCTAGATTCGACCGTGTGACACCGTAACCGCTGCCCAATAAACGTGGAAATGGACGACTACCTTCCCATGACGGCTTAGTGGACATGAGTTGTCGTTGTCTCCAACCACATCCTCGGTGACGAATCCATCCAGTTCGGCTGGCGTGCCCTTGAAGGATGGGCAAATGCACCACCGTCGTCATCCTCATGAGTCCCATGGGTTTCCTAGGGCTCGCTCTGCCTCCGATGACAACGCAACCGAGAGGGGTGGGTGTGGGGGCGGCGGCTGTGGCTCCCCGTGAGGAGCTAGTTTGATTGAACTGGTGTCGGTATTTCTCTATTTATGATTATGCTACCATATGACATTATTGTTCACACAAAAGATTTCTTTCGAGCAATTAATAAATCGTAAGGTTCAATGGTCATTTCATGGTGTTGTGCTGACAGTCCGCTCTGCAATGGGAGTTTATTTATAACGAACGTTTCAAAAATAAATTAGAACATTTTGATTCCTTTGAATTTTGAAAGCTAACCCAGAATTTATTTATTAGCTGGGTATTAAAAAAATGGGAGTAGCATAAGAACTTCAGTATAAATAAAATTCCATACTTCCCTGTATAAATAAAATGAATATGAATATGTGATATGTCTTGTGGATTTATTTTCTATATTTCCCTGTATGAAATATATATGAGAAATCCTAGTAGCTCATAAACACCTTATTATCTCTTTTCACTATAATTATTATAAATTCTACTTATAAAATAAATAAACTCTACATTTTGGCTCATGTCCTTCTTGGAAAGGAAAAAACTCATTGTAGTCCCGAACAATCCACTTTGTCTAAATTACACCCCGAACATAATATTGACTCACTTTACTCCCTCAAATAATTTAAGTTGGCTCAATCTACAACCTGAATTTGAAGCTTAAAGTTTACATTATGATAGATGATACCATTCTCTATATAAAAGAAAACATTTTATATCTTTTGTTAACTATTTTGTCTGCAATTTTAGAACTATATAAGTAACATGATATTTGATGCTATTAAAATATAAATAATATGTGTAAAATATATATTCTATTTGTTGAAAGTATGTTCAATGACAAATATAATTGTGCAAAATTTGAGCACTAAGCTCAGATAGAACAAATAGAAATAAAAAATAAACTGCATAAGGAAGTAATTGTACCAAATTAAATTATTTGAGACAGTAAAGTAACGCCAAGATTTTGTTCGGGTTCGAACCAGTAAAATAAACTTTTTCCTTCTGGAAACAACATTTCCTACTCTGTATTCCGATACCGAGCGTCCGAGCCCCAGTAAAATCCCCAGATCCTGAGATTTGGGCTGAGCTTCATCGTCTCCTGTACCGCCGGCGGGGAGCCGGCTCACTCCACGGCCGAGATCGTACGGCGGCGCGGTAAGAACCCCTCCCGAACCTCTCTCACTTCCGATTGCCCTATCGATCCCTAATTCAGTAGCTGCTCTGCAGCGACGCAATGGCGGAGAAGGATGCGAGCGGGGCCGATCGCATCAGCCAGTTGCCGGATGGCGTCCGGGAGCACGTGCTGTCCTTCCTCCCCGCGCACGAGGCCGTTCGGACGTCCGTGCTCGCACGCTCCTGGCGCGATCTCTGGATGGGATCCCCGGCTTTCAACATCACCGGCTGGGGGACCGTCGCCAAATTCACCATGTTCGTGCACCGCCTTCTCCATCTTCGCCACGGCAGCCCGTCCCCTAGGCGGCAGACCACCGGCAATCGATGGGCGCAGCTTGATTCCTGTAGTTTCAGTTTTGGCACTTACGATTTCGATGATGCAAATGTGGCAATCAGTGGGATGCTGGTGAATGACTGGATCCAGTCCGCTCTGCGCTGCCAAGTCCGAGTGTTTCGGTTCTGTTTTGACGACAGCTATGTTGGACGCTTGCTAGTGGATGCCAAGGTTCTTGCTTCTGAACATCTAATCAGGTTACAGCTCGCTGGTGCATTTTTCAAGGACAGCCTTGATCTTTCGGTCTGTTCAGCGTTGCTGCATCTGGAAATCGATGATTCCTACATCGCCTCTGAAGAAATTTGCTCTGCATCATTGCAGCATCTAAGTATCACTCTGAGTGACTTTCATCACATGGACCGCACCCGAATTCGTACACCAAACCTTATCTCATGTAAGTTGACAGATTGTTGTGGAAAGACTCCGATGCTTTGAAAGGATGCCATCATTAGCAACTGCAGTTGTTGAATTGGATATGTAACATACGTATGATAAGTGTTCTGCTAGAAACGTTCATGGGTGTTGCAGCGAGACCTGTAAGGGTTGTCGCTATTATTATGGGCCTCACAATGACCACACAAGCTGTCTGATTCTGAATGGTTCGTCGGATGCTACAAACTTGGAGCTGTCAGCTGATGCTTATACGGTAATATTTCTTCTGCAATATGCTCCTGATGTTTATTGAGTTATGTTGTTTGAAATCACTTACTTAGACTATCTCCAGAACTTATGGTTATGCTAACATATGAAAATATCTCTTCACACATATCTTTCATGGTTTCTAAGCAATAATCCCAAGAGCCAATGGTCTTTTGGCATCTTCATGTCATCATAGTTCAAGCAAACATTCCATGTAGTTTATTCATGTTTGTCATACCATGCAATTTCTTGATTTGTTCCTTACACCAGGAATTCACAAAATTTCTGCCCTAATAATGGAAAAAGAAGTTTGGTTAACCATTGTATAGTAATGTGAATTTCACAACTTCTTAAAAATATTCTGATTAGCCAGCATGTTCTCCTAGGCTTCTATTTTGTTTGGATTTTTAATTCTCCAACTTAATAAATATTCACAATTCACTATTATACGATACACATTAAAAATCAACTTTGATGGTTCCTTGTCTGATCTTTGCTTCTTCTTTATATTTTGTCTAATTTGTTTTCAGAAGGGATATAAAATGTTGCCCCACATTCAGCAATCTAAAGACATTGATGCTAATCGATTGGTTTGTAGCTGATGACTTCAGTGGACTAATTTGGTTTCTTCAGCATTCACCAATTCTTGAGAAACTTACACTTCAACTTTCAGAGGTACTAATTTTTTATATTGTTGGCTCTCTCTCCCATTAAGGTCACCATCCCTGGGTTATTCATTTAGTAAAAGCTGTCTTTCTCAGATGCGAAACAATTCTATTGGATCAGAAGGAGCAGTCAAACCTTGCGAACAATCAGTTGTATGTAACCACCTTAAGACAATTGAAATCAAATGCCATGATATTGATGTGGTGGTTGTCAAAATTCTGAAGATCTTAGCTTCCTCATGTATACCACTGGAGCAAATTAATATCCAGAGTTCTACAGAATTCGGATGTGAGTTTCTATATCGGTACATTGTCACTTATCAAACAATATTCAAATTCTTCAAAAATGAGGAGAAATGAGCCTTATCCATAAGCATTTAATATTTTTTATTCCATAATCGACACACATTTTTAGAACATATAATCAGTGCACTGTGTTAACCACATCTAGTTTTATATTCGGAGTTCACGTTGTTTGGGTTTTAGCAGGTCTAAATTATTTGCCCAGTTCGTCCCATTGAGTAATGATTCTTGAATGTTCTCCAGTTTCCAGTTTCTTCCTGCTTGCCTACCAAGCCCATTTTTAATAATTTGCCATCATCCAGTTCCTCATGCATACTGTTGCAATATTCAGATTCTTCATTTGAAGCTATGGGCGAAGTCGCTTTGTTAATACTAAAACATATTCCTCAGTGCTTAGAGTTCTTTGTCAAAGAAAGTATGATATTTTTTTCAGCTTGTTCCATTAAATCTGTCCAACTTGTTAAAAATAAATAAAGTTAGCACACCGGCCAGGCAAAGTTTGTATCATCCTTGTGTTTAAAGGTCGTTAGTTATTTTTTTATTCCATCTTTTGTAGGTGTTAACTTTAAATGCAGTGGTTTCAGCTTAAAGTAGAGGTAAGAAGATCCAGACCTTTGCCCGTTTAATCATTTTTCGTGCAATTTTCAATATGTAACTCCCTATCCCGGAAAGATTTCCGGCTCTCTCGGTGCGTTTGAAGATTGCAGCCGTCCGATAATCGTTGCCTGTTATTATGCAGGCTTGTGACCTTGATTTTGCTGTTACTGAGGGAATAAACAAACCTGTTTTATTGATGAATTATGTAACAAATAATAGATAAAGAAGTTATTGTTTAGTTTACCTGGTACTCCCTCCTTTACTAAATTGTTGTCGCCATTGACTTTTTCGTGACGTTTGACCAATCGTCTTATTCAAAAAATTTCTTCAAATACAAAAGGTAATATGCTGCATTTCAAGTTTCTTTAGTGATAAAACATATTCCAACAAAATATATGACATTTGTTAAACTTTATTTGAATAAGACAAATGGTCAAACTTAACAAAAAAGTCAACGGCGACAACAATTTAGTAAGGGAGTAGTATTTTGGTACCTACATTATTGCACTTTTGGATAATCTTTCCGCAATACAATATTTAACCTAGAGGAGGGTCAGATGATACTTCTGACATGGAGTTATTTTGTTGAGCTTTTGGGAATAATATATCAACTCTCATTTTCTAAGATCTCGATGCTTCTAGTCTACTCACACTAGTTTTAATTTGACAACAACAGGAAAACATTTAAGTTTGTTTTTGGAACTAAAGAGTATTCCTAATGTCATCACTTGAAAAACAATGAAATAGTACTTATGGAAGATGCACAAGTGCATTATTATTAAGCATTTTTTGTTCATGATGTTTGCTTCAGGAAAAGTAAAAGCCATGTCTCATTTGGTTAGTATTGTCTGTTATAAGACAATGACAACAACAACCACAACATAGCCTTTTATCGCAAGCAAGTTGGGTAGGCTAGAAATGAAATACATAAGGCAACAGGGACAATGTCACTTCTTAAACATATTATTCAAATTCATCAGTAGTCAGTAGTTAGGAGAAATGAGTATTATCCATATCCATAGGCATTTAATGTTTTTTATATCACATCATTGTACTCATTCTCTTAGAACATATACAGTAAATCAGTGCAATCAGTTAACCATATCAAGTAGTTTTATCTTTTGAGTTAATGGTGTTGGGGTTTTAGCAGATCTAAGATAGCCCAGTTACGCCATTGACTAATGCTTTTTGAATGTTCTCCAGTCTCTGGCTTCTACTTGTGCATCTAACTGCTGTTCTGTACGAAGCCCATTTTGACTGAATTTGCATCACCCAATCCCTCATGCATTCTATTGCCATGTTGTTTCATGATTTTACATTTGAAGCTATGGTACCAGTTAGTTCATTACTACTGATGTTTATTGCTCTGTAAAGATGTTTGTCAAAGAACATTAAGTGATTTTTTTCATCTTATTCAATTAAATTCGTACAATTTGTTAAAAATATATAAAGTTAGCAGAGTCGTATTATTCCTTGTATTTATAGATCCTCTGAGTGCTTTCTTCTTTTTCTTTTTTTCTTTTCTTTTTTTTGCATGTGTTAACTTTAAATGTACTAATTTCAGCTCAAACTTGACGCAAGGAGATTCAGGCCCTGTTCGGCTAGAGCTTAAGCTGGCTTATGCTGCAACTTCAGCAGCCTGGAGCCAGCAGCCAGGAGCAGCAGCCAACAGCCATTTGACTGTAAATAAGTTCAGCCGACCAGGGCCTCAGAGTTTTGATGCTTTTAGTATCTTTCGTAAAAGATATTGTGCAGGCTTTATATATGAGGAACTAGATTCAGCTCGTAAGAGGGCTTTGTTATTGTGTTTCTGTTCACAATTTCGTGTGGTCATTCTTATTCAGGGACTAAAAACGCTCATTTGATTGAGATAAAATTCCCGGCCTCAAAACAAATGTCGCTTCCTTCCACGGTCCTCCAAAATTTGAAGTTTCCTATTAGGCCCAAAATCATTTTTTCTTTCCCTGGATGGCCTTTCTGTCAAATCTGAGAGTTGACGGTGTTAAGTGAGGGGTAAAAAGACCATTTTACCCTTGAACTTCAAAATAAGTAAAAAAAATTTAAAGATATTATTGCGACTTTAATTACTTATTTGGAAGTTTAGGGGTAAAACGGGTTTTTTACCCCTTACTTAACACCGTCAACTCTCAGATTACAGAAAGGCCATCTAGAGAAGGGAAAAACAATTTTGGGCCTAATAAGGAACTTCAAATTTTGGAGGGCCATGGAAGGAAGCGACATTTGTTTTAAGGCCAAGGAGGGAATTTTCTCTTTTATTGAAGAATTATGGAGTAGAATAATAAAGAAGTTATTCTGATTAGTTCTCTGATTGGTATCTACTTCAGTTGCACTTTTGGATAATCATTTCGCAATACATCTTTATTCTAGAGGATGGTCAACCCCAAACTTCTAAAGTGCAGTTTGTTTGTGTAGCTTTTGGAAATCATCTACTATATTCTGAAATTGATGTTTCAGAAAACAAAATTGGCTTCATGCTAGTTCATTTGTGCTGTCCTAAACGTCAATATTTCTAGAGTGGAGGGATTATCAAATATTGCTTCCTAAGATACGTCATGCTTACACCCTCCAGTTTTAGTTCGACATTAAGGCCACAGGTTTAGTTCGTTTTAAAACTAAAATAGTATTCTAATAATTAGATAAATTAAAAAGAAATGAAAGAATATTTAAGGGAGCTGCACAACTGCATAGGTGAAAACAAGGATATTCTGATCAACAAATGTTTCCACTTCGTAGCTTTGTGAAGAAAATTAAAAAAATAAAAATCAACTCTAGTAAAAACTCTTTATTTTTCAAGACAAAGGGAAAATACTCCTCTTTGGACCACTTAAAATCGTCACCATTTTTCACTCTGAATGGTTACCGAATTTGTCCATCCATTGGAGAGCTATCAATTTTCCCTCAGTTACTTGTAGGAATCGTCCAGATGGATTGTGAACTAAGTTTTATCGGGTATACTGGCACCCTCCAGTTTTAGTTTGACATTAAGGCCACAGGTTTAGTTCGTTTTAAAACTAAAATAGTATTCTAATAATTAGATAAATTAAAAAGAAATGAAAGAATATTTAAGGGAGCTGCACAACTGCATAGGTGAAAACAAGGATATTCTGATCAACAAATGTTTCAACTTCGTAGCTTTGTGAAGAAAATTAAAAAAATAAAAATCAACTCTAGTAAAAACTCTTTATTTTTCAAGACAAAGGGAAAATACTCCTCTTTGGACCACTTAAAATCGTCACCATTTTTCACTCTGAATGGTTACCGAATTTGTCCATCCATTGGAGAGCTATCAATTTTCCCTCAGTTACTTGTAGGAATCGTCCAGATGGATTGTGAACTAAGTTTTATCGGGTATAGTGGCAACTTGTATCTCCTATTTTTGATTATGCTAACATATGACATTATTTTTTCACACACAAGACTACTATTTGTAAGCACTTACTAATTCCCAAGCGTCAATGATCTTTTTATGGTTTTATGGCAACATTCTATTATGCGATGGAAGTCTATGTACACGAAATATACTTTGAGTTGATGTGGCATCATCATCAGCCATCAGATCGAGTGGAGGTTGAGATTAAGCCATATCATAAACTGGTTCTTGTGACATGACTCAATTTTAGCTTGTAATCCATGATCTGGTGACTGATGATGGTGCCACATCACCGGGTCGGAGAGGTCATCATGTTCTCAAAATTCACTTCTACTATAATAATTCCTTTTAAAAATAAAATAGAACATTTTGGCTCCTGTGAATTTTGAAACCTGACCCATAAATTCATTAGATGGATATTCAATCATGAGAGTAGCATAAGAACTTCAGTATACTAATAGTTTGCACATACGACACACACGTGTGATTTATTTTTTGCTATATCAAAATGTAATTGGTCAACTATTTTTTAAAGGGGCAGGCCAATAGTGCAACGAAAATCATTATAGAAATCTAATCTGGAAAGGAAATCCCCCGGGTCATCCTTTTGGGCGACTAGGGTGGCGATCCAGTGCTGCCAAACTTAATGGAAAAAGTCAAGGGCATAGACAATAATGGAGGGAGTATTTATTTAATGTCCAAAGAGTGTGAAGCAAACAAGGATATAGCGCAAGGAGGGAGGTGCAATAGAGTGAGGAAAGTGCACTCGCTACGGTGTCGCATCGACCGCAGATTAGCAGTGTATCCAAGAGCAGAGTGAGGAAGGGCTAATATTCGTTAATCCTATTGTTTCTCCTGAAAACTAGCTCATGCAACATTTGATGTCGAAGGATCACCTCTCATTCATGCGAAAAATAAGAAAACTATTGACCTTAATTTCTGAAGAAGCAGGACAGGAAAACAACAAATTGTCTTCAAATTCGGACCAAGTTCTTGTACAATTACAAACAGACGATCTCAATGTGCTTATAATGAGTATATATAGAGCCAAGACACGGGCTCACCTCATGTTTGTACGATCACATACTACACAATTAATAGGTAAAATTAGCGGCCTCATTGCGCCTCTTCAGGATCTCTATCGGATATGTCAGCTGCCCTAGGGGGCATTTCTCATTACCACTCTCTATCGCTCGAGTCCGATTCCATTTAGTATTAATTTTCTAAGCGGCTGTGAAATTTCCTTTTCGATGCATTTGCGGCACTACCCGGGCGTGCAGCTATGTAGGAAAGTTTAGGCAACGGAAAGATGGCTACAGATTCAAAAAATATTACCCTAACATTCATATGAGGCAATTAATGGAACAAAAAAAATGCTACAAATGGATTTTGATGAGCATCACGACTCCGTTTTGCATGGTATACAGAGAGATCAACCTCTTCTATGCTAGATGGAAGAATAACGGTATGCTAGACAGGAGAGGGGGAGAGAGAGAATACCAAAAGTCTGAAGGGGAAGATTATGTTATTAGAGAGTAATCAAAATTACTGTATATTTATGATACTATCTCTTTGTACAAGATAATTTTTTTAAAAAAATTAATGAAAGAATTGCCACAAAACTATTATTCTGTGACATCAATATGATATTTTGTTGTGCAAAAATTTACATATAATTATTTTGATTGAAGCCCATAGCAACACATGGGAATTTTGCTAGTTATTATTTATGTTTGTACGATGACCTGGCATCACAATTGCTAGGACAGTTCCAAGCTTTGGCAACGTGGTACAATTTTTCTTTTCAAATGAAAGAAATTATATTAAAATATAAATTAGTATATACCCTTACGTCAATACTCTTAAAGATGAATAAAATAAAGAGAAATCAACTAAGTATTTTGCTCATTTTCAACATCCCTTACCTGATCGATTCTGCCGAAAAATAAGAATGTATCAAAGTCATATCCTCTTCAATGACCAATACGATACATCAAACTCTGTTAATACTGCAAAATCTGTAGTTTTTGAAATCATTGTGAAGACTGATTTATTTCAATGAACGAGAATCCACAAATCTTCATTACTAGGATGCAAGAACTATCAGATATCACCAAGTCTTTATCATGACCGGATCAAACAATGATACAACCAGGAAGGGATCGGAGAACCTTATTCCACAATGGCAACATCGTCTTCGCCTCGCCGTCGCCATCAATACACCAAAGTCTCCATGTCGCGTTTCCATGAAGGTTACATGGTCACCCTCTTTGGACCTACCATGAATGCCCCATCTCAGAGCTACCATGAATGACATCCAACACCCGAAAAAGGAAAAGGAAACATAAAAATCCCAAGACCAAAAATTTTATGACTATAACTAAACAGTAAACTAAGGACCTGTTTGACATGGCTCTGCACCATCTCAAAGCAGCTCTGTTCCAAAACTCCAAGGGGGAGCTGCCCTGCTGTGGAGTTGGAGCTATTATTCTTGGCGTTTAGTTAGGAGGGTGTGTCCAGCCCCAGCAAGGTTTGTTTGGAGGGTGAAAAGGCTTTGTTGCTCATGGATAGTATGAGTGTATTGTTGAGGATAATTTAAATATTATTTGCGTAAAATATTCAAAGGAAATTGAGATTTTTTCACTTGCGCATACACTTTGCTCAGTGTATGTTTTACATGACAAAATGATAACTCAATTTATTAGGTTAAATAAATACCACAATTCAAGATGAGTATGTTGGAACGATACAAACTAGCACCTCGCCATGCAGGGAGTCAGGGGACTTGGTTTCAATCACATGTGTAGGGAGTTGGTTGCCGGTGCAGAGAGTCGAAGAGCCGTGCAGGGAGTCGGGGACCCGTGCGCCGTCGGGAGCGGGAACCCTAGAGCGGCATCGGGAGCGGGAACCCTGGAGCGGCGTCGGCGGCCTGACTAGAGTGTCCGGGAGCAGTGGCTAGGGTTCACGAGTGAGACAGAGACGGGCGTTAGATGCTCACAGGCTCCAGGAGGTGACGAAAAAAAAGATAATGGTTCGCTTGATTCTTTGTGTAACCAGTGGTAAAGGTTGGTAATTTTACCTCAACTCCATAAGGATATACAACTCCACAGTCCCTAGAGTTGGAAAAGAAGTACTCCACCAAAATGAACTAGAGCTCCCCCAATACCAGGTGGAGTTGCCGCTCCATAGAGTTTTGGAGCTGGAGCGTTTGACTCGACTCCGGACAGGTCTCCCTTGGAGTTTTGGAGCAGAGTCATGCCAAACAGGTCCTAAGTAATCATATTAACACTACTACTAGAACGAAGAGACCCATCTCTTTCTCGAGCCACCAGTGAGATCACCGGAGTCAAGGAGAGAGAGCGGACAGAGGCTGCAGTGGCGTCGTGCCCTTGCTGCTAGGTGGGCGGCGACATGAGGAAAAAATTTGAGTCATGTTCGAGCCCTACTCTGGTGGTACTTTTTTTCTGATACCAATTAAATTATAATTGATGAAACCACTTTTTGTTTTTGTGAAATGATGGTAACACTTTAGGAACAATACAAAAATGCTCTTCTATGTAATTGCGTGGATCATGGCAGATGAAAACACATGAGAACTGTAGAGCACTAAATTGGAGGATTAGGTAAGTTTCAGTATGTTGACATTGACAGAGACAACAAACACTCTTTGAGTTCCATACCATACAAGCACTCAATCATATGTTATCAGGCACGTTATACAGGAACATTATTTTTACCAAATGCACCACTTCTTTATTATTGATAAAACGATTTAACTGGAAAGATAACATAAGACACTAATAAACACGCAATAAAACGGGACCGTATTAAAAAAATCATAAATCTAGTTCTTCAACAACAAACAGCGATGAAGCATTATTTGTCTTGCGAACAATTTAAAATAGCCAAGGTATGGCGGTTGAGGGTAGTTTAATTTAGTGGCGCACGTGAAGAACTGTGTCCACCAGCCAGAGATTGAACAGAATTGGCACTTGTCAAGCTCCAAACCTCCAGGAGTTACAGCCAGTCAAACCAGTCGCCTGAAAAGGGTGATGAAAGGAAAGTATTTATGTGGAGTCACTTTGTGGTTGTACTCGGACGATATGATAACAACTTCCGTTTTCACTCCCAAATCCGGTGTAAATAATGTTGAGCAACATATTTGTTTAGGAACACAAATTTCTGCGGCATGCATATATAGAGGACAGGTACATTTGTTTCAAAAGCTTTAAAAGGCTATTCCAAACCTGCTATTATAACATATATTAGTAATCTCATATTTGCCACTGATGTTTTGATAACACGAGAGCCTCACTTCTGTCACTGACAGTGGCATGTACAGGATTTTGCAAATTTTTAATGGCACTAAGAAACTATTCCTATAAAACAGCTTCACAGAGATGACAAAGTAATAATATTCTTGATTTTCTTACCTCAGGAAATACATGTCTATTTAATTTGCAGCAGTAAAAGGAGCTTCTATCAAGACACGTGCTGCAAGATATCATATATGTAAAAAAAGAAAAGAAATTTCATTCTCACCCCTGCAGAGCCCATTGGCGTATAGAATGCATGTATAGTAACTTCATAAATGTTTGAAGTAGCATCATTCGGGATTATTGTGTAGTTGGCTATACCCCGTGCCATAGTAAATTCTCCGGTACCTCCTACAATGCTCCACATATTGTCCTTTCCAATAGTTCCCATCACCTGGAGTGTGGATCCGGAAAACCTATTTAATTCAAATATACAAAATGCATACATAATAAGAAACCTTATGTAGTAACTTATAAAAAACATTATATTCATTTCTTAATTTGTCGTGTTACTAAAAAGATTCTTACCTCTCATCCTCAAAAATTAAGTTCATGGAGGTGTACCACCTAGCAGCGCTTGTTTGACTTGCTTGGAAATGAATGCCTTGTGCATGTCCTAGGATGGCTGCATTGGGAGCTGCCGCATCGCGAATAGACCAATCATGAATAGCGGTTACACCAAAGCCTAGTGGTGTGCCTGGATTTATCACTACTAACTGGTTAGGGTTGGATCCAGCCCAAACCTGATTTACATAGAGGTGCATATAAAGCTCATTGTGAACGAGTGCGCACAGAACAGGAGCTATTGCATAATAGGCCATGTCTATCAAAGGGTGTTCCCTAGCAAAATACACCTATTACTAACCTTAGTTCTTTCCTTCTATGTGATACTGAAGGAAGAGAGGCATCACGTCGTATTTATAGGGTGCTGGAAGCCTGGAACTAATAGCCAAAATAAATAATCCTCTGTTAACCACGGTGTTGCCACGTGATTTGCACATGGAAGGATCCGTTGCCAAATGCCTGCACTGCGTCCAGTGATGACAATAGTTTATTAAAACTGATAAAGATGTGAAAAAGTTATTAATTTTTCTGAGGGCGTTAAATTGAGTCAGTCAGTTATAGAATTTTTAATAATAATGTTTGGCAGGCAAACGTTTAGGTACATATGTGATCACATGCACACTTGAAGGTAACATGTTGGCATCTCAAGCACATCATATGTGGGAATGACCATGTCTGTAAAAATATTTCTACCATATTTATTTATATTCTATTTATTGAACAAAAAATTTACTCCCTATGTACCAAAGTAACTTTATATCTCGATATGGCCAAACTCATGTTTAAAGATTTCTATAGTATCAATATATTTAAACCTTATAAATATAAGTATATATATTATAAATTGTGATCATGGTGAGTCTAAAATTAAAAGTCTCAAATGTTTAGCTTCTTGGCAGTGGTGGCAAGACGAAGATATCATCACTGACAGAGAATAAAAGGTATTCTAGCTTTTCCTTTGTCTCGTTTTGGTACATTGTAGCCATGAAGTTTGGGTAGTGAGAGTAAGTTTTCCAGCAACATCAATTTGGATGTTGATTGGATTTGTGTTCTCCTATGATGAATATGGCGAGGGCAACGATGATGTGTTCGACACGAAGTCGACGGCGGCAAGTTTATTGTCTTTGCATGTGAAGATATAGCAGTTTATTCGTATTTTGTAAAAAGAAAAAAATATGGGTGTGAGGATGACAGTGGTGCATGGTGAGATGACCAGGTTTATTCATATCGGAATTTTATTAGAGATATATTCGTTTAGGATGGTGATCCTTAGTGATGCAGTTTATGGATTTTTTAATGTTTCTTGTATCCCAATAGATATGGAGTAGTTTGAATTACTTTTGTATGTAATTTGCCTTAATAGAATAAACTTTTCTTTTCCAAAAACAGTTAATCTAATTTACAGATATTATTGATCAAAGACTGATTTAATACAAAAGGTGAAGTTAATATTTTAGGGCTGAAGGAGTATCATGTCTCATCTTACTTCACGTCTTTGCTTTTGTTTTACGGAAGTATTTGCATGCAATTAGACACAGACCTCGATGTGCTAATTTCTGTTCATCACCCTGTCTTGTATGTATTGGGAAGTCGCATGCATCAAGCCTGCAAGAAACATCAGACATGCAGTCATACAAGTATGAATACTCTGGCTTCACAAATTAATAAATTATTACGTGACCCATAAAATTGCTCACGTACAATAACCGAGCATAGCTCAGCTATTTATGCTCTTTGGCATGGAATCATGCATCCCACTGGTGTTTATGTCCTCGGCCAGCGAGGACCGGAGGAGGCGGCGCGACCCCGGCCAGCTCGGGGCGCCGGTGAAGAGTGGACTGTGGAGCCCCTAGTCCGGCTCGGGCACCCCGGCGAGGGGCGGCGGAGGAGGCGACCCCAGGCCGACTCCGGGCCCTGGCGGCCTGAACCGGTGCGACGGTGGCGGCGCGGCAGGGCACATCAATGGCGTAGTGGTGGCCGACACGGAGGCGGTGTGGTGGTGGCCGATGACAGTTGTTTTATTTTATTTCCGAAAAATATTTGGCAAGTGTCAATTTTGGCACTCGATAAAATGTCTGTCGAGTGTCTGACAAAAAACACTCGGCAAAGTGCAGATACCAAGTGTTATTTTGCTGAGTGTCATATTTGGTCAACTTTTTGCTGAGTGTATTTGGACCTGGCACTCGGTAAATCTCTGCTCTCCCCGGTACGAGTGTTACAGTGCCATGTATATGGTGATGTCACCTATCTCAAATCAAACTAGCATAGATCCTCCACGCGCCCGCACGTGCGTCTGACCGCGCCGCCGCGCGTCCACGGGCCCGCGCCACGCCGGGCGCCCGCTGCGTGACCCGGACCCACCGTCCGCCCCCGGCGCCGCCCACGCGTCCCAGACCCGCCGCCTCTGAGCCCCGCTCGTCCTCGCGGCGTCCCTGCACCCGTCCCGTTCCGCCTCGCGCCCGTGGTCTTGACACTGCCGGTAAAACGATTGTCACAATTGCATCTCATGTATGCATGCATGTTCATAATTTGGTGATAGTAAAAATAGAAAGCACAATTGTTCCAAGTGTTTTGCAAGTATTGTTTGTAGGTGATGGAATTTATGAACTTTTGAATTAGAAATTGAATGTGAATGGAATTTGTCGTGGATGTCGGCCATCGAGTCGTTGTTTTATTGCAGGTTGTAGGTGCCGAATTTTGTATGGAATTGAATGTGAATGTCGGTCATCGCGTCGTTCCTTACTATAATTTTTAGGGTAGGTTCTGGCAAAATTTTCATTGGATACTAATAATTTTTTTTCTTTTTGCAGAGAAGCTTTCCAGAGTGACATCGTTGTTGACTCGTCGCTTCACAGCGTAGTAAGGTGAGACAACACGACCCTCGTTTCATATCATGTTGTTAGGTCGCGTAACCTAGTTAGGCATCTCCCATTCGAAAAAGATACGGTTGGAAATATGTGTTTGTTTGCATATCTACAACCGTATCTATTTCGAATTGTCCACGTTTTTGGACAGCCTGCGGATGTGTACATGGGGTTAGTTTCCATGCTCCATCCTATCTGAGACAGAGTTTCGGCATCACCCCTTGTTGTTCTCCGGATACACAATATGGTTGCCGTGTGCCACGTCCCTGGGCACACGGCAAAACCTAAAATCTTCGTCGTGTGCCGCGTCCATGGGCACACGGCAAAACCCAAAATCTTCGCCGTGTGCCGCGTCTACAGCACACGGCGAAGTACAAAACAAGTCGCCGTGTGCTTGCTACTGGCCACACGGCAAATGGGACGTGACGACACTGTTACTTTTGCCGTGTGCTGGCTGTGGCACACGGCAAATTCTTCGCCGTGTGCCCGTGCTTTGGCACACGGCTAAGGCGGCTTTACCGTCTAGAGCAGTCGCCGTCAGGTCTTCGCCGTAGGCCACTGACGGCAAACCTATTTGCCGTGTGTGTGGGTGCCTTCGCCGTGTGGTGCGGGCATACGACAGCTCCCTGGTTTCCGGTAGTGCGCTGCATTAAGCGGTGAAACGAGCTCAACGGGCGGCAACTCTTCGATCAAGTGACAGTGTGCCTCTTCATTTTGTTGCACCCCCAACACTCTCCACTGCCATCTCATTCCCTTCGACTATGTGAGTTGTAGGGGATAATGTGCCGTGGAGGATAGAGATGGAGAGAGAACAAAGGACGCAGCTATTTTCATATGCTTTTGCCAAAGAAATACTCTCTGAATCCTGTATTTGTTCACAGTTTTTGTGTATCTTTGTGATTTTAAGGAAACCTCCTCCATTTGATATTATTTTCAGAAACTTGGTATCAAGTTTTTCGTATTCTGCTAGAGGAGAAGTAATTGTTTTTTTATAATATTCATTTCCCCTGTGCCAAAAACAAATTTAAGTGAGAGGTTTTCCGGTGTTTGCGAGGTATCTAGAGGTATTATGAGGTATTTCGATCTCGACCGTTGATTGAGGAAGGGGCAAGGTACGGAACAAAAATTATCATAACCGGTGGCAGGTGGGTAATTATATACGAACTAATGGTCTTTTAGTATCACATCAAGTAAATAATCGATTAACTATGTACATCATCGTCGAAATCTTTTTCTTCCGCCGCCGCCATTCTCCGTTCTTTTCGCCTGGGCTTCACATCACCACCAAGTAAACAATCAAGAATCGAGTATATTTCGTGGCGTCGCTGTCCCTCCCTGTTCTTTGGAGCCTCCACCACGTGACTTTGACCCTAGGCAAAATTTTGGCGCTGTCATGACGTGATTCTATGGAGGCCTAAAAATTTATCAGTGGAGATAAGTCGTTCCACATAAACCCTAATCAATCACGTTCTGACGAGTAAATCTGAACAGACTACGTAAATCAAAATTGGTAGGCCGTGCCGCCGCCGTCTTGGACTCGTACAATTATTCCGAGTAAATCATACCAAAACAGTGTAAAATATACATTCCATCATTGCCCCCACCTTCTATTTTGGCCAACACGTAAAATTATTGTTTTATCCCTGATACTTAAGTACTTCCATCAATATTGAAGTACCTTTGATCTTGTACCTTCTATCATGAGACATTAGATCGAGGCCAATGAACGGTCTATATTCTTTGCAAACACCAAAAAACATCTCTATTTAAGTATCCAATTTTAATTCTTCTCCAGAATATGCTCCAAGGTTATCTGTTGTAGCTTGGAACTATATTATAACTTCATGTATTGGGCCAGAGTATACCGTGTCTTCCGCGTACATCTACATTCGTCCAAATTTAGAGAAATTACCCCACCAAAGGTACACCTTCAAATATGTTGAGGCCATCTGAGTTCTTTCCCTTTAAACCTTTTAGAATCCACGTACTATGTCCCATCAGCTACAGAGTGAGCTATTTATCAAGTAAAGTACGTATCTTGCATTATGTGATCCAATTAGGCAGTAAATTGGTATGCATTATCAAGTTATATATTAATTTGTAAGTATTTGCTGTCTGGTCTATATGCATATATCCAATACCTTGTATCGGAGGTACTAGCAGGAAATGGAATTCATGTCTGCGCTCGCACGATGTGGATTCATAGATGGGTGAGCACGAGAAATGGAATGTGGAGAGTGAGTAGCTTTCTAGATAAATAAGTACATCACGAATTAATTGCTTCACGTGCACCGTAACAGTTGGTCTACATCATTTCTTTACATGACGTGAAGACTTCCATTGAGTATGTATCTAGCTTGATAAATAGCAGGCCCATCCTGTTTGGATCGAATCAAAGATATTGGATGAGCCAGATCAGTACTGACTACTGACAAAGCGAACAGTTTGTTATTTGATGTATATGACGAATTTATTGAACAATGTGAACCCACCAGAGAATTGGATTTTTAAATTAAATCATCAGTTGACCTCCATCGTTTCTTTAGAAGACTAAAGAACTTCCATGCGAGCTAGTCAATCTATAGTCCTCCTACTGAGTTTGTTGACTGCACTGATGCGGCGGGCTAGGCCAGTTGTCCCAACACTCACAGATCTAATTCTGACATTGGGGTATTTTTAGGTGACAATCTCATCTCTTGGTCTTCCAAATGACAACAAACAATCTCCAGATTTAGTGCTAAAGCAGAATATCGAGCCTCGTGGGGTTCCCGTGGCATGTTGGCTGCGGCAGCTGCTTATGGAACCTCATAGTCCCCTGCAGCATGCAACTCTGGCGCATTGACACAATGTTAGCACCATTTACCTCTCCATTAATCCTATACAGCATCAGCGGATGTAATATATTCAGATTTATCTTCACTTTGTTTACGAATGTGTTGCTCTTGGTGCGGTCCAAGTTTTTCATGTTCCGAATCCATCCAATATGCTAACATCTTCACAAAATGTTTACCTTCATCGCTGTTCAATGAATTTCTGTCCGGTTGTAAAGTCTGCCGAGCACCTCTTCAGATTGTGGGGGAGTGAATTTGTGTTGACAGATAAATGTCGGACTACCTGATCTGTTGTGCCAGGAGGTACTTGCTCCATGGTAAGGTAGGAGGCACGGTGGCAAGGCCCCCATGCTCTCTATGACGTACCACCCCCCCCCCCCCCACCCCTCTATGGTCGCCGCATCGAGGGGTGAAAGGAGCTTAGTGGGCGACAACTCCTCGATCCAGGCACAATTGATCCTGCTGCGCCCCCAACACTCTACTTCCGCCTTGTGCCCTCCAACTCTGTGGAATGGAGCAGACAACTGGCCTTAGAAGGTAGAGATGGAGAGAGCAAAACGATCAGAACCATTTTCATATGTTCGTGCCGAAAAAATGCTCTCAAAATTTGGTAATTTTTCAAAATTTTTGTGTGTCTTGGCAGTTTTAAAGAAACCCTGATAATTAAAGATTATTTTCAAAAAAAACTTTTTAACTATCTAATTGTTCTGCTGGCGAGGGGCATCATTGCTTGGGATAAGCTTTACCGATATCTATTTGTTGTAGCTTGGGATTATAACTTCACATATTTGGACATATTGATGTGTTACATGTACATCTAGTTTAGTCCACATTTCGAGAATATAATCCACGAGGTGACCCTTCAAAAATGTTGAGGCCATCTGTGTTCTTTCCCATTCAACCTCACAGAATCCAAGTACTATTCCCCTTCAGCTATAGAGTGAGGCGGTTTTAAATGAGAGAGTTGCAAAAACAACCCCATAAGTCATTCAAAGTTTGAGATTCCCACCATAAGTTATTTTGTTGCAAACATCCGCCACCCACTAGATTTTGTTGCAAAAAACCACTCCAATTCACACATGTTTCATTGATTCAAACCGTTTCCACTCATTTAGAGTAGTTTATCATGTCTGTATCAATCTCATAAAATTTTGACAATATAATTTTTTCATACTTTCAGAGAATGTAAAAAAATTAAGTAAATTAGGGGTTTATTGGTTTTCCCTAGACTTCAAAAACCTGCTAACTAGTGGTAAAAATCAATATTTCATTCAAAAACTTGCTAATTAGGAGTTCAAAAATAATATTAATTTTTAAGGAAAGAGTCATTCAAAAACTTTTATAATATTAAATTTAATTAACTTATATATTTATTTTAAATTGAAGTATGTGTCTTGAATTAGTTACATTCTGTGAACCAATTAGGTAAAAAATTGCTATCCATTATCTATTTGCATGACGAGAGAATTTTTATAGCACTGTTACATATGTAAGCATGTGCTGTCTGGCCTATATGCATACAAACATTGGATCGGGGTAGTACTAGCAGGAAATGTAATTCTTATGTTGTGATCTCACGATGTGCATTCATTGAAGGGTCGGTACCTGATGCGGAATGTACAGAGTGAGTTGTTTTCTTGATAAATAAGTACATGATGAATTAATTGCTTCAGGTGCACCCGTCAGGGTGTACAACAGTTTAGAACACGGTTGGTCTACTTCATTTCTTTGTATAATAACGAGAAGACTTACATTGAGGATCCAATCAGTCTATATAATACGCATGTAGTATGCATCTTGGTTAGAAAATAGCAGGCTCATCCTGTTTGGATCGAATCAAGATATTCGAAGAGCCAGATCAGTACTGATAAAGGAGACAGTTTCTGATCAGAATTGGAATTTATTGAATGACGTGAACCCACAACAGAATTGGAATTATAAACTAAATCATCAGTTGACCTCCATCCTTTCTTTATTGGACCAGAGAACTTCCATGCATGTTTCGTCAAGAACTTGGCCAGCGAGCTGGATCTCCCAAATGTCATTACACTCCAAAAAACGAAAAGTAAGTTTCAGAAACAAAATCATTTTATACACTTCATATACATACTCTGTTTCCATGTCATTTTTATTTTTACAGGAAAAAGCGTAAAAGTGTGACTGCTGATTGTGAGCCCCTTGTTGAAAATGTCTGGGCAACAAAAAAAGGCTAGAATGAATGACCGTAGGAGGAAGAGAAGTGTACCGGAGTCAGCTGATTTGGAAGATGCTCGTAAACTGACTCAGTTTTGCATATTGTGGAGCAAACTGCATCAATTTTAGTTCAAACTGAATCAACTTTGCATGATGTGGTGCCATGTGACTCAGTTTTGGATGTTGTGGAGAAAACTACATCAATTGTAGTGCAAACTGAATCAGTTTTAGATGTGCAAGTGGAATCCGTGGTGGATGTTGTGGAGGAAGGAGAAGAAAACCAAGAACTTCTGGTGTGCATGCGGCGGCCTAGTCCTAGTGACGTGAAGAAAACCAAGAGCATGAGGGTTTTGTGTGGTGTGCCTGCACAATCAAGTGGTAGGAAAAAGAGAAAATCGCTTGTGTGAATGACTGCAATTTGTATTGTGAGACGTGGAACTTGTGTCTTAATTTGTATTGTGAGGCGTGGAACTTGTGGTATGCACAATGTTTGCTTTTTCGTTATGTCAATGTTTGGTCTGGTATGGTATGTCAAGGTTGGTCAAACCGTCTCCAAATGACCTCAAACTCTAGGGTTAACATGGACTACACCTACAACATCAATCCGACCAGGTTTTTCATTTTCAAATTTTCTATTTTCTGAATTTTGGCAAAACTTCCCTAAAGGTGGCCAAACTGCCCCATTTCTGGTGCGACTATTTTTTTGACTGTCTCCAAATGACCTCAAACTTGAGGGATAACACCTACTACTACTACAACATCAATCCGACCAGGTTTTTCAATTTTTTTGTTTTTTTTGTTTTTTTTTCTGAATTTTGGCAAAACTACCCCAAAGCTTGGCCAAACTGCCCCATTTCTGGTGCGACCATTTTTTCGACCATCTCCAAATAACCTCAAACTCGAGAGATAACATCTACTACACCAACAACATCAATTCGACCAGGTTTTCAAAATTTTGAATTTTTAAATTTTTTCTGAATTTTGGCCAAACTACCCCATTTCTTGCGCGACCATTTTTTTCGACCGTCTCCAAATGACCTCAAACTCGAGGGATAACATCTACTGTACCTACAACATCACTCTTGACCAGGTTTTCCAAATTTTTGATTTTTTTCAGAATTTTGGCAAAATAATGGGCCACTGAGCCAGTAAGGCCAGGAGAGAGCCTAGACCAGAGGTCGGCCTGTCCCGTCTTAGGCGTCTTCGGGTTGCTCTTGGGCCGACTTCATTTTCCTTGTCTGTTCTTGCGAGTGTTGACTTTTATCTTTTCAATTCGTAGTTAAATCTTCATATATAGATAGATCTCACGTTTCAAGTCCAAATTTGATGCTTTTTTTTTCTATGGTCTTATAAACAACAACTCTACTCTTTTGTGACGATTTCAATAATGTTAGCGGTATTAGAGTCATAAACCACTTAGTAGGCATGAATGTATGTAGAATGTTCATATCACATGGATGGACTAGTCCATTTTGAACACAATTCTTTTTTCACATTACCAACAAAAATATAGGGTAATTGTATGTCACATAAAACAATCACATGCAACAGTTCAGTTCCAAAAGCCTTATAGTTTTCGAAATAAAAATCACCAAAATATTCATAAATAGAGTAAAAATTTGTTTTTCTACCGATCTAAATTAGAAGAGTTAATTAAGTTGTGCAATCTGGTGCAGGCATGTAACACATGTTCTTACACATGCAGTAAACTTTGTGAAATTTATTGAAACAATTTTCCATGTGCACCTCACATTAGTAGTGTCATTAAGACAAACTTTCATGACACATACATGATCTTGACCGCCCGCCCCTGTCGCGGTAAGCGAACGGGAGGAACTCGATCTCCACCGGAGGAACAGGGAGCGAGCGCGTCGTTCGTTGGCGTGAGCGGTACCTGCTCCATGCCCCTGGCCGTGCCGTTTTTCTCGCTGATCTCGGGACTAGGACGCGAGGCTCTCTCTCTCTCTCTCTGATCCAGAAGGCATCGTCATGATGTGCTCTGCCTAGATCTGACACAGAGGCCTTTGGCTCAGCACGGCAGCGTCGGCATGCGAGGTTGACGCGGCTGAAGAGGTCGACCTGGATGGACGCGATGCAGGAGAAGCGGCCCTAGCGCCCGAGAACAAGGTGCCCTCATCGACCATCGGTGGTGCAGAGACAGTGACTACTCAGATTAGATTTATATTTTCTAGTAGACCCCATAGCTGCACCGCTTTGACCACTTACCCGGGGCGTGGAGTTCATATGCCGCCTGTGGTGGGTCTCCAAATCGGTCTGTCGACTGGAAGTGTTGTACCGTGTCATGTCCAAAGTCTCTCGCCAGACAGGGTAGAGGTAGAGCACGACCGCATCAGGTGTAGGAGTCAACCCGCCACTCGTCCACCACAGGTGCATGTGTCACCCGGCCCGCACAGTAGAGCTAGAATAGCAGTTTCGTGCTCTGTATTTTTTTCTTGCCACGACATAGACCCGAGGTGCTGTTTGTGCATGCGGTGATGTCATACTCTTAGGCGTCGCCTGCTTCAATTCCACTCTCGAAGCAGGCGACGCCTAAGAGTATGACATCACCGTCATCTTGCCTCAAAGACCAAGTTCCCGTCACTCGTCTTCTCCAGCGGTTGGGGCGGCATGGAAGCGGCGGTGTCTACAGTCTACCTCAACTCCTGCCGCTTTCGGCTCATTTGGCGCACCGCCATGTTGGTGAATCCGGTAGCCAGTATGTGCACTCCCGGCACCGGCGGTGCTCACGTACGGCTCTTTGAATCATGGTGATCGGGGCCAGGAGAGCGCGTGTCTGTGTTTTCGGTTACCATTTTTGATGGAAATGTATAGCGTCCAGTCTTGCCGGACACACGTTTCTATTTGGGGTAAGCATTCACGTTTGTATCTGGGCAAGCGTAGTTGACGATTGCACATACGTTAGTACAACAACGTCTTTGCTGAATTGAAAGCAGAGGTTCCAGTGCCAGAAAATTTATGCAGAGTAGTAACATCGGTGAATTAACATCAAACTAGTACATCATCATCGACTTGACGGGTCGTGCCACAGACCGGGTTCTCCTCATCTTCAGATGATGGTGTACCGAACTGTGCAGGGGATGTACTAGTTTTTTTTTTTCCGCTGCTTCATGACCGAATTCTCCAACCTACGTACGGAGGCTGGTTCCAGTCCTGCACCCATGTTTTTTTGTTCGTTCGGGGCAAAGGAGGGGACGATTGCCGGACACTTTTCCCTGCTGTGATACATATAGGCGGCGGCAAGGGTTTGCCGGACACTTTTCAATGTCACCATTGTAGCCATTTCCAGGGCGTTAAGAGCAAAAATGAATGATTGATCACTGATCTCAGTGGTATTGGCGAGCTTCAGAGCTTTCATAACCAGAGGTGTTAGACAGATAGTTATTGGGCTTAATTTGTATTAGTCTTTTGCATGCTTTGGGCCTAGTGCCCATGCACGTATTGTACATGAGGCTTGCTGCCCACGTCGGCTCCCTCTATTTGTATCCGCCTCCATGCTTTGTATGAATCATTGCGTTGATTATATCCGCTCTCATGGTATCACGAGTCCTTAGGCTTTCCTCGCTTCCGCCTTCCTTCCAAACCCTAGCCGCCGCCGCAGATTCCCTCGGTGTGCGTCCACTACTATAACAATCACGCGCTCACTACAAGAGATCTGCCCTAGTGCAACGCCCCAAACATGTTGCAAAAAGGTCATTATGGTTGCAATTTCAACATATCGCAACCATTTTTTATCGTTGGGAGGCGTTGCTATTTCCTCCGATGCAATAGCCTATTACATCACAGTTATAGCGAGTTGCAATTAATCTCATGTGTTGCAACAAGGTGTGGTGTGGAGAAAGGGTATAATGGCAACGA
The DNA here is from genome assembly GCA_031894775.1 of Chloris gayana. Lineage (NCBI taxonomy): Eukaryota > Viridiplantae > Streptophyta > Magnoliopsida > Poales > Poaceae > Chloris > Chloris gayana. The sequence goes on from JAUNZO010004298.1 coordinate 601,856, forward strand.
CCATGAGAGGGAGGAGAGTGAGGAGAGGGGCTAGGGTTTCCCATTTTTTATAGGATAGTTTCTGCTGGTGGGTTGGTGGACTGCGGGTACGAATATAGGCACATATCTATTGCATTTTTTTCTCCCGTGGTTATAGTACGTTTTTGTTTTAGTGTAGCCCGCTACACAGCAGGCCCGGAATTATTTACAGCCAATATATCCATATCTATTGATCTCCTTGCTCAGAATATTGAATCCAGCCGCCTTTGTTCAAGTAAGGGTTTGCGTCCACCGCTGCAAGCGCCTTGGAACACCATAGTTATTTTAGTTTAGTTTCGTCCGCCCTCCCTTTGGACCTGCTCCATCAGATCGCGGGCGCCTCCACGCCGCTGCCGACTTCGTCTGCTTCAACGCTATCTGCACGGCCTGGCGCGACGCGCTGCCACCAGCGTCGGCGTTCCTGCCCTGGCTCCTCTCGCCGGTGGACGGCTTCGGCCGCCGTAAAGCCCGCTGTGTGATCTCCTCAATCTGGAGCCCCAGGGCAGCCGCCACAGAGATAAGGGTTCGAGACAGGAGATGGGTAGTCTGCTCCGATGAGGGCACCGCCACATGATTCCTCGTCAGCGGTCTCGCCCCTAACGGCCGCAGCGTCGATCCCCTCACCGGATCGGCGGCCGCCCCTATGCCTAGCTTGACTAGGGAAATCGAGGGGTGGCTGAATCATGCCCATGGCATGGTCGCCGACGATGGTACCATTGTTCTCTGGTCGTTCAGTGACATTCACCGGCCGCGGTCTTGTGATTTCAAGTACATTGTCAAGGTGGCTCTTAGGCACTCCGACAACGCGGCATGGACGTCAATGCCGCCCATACTCTGCCCCAAAACTTGTGACATCTACCGCTCGTGCATCGCGTACTGCAAAGGTAAGATTGTTCTATGCCAGGACAGCTGCTCCTGGACCTGGTGGATCCCAGTGACGACCGGGACTGCTAAATGCTGGAGCATGATGATGCCACCTCAAGAATTGGGGTCAAGCTACGTGTTGGAGTCACGCGCAGAGCTGCTCTGGGCGTTTGTTCACATTAAGGAGACATGCTTGAACGATGTCGACGCCCTATCAGTGTCTGTATACTCGCTCAATGGCGGGCCGGGGAAGGAGACCGTCCGCCGCAGTGGGTGAAGAAAGACTGGCAGAGTTTGGCCGACCGCGTCCTTTTCCTGGGGCGGCCGACCAGCTTCGCAGTTGATGCCACGCGCATCGGCATGTGACGGGGTGGGCATGCCTGCTTCCTCCACGGGAGGCCGAGCCACGCGTACTTGTACAGCTTCCAGGATGGTAGGTCTAGCATGATCGCGTCGCAGCTCACTTCTGAATTTAATGAGGAGGGCTGTATGTGGCTCACGCCCCAGCCTGCCATTGCTCCAACCAAGGTTGGTGAAGATTACATGGTGACCTCGCTCATTAATGTGAACAAGTACTCACGATTACTCATTGATGATATGGGATACAATTCTCCAGACTCTACCTATCAGCTTCCTCTTATTTCTATATTCCATTAACCACACAACCATTTTGCCTGTCAATTTACATATACTCCTACAAATCACTGATGTGTACCAGCTGCAGAGAAAATAGGTTTACTCCCTGCATTTCCAAAATTGTTGTTGTCATTGACTTTTTTTGTTATGTTTGACCAGTCATCTTATTCAAAACATTTCTTCAAATATACAAAGTTATTGATTACATTTCACGATTTCTTAGTGATAAACAAATTGTAACAAAACATATGATATTTTCAAAAATTTTAAATAAGATGAAGTTAAAAAAGTCATCAGCGACAATAGTTTTGGAACAGAGTAGTATTAATTTGCATGCATTTCTATTTTCACACTGTTTGGCTGGCCCAAATATGTTTAGTGAAGTCACTGGAGAGTCTACAACGACCGTGACCAACTCTTTGATATTCTCATGCAGCGAAATTTGGTTAGTTAATTTCTAGGATCGAGCTGCGCATTCGATATGATTGGAGTGGTCTAGTTTTTTTTTTTTTTTTTGGATCACAAGGACTAGGGGAAGAGTTGTTGACGAAACCTTGTGTTGAATAAGAGAGCTAGTAGTCATTTAGTCAGCTAGCACGGAATCAATTTTTATTTCAGTTAGAAGTGAAAGCATTAGACGGCAGCACCTCAGGATTGTTGACCATGTCTGCCGAGTCAGAGCACTTGGAATTAGTTCTTAATACATTCTAAAGACATAGTGGTATACTAATATTCTATACTAAATTACTTGAAGATATCATGCACGTATTAGATTGCTATGGGTTAATGTAGTCATATTTTCATGGGGTCGCATATAGTTTACTGTTGTGCCAAGATGTTCATTAATTATATTCACGACATGATCAGCCAGTGTAAGCAGCGCGTTTTATTCTATATTCAAATTCCAATGCTAATAACTAAGAACTTTAAGTCCCCAGAGTTTAGTTCTCTTTCTGTGCTCCCCCATTACTACAAACAGGTTATTTAGGTCCTTTTTCAACTAGTGTTCGTTCTCATGGTAGAACAAAAATTGCATTTGTTCATACGAACATTGATGATGACGACAACCAGACCTTCTCCGTCGGCTGATGTGTTTTTATGACTGCAGAGATATGTACCTTATTATTTACAGAACAAAACGTATAACCATCTCCACGGCACCTGATGATGAGCCAATAACAGTAATTTGGCTTCAGTAGACGGCTCCATCTTGTTATGTTAGCTGAAGGGACCTCAAATGTGAGAATATATAAACACTCCTTGCTACTTCAATGTCCACAGCTACACGCGCGCGACTCCAATGGAGGGCCACTACTTCCTATACATGGGACTGGCTTTCGTGTCCCTGCTGGTCGTTCTCGCAAAGCGCCGGCAGCACGGGAACAGTTTACGCCTTCCACCAGGGCCATGGCAGCTGCCCATCATCGGCAGCATCCATCACATCGTGGGCAAGCTCCCGCACCACGCGATGCGTGACCTCGCACAGCGCCACGGGCCGGTGATGCTCCTCTATATCGGCGAGGTGCCCACGGTGGTGCTGTCATCAAGAGAGGCGGCGCGGGAGGTGCTGAAGACGCATGACACGGTGTTCGCGACGCGGGCGATGAGCCCCACCGTGCGCACGGTCACGAGCGGCCGTGACATCCTCTTCGCCCCCTACGGCGAGCACTGGCGCCAGCTCCGCAAGATCGCCATCACCGAGCTCCTCAGCGCGCGCCGGGTGCTCTCCTTCCGCGGCATCCGGGAGGAGGAGGTGGCCTCCATGCTGCGTGGCATAGCAGCGGCTGGGTCGGAACCTGTCCAGATGCGCAGGCAGCTGTCCACGCTCGTCTCCGACATCATAGTGCGTGCCGTGATTGGCGACCGGTGCAAGGAGCGGGACCTCTTGTTGCAGCAGGTGGACGGCGTCAACAAGCTCGCAGCCGGGTTCAACCCGGCCGACCTGTGGCCTTCCTCCGGGATCGTTCGGCGGCTCAGCAGCACGCTCCGCCGTGCTAGGGAGTGCCGCGACACGGTCTTCGGGATCCTTGATGGCATCGTCAAGGAGCACCTGGAGAGGCTGGACAGCACCGGTGGACATAGGGAGGCAGCTCAGGAGGACCTCCTCGATGTTCTTCTGAAAATACAGAGGGATGGTGGGCTTCTAATCCCGCTCGACATGGACGTCATCAAATACGTTGTCTTTGTAAGTGTTTCTTCACTTGCTCGTTTAGTCGTCGTCACGCATTACAATTGTTCATTACTCTAGAAACCCAGTGCTGTCTTGTTCTTTTGATCACGATCATATGAGTATATACCTTCCAAAATCTTCACTAGAGGGACTGCAGTACATCTCCCTGTGACCTGTTAGTTTTATTAAATTAATTAAATACACATTGTAAGATTAATAAAGCCATAAAAAGTTATTTTTGTAAAGATACTACAATAGATATCGGTAACCAAAATGTCACCTGGATGGCCATTTCAATTTTCAAGTCCTAAACATTGGTCAAATGTTGCCAGCTGTGAGATGTACACATCTGATTATATTTTCTTCTTGGCATGCACGTCAACAATTGTGGCGACGAAAATTCTAGTGACAACAACACGTACCAATGTAGCATAATAAAAAAAGATGCACCTGCTGCATGCGCTATGTTTATAGTAAATATGGTTAGACTTGGACACACGATGATCAGCATTTTGGCAGGTTCCGGGTAAATAACTGTTTCAGTTGTTTTCAACCCTACGCCAAGGATCGGTTGGTACCGGATAACAATCAAGACTTTTTTTTTTTGAGTCGAAGGAGGATTTATATTAATATGTATATGAGTACATGTTGCAAGCCCTTTTGGAATAAAAAGAGAATACAACTAAATTCACCTAGTATATAGCTCAAAATCTGAACTCTAAACCTCTATGACCGGCAGACACCGGGCAAACAGGCTGAGAACAGATGCCAAAAGAACGACAACCAATGTTCTCCAGTAGGTAGAATTGAGAATAATCTTCGTTCTTGCGTGTTCCTTCTTCATTCTTCTGCCACCAATGAAGCAATCAAGACATTAGGCATTATCAATTCATTATTCAGAGCCCCTGCAGATAGTTAATAGCTTGAGCATTAACACAATTACTTATAGGGTAAACATGTATATGATTCAGAAAATCATGTAATGACCGTTCTGCACACGGCAGAATCTGGATTAAGACACGTATCAAATTTTTACTGCCACATTGTCAAAGGTTCTCTGCTGCTGACCCCTTCTTTATGAAATGTGTTGCGTGCAGGACATCTTCTCCGCTGGCAGTGAGTCGTCATCGACCGCACTGGAATGGGCGATGGCAGAACTTATCCGGAACCCGATGGTTATGCAGCGGGCAACAGAAGAGGTGCGCAGCACTTTCAGCGGGCATGGGGCAGTCCCTGAGTGTGAGCTCGGCAGGCTCCGGTACCTGCAACTTGTCATCCGGGAGACGTTCCGGCTGCACCCTCCGGCGCCATTGCTGCTCCCACGGGAGGCCAGGGAGCCATGCCGTGTGCTTGGCTACGACATACTCCCGGGCACCACGGTGATAGTGAACGCCTGGGCGCTGGGCCGTGATGAGCGGTACTGGCCTGGGGACGCCGAGCTGTTCCTGCCGGAGCGGTTCGAGACCAGCGAAGTGGACTTCAAGGGCACTGATTTTGAACTCCTGCCGTTCGGCGCTGGTCGGAGGATGTGTCCCGGGGTGATGTTCGGGCTCGCCAATGTTGAGCTCCCGCTTGCCAACCTATTGTTCCACTTTGATTGGGAGGCGCCTGGTGTGGCCGACCCAGCCGAGTTTGACATGACGGAGGCATTTGGTATCGCCGTGCGCCGGAAGTCAGGTCTCCTGCTCCGCCCCATCCTACGCATACCTGTACCCGGTGTCTAGCAGCTAGCAGCGCTGCGATGGGTGGATTCCAGGGTTTTAACTGTGACTAGGTTTCATGCCCTATTTATTATGTATCATTAGATCAATCATTCTGGTACAAGCAGTGGGTCTGCACAGATGGATTGTGGCAATTATCTATGCTTCTCGCACGATGCTGTCTTATGTCCTGCTATTTACTCGTCATATTGCTCAATCACATTTTGTTTTGATTCTATTGTGTGAAAAGTATTTGAAATACATATTTGGAGATACCATGTAACAGATATATGTTCCATTACGTAGCTTCTAGTTTCAGTTTGAGTTATAAGTTAAAATTGGTTACGGTGATGTGCTTTTTAAGCAAAGAGAAAACTACTCGGCCAGCCGTATAAACATGGATGGTGGGATCAAATGTGAAATAAAATGATACTCCCCCGTTCCAATATTGTTGTCGTTGCTTAGCTTAAATTTGAACTAACCAACGTCAACCAAAAAGAATGGAGGAGTATGGCTGAGTAGGCCAATACGAAGTTGTAAATGTCACTACTACAAAAGACTCTTTAGTGATGGGTGCATTCTTAACAGAGAGCATATGAAAAATATGAGTTTTGGTAAAAACCGATCTGACCGATTAACCAATCTGAGTGGTTAGCTCATCTGACTGGTTTCATTTACAATGGCCTCCGACCAGCCACCATCTTCACCTTGCCCGACTACTATCATGGTCAGAGGTTGGACCTCCAAAGCAGCGGAGGACCATCCACTAAATTTTTCAGTGCCTGGGCGGTTAAAAGAACAGGGAGATCCGCCACTAGGCTGAGAGGGCAATGGTTGTCAACTGCCATGACAATGAAACCCAGACTACGGGCGGCTGAGATGGCTAGGCAGTGTGGAGACTGGACCTCTCAGCTTACGCACGCTGAAATACGGGCATGCATGGATGCTCGAGCTCCCCATCAGCAGCGACAAGTGGCATCCATATACTATTCTCCCCATGGTCAGCCCCTCCTCTTGCTGGCCTTCATTAGCTAAGTGGTGGAATCTTTAAGGTTAGTAGTCAATTTCATGAACGGAGAAACCCATTTTAGAGATTGGTGTGAGTGGACGACGATGAATGGAGGTGGATTCTGACGAGACAATGGTGGACTCGGCAGGGGTGATAGCAAGGGTGATTGTGCATCAGAGTCGGAGAGGATGGGTAGCAGAGAAATGTGGAGGGACTCAACTAATGGAAAAGGGTGGGAGATCCCCAATATAGTGCGGATGCGGATGGCGGGGTGCTTGGGGAGGATAAAAGAAGGGGCTTGATTGGATAACAGAACTGTTGGAGTAGTTTATGATAGTTTCTTTTGGCTATTGGGATGGCATTGGGGAACTGTTGGAACTCCTTTTACGCTGTATTTTGACATGTCTGATGATGATAAGAGAGCATTGTTCTAAATAGCCTGCTATAGCCTTGTTATAGCTTTTTGAGGGAGATGACGCTACGATATTGCTAATATTGCTGTTAATGCCACTAACTCCGTTATACGGTTAATTTTACTACTAACTTCATCCGCTAACTCCGCTATAACTGAGACCAACTGATGTATTACTGATTTATGATTCATAACTCAAAAGTCAAGCCGTGGTGATGAATTTTGTTGTTCATAGTCCATATGATGGTTGCCATTTCATTATGTGAACTTTCCTATCGCTAGAAAATATGGTAAATACATGCTTGGACGTTAGAGTGCTTTAATGAGGATGCACATATATGAAATGAGGGTCAAAATTGATGGAATACTAAAGTTTCGATAAAAATATTATCCTTTTTTGGCAAAACTCTATAGTCAATAGCTTCCTCTATAGCCACGCTACAGCCCCTATAGATTTTCTAGGAGCACTCCGCTATATTCTATAGCCCGTTATTTAAAACATTGTAATAGACACATATTTTGCCAGGGGTATTGTGTTTGGAGTGGAATATTGTGTACGTCAGGGGCGATCAGTCCTGCCTCTTGCGTACCCGCAACAGGATGATCATACTATTTGGGACGAGCTCTAGTGGCGCATCATGTCGGTAAAAGCTTTGAACATATGAGCAGTGATGGATAGTGGAGGTGGATGATGTTGAATGAAAGAGGCATCCAGTGACCTCGTGGAGTATTTATGCTGACCAGTTCATTTACTATTTCTGAATGATTGCATGCCTTTATACTCAAAGGTTGATGGAACATGTCTACAAACTACTCGTGTTCCTTGACCTGTGATTGGAATGTGTGACTTGACTTTGCAAAAGAGAATAGTTCTGGAAATTGGATACATAGAGGGCAGCCATTGAAGGAATCAGTCCAGAAGTTAATTGTTGATCCATCCCCTACTATTACTTATGCTATTCTCTTGTATATGTCCATTAGCTTGACTATGTCTCTCCACCAAAAGGAACCCTTTTTTTGCAATTCAGGCATTTTGTGGTTTTGATAATAATTTTTCAACAATAAATGTGCTCGTGGTAGGTCTTCCTCGTTCATGAACTTCCAAAGTTGTTTTAGCAATATAGCATTATTGTGTACCTTTAACTTTAGTACTCCAAGACCACCTCTGATTTAGGCCTTGTCACTAGTATCCATGCAGCCAAGGGAGGTTTGTGGGCATTGATAGGGGATCCTCTCTAGAGTCCATACCTTATATACTAATCCACCTATTTGATGATTGTATCTGTGCAGATGAAAAATGTTGGTAGAGATGATAACACTGCATTAACCATTTCTGGTTTTTTAGCTTATATTAGAAAATGTGCATAGCCTACCAATTGTGTTTCCACTCTGTGTGCAATAGGCAAGAAATCAGTGACTGGTGGCCTTGTGGTTCCAACGGGTAATCCCAAATATGTGGATGGCATTTGCCCAATTCGATAGTTGAGAGTTCCGGACAGTATTTGCATTCTTTCTTCTCAGACATTGATAGGCACCATGATTAATTTGTTGTAGTTCACTTCCAACCCTATGGAGTCTGCAAAGGTGTGGAAGAGTGCTTTAAGAGATACCAGCTTCCTTGGACATGCTTGCATTACAAGGAGTGTATCATCAACATATAGCACTATTGGGAATTCATTTCCTGCTATGATTGGTGTTTGCAATATGAAGATTCCCTGGTCATTAGCTTTGTTTATTATAGACTCGAGTAGATCAACTGCTAAGACAAAAAAAAAGTAGTGGAGATAAAGGGTCACCTTGACTTACTCCACGCTTACAGTGGAAAACCATTTTTGGAACACCATTAAGCATAAAAGAACATGTTCTTTTTTGCATGGGTCCACTTATTTCCAAAGCCCTTTGCGTGTACCATGTTAATAATTGTTTGATGCTCCACATTATATAAGGCCTTCTAAAAATCCATTTTCAGTAAGATAATTTCTTTATTTGATGCCTTACAAAGGTGTAGGTACTCATAAGACCATGCCAAGCAGTTATGTATGCTTCTATTTTGAGAAATCCGTATTGTTTTTGGTGAATGAGCTTTAAGATTACTCTCTGAAGCATGTTGGCAAGCAGTTTGTGATCAATTTGATTGATTCATTGAGCAAAAAGATTGGCCTATAATCATTAACTCTAGTGAGGTTGTCATTATTTGTCACTAATATGATGTAGGATCCATTGATATTCTACAAACAGATGTGTCCATCATAGAAGGTCGAGATGTATTTATAATAGTCATGAGATATTATAGGCCAGCATTTCTCCATGAAATCAGTATTGAAGCCCATCTAGCCGAGGGGATTTGTTTGTTGGTAATTCATCTATGACTCCATTTATTTCTTCCTGCGTGAAAGGTGCCTCGATCCAGCTAAGGTCTTCTATCTTTGTGAGAATTGTGCTTAGATCAAAATACATTGTTGTTTTTGTTGAAGTGTCGAGCCTTTCTTTGTATGCCTTCCATAACAGTTCTAATGTTGTGATGGCATTTCTTCTATGATGGATTGATGCCCGTGCATGAAAAAGTTTTGTAGGTGTGTCTCAAAACTTATCCAATTGTACATCTCCCCTCCGTTTCTAGTAGATTTTTTGCTGATTCAGCAGAGACTTAACATGGCCCAACAGTATCGTCTTGAAATTCCATTCCCCTATAGATCAATCTCTACCTTATTCAATTATATCCATTAAGTTTAGGAGCAATTTTGTATTCTCAGTTGTCCCCTACAGATTAGAGAAGGCTAACGTAAACACTAGAATCCATGCTTAAAAATAGTGAAATGCCAGTAGTTCGTTACTAAATCTCTATTGTAGTGGAGCATACAAATAACATTCACTGTAGATTATAGGATTGCCAGTGATGCATGTACTATGTTGCCTTTGCACTTGCCAAATTCATGTTGTCATCAGAGTAGTATTTTTTATGTACCTCATGTTGACAACAATAACACGTACGTACAATATTTTTCTTTGCATTGACTAATAGTCTGGATAGTGGACATGACCATATGGTTCTGCAAGAAACGTTGCCACTGATCCCTGATGCCTGCAGGAACCTATGGCCATCTTGCAAAATTTTCATTCTATTTCTTTCTTGTTATACACCACAAATCGATAATATGTCGAAAGAGAAAATGAAAACTACGGTCACATTTTCGCTTCTGAAACAGAAAACAACACCCGACTTTTCCAAAGAGCTTGTAGACGCCCGGCTGGAAGGGGGACAACCCGAATTAAACAGGTTCAGACCGAGTCCTTTTTACAAACAAACGCTAGACGTATTACAGGAGACAATTGGGGCTATGGAGGATGCAGAAGGCAGACAAACTTCTTTGGTAGGATCGACCATGAATACAGCAACAACACAGGGACATAGGCCATGAGGGAGTCCTTTTACAAACAAACGCTAGACGTATTACAGGAGACAATTGGGGCTATGGAGGATGCAGAAGGCAGACAAACTTCTTTGGTAGGATCGACCATGAATACAGCAACAACACAGGGACATAGGCCATGAGGGAGTCAACACCTAAAGCAAAGGACAACTCCTCCCCTCCAATTCCCCCATCTACATGGAGTTGGAGAACAGCGGTACCTAATTATCCTCTCGCATGGCATGTTCCATCAACCCTTGGTCGTCGATTCAGCTGTCCTCACTGCTACAACCATTATAGCTTCCCTCACCACTCGCTTGTACCACTACTACACATGTGCTCCACAAAGAAAGGGGCCTCCACCACGATCATCCCAGCGGTCTTGCTGTGGGGTTTGGCATTGAAGTTGGTGCCATTGTGCTCGTTCTAGCACTCGTGATATGTGTTGGTTATTTTTCAATGCGCGCCGCCATGCCAGATGGTGTCATTCACAAAGGAGGCAGGGGTGGAGGGAAGGGACGGAGGGGGCATATGCTCCCAATCATATAAGAGCATTGTATGCCCACACACACATGGCTACATTTTCGGTATGCATCTGCTGCTGAGCCCTTGTGCCCTCGTGACCTCAATCTTGCAAGCCAAGAAAGGGAAGACCTTTCACTTTCATTATTTGTGAGGGTCCGCCTCACTTTGCCCCTCAATCTTCCATATGAAGTCAAAGAATCCATTGCCACTTCCATTCCCAAGTCACTCCCTATTGTCCACCACCACACATCAACCATTGACGGAGAAAACCCTAGTCCCTCCCAGGTTGACGTCAATCATGGAGACCGCACCAATGAAGGGTGAACAAATTATGCCACCACTGTCACCGCATGCATCACCTGCTGACCAGTAGCAGAGCCACAACAATAACGGTATCATCGTCGGGTGAAATATTGGAGGGGTGGAGGGGATTATTGTCATTGCCATTCTTGCTTGATGCCTTTTTTTCCACTATCGATTGGCAATGTGGGGTCACGCACGCCGACATGATAAAAATGAATGGCAAGTGGTGCTGATCCATGTCGTCGTCCAAGGACATGGACCCGGGGCTTGGAGCTGAACATTAGCGCGGTGAGGCGTACTAGCGTTGACACATCATCCTCGTGTCCCTCTCCCTCCTGCGTCCCGGCGACGCGGCGTGGACGGCGGTGGAACCCGACCTGACAGTCACGTGCCGCGAAAGGGGGCTGCTGGCCGCGATGCAGCGTCGTGCACAGCGGCGGCACGATCGTGCTGTGCCGCGACAGGGAATACTGGTGCGTCGTCCCGGCCGCACCGGCGCCTGTCCTCAACGGAGACGACGGCGGCGGCCGGCGCCGTTCGTGGTGGACGGGATCACTAAGTGAGCACTACGGGCACTTCGAATCGAGCCACGTGCTGGAGTCCCGCGGCGAGCTGCTCTGGGTCGTCGTCCACAAGGCCAGGCGCCGCGACGTCATGGACGACCACTACTGCGCCGACGGCAGGCGGCAGGCGAGGCTGCTCTCGGTGTCGGTGTACGCGCTGGCGTCGACGGGAGCGGAGGAGCCGCGGTGGGTGGAGAAGGACGGCCGGAGCCTCGCCGACCGGGTGCTCTTCCTCGGGCAGCCCAGCAGCTTCGCGGTGGACGCGGCGCGTTTAGGCGTGGCCACGGGTGGTGGATGCGCCTACTTTGTCATCAAGAGGATGCCGTTTACGTGGGACGGCATCGGCTCTGCTAGCTCCAGCTTCTTGTTCAAGTATAGTTTCCGCGACGACACGTCGGAGTTCATTAAGGAGCTACCTGAAGATTGGGACGACAGTGCCTGCCTGTGGATCACACCCCAACCAGACATTAATTGCTCTGACCGATGTATCTAGAGTATTAGAGAGCACTGATGTTAGCCATAAATACACATCAACCTTTGAAGTAAAAGTTTGAACAAAGGGATGATCAAGGGCGACCGGTTGTAAAAGCACGGCTGGACTTTTATGTGTGTTTATCTAAAATCCGTAGCAACCAGCACTGATTGCATAAACCATGCAGTATGTTTCTTGGGCTTTGAGATTCCCACCTATAAGTGATTTTGTTGTAAAAAAAAACAGCCACCCACAATATTTAGCTGCAAAGACCACCCAAGTTCACACATGTTCAATAGATTCAACTCATTTTCAGTCATTTGAAGCACCTAATGGTCTCAACATCAATTTTAAAAATATTTGAAAGTATAATCTTCATATATTATAGGGAATACACAAAAAAAGATAAAAATTTAGATTATGTTGCTTGGAGTTGGGGATTTGGCAGCATTTTTATGAAAATAAGACGAATAGAACACATTCAGAAACTTTTCTAAGAAAGACTCATTCAAAAATTAATTTAGCTTAAACTTTGTTAAGTCAGTTTATTATTGAATTTATACATGCAAAAATACATGAAATCGAATAAGCATGTGCTAACTAGAGTGATTTTTATAATAAAATTTTGTGGATGGGTGTGGACTTGCACAAAAACACTTAGGGCATGTGCATCGGGTCTGTTGACCCCATCTGTGTGATGATGTTTTTCGCAGACCCCCTCCACCCCCCCCCCTCCACCGATCGACGGCCTCCGTGTTGCCTCGTGAGGCGATTTCCAGGCGGAGGAGACAGCCACGACACCGTTGTACGAGTCGTCTTCCTCTGGTGACAATGCCCACCGGATCCCGTGCGGGGTGCGCACAAGCGCGGGAGTTCTTGCACCAAATTAACCATCCCCACCAACTCCTCCGTGGAATCTCCAATCTCAAGGCACCCTCACCGTGACATCGCCGACCTACAGCGCCTCATCGGGGCCACCCTCACGGAGCCCGTTGTGCTCCAACACCTCTCGCTTGACCCCACCCTACTCGTCCCCAAGTTGCCATCCGGGCGAGCTCGAGTCCCCTCCACGGGCCCTCCGTGGGCCGGGTGAGCTCTAGCCCTGCCATCGTCGGTTGGGTGAGCTCAAGCCCTCTCTGCGTTTGCGCGGTGCAGAGAACGAGGGGGAAGAAGGTGTGGCCGGCAAGAGGGGTGGCGGAGGCCTTGAGGTGGCGGCATGGGGTATGTACTAGTGGTGGTGCGCGCATGTCAGGCCGCCAAAGGCGCTGAGCTACATGGAGAGGAGGGGTCGGCTGACTCGGAGAGGGAGGCGCCAACCTCCACCGTAGCTGCGCAAGAGAGAGGGAGGGTATAGTACAGGGTACACCGGTTGGATGAGATAAAAGAGAGATAAAGAGGAGATAAAAGGAAAAAAAGGAAAATAAAGAGGAAAAAAAGAAAAATATCATAGTTCATCGAGCCATGCGATACAATGGTACATGTAAACTTGTTTTTAGTTGATCTTAGTTACATGCACATCATTAAATTTCTTGCGAGACACTAGGAGAATCGGTGTTGTATAAGCTACTTGTATACCTGTCTCGTGTGACTTTTTAGAGACGACCCCTGCCTGTGGGTTGTACATGCGTAAGGGAGGGCTAGTGTATCACAATTCCGAGTAAGTATATTGAATGATCGAAATTTTTGTTCCAAGTTCGGGTACCATACCCGAATTACCCAAACTACCCAAACAACACCTAGCACAAGGTCGTTCACACAAATTCATTCCATTATGATTAATTAGTTATTAACTAGACTACATACATCCCTAAATTGGTTTAATTCCATGTCAAAATGATACAATTTAGGCCTTATTGTAACATATATATGAAATTATCACAGATTGTTTAAACTAGTTTAATTATCACGGAATTTTTAAACTAGTTTAATTATCACGGAATTTTTAAACTAGTTTAATTATTTATGTGTATGTTTGGGTATTCGGGTAGGACCGAAGACCGAACCGAAATTTAGGTACCCAAATAATTCGGGTACCAAAAATGTTTCTGACATTTTAGGTATTGATTCTTCAAGACCGAAATTTAAGAAAGATCGAATTACCCAAACCGAAATTTCGGGTAGACCGAAGGCCCAGGCCTAGTCTGAGCCCAGCTTCTTTGGCTCACTGTTTTTCCTGATCGTGCGTGGGCCGTGTTGCATCATTATAATAGTCTAATAGGGTTCCTTTGACGCCTTTACCCTCCCTAACCCTGCCGCCACGCTCCAAGGTCGACGGCGCTACACCACCATCCACACCGGGCCATCACTCCATCCCCGTGTTCCATTCGGCCCTGTTGTGCTGCGCTCTGCTCGTCGCCTCGTCGCGCGCTGACGACGCGGTTACACAGGTGAGCCCACGCCGCCTCCAGGAATGTTTGCCCCTATTACCTTTGCTGCATCGTGTAATAGCAACAATCGAGGTAATAGCAACAATCTTTCGCAGTACTATTCGGGTGCGCCCGCAATCTGTTAGACGGAATGCCACAGATCACGACGGCCGGCGATGACATCGGAGATTGCATCAGCGCGCTGCCCGACGGAGTCCTCCATCACATCCTCGGGTTCCTGCAGGCACCCGAGGCCGTGCGGACGAGCGTGCTCGCGCCACGCTGGCGCCACCTCTGGAAGTCCACGCCGGTCCTGCGTCTCACGCATCCGCGCGCTCCCATCCACACTCTGGTAGAGTTCATGAACCAGTACCTGCTCGGCCGCGGCAAGTCTAGCCGCCTGGACATGTTCCTGCTTGACTGCGTTACACTAATGGGCACTGATGCGGCCTTCGTCAACCTGTGGATTCTGTATGCCTTGTCCTGCGAAATTTGGTGCCTTGATCTGTCAGTGAGACTCGGTGGTGCTAGAGTCGCGGGGAGTCAGTTTCTACTGGACCCTATTTCCAGCAAGCACTTGACAACATTGGAGCTTTATGGTCCCACTTTGAATGACAAGTTTCTTGATCTCTCAAGGTGTCCGGGACTAGTGAACCTAGTGTTGGCCAACTGCAGGATAACTGCTGACAGGATATATTCCCCATCCATTACATATCTAGAAACTGATGAATGCTATTTTAATGAGAACAGAAGAACTCGGATTTCTGCCCCATGTCTTACTACACTTGCACTGATCTTGAATTATGGTAGAACTCCTTTTGTTGAAGACATGCCATCGTTGGAAACAGCCGATGTTTTTCTCAACTGTGAATGCTTGGACTGTTGCTCAAATGATGATGCAGGATATTGTAATAATTATGCCTGTCTGAACTGCTATGGCACAGATGATGGAAGTTCGGGCTGTGTGCTTCTTAATGGATTGGCAGCTGCTACCAGTTTAGACTTGATGGCTAACCCTGAAGAGGTATTGTCAAGGCTTCATTCTTGGTGCATGATATATCTGCAACTAAAATTTAAATCTTTACATATATTCTAAGGATCAAACGTCAGGACACCCCATGTGATTGAACTATCAAGCATAGGTTTTCCATATTGTGAAATATATGCCGCAGAAGACGTATAGCCTCTGAATGTTGAATGAAGTTTCATAGTAGTTTTCTCTATATAGTCGGTAGCTCACTTTTGCCTTAACTTAGAGAAATTGGGTTGTCAGCTTAATTTCTTTATACTTTTACGTTTAGCCAAAGCACAATTCTGCTCAGTATGATTATAGCTAGCTCATAATGTCAAAATTATTCTCATTTATTGCTTCTCACAATGTACAGTTTATTTTCAAAAGAGATTTGAGGTTCTGCCCCACATTTAGTAATTTGAAGATCTTAACTGTAAGTACGTGGTGCGTTCAAGAGGACCAGCGTGCACTAATCTGTATCCTTCAGCACACACCTGTTCTAGAGAAACTCAGTATTGATCTTGTGGATGTTCATAAGGTACAGAGTGCCATGGTTTATTAAATGGTTATAAACCTATGTAAGCATTTGATTTTTCTTACAGGAGGCTTTTTCTTTTACAGGAACCCAAAAATTTGATTTCGTCGAAAGCAATCTACAGTTCTGCGGTGAAATCATTTCTACTGGAAAACCTTAAGGGTGTCGAATTGAAATGCCGTGACTTTGATAAGAGTGTGCGCAAGATTATGAAGCTACTGATCTCCTGTGGCATACCAATTGGAAAAATTGGGATTCACTGCTACGAAGACTTTTGACATTCAATCTGAGTGTAAGATCGTTGTTTTTGCTTTAGTTCATGTTTCAGCATTTCACATGTATTTATTATGATAGGTACGCTTATAAGCCTATTGATGTTTGAACTTACTACATGATAAATATTTTGCACTAGCAATTTGAAAGCATGAGTTTCCTGTTTTGATAGTAGATTTCCCTTATTTTTGACACTAACATATATTCCATTTCTAAATGCCCAAAGTTTAATGATTGTGGAATATCCCTTTTTTTATGCGACTCAGCTAGGAGATCCAAGTATGGATTTCACCATTGCTACACCACTAGACCCGATGTTTAAAAAACAGGAGACTTTTAAAAAAATTAGTTTTAATTATATTTAAATGTTTCTGGTGTAGTAAACGTAACTGAAAATGGATGAAAATAGGAATTATGGGGGAGGTATGGAATTAATCCCTGCCATTATACACCTGCTAATGGTGTGGGATTAATCATTAGATGTTATGCGTCAAACATTATTATCCTCCATCAGAATAACGTTCAAAAGCTTTACTTGACGAAAAGCAACGAGCATATATTAACGACTAAAGAACCTCACCACAGACAGAAGGAATACCTCGATGAAGGTGGTGGTGGAATTCTTCATCAGCTTCGATCTTGCCGCTCCTTGACTAAAATGCGCCCAGGTCAACACAAGCAGCTTCAGCGAGGAGACGAGAATGCATGGGTTAGGTCCAAGCTCAGGAGCGCCTTCTGCTTCTTCTATGACGACGGCAAATGGGATGCAACGACTTGGTGAGGGCAAACAGAGACGTCAGCTTCTGGGGCTTCTCATGTGCTCGGTTGAGCTAGGGATGGGAGCCGCTAGCGCCTACGATGCTGGCGCGTGCCCTCAGCGTATGGGCCAGCTACAATGCTCGGTTGGCATTGCTTTGGAGAAGACGACAAACAGTGTGTGGACTTGCTGGGCTGGCTTTCGCACTGAGTTGTGCGAACAGAGGGAACAACAGGAACGGCCCTGCATGGGAGGGAAGGGAGAAGTCGGCCCAACAACCTGATTTGAACAGAAATTGCTTTGACAATTGTTTGAATTGATTTAGGATCTAATTCAAACGGATTTCATTCAAATTTAGAAAGGGGTAATAGCACAATTATCAAGGAAAGTCACATAAGTTATACTACTTCCATTTAGGGTGTAAATTGGGCTGTTACACAAGACATCTCTTTGTCATTCCAAATATCTCTCTTGTTCCGATAAGCAAATAAGTATTCTACCGACAAGATCAAATCATTTTGCACCTTTGTCTGACTCTGTGTAGTTTACCATATTCTACATATTATCCTGAAAACGTCCCTTAAATTTTCTTGCATAGATATGATGTTCTAAAGTACAAACCTTTATACATTATTAATTGTATGTTTCACTTTGCAGGTTTTAGTTTTGTGTGTACAGGTTTCCAGCCAGGGAGAGTCTGAGTATATCTGTGCTATTGATATGTACGTGTGAAGCAAGTCCCCAGTCCGCCAACTATGTTGCTTTCTGTAGGAGTTTGACTGCTAAGTAATTAATGTGTAAATGCAGTTGGACCTAGTTTGAAGCTGTATACCTTCTGTCAGACTTCCAATTAGTATTTGCAGAGTACAGGTATCCAGAAATATTAGTTGAGTTGAGTTGCCGAATAGTGTCTCCAGAAGCTAAATAGTAACATTTTAAGTAAAAGAAAGCTTGAGGTAATGGAAATTAAGTGGTCTTGTATGTATCAACAATGAATAGTCACCGAAGTTTGGGTTCATCGGGGACTGGGTCATCCAGACTTCCTCATCAAATTGATCTCCTTAGGTGTTAGGTCCAAGGAGCAAAATAATTTCAAGCTGCTAGTATAGCTAGTCATTTTCTTCATTTTAAATCCTATTTAATTTTCTGCAAAACTGCCACATTCTAGGTGTTCATCAATCATCAGCGACAACTTTTGAAATCTATTTTCATATGTATGTGAAAATCTAGTTCGAGACTTCAGTGACATGATTATCCTTCAACAGTAAACCTTGACTAATTAATTTACTCTCTTTAATTTTGTACTAGTTTCAATTTTTGTCTATACATAATTGTGCTTAATTAACACCTACCTAGAGATTGTTTTCTTTTTTCCCTGCTGACGGAATGCAACATGTTTGCAGCTGTGGTGGTGATGTTTAAGTCTCTGGAGAACCGGTGTTAGTTTCAATAAAAAGGACATTTCAATGCAGATCTTAGTATTAATTGTCCAGCCCAGACCAGATGTAGACCTGCTTCAACTAGTTCCTTTATACAATCAGTTAACAGCTTTGCAGGCAATTCAATTCCTCTCAGTGTTTATTTCTGCCTCTATGCTGTAGGGTCTCATGAAACCCTTTAGGCCATTCTCAGTGGCCTTTCATTTGATATTTATAAGGTGACACATCATTAAAAAAGATGACATGGCATGATATTTAATATGAAAGAGGAGGGAAGTCTTTCATTAGGATGAAAGAATGGTGACACTCTTTCTAAGTTGATGAAAGGACAATGAAAGATGATTGAGACTATTTTTCTTTCATTTGAATAAAAAAGTGGATCCTATTGATATATCTATGTAACCATTTAATATCTTGTTTAACATATGAAACTGTGAAATGAAATATTGCACTGAGAGATGCACTTTTATTTCACATAAATCCGCTTTGTAGTTTCACGATTGTTCTCCATCTTTCATGGAACGCCGATACAGTTAAGCCTCCTGCTCAGTCCCATCCTACGCGTATCCGTGCCCGGCGTCTAGCAGAACCATTTTGTGACAAGAGGGATTGACGGCATAACTGTATCGCATTCCATGACCCATCTCTCTTTTTTTTTTTTTTTTTTTTGCATTTACCATGACCCATTACTTATCATGTGCTCAACTATCGTTGTATAAATACTGTCGGTAGAATCATGTGAGTGCTTGGCCCTGTCGGTAGAATACTTATCCCTTATGTGGGCCCTGAGTAGGGATGGGGAGGGGAAGCATGGAAAGCAAGGTCATTGCTCATTGGATCTATTGGTATATATTCGCAAATTACATCATAGAATTTTACATCACCAAAGCAATATATATCACTTACCCATGAGGTTAAAGCGGCAAATCTGTTGGCAATAATTCCACAGTTATTGGTGCCATGTGATAAAGGAAAATGTATAGCATCACAGTTTTAGTTCTATGGTTATCACAATAATGTACAACACTCATTGATAGAAAGAATATACAGTACTAAATAAAGGATAATGTATAGCATCACAATAATTTCACAATATGTTTGAAGGTTAAGCAGTCATTTGGTAAAAGGAGAAATTTTAAAGCAGAGAAAAAAATGTGGTAGGGGCATATGCCCATTGATGTAGCCCACGAATGTGGCACTAGCGGCATCCGTCGGGTTGACGATGAATCCCCTTTGTAGTTTCACTATTGTTCTCCATCTTCCATGGTGTCGCATTTCCTTAGTTTATCTGCTATTAATAGTTTCCTTCAACATTGAACAATATGATAGAACATTATTGCTAGTTGAGCATATCTTTTGTGACCAACTTTCCAATTTTCAGGTCCCCAACAGGAACGACAACACTGTTTTTCATCAAGAATTGGGAAAGTAGAAGGCCCTACAAATCCAGGATTGTAAACCATACAAACAGACACACATTACAAGAAGGATTGGAAAACGAATCGCAAGAATAGATTTCATCGACGCTAGAACATGGACACTACCACTAACGCATAGAGCACGATGAGACGAATTCAACGCAACTAAACGTGTATTTTTCCGAGGTCCAAGGAAAAAATATGAATTTTCGAAGAATAAAGGAAATATCAGAAAATCAAAAAAGGTGGAAAACAGTAAGATAGGGGAATACTGTGGACCGGCCAATCCAAACCACTGAGTCTACGGTCCACATGGACACAATCTACCCAAGCATGGACACAAGAGCCATGGAACAAAGCCACAGGGGTGACATCACCACCCACCAGACCTGATCCGCGGGTTCTCGTGCTGGAGTTCGCCGCGGCCAAACCTACGAGCACCAAAGGATTCGCCAAGACAGCATGCACTCGAAAACACTGCTCTCCTAGACGGGCTGTCGTTACAGGGCCGGCGTGGGCTCATCGGAATCCATGGTTCGTGGCGGCACTTCGGGACAAAACACACACACCACAACCGATTGACAAACTACTACCACAAACGACGACTCATGCTCGAGGCGATGCCAAGGAACCAAGTCCCCACCGAAGATAGCGGCCAGAACATCGCCGGCGACGACCGACACGGCAGCGCGGAAGGGGAAAAGTGTTAGAATCAAGGAATTCACGTGCGGATCTCAATGGAAACATGAGCATAGGCAACAACGGCACAAGGCGAAGCTCCTCGGACCAACCCCAACTGCAGATGAGCCCCAAGAACGGAGCTCGCGACGGCAGTTCGTGGGATTTCCACCATAATGCATAGATATGTTTATAGATACACTTTCATGAATATGTTTATATATTAGATTAGACTTGTTTTGTGACATGTTAATAATCTTAGACACGATTTTATTGATACGTTTGGACTGCGTTTCTACCAATATAGACACGTTGTATATAATGCTTTAAAAATATTATTGTATAACTTGTTCTAAATGATTGAATTATTCGTACAATTAGTAGGAATTGAACATGCAACCTCTTTATTTTCTACAAGCTCATCTAACCATCTCACCTAGGAAACAAAGTTGATTTTCTTTGACCAAATATTCTTTTATGCTCATGTTCTTTTAGTGCTTTAACGTCTCTAGGATTTTCAAAAACGTGTCAAAATGGTCTCTCGAGGTAGATACGACAAAAATGTGTCTAATATTATCTCACTTTTTATACGGTTTCAATAACGTGTCAAAAAACAAGTGTGATGTTGTGGGATACGGTTATAGCATCTCTAAATATCATATCATTTTGAGTTGCCCTCGTAAACATGTCAACAATCATCTTTTATGTTGGATACCGATGATTCAAAGCGTGTAAAAAATCGTAACACTTTGTGACATTTTACAAAGCATGTAAAAAAACATGTTTATCATATTATTAACGTTAAAGCGTCTCTAAGATCATGTCATGTTGACACATTCTCAAAATCATGTCAAAAACGTCTCTAACTACTGACGTAGACACGCTTACAAAACATAGCAATAAACATATCTAGAGGCCATTTTACTTGTAGTGCATGACGTCGACGTTCTCCCGCGCGCGCACACATAGAGAGAGAGAGAGGGGGCAGAGAATGGGAAACAGGAGCAGGGGTCGCCAGAAGCATAAGCTCACCGATGAGGACATGCAAAGATGACGACAGCGGCGACCAAAAGCTTCGGTGACGGTGCTCGTCTTCCTCCTTGCTCGAAACTCGACATGGACAGCACCACCGGCTCAGCGAAGGATGGAGAACACGAAGGGGTCAAAGAGGCTCACCAGAACGAGCCTTCTTCTCCGGCGGTGGCGAATAGTGGAGCAGTTGCGGTTTAGGGTTCTAGGGTTTGATGGTTCTAGCGGCACGAGGAAGATGGCAAAGGCGCTGTGGCGGCTCCGGGGTCCTTGTAGGGCAGTAGAAGGGCAGGTGAAGAGGGGCAGTCCGTCGGATACACGCCACATGTCCCCGGGCGACCGTGCCCGCGAACATGCGGCCGCGACGCGCTCGGAACAAAGCACCGTAGCGTGCCTCGGTGGGTTGCTAGGCCGGTCGGGCTGGTTGGGGTGCTATTGGGCTGCGGAGAAGAAAGAAAAGGATTGGGCTTGGCTGGGAGAGAAAGAGAAAACGACCCCAAGTTGCTTGGTTAGGAAGGAAAGGTCTTGATTTTGATTTGGATTAGATTGAATTGGATTTAAGCACAAGCAATTTGAATTTGAGGTATTTTGAGGCTGTTACAGATTCCCCCTTACGAGAATCTCGTCCTAGAGATTCCAAATGCGGCTTCCATACCTATGAGGGGTTCCTTTCTTCAAGTTATATTCCATATCTCGGGTTGTCTCACACTCTGAATCGAAGCTTCGAGGAACCTTGTAGAACTTGATTCTTCTATTTCTTAATTCTTTGTTCACTTAACAAAAGGTTTTAACAGGATACTCCAAATCACTCTAAGCTGTCATGAAGATCCAACATTCATGGTGACACTTGTTCTTCTAGCGCTCAAGCACTTCTTGGGATGCGAGTTGAGAGATACCTCATTCGCGAACTTTGGGTTCCAAAAGTAGCATAGAGTATTCCAAAGGTATCGTGATTCACATGGTGCACTCTTCGGGGTAAAGGTATCGATGGAGGAGAATCGAGGTGACTTGCAAGATGGAGCAAGGAGTTTGATTAGGTAACAAGGGTAAGGGATCGATTAAGCAAGAGAAGTTCTTCATGCAGATGGTTCCATCGAGAAACGCGTCTTCAAGCACCAGAAGAGAATTAAAGGTAGACTATGATGAAGGGGATCATATATGATGAGATTACTAGAAAGGGGTCCTTATATTAACGTTCATTTTTACGGGTTTCGTACCCACAGTCAAGCATGACTCGATACCAATTGTAACAGTCCGATTTTCATCAAAGGTGAAAACTGGGCCTCTGTACCTCATAGTCACTCCTAGAAGGATGCACTACCAGCTGCAGCCGCCGTCATGTTCTGCGTCCTCTCTGGCAGACTTGTAGGCTAGACATTGTTGTGCTTGGCTGCTTCAAATAATCGTGGGGAAAAGGAGCGTAAATAAGCAGCGATCAGTGAGGTCTCAAGAAAATTCTGGTCGATGCCATACATGTAGATACAGATGGACTGGGAAAAGGCTGTGATTTGTAATACACCATGGCTAGGGTGTGACAAGACAACATGTCTATGGCTCGTAGTAAGGAAGAGAAGTAGTAGTCGTGAGTTACCGTGTCACCAAGGAAATAAAAGTTGGTAGAATACAATGAGTTACCATGTCACCAAGGAAATAAAAGTTGGTAGAATACATCTATATCTTATGTTGGAGCCACATCAAGTAAGATGCGATGGCTATTGATAATAGACTATTATAGTTGATGGCTAGATGTTTTGCCTTTTTTTATGATAATTTCTAGGATTTTTGTCCGATTAATGTGGAGTCATCAAAAGGAGCCTCCAATTAGTAATAGAAGATAAGATGTTTTGGGTGCTCAAGAAATTCAATTCCGGGCTTATTAAGGACCTGGTGGTTATTATTACACGCATTTTTTCGCTGTGGAACATTTTAATTTAGGCGATGGGTTGTTTGACAGACGTATCAAAAGATCTCTGTATATAGAGGTTATTAGATTCATTGACCCGGTCCAACAAGGGATATCGGGAATCTGTTGCAGGAAAAAATATTGGGAATCGAATCAAAGTTTTTAAACTGCCATGACTCTTCTTTTTCCAAAGGAAGCACAGATGCTACATTACATTTAAAGAGCAAAAACACCAATTGGAAAATCCAGTCATATATAGGTACTGATAACTGAGCCTAACGTTTTCAAAATCAGCAATTAAGTGAGCAATGACTCAGACACTGACTCACTCTTCCTGTATGTCAAAATCGCTCGAATTCTTCGGTGATTGCAGTGCGCGCACAAGAGGCCCGTAACTAGCAAATGCTCCATCTGTCGCCTATCAAACTCGCCGTTCAGCCTCTCATCTGCCGCCTCAAGGGACGACGTTCTTGTCGTACATGTCACGGACCCATCGCAGGAGCCCAGGAGCTCCCTCCTGTGCTGCGATATCGATTGGCCGTCTGCCACTTGCGATCTCAAGGAGCACGATGCCGAAGCTGTAGACGTCCGACTCTGTGCTCGGCCTTTGCGTGCTGAGAAACTCCGGGTCGATGTACCCAATCGTACCAGCGACGACCTCTGTCGTTTGTGGCTCGTCTCCGTGGTCAACCAGCCTCGCCAAGCCGAAGTCCCCGAGCTTGGCGCTGCGTGACGAATCGAGCAGCACGTTGCTCGGTTTGATGTCGCCGTGCACGACGCACTGCTCGCATTCCATGTGGAGGTAATAATGTATGGCGGCTGCCAAATCCAGTGCGATCTTGTACCTTTTGATCGTGCCAATTTCCATATGCATGATTGGTTATGAGTTCAAACAGTGAAGTGTGAAGAGAGAGTGGATCAACAATTTGAACCTTTCCGTCCAGCTCATTAGCCTAGCTACCCGGGCCGTGGAGATGCTTCTCAAGGCTGCCCTGCGGCACGAGCTCGTAGATGAGCAAGAGCCCCTTGCTGCAGCAGTCGCACCAGCCTAATAGTTGAATGAGGTTGCGGTGCCTCACCCGGCTAATAATCTTCACCTCGGCCTCAAACTCCTTTTTGCCCAGTGCTGCAGAAAGTACCTTGACGGCGATGTGATGGCCAGTATCTCTCAAGAACCCACGGTACACTGCGCCGGACCCTCCCTTTCCAATGCTTCTGTTCTCCGCAAAGTTGCTCGTTGCGGCAGCTACCTCGCGGTACTGATACCTTCGGGGCACCATTGCTGCTTGCCCGACCTCTTCGTTCACCTGTGGTTCCCTGCTCCTCCTCCAACTCCTTCGGCACCACCATAAAAGCCTACTGAACACAATGATTGAGGTGAACAATGTGCAGAATGCTAGTATGTAAATAAGCCAACTAGGGAAGCTAGCGGGGCTATTGGACCGCCCAACAGATTCAGTGGAATCTTCGTCGGATTCAGACCCTGCGTCAGAAAAGAATCGTGGTTGAGTCTACCAAAGGAACTCAAGGAACCCTTCGTATCCGATGGATAGATGGATCATCAACGCCATGTACAGCGTTGTATAGACAATCATAGCCACCGCACAGATTCTCCCAGGTGTTGCACTTGTCAACAGCGGAATAGCAGCAGACGCTGCCGTTGTGGTCGGACGATGCTGAATGGGCATTTTGAGGGGACACGAGGACGCATAGAGGTCAACTGCTGAGAGTGGTCCGGCCATACGCTGGGTTTCCCCTGCTCTCAGGGTTCACAGAGATAGATAGCTGTTGAGATATGTATGTATAGGCGTATAGTACTCATGTATAATACTCATGTAACCCTAACCAGCCTATGGCTGCCTATATTAACGGCGCCCCCAGCATCCTGCTGTGCGTGGCCTTTGCCCCAAGTCTCTCTCTCTACATGGTATAGAGCAACCCTAGTCCTAGGGCTTCCGCTGCCCCTACCCAAGCCGCCGCCACCGCTGCACGATCTTGTGCCGCCGCCGCCGCTGCCCCCACCCTTTCTCCCTCCCACCTCCCATCCCCTACCACCATGTCTTCCTCATCCAGCACCGACTCGGCAGCCTCTAGTTCGGCCCTGACCTCCGCCGCTGCCGTCTCTCTCAACCCCTTCTCCACGATCGCCGTGCGATCCCACGTTCCCGTCATCCTTGACATGCAAGAGTCTAACTACAGCAAGTGGTCGTCGTTCTTCAAGACGATGTGCGGCAAGTTTGGTCTAACCCACCACATCGACGGCTCCGACCCCGTACCCGACGACCCCTTCTGGCTGCAGGCCGACCGTGCCATCCTTAGCTGGATCCAATGCTCCGTCGCCGACGACGTCTACGATCTCGCCTCCGACGATGACCAGACGGCGTTTGCCCTCTGGACCGCCGTGCAGGATTTGTTCCAGGACAACAAGGAGTCGCGGGGATCTTCCTCCACAATGAGTTTCACTCCCTGGTCCAGGGCGATCTCACCATCACGGAGTACGGCACCCGCGTCAAGAAGCTCGCCTCGTCTCTCCGCGACGTCGGTCACCCCGTCCAAGACTCACAGCTCGTGCTGAACCTGCTCCGCGGCCTCAACCCGCGCTTCTCCAACACTGCCGACAACATCGCCTCGACCGTGCCGTTTCCCACCTTCGCTCGGGCCCTGTCCCAGCTGAAGATAAAAGAGACCCGCCTCAAGAACGAGTCCCGGGTCACCCAAACCACGGCGCTCGCCGCGGCTTCATCCTGCTCCGGTGGTTCCGGGTGTCGCGGCTCCTCATCCACCTCAGCGGCTGCACCTCCCTCCGGCGGCCCCTCCGGCGGCCGTGATTCCCGCCGTGGTGGGCGGAACAAGGGTCGCCGGGGCTCCGGTGATCGCGGCCCTTCGTCCACCGCGTCTACACTACCACCCGGACCCTGGATCTGCTTCAACCCGCAGCTTCTCCAGCAGGGTCGCAACGCTGGTCTCCTTGGTCGCTCCCCGCACGGCCAGGCCCACCACACCACGTTCGCCCCGCTTCAGCTGCCGGCGCCTCCTGCCACCGCGCCTTCGCCCTCATCGCCGGCCTGGAACCGGGATGGCCTCATCGCGGCCTTGAACAACCTCTCCACCTCCGGCTGGGTCGTTGACACGGGTGCCACCTCCCACATGGCATCCAAGGAAGGTATTTTTCTCCGCCTCCGACACCTCTCTTCTCCTGCCACCGTCACGGTTGGCAATGGCTCTCGTGTGCCCGTTACTCGATGCGGCGACACACTCCTCCACACTCCCTCGTCCAACTTTGTTCTTAACAATGTTCTCTTTGTTCCCTCTTTAATTAAGAATCTCTTCTCTGTTCGCCACTTTACACGAACTAATCCTTGCACTATTGAGTTTGATGCTGATGGTTTTTCCATTAAGGACCGCAGGACCCGACGCGTGATTTGTCGCTTCAATAGCGATGGTGATCTCTACACCATCCCACCTGCACCGTCCCTCCTCCAGGATCACGCACTCCTCTCCACGGTGGCCGACGCTTCCATTTGGCACCAACGCCTCGGTCACCCGGCTCCGCCGCCCTACATAAACTTCAGCGTCTCTCCTACATAGTTTGCAATAATCAAGCGTCTCGCCTCTGTCATGCATGTCAGCTAGGCAAACATACACGCCTACCTTTCAATAGTTCAGTGTCTCGTAGCACAGCTTGTTTTGATCTTTACATTGTGATGTATGGACATCTCCGATTGCTAGCATCTCTGGTCATAAATATTACCTCTTAATACTCGATGATTTTTCGCATTATAGCTGGACCTTTCCATTAAAGCAAAAATCTGATGTTCATGCTACAATCGTTGCTTTCCACGCTTATATCCTAACCCAGTTTGGTGTCTCTCTCAAGGCAATTCAGGCTGACAATGGCACTGAGTTCCTCAACTCAGCGACCACCGCGTTCCTCACCGAGCGCGGCGCCCTGCTCCGCCTCTCCTGCCCCTACACGTCACCGCAAAACGGTAAAGCCGAGCGCATGCTTCGCACCATCAACAACGCTATCCGCACCTTGCTGTTCCATGCATCCATGCCGGCGTCCTATTGGGCCGAAGCTCTTGCTGCTGCCACTCTTCTCCTTAACCGCACACCAGCGACATCTACACCAAACTCTACCCCATACACCATTCTCCACGGCAAACCCCCAACCTACGACAATCTCCGAGTGTTCGGGTGTCTCTGCTACCCCAACACATCGTCCACTTCCCCACATAAGCTCGCTCCTCGTTCCTCAGCCTGCGTCTTCATTGGGTACCCCTCCATGCACAAGGGCTACCGTTGTCTTGACCTCACTACACGTCGCGTTCTCATCTCACGCCACGTCGTCTTCGACGAGACAACTTTTCCGTTTCGTTTCAGGAATGATGAAGACAAGAACCTGGAGTTCCTCCTCTCCACCGGCGCCACGCCACCTCCGGCCGCCGTTGCGGGCGCTTCACCTGTCCGTCGTGCTGCCCCCGTTGGTGCCGCCGCACCCGACTACGACGAGGCTGTGCCGCCCATGCACTTCATGCATGCCCATCGAGCGCCGTCTACGTCCAACGCCAGCACGCCTGCCTCGCTCGACAGCCCTGCCGGTCCGCCGCCTCGACGCCCCGGCACGCCTCCCTCGCCGGGTAGCCCTGCCGGCCGGACGCCACGACGTCTCCCGGCGTGGTCACCGGCGTCTTCGTCGCACACGGCGTCCACCCCGACTACGAGCCTTCCGTCGCCAGCACCTGCACCCACGGTGGTTGCCCCTGCTGCCTTGGAGCCGCA
Organism: Chloris gayana; assembly: GCA_031894775.1. Lineage (NCBI taxonomy): Eukaryota > Viridiplantae > Streptophyta > Magnoliopsida > Poales > Poaceae > Chloris > Chloris gayana. The sequence continues at coordinate 630,130 of JAUNZO010004298.1, forward strand.
ACGCCATCCCATGGCCACGCGTCGCTCCCATGGCATCACCAAGCCTCATCACATGCTCAACCTCAACGCTGCTCACACCGTCGCCTCGCCCGTACCGACGGACTACCGCAGCGCCCTCGCCGATGCCAACCGGCGCGCTGCGATGGTCGACGAGTACAGGGCCCTTATGGACAATGGCACCTGGACCCTCGTCCCTCGGCCTCCCGGCGCCAACGTCGTCACCGGCAAATGGATCTTCAAGCACAAGCACCACTCCGACGGCAGCCTAGCCCGGCACAAGGTCCGTTGGGTCGTGCGTGGCTACTCCCAACGACCGGGCGTCGACTACGACGAGACGTTCGGTCCCGTTGTCAAACCGGCAACGATTCGGGTTGTCCTCGGCCTCGCTGCCTCACGCCACCGGCCAATACATCAACTCGACGTCAAGAATGCGTTCCTCCACGGCAACCTCGACGAGACCGTCTACTGCCAACAGCCCCCGGCTTTGTGGACCCAGCAGCACCCGACCACGTCCGCCTCTTGCAGAAGTCCCTCTACGGCTTGAAGCAAGCCCCTCGCGCATGGTACCAGCGGTTTGCCTCCTACATCACCAAGCTCGGCTTCACCGCCTCCTCCTCGGACACATCACTATTTGTCTACAAGGATGGCGTGCACTCGGCATATCTTCTGCTCTACGCCGACGACATCGTCCTTACTGCCTCGTCTCCGGCCCTCCTGCAGTCCTTCACTGCACAGTTTCGCACGGAGTTCTCCATGACGGATCTCGGGCCGCTCTCATTCTTCCTCGGCATCTCCGTTCGTCGGGATAACACCGGCTTGTTTCTGTCGCAGCGACAGTACGCCGTCGACCTCCTCCGACGTGCCGGCATGGCCGAGTGCCACTCCACATCGACGCCCGTGGACACTCGGGCCAAGCTCTCTGCCACCGCCGGGCCGCCGGTGGCTGATCCCTCAGGATATCGCAGCCTCACCGGTGCTCTTCAGTACCGACACCGACTCGCCCCGACCTCGCCTATGCTGTTCAACAGGCGTGCCTCTACATGCACGATCCGCGTGAGCCTCACCTCGCGCTCGTCAAGAGGATTCTTCGGTATATCGGTATCTCTCCCACGACATCCCTCACCGCCTACTCCGATGCCGACTGTGCTGGCTGCCCCGACACCCGCCGATCTACATCGGGCTTCTGCGTCTACCTCGGCGACAACCTCATCTCCTGGTCGTCGAAGCGCCAAACCACCGTGTCCCGCTCTAGTGCCGAGGCCGAATATCGAGCCGTCGCCCATGTCATCGCTGAATGCTGCTGGGTTTGCCAGCTACTGCAGGAGCTTCACCATCCGATTCATTCTGCCACCATTGTCTATTGCGACAACGTCAGCGCCATATACATGACAGCTAACCCTGTTCATCATCGTCGCACCAAGCACATCGAGCTGGATATTCACTTCGTTCGAGAGAAGGTGGCTCTCGGCCAAGTGCGCGTTCTTCATGTCCCGTCATCTCACCAGTTCGCTGATATTATGACCAAGGGTCTGCCATCTCCGCTGTTCTTGGAGTTCAGGTCCAGTCTCTGTGTTCGGCAACCTCCCGTTGAGACTGCGGGCGGGTGTTGAGATATGTATGTATAGGCATATAGTACTCATGTATAATACTCATGTAACCCTAACCAGCCTATGGCTGCCTATATTAACGGCACCCCCAGCATCCTGCTGTGCGTGGCCTTTGCCCCAAGTCTCTCTCTCTACAATAGCACGCAAAAAAAAAAAGGCAGTGTAGTGCTGAGGTAGAAGAGATGGCTCGGTGCCAAGCTTAGATGTGGATGGACACCAGACCACGCGGCCTTCGCTTTTTATAAGCCAAATGCTGGCCTCTTCTGAACTTTCCGCGATCCGGTACCAATCACAACCGATCAGACCGACGACTTCTTCTTTGGGATCTCAGACCGACGATTGTGGGCATGTAAGCGGGCTCTTGAGCTGATGTGGCAATGTATTTTTGTAAATAGCCCCTCTAACCCTTGAAGAGACGGCTGGGTGGTCTCTTGACGAAGAGACGGTCTCTATCACGTGTTCCGATGTAAGAGACAACTCTGAGCACCGAACATGTGAAGAGACGACTTACGTCATGCAATCCTTAATAATATGCAATTAAAAGACATCATGTAGAGTCTCTCCTTTGTATGACTAGAGTTGTTTCATATCTCTTTGCTTGGATACATGTGCCCAAGAGACCACAGTAGGCTCTCCTTTGTACATGCCCTGACAGAAGTCTAAGCTCAATGCAGCACCGTTACTAGTCAACCCATGGTTGCGAAAGCCGGCGTGATGACAGCAAAAGCACTGATCACCTGATAGTATTCAGGCTATCAGATCTTTAGGGAGTTTCGATAAGGTTATACTATCAATATTAAGGCTGGCAGATCGACCTGTGCAGTGGATCGCGCTTCAAGTGATCCAACCCTATGGAATACAATCCAATTTAATAAGGTGTTTAGTTGTGGCAATACTAAATAATGGATGCAAAGCAAAATGTTCCTCGCAACGAGATAATGGAAATTAAAGGACTCAGGGCATCGCTGCTCCGTTCAGCCCGCCCGTCGCAAATTTAATGACTTTCCTGTCACCATCACCTGTGCAGGCGCACTGTGTCCTTTTCTCCGACCCTGAGCACACTGCAGTAGATTAGTTTGCCGGCCAGGAATGTTGACTATCCACAGGGCACCACTGCTGCCTTAGGACCTGTTTGGGGTAGCTTTTAGAGCTTTTGCTTCTTCAGGCAGCTCCAAAAGCCCAAAAGCTTCACCAAACGGTATCGTCGTTTAAGCGCTTAACGAGATGGAAAAGCAGGGAATGAACTAAAAGCGGAGAAGCGTCTATCGAGTCGCTTCCCGAGCTTTTACGGTCGCAACTGAGCTACTACGCTGGCGTCGTTGCCCCACGAGCTCCTCTGTAGCCACCGCCCCCACGAGCTACTTCGCTGGGTGCCACCACGAGCTCCTTCCCCGCCGCCGCCCCGCGAGCTCCTCCCCCGCGGCCGCCCCCACGAGCTCCTCCGCCAACGCCGCCGCCCCCACGAGCTCCTCCGCCAACGCTGCCGCCCCCACGAGCTCCTCCCCGCCACGCCGCCCCCACGAGCTCCTCCGCCAGTGCCGCCGCCCCCACGAGCTCCTCCCCCACCACTGCCCCCGAAGTCGCCGGCCTGAGATCTACGAGAGGTAAGCCTCGTCCTGAGCTCCCGGTCCGAGCTCGTCGACCTCGCCTTATCTCATCTTCCTCCGAATCCAAAAAGCTGACCGTAGAAGCGAGAATCCCAAACACGCCTCTCTTGCTTTTCCAAAAACGGCTTCCGGGACCAGTAGAGTTGGGCTGCTCCAAAATGCTGAATTTAGGAAAAGCGGAGAAATGAAAATCTTTAGAGCACTGCTGTTTGCTCGTTTTGTGTTGGCATTTTAATTTGCAAGGAATATTAAACATGGCCTATTTCATCTACGAGAAGTGGTACTGATCTATTATATACTACATCCTTTCCAAAGTAAACTAGATAGAATGGCCCTTACGCAGTTACTAGACACTAAACATCATAACAGTATTTTAAGTGATTTGCTCAACATTAGTTAATTGATATTCTGCTTTCCTCTCCGTCAGATTTTCTTAGTGGTCCACTCGATTTTTGGCGTACTGTCGTGATCTTCTATTATCTTTATTTTATAAGTTAAAACGAGTCACCACGTTCTCTCTCAAGGAAAGAAATTCTCACGTTAACCAGAAAAAAAGAGAAGATATCGATCATTGGATTTTATGAAGATTTAATGGTCAAGATGAAAAAAAACAAAGAGTCCATATTTGACTCTAATTAAAATATATTTAAAATTCATAATAAAAATATAAATTCAGATTAATAAAACTAGTCAAACTACTCGCGCCTTCGCAGCAGCTAGACTTGACTTTATAATATAATTAATAACCATGATTTCCTTCACATTTTTAATAGTATAGTGTTCTATCAATTAAATTTACCATTAAAGCTTAACTGAACCATCCAAAGAACCAATATTTTTCTTTTATCTTCACGAACATGGAAAACTTGAGATGTATTCATTTCTACTATTTCATTTAGGATTTTCTCATCAATGTTTTTGAAGTCCAATTGATTATTGGTCACCAAAATATAACCTCTTTTATATATTTATCAAAACTTTATAAAATAATATGGAACGGTATTGATTGATTAAATCAATTTGCCAATTGTGATAATTCAAACTGCTCAAGATCTTATTCCATATATTGTTTTTCTAGTCATGCATTTTTTTTAACAAATAGTCATACATTCTTCAATGTGCAACTATTTTGATACGTCCTCAAAATCTATCAATTCAAAGCTTTATATGCTGCTCATGTTCCAAGCTCTAGCGTTGCACCATCTGACAGTAGCCACCTAGATGCTGCCGTCTTATGCCTCTTCTGTGTTTATGATTGCACCAGCAAGCAGCAGACGTGTAATCTTTGTTGCTCCAGCAAGCAGGAGACATATAATCCTTGATTTTTTGCTACGCTGCTGGCTACATAACAGAACTATGTTGGTTTGGATTCACCGTTTCAGGTTCGGGAGGAAAACACGCATATTCTTATTGGGTATGGGGGATGTCTAATTTGGGGGAGGAAGAGATCGTACCAAAAGGACACTTCGAAAATAAATCAATTATTAAGGGTATTTTGAGACAACAAAATTATAATAGCAGTGGTGAGTAATTTTTTCTTTTCTTTTTTTCTCCCATTAATGTAAGAATTTCTAGTCTTGAGAGTGAACGTGGTGGTTCCATCTCTTGATCAAATATATATATAGAGTAAATCTCAGAAAACCCCAGGTTTTATGGTCCTCGTACCACAAACCCCAGGTATTATGGTTTGTGTCACATAAACTCAGGTTTTTCGGTCATATTGTTTCACATAACCCTACCCCATCAAAGTAGTATGAATATTTGAGATGGATCTAACTTTCATGTCAGAAAAATAACTTGTCATATATTCAATTTGATGGTTTCATTGATTAAATCGACTGGAATACATGTCTCATGCAAGCATAAATTTAGAATTCATAAATTATATTCATTGTTAATTCTTGTAGAGGTGGGGTTTTGTGAAACGATATGACCATAAAACCTATGGTTATGTTACATGAGCCATAAGCCCATAATACCTGGTGTTTTGTGACACAAGAACCACAAAACATGGGATTTTATGAAATTTACTCAATATATATATAATAGATAGGAAAGAAAATTTGCTCCCTCCACCCCACCCAGATGTGTGTCCTTCAATATTGGGCTCCATGCTATTTAACAAAATACTTAAACTTAATTATAAAAATATATAGGAAAGAATCTGATTCTCCACCCACCTTGATCTGCCTCGATATTTGGCTCAGTGCTATTGATGAATTAATTCTCTTTTTTGTTTAGGAGGCAATTCTGTTAGAAACTCATGTTGCATCACACATATGAGTCCTGACTCAAAGTAATAAATGTATTAAATCAATAAATAGTAATTTGGATTAATTAAAATAGAAAAGAAGTGTTCAGTCAACATGTGAAAAAAGTTGAGTCAACATATCAAAAGTGTAGATTAAAATAAGAATGTTGGACTAATATTTTTTATTTTGTAAAATATCAAGAAAAATGTCAATGGTTATCAATAATGTTGAGTGAACATGTGGAAAGTTGACTGAGAAAATTGAAAAATAAAAATGATGCATAAGTACAAAAAGTTGACCAACAATCATCAAAATAATAAGGAAATAAAAAAAACATCAAGTCGACATGCGAAAAGTTAAGTGAGGTTGTGAAAAAGAAAATAAGAAATAGGAAAAGATGAGTGAACATATAAAATAGTTAAGTATAAAGGGTTAAATTTTATACATAAGCTATAAAATGATGAATCTGCATGCTGCTTATAATAAGCATGTTGTCGTTATGTACAGCCGAAGCAAACGCGAATCAAAATAAGGAAAAGTTGAGTGCATACAGTAAACAAACAACGGTGTCCAACAAATACACGGTTGCACGCAACTTTCACGCGCCGCACGCGTGCGCGAGCGAGCCACGAACCAAAATGGAAAATCTTACCATCCATCGGACTAATCAAATATGGACGATCATTAAAAACTATTTTTATGGTCACCGCTAAATAGTCATTCGCGGGAAAATGATAAACTGCGGCTGCATTGGCGAGCAGAGCCTCGTTCCTCCCCGTGTCAGAACTCCGAATTCGGAAAGTCAGGACTCCGTATTCGGAACAGAGTCTTCTTCCTACCTACCCTTGCCAAACTCCAGATTCGAAGTAAAGAAGAACGGAAGAGTCCGGGCGCTGTTCTAGCATAGCCGCATCGCGCCGCCCATTGTGTGAATTGTGATCTCGATCGGAGTTCACAAGACGAGAGAGCCAGGTTGTCTTTTTTCTTTGCCCGTGCGCGCGGTCTGCACACCCAGAAGCTGTTCGACGAAATGCCCAAGCGCAAGAGGACTCCGGTGGCGCGCGACGCCGACCTCATTAGCGCTCTTCCGGACGCTCTCCTGCACAAGATCCTCGGGTTTCTGCAAGCCCAGGAAGCCGTGCAAACATGCGTGCTCGGCCGGCGCTGGCGCGACCTCTGGAAGTCCGTGCCCGTTCTGCGCGTCACCGGCGGCGACCCCGTCGAGTCGGTCCAGGAATTCATGGATCACCTCCTGCTCCTCCGGGACCGCTCAGAGCTCGACGCGTGCGTGTTCGAATTCGGTTCATACAGTGATTCCGGGGCGTCCTATGTGAACCTGTGGATTCGGCATGCCCTATTACGGTGCCAAGTCAGGGAGCTGGCCGTTTCCGTCGTCTGTTACTGCCGAATGGTCAACGAACTGGACCTGGACAACCTGCCCGTTGTCTCTCCGTACTTGGCAAAGCTGAACCTTCGTGGCCTAAGTTTGGACCACAGGTTTCTCGATTTCTCGAGCTGTCCGGCACTGAAGGACCTGAGCATGACCAAGTGCAACATTTTCGGTAGCAAGATATCGTCCCGGTCGCTTGAACATCTGCGAATTCGAGATTGCAAGTTTGTTTGGGACGACTCCCGGACTCGTATTTCTACACCGAGCCTCATATCGCTGCAGATAAATGGGGTTTGGGGCTTAACGCCTGCGTTTGAAGAGATGCCAGCGTTACTAACAGCGACTGTTGACTTTGGCTTAGGTGGTGACAGCTGTGCTCTAACTTGTATTCTCCATCACTCGCCAGCACTAGAAATCCTCACTATTCAACTGTCTAAAAAGGTATTTCTTCTCCATGTGGATTTTATATGTTTTCAAAGTTATCATCTTTGATTGATTTATCTTATTATCGCATCTTTACCAGCTACCGGAAACGAAGCCCAACAATACTGTTCCTTCAGAAACAATCCACCATTCAGTGGATCAATCTTTTCTATCAGAAAACCTTAAGAAGGTCAGACTGGAATGCCAGGACGTTGATGAGAGGGTCCATAACACTCTGAAGTCTTTGATCACCTACGGAGTACCTCTTGAGAAAATTAGCATCGAGCAACAATACCAGTCATCTGGGTGTAAGTTACTCGCACTCATCAATTACCTTTTCAACTTTGACTGACTGAACTCTTGAAGAAATAAACTCTGAACCCGTACTAACGATGAACTGCAGAGTTAGAAACATTCAGTTCTTTAGTGCAATGAAAAAGAGATGCGTAAATGGCATACTGCTTTCAAATTTTGGACCTTTAGTTGTGTTCAATTTCAATGAATTATATATTGACGAAAGCATACTTTGACGTAGAATTAGTAAGGCTACTAGAGCTGCAATTTTATTTATTATATGTATTATTATGCATCTTCGTTCTGCCCAATTATCTTTATGTCCCCATCTATGTACTGTATCTATGTTCATTTTTTTAGTTGAATACACAGGAGAACTATATATCATTATATTATGGAGAAAACAATCCGTCCCAGTATCCATGTTCATTTTATAGAATTGAATTCATTATGCTTTGCACTTTTTGTATGAGTATATATATTTCTACAATTTTACCAGCGTCCTTAATTATAACATATAGATAATATTCACTCCATTCACATTTCTGTCAGTGACGAACTCCTGTTTGTCAGAATAAATCTCATAAAAACAACGAAAATTTTCATCTTTCACTAGGAAATATAGGACATCACCAAGTTCATTAATTGTTCTCCTCACTTTTGTACAGGTTTCAGTTTTGTTTGTACGGGCTTCAGCTCAATGAAGGGCTGAGATGAAGTAACTGCTATTTCAGTGATAAACTTTGCAGGCTATCTATGATGATCCTCTTGTTGGTCGTCTGTATTGGGGGATTCTTATGTAGAAGAATGAAAATTGGCTCGGAAAAATAGCAAAATCCTGTTGTATCTGATTTCACGAATGATGTAGCTTCCTTTCCTGGTCCAGTAAATGGTTTGGCAGGAATGTGTTGTTCTGGTACATGAGTGAGTCCTCTCCTCAGTGTGCTTCAAAATGTAGTGATATTGCAGCAACTTGTGAAGGTAGTCATATTTCAACTAGCTTATTTTATCACCAAAGATTAATGATCAGTGGTTTTCTGAGAAATGCTTCAAAAAGGAAGGAATTTTTGTTTCAGACATAATTAAAATGCATATGACTGATCATATATCAGTGTCACTATTCACCCCTATCAACACCAAAAATATACACACCTTATGGTGAACGCTATGAATGTTTAAAATAGATTAGTCAGTGGGTAAGATTAAAGATGCCACCGTAGGTGTCTCACCGCCACGGACTATACCGTATCATTGAAAGAATTGTTTCACTTGTTAATATAACACCCATTTGAGTTAGAGACTTATGGTAGCTGTGGAGCAAAGGTTGATTCCATTACTCAACTGTTGCTAAATCTTAAGTAACTATGACCTGAATACAATTAGGGACAAAATCTACATTCCAATCATCACATTCACACCTTGCTGCTAAATTATGTGAACCTCCATTACAAACTCAAGAAACCAAAACAAAACTTGACATGTATATAATGCAACGCAATCAATTCCTTAATTTCCTGAACCAACCCACCAGCCATTGACATATCCATATGGGGCTTCCTAATTTTTAGTTGATTGAGAACTTTCAATTACCATCCAATACCACTAGCTAGATTAAAATCGAATGATCTAAAAAGACAAAAAAATTCTACAGTCTATACATTAACAGATTTTTCTCTCCATATCTACATGTATAACCCTACAAAAATAAATAACAATACAAATTCTAGTATAAATCATGGTGATTGAAAGTTTCTCAACTTAAGGTCGATTGAAAAGAAGGAAAGATTGAAAGTTTGGGTAACTTTCAATCACCATCCAACACCGCTAGATCGAAATCGGACGGTTTTAAAAAAAAATCTATAGTCTATACATTAACATATTTTTCTCCTCTATCTATATGTCACATAATCCTACAAAAAACAAATTCTAGTACAAATCATGTTGATTGAAAGTTTCCAAATTTTCAGTCAATTGAAAAGAAGGAAAGATGTTTAGTCAATGGAAGGTGGATCATTAGATTCAAATCCACGGTACACTATTTTCTTGTAATCAAACAAGCTCCCGTATCGCCCTGCATGCTGTATCCCTGGCAGATCCCCGGTCAGAAACCCAGAACTCCGAATTGGAAACAGAGTCTTCTTCGTCCCGCTGTCAAACTCCGGATTCTGTCGATCATCATCAATAATTAAATAACATCTCAGGATTCAGGCGGCTGTTCTTGCATAGCACCTCGCTCGTTGTTCGTCAGGATTTGGTCCACAGCAGCGACATGCGTAGTGGGCTTTTAACTTCATCAGGGAGTTCGTACGACGAGAGACACTAAACAAGTGGGTTTTTCTCAGTGAATCTCTCTCTCTCTCCCTTCTCTCTTCTGGACGTGGGTCACTCAGGTTAACTGTCTCTCTGGGCAATTGGGCAGAATATGGCACAAGCAACCAACCTGCTCGACGGAATGCCGAAGCGAAAGAGGTCGTTGGTGGCGGACAACCTGTGCAGGACCAAGAGGTTTTCGGTATCGGCCCCTACCGACTTCATCAGTGCCCTCCCGGACGAACTCCTGCACCACGTTCTTGGCCTCTTAGAAGCTCGGGATGCAGTGCGACGTGCGTGCTCGCTCGGCGCTGGCGCAACCTCTGGAAGTCCATGCCCGTTCTGCGCATCAGTGGTCCTGGCTATATTGAGTTGCACCGAACATTCGTGCACCATATCCTGCTCCTCCGTGACCGCTCTAGTCTGGAGGCGTGCTTGTTCCAGTTTGATCGTCATGACGGGTACGATTCGTGCTATCTGAACCTGTGGATGCGACATGCCTTGATGTGCCAAGTTCGGCTGCTGAGCGTTACAGTCCTTGGCCCTGGTGGCATGGTGAAAGAGCTGATGATGGATCAACAGCCCCTTGTCTCTCAATACTTGACAAACTTGAAGCTCTCTGGTCTATTTTTACCTAACAAGTTTCTTGATTTCTCAAACTGTGGGGCATTGAAGTATCTAAAGATGACCGGGTGCCGCATCCATGCTGACAAGATCTCTTCCGGAACCTTAGAACATCTTAAGATCCGGGGCTGCATGTTTGTAGCAAATGGCCGTGCTCATATTTCTACCCCGAGTCTAGTTTCACTTCAAGTAAAGCGATATTGGGGTAGAACTGCTTTGCTTGAAGACATGCCACTGTTGGAAACAGCAATCATTAGTTTGGGTGATAGATGTCATGATTCTTGCCCGAAAAATAACACTGGGGATTGTGGTAATGCTTCTTGCTGGCGCTGCTTTCCTAGTGTTAGTGGCTATACAGGCTCTCTCTGGTTCTTGATAGCTTGTCAGCTGCTAGCAATTTAACATTGTTAACGGCTCCTGATGTGGTACTCTTCGTGTTACTTATTTTTGTTAATGTTCTTTTACAATTTCAGCGATATGCAAATGACATACCCATCATTAAATATTTGCATGTCTACATCTAAATAAGAATTGGATCTTTGAAAATTCAAGTTTCAGGTAGATTAGACATGAAGTTCTTCTTATATTGGCATAACTTTTTGAGTTAATAACATAATGAATGAATGTGTTATGTTGACAATTCATACTAGTGAGTAATATTAACCTGACTTCATTTTATGTGGATAGGGTTACTCTACAGATATATGCAGATTTGCAAAAACACGGCACATGCATGCCACTGGTCTTATTAAATATATATCCCTTATAACTGATTTTATCATTTAAATTCATATAACACCGATTCTTGCTTTAATTGCAACTTATAATTTCTACATTAAAGATGTCTTGATGATTGACGTTACTTGTACAATATGTCTAGTTTATTCTCAGAAAGGATTTGAGATGGTGTCCTACATTTAGCAAGTTAAAGACTTTATTGCTCAACGAGTGGTGTGTGCACCATGACCACTTTGCACTAATTTGTATTCTCCAAAACACTCCAGTTCTAGAGGTGCTCACTCTTCAAATTTCTCAGGTATTTTATTCATGATGCATGTTTTTTATATTTCATAAAGTCCTGTTAATCATATATCCCATTACGGCATTTTGTTAGCATTGGCAAGGCAAGCCCGAAAGTATGGTTTCTTCAAAAGGCATATACCATTTAGTGAATGGGCTTTATCCATCAGGAAACCTTAAAAGAGTTGAAGTGGAATGTTATGCTCTTGATGAGAAGCTTCACAACATTTTGGAGTCTTTAGTTACCTACGGTGTACCTCTTAAGAAAATCAGTATCCAGCAACAAAATCAATCGTCAGAGAGTATGTTTCTATTTTACTCTTTATGTATCCTTTTTTATCTTCCAATGCATTGTCAATATGAGTTGTGAAATCTTTAGTTCAAATTTTGAAACTGTATTACTGAAATGGGGAGATAGAAAAAAACATATTACGTCCCGTTTGGTAGAACTCCAAAAAAATCAAGTTCTGTTTTGTAGAGTACGACCTTCTGAATATCCATTGATTTCTTAGAGTACTTTTGGGTTTAGACAAAATTATTATATAAGATAGTTTATTTTACCTTAAAAACTCCAAATCCAACATTGACCTCAATGCTACAGTATAAACCAATAGGACATTGAAATATCAGAAAATTCTGAGAGTATGCTATAATCATTTTCTTGTGATGTCAAAAAAATCCGAGAATATTTACAGATAAAGAGGAACTTCGATTGTACATAAAGCTCAGGACTAGATCTTAACGCTTTTGATCTTTTGGCCTCACACTTCCTTTTATGTGAGTATATAGGGGTATATATGCAATTTAGTGATGCATATTGGGGTTGACAAGAGATGAAATTTCAAAGCACCAAAGCATAAAGACAAAAAAAAGATGCATATTACTACAATATCCTATGAAACTGACGTGTTAGCCCTATTTGCTCCTGAATTTCCATTTTTCTCCAAAAAAGATTGTCTGAATGTATTCACTTCTTATTTCTGTGTTGCAGGTTTCAGTTTCATTTGTACCAGTTTTAGATCAAAGCAGAAGTTTGACTAACAGTGCACCTGCTGATGGATGGGTCATTATGGACTAGATGATTTTCATGCAAATAAGTTTAATCTTCTCGGCACTCTCCTTCATCTTCTGTGACCCCGTCGGTCAGTACGAGAAAATTTGTAACTACGATTATTTTGTCCTTCATAGGGAGTCTATGTGGGATGGCACATTACTCTCAGTTGCACAAAATCTGGAGCAGAATGTGCATGCGTTACCACGATGCATTATTATGATCTGCAAGTATTGATTTATTTTTATTTATTTATTTAAGGGCCGTGTACCCCTAGATTCCACTCCACTGTCCTGTCTTTCTTTAACCTTCAATGGAAAAACAAAATAAAGTAATAAACAGGCCGTCTGTTTCCTTGTCAGACAAAGATCAAAGCAGCCCAATTTCTTCTGCCGTTGCCCCAACAGTCTTCCTTCTGAAAACAAAGTCTCTTCTTCATCTCTGTGTGAAACTTGCATAGAAGCAAGTGACCCGCCGCCAACATCACGCTTTTGGTCTTCTGGAAGCTTCTGATTCGGCACTGGCACAACCTCTAGAATTCTGTGCCCATTTCTTCTTCCAGTTGGACCGTCATAATGGGTTTCATCAGATCTAGGTGAACTGGTGAATGCGGCATGCCTTGGTGTCCCAAGTTCGGATGCTGACTGTTACATCTGGTAGCATGGTCAAAGGGCAGAGAATGGAGGAGTGGCTCCTTGTTCCCAAATTGAAGCTTTCTGGTTTAAATTTTAGCTCACAAGTTTCTTGATTTCTCAAGCGGTGTGGTGCTGAAGTATATAAAGATAGTCGGGTACCGCATACATGCTGACAAAATCGGTTCTCAATCCTACATCTTCTTAGATTTCAGCGTTGCAGGTTTGTATCATATTGCTGTGCTGGTACTTCTGCTCCATCTCTCATTACACTGCAAGAAATTTTAACCTCCGAGTAACACTGGTGTCCTTGAAGACATGCCAGTGTTGGTACAAGCAACCATATGATTGAGCAATTTTTGTTATCATGATTGCCCGAATAATAACATGATTCCGATGATGCATCCTGCTGTGGTGTTCTCGCATCGATGTTGGCAAGGCAGGGTGTGTGGTTCTCAATAGCTTGTCAGCTGCTAGCAATTCAGAACTGATCGCCGCACCTAAAGTGCCACTCTTACCCTTATTTCCATATGTAGTGAACAGATACTACTTCTGCAGCAGAGTATATGTAATACACTGGGCTTTGAATTGAAAATTGTTTAAATGTCAGGTTTCAGACTTTTAGTTGGCTTAGGATTGCATGTATAAGTAAACTATGAAGTTTACGTATTTTAATATTCCTGATGTTCTGATGTGTTTATGTACATTAAGTACCTTATGGAAAAATGGCTTGGGCCACAGATTTTTTGGTCCATATCAAGCTAAAAATTGTATTCAAATAAAAAAATTCTATACTATATTTCAAGTTTTTTCACTGATAAAACACATTCCAATAAAATATATGATATTTTCTTTATTTTTTTAAATAAGATAAATAATCAAATGTAACGAAAAAAGTCAACGGCGACAACAATTTTGGAACGGAGCTAGTATTTCATAGGGTTAAGAATAATCTCTATTTGGTTATTCCTTGGTCTGTTCACCTATACATATTTTTATCATGGGTGATCACACATGATAAAAATATGTCTGGTGCAATGCATATGCATGGTATGTTGCAGTCAGAATATAAACCTCAACTCGATCATATCCATAGGTGGATGGAATAACTTCCAATTCAAATGAATGATGCAATGCATATGCATGGTATGTTGCAGTAAGAATAGAAACCCCAACTTTCTCTAATATTGTGGATTAACCACATAAACTATTCTCAAACAACAACAATACAATATAGTGAGACTTAAGCATAACCGAACTATGATAAAGTGAAATACAAGGCAGGATTAAGTTACTATGAATATAACACAGTTCTGAACATTATAGTAGTATGTGATAAAAAAACAAGTTAAAATGGCAGCAAACCAGTGCTATATTCACTTGCCTTTCACCAAAGAACATAAGAGTACCACATATTTTTGGAACAAATAACTCAGTACAAATCTTCATATATATATCTTTTGCAATCAATATTCAAAGCGCTCATATGCCCCAAACAAAAAATCGGCAAAAACAGTAACACCACACACGATAAATAGAAGGCAAAATTTTCCCATGGACACCCTTCAATGTTGGTATTTGCTATAGGACACTACTCAATGTCGTATTTGCTAGAAGACACTATTGAATTATGTTAATTGGCTAAAAGACACTTAAGACAATAGAATATTGATTATTTTGCATGGAGGAGAGAGAGAACTTTGGAAATGACCATTCTACCCTTTAACTAATTTTAACATATATGATAATTAAAATATTTTTCACCGTATAGTTAGGCATTAAAATGGGGGAAATTTCCAAATAGAATTTGAGTGCAATTGTGCAAACATGTAATCTCACCCACATGATTGTGATATAAGGGCTCTTATTATTTCCATAATCTCACATATCGTCTTTTGGAAACACCTTTCCGATTGTCTATCTCTATTTTAAAAATATTTAGAAGGAACGAGATCCCTTAGATCATGATCATATGGATGAAATTATATGTTTGCACTATTGCACTCAATTTCTATTTTCAATGAAATTTTCCCAACAAAAATGTAATGAGTGATATTTAGATATTTTGTAAGAAATATTATTATTATTAAAAACAATTATTTTTTGCAAGTATTATATTGAAAGTTATGTAAATATAGTAGTTCCTCTAAAGTATAATTGATAATGCCAGTGAAAATAATTAATACATCTTATGAGAGTATAATAGTTATTAAAAATATTTGATATCACTTATTCCATCGTCATGCTTAACGTCGGGAAATATGTGTTTAAATTGGTTGTGAGGGTAAAATGGTCATTTGCATATTTCTCTCTCCTCCATGCAAGATAAGCAACATTCTATTGTCTTACGTATCTTTTAGCTAATTACCACAATTCAATAGTGTCTTCTAGCAAATACTACCTCCGTTCCAAAATGTAAACATTTGTTGACTTTTCATAATTGTGTTTGACCGTCTGTCTTATTTAAAAAATTTATGAAAAAAAAATAAATACATCATATTTAAAATATATCTAACAATAAATCGAAATATAACAAAATAATCAATATTCTTGTAAATTTTTCGAATAAGATAAATGGTCAAACTCAATTCTAAAAAGTCAATAAATGCTTACATTTTGGAAGGAAGGTAGTATAAGATTGAGTAGTGTCCTAGAGCAAATGTCAACATTGAAGGGTGTGCATGGGCAAATTTTGCCTAAATAGAAGCAGTGCTGCTGGCCTTTTTCTTAGCAGAATGCTCCGAGGTCTGTCTAATCCTCGCGCGTCGATTTTTTCTTTTTGGTCTGACGAAACAGACGGAAAAGATTACGGTAGCATTCAATCAGTTATAAATGGAGTTTTACTCAACAAGAAAATACATATAAGTACGCGTTGGAAAGATGTTCAAATTACATAAAACTTTAGTTATAAGGTCTTGCTCAGAATTGGCCTATATAATTTTGAAAATATCCTAGATCTGCTATTTCTCGGTATAACTGAAACCCACCCCGGAAAACGTTGACTGACAGAATCGCAGAACTGATCTGTCACTCCACAGCAACATTTTAGAAGCTTGCAACTCCTATTATACGCAACGAAAAACAGTGAACAAATGCTTGCTTGAAAGATCTCAAAAAGACCTACAAGTTTTGTTATACCTAAAATTTCTAATTCAACAGCTATTATCTTGAAACAGAGGATTCATCTGTTACTGTGCAAACGAAGAAACACAACAGCAAACGGCTGCGTGCAGTTTCAATCCAACAAGGTATACTGGCTAAACAAATAGGATCACCATAGGGAAAGACAAAGAAGAACAGCGTAGGACGATACCTCGCTCAATCCACAAAGCCCCTGATCAATTCTCCCTGCTCTCCCGTTTTTTCTGCCTTTATTAGCAGCTGAAAACTATAGACAAGCAAGATAGAGAGTCTTCAGCATCAGCCGAAGACACCCATTGGGGACAAAACAGAAGGACGTACACAGGAGGAAAGCCTAGTTCGAGTGACGGGAACAGAGAGCATCAATGACGGGAGAGGAGATAGGTGTTGTTGCTACACGGGTTAAAACCTTATTAAGTTGGGTTTGGACTTCAATTTCACCACAGGGCTCAATCAAACAGAGAACCAGAGGCTGAGAAGGAAATGTGATTTTTTTTTTCAATGACATAGAAGCAAATATCTCCATTCTTTTTTAATATACCATGCCGTGGGATATGGTGGGATTAATGACACACAAGCGTTGATTAAAAAACAATAAAACATTTCCGCAAATATACAGACATTAATATGTTCTTCATCAATAGCAACATATCATACCCCAGCAAAACAGTATCCTCCTCTATGTCTGATGGGATATTTGAGCATTCATGTATACACATTAAACTCCTTTATACAATGGAGGCTACTTTCCTTTCTCTATATAAGAGCGCTTTTGCAGGACTCATATGGACACAATTAGGATCACCAAGTTTGTTCAGAGAAGCTCAGATTAGCAACTATGATGCCTGAGAAAGTAGCTATTCTCCTCCTCCTAATTGTAACAATTTGTCCTCAACGAATAACTTGTGTTTGTACCAAGCATCATAAGGAGGCCATCTTGCAGCATTGCAATGGATTCATTTCCCCGCATGCACGTTACACGTTGCCTGTGTACAGGAGTCTCTGTTGCGTTACGGTGAGGATGGTTCCGCAAATGGACATGATGTGCATCATTAGGCTCCTTACAAAATTAGAAAGCCCATATTACTTAATAGAAAGGATCCTGAAACTGAGGCATCTCTGCTGATTAATCTCCTAGTCATCATGATCAGCACTGCTGCACAGTGTAGCTAGAAAACAGTCATAGATGATGTAGCTTGAATGAAGATTAAATTCAATCATCTTGAAAGAAGATAACTTATGCTAGTTAATAAAATCGACCGAAGCCTCATCATATTCATGTCTATCTTTGGTTCAGCAGAAGTTTATTCTTCCCATGGAAAACAACTGCGATAAATATTTTCTTTCGACGTATTTTAATTTGAGATTTGTTAATTGTTATGGTGCTTGGAATTAATATTAACCATTGATTCAGTCACATCTAACGGTAATTAATAAGGAGGTACCTACTAAAAAGTACTTTAAGTTGTGGACTAGTACCAAAAAGACGGAGAGAGTACCAATAATTTTATTTTTTATTTTTATTAAACAAAGGGTAATTTAGTAACTTCACATTGTGTACGTATTGGTGCACAGAAGTTGAGTTGTACTCGTCATCGAGGTCTCCCTCAGACATTCCCGTCCACCGGTGGGGTAAGTCAAACTTCATCGAATCTCGTCGTACCGGCGAGCACTCCATCTCGCCCACATCTCCTCACGCCGCCAAGCGAGCTCCTGCAACTAGACTCCATGGAGAGGAGCTCGAGGACTCGCTCAGTTCCACACAGTGAGCGCCGCAAGCTCCAGTCGCTTGGGTCGGGGCTGTCCTCGAGATGGCATGTTTAACACATCGAGCTCATGGAGAAGCGGCGTGTTTAGTTACTGCCCTCGCTCGATTTGACTGAGCCTCAACCCCTGACCGCTGACGAGAAACTCAATCCGAGTCCGAGGGAGAGATGCAATTACTAATATACTCCTGAGAAGATTAACTAAATTTCTAATAAAGAATTTAAACATTAAGGATTGAGATTAATTAGGAAAGGTGGGAAAGCTCTTTTAATTTTACCCTTTATGCATGGGATTAATTATATGAACGAATTATATTAAGTGATAAACAGTGACGGGATGGAATGAAGTAGAATAGATAGTTCCGCGAGCCCGCGATAGCAAACTTTCACTGGTCCTCGTTTGTTCCTATGGGCTCAGCCCAAAAGGAGGCTTTCGAGCCCGCGAGCGCCGGAAGGAGGAGGTGGTTTGTTGGCGGCGACGGCGACAAGCTTGAAGACCGGATGGGTGACGGGTGGAAGAGGCAGCGGCTGGAGAAGCGCTTGGAAAGGCGCGTGAACAAGGATCCTCGTGCTGCAGCAAGCCATGTACGAGATCGGGAGCAGCAACACGCAGGACCAGGCGGAGGTCAGATCGGGGGAGGAGGGCAAGGCCGTGGCGAGCAAGGAGGAGCCGGCGGGGAGCCAGAAGAAGACGCGGCTCAAGTTCAGCCCGGCCGTCGGCCATCCATTAGCTGGCCAATCACCAACCTGTGCGCTACATAGGCATTCCCGACCATAAACTTTCCTCGATGCCGGAGTCTTCGCAAGCTCTCGAAAAGAAAACTAGAGCTGTGTGCGAGAGAGTTTACCAGATGGAGCTAGACATTCAACATCAGTGCCTTCTCAAAGGGTACGTGGAGCTGTGAGGATGCGTGGAGCCCGGCAGGCCGGGCGGAATAAATGTGGTGTGCCTGTGTGTGATCCTGCTAGTATATGTCCCGAGTTGCACTTGTGTTTAAGTGTTTTGTGTCCAGCAATCCATCATCTCAGTTGCAGTAGTTTTCAGCGTTTTGAGTCTACGATCCAGCTATCCATCCCGAGTTGCAGTAGAGGATTGTTCATACGATGGGTACCTATTGAGTTGTAGTATCGTATCACTATGGTGTAATCCTTATCGAGATCCTGAACTTGTTTTACTATAAAAAAAACTCATTAGTTTTCTACTCCACCCAGAACCAGGACCATGGCGGCATGCTCGCCAGAGCGACGCCGAGGCCCCAGCCCCGGGCACTCCTGCACAGCCTCGGACGGGAAGCAGGCTGCTAGCTGCAGGCGTCGACACCCGCCATCAAACCATTCTTTAATTATTTTTGTAATGAATTTATATGATTTGCTCACTAAATCAAATATTAAGATAATAAGAAAACTATGCCAAAACCGGAAACAATTCTAGCTCTATTTTTTAATGCGCTACATCATATTTTGGGTGAAGTTTCAAATTGATAAAAGAAATTGAATAATATTGTTAAATGGTTATAGTCTGAGAAACCCCTAGAACTGTTGTGTGCTCCAGCTAAAAGAAAATCTTCGGACAGGGATGAAATTTTCTTTTTTGGAAAGTTTTACATCCCACAAACTTTCTAAAAATGGAAAGTTTTCTTCAAACATTTTAGAAAACTAAAATCGGGTAAAGTTTCATAGAAAATTAAAATAGTTTCATAGAAAAGTTTCATCAAAACTTTGCGAACCAAACTTTGAATCACAAACTCAACTGAAAAGTTTCATAAAAAAGTTCCATCTCCTGAAAGTTTCTATTTTAGGAAAGTTCTTTTACAAAGCTTTCAAAAAAAATTGCTAGTGAAAACTTTTACACAAACTTCGGTTCAAAACTTCTCACCGAAACTTATAAGCAGAAACTTTGGGTCAAAACTTCTAAGAAAATTTTGAAATAAAATTTTTCGCAAAAAAGTTTCGAAGTATGAACAAAATGTATCAAACCGAAGATTGAGACAACTTTGAAAATAAAGTTTGAAGAAAAGTTTTGAACCAAAGTTTGGAATCAACGTTTCGTCGAGAAAAAGTTTCAAGTCAAAGTTTTGTGAAAAGAAGTTTAAATCAAAACTTAAGCCAAGCTTCGTACACTGAAGCGGTTTGCGCGGTGTGCTGCGAGCGCACGCACGCGTATACGGATTCCCGCTGAAACATGCAATTGTGAGTGTGTTGGAGAAGAAACCTATTTAAAACAGTTTGATTTTAAATTCATAAAAAAATACTTATTTTGCAATGCGCCGAATATAGGCTTGAGCTCTATAAATAAATGTCTGTAGATTTGCAATAGATAATCATACTAGAGATGTCACCATAAGTTGCCTTTCCGTCAATGAGTATACCATACACCCTTGAAAGAATAATTATTTATGAAAGGGAAAAGTCTATTTTACTCCCCGAACAATTCACTATATCCAAATTACACCCCGAACAAAATATTGGCTCACATTACTCTCTCAAACAATTTAAGTTGGCTCAATTTACTCCCTTATACAATTTCTTTTTTTTGTTTCTCTTTGTACGATTTGAATTTGAAGCTCAAATTTTGCATGATGATAGATAGTACAATTTTCTATATAAAAGAAAATATTTTATATTTTTTTCTTAAATATTTTGTATACAATTCTTGAACTATATAACTAAGATAATATTTAATGCCATTAACTATAAAAACTATTTTAAAATACATATTATTTTTTTTAACGTAAGGTTGAATGAAAACTATTATTGTGCAAAATTTAAACACCAAACACAGCTCGTACAAAGAGAAATAAAAAAGAGAAATTACATAAGGGAGTAAATTGAGGCAACTTAAATTGTTTAAGGGAGTAAAGTAAGTCAAGATTTTATTCAGGGTGTAATTTGGATAAAGTAGATTGTTCTGGAGAGTGAAATAGACTTTTCCCTTTATGAAAATACAACATCCCTATTGACAAAAAGGTATAATTTCGATCGATCTTGTTTTCTTGGTACTAGTTTCTTCCTCCACTCCGAACCTACGAAAGTTTCACATAATTGATCCTGATTTGGAGCCGAAAACATTGACCGGTTAACCATTTGCTACGGTACATAGCTACTCCCTCCGTCCCATTGAAAGTGTCGTTTTAGATTTTTAGACATCGTTCTTTGACTGTTCGTCTTATTCACAAAATTTTTGTAAAAGCTATATATTTTTTCTAACTTAATTTATCATTAGTGATAATTTAATAATAATGTATTTATTTTTATATTTTTATAAAATTTTTAAATAAGACAAGCGGTCAAACATGAAATTTGAAAAGTCAAAATCGATACTATCAATGGATAGAGGTAGTACTGTTTTTTTCTTCCTGTAAGACAAGGACAAAGTAACCCAAGCTCTCCCGCCGCGGGCATGAGAAAGTCTTCCTTCCCGTGTCAGAATTCCGAATTAGAAACAGAGTCTTCTTCATCCCCGTCTCAAACTCCGACTCTGTCGATCATCATCAAGCAATACCGGTGTGCTGGAAAAATCTATCAATGACCTCAGTATAGCCCACATTGTTCAGGTGTGTGTTTGGTCTATTTCCTTTTCGAACTTGTTCAGCAAACAACGAGCAAACAAGAGTGGTATGATGGTCATTCCAATCAATATAATCTCCCTACACATGATTTATCACATAATTGTTACATGCTAATCTAGGTCTTTCACACCATACAACAATGTTTTATTAAACGCTACTGATTGGTATTGACCTAATGAAACAAACGGTAAGAACAATGCAAATACGAAAGCGTTTGTACCTGATCATCGTCTTTGATTTTTCTGGTTGACGCAGCACGTTTTCTTGCCGTAGTAGGGGCGGCAGAGGCGTTGACACCGGCAGCCCCGACGCTAGGAGATGCCGTGCAGGTTGCGCCCTGGCCGGTCGTGGGATTTGAGGCGGCGTCCTGTTCTCCGGAGCCATGGCCGGCGCTCTGGTCTTGGCCTAGGGTTGCGAGAGGAGGGCGGGCAAGACCAACACGGCGCCCGGAAGACGAAGGAATCGGTGGAGGAGGCGGCGGACGGGTCATCGCACCCGTTCTGCGGCAATCGGCGGCGATCAGAGCTTCGACCCGTGTACAGGAGGCTTCGATCAGGGACGTGATCGGTGGAGGACGTGGAGGCGATCGGGTGTTCGAGGATGTGGAGGCGATCGGGCGAGGATGTGGAGACGATCGGGCGATCGCTGGAGGAGTTCGATCCTGACGCGATCCTGGCGATCGGTGGAGGCTGGACTTTCGATCCCGAGCGATCGCGATCGGTGGAGGGCCACGGCCGGGCTAGCGACCTGTGCGGGAGGAGACCGATCGAAACAGATGGAAATCGAACCGGTATAGGTGTGTAATCGATGGCAAAAGTGGGTAATTTTCATCCAACTCCATGAGTCCTTTGAAAACCAAGTTTACGGAGTACCCCTGAGGCACTCCGTGAATTTGGTGAAGTTGGGAGCTAGATTCATGTTTTTTTAGATCTAGAGTTTTCGGAGCTGAGGTGTTTGGCTACAAAAAATTGGAGTGGAGCTGTTTTTAGGATCCAGAGCTGTTTGGAGCCCTGCCAAACACGCCCTAAATAAGAATCTCTCTCTTCTCTCCTCTCTGCGGACCTGGATCACTAAGGTTAACCTTTCTTGGGCAGAATTCGGCGCCTGCAGCCAAGCTGTTCGACGGAATGCCGTCCAAGCGAAAAAGTTCTTCGGTGGTGCAAGAAGGCACCCTGCGCAGGAGCAAGAGGCTTTCGGTCGCGCACGACGAGGCCGACTTCATTAGTGCCCTCCCGAACGATATCCTGCACCACGTTCTTGGGCTGCTGCAAGCTCGGGAGGCCGTGCAGACGTGTGTGCTCGCCCGGCGCTGGCGCAACCTCTGGATCGGAAGTCCATACCGGTTCTTCGTGTCAGCGGTTCTGGTGATATCGCAAAACACCGGAATTTCGTGAACCATCTCTTGATCCGCCGTGGCCGCCCGAGTCTTGAGGCATGTCTGTTCCAGTTCGATCGTCATAAACAGTCTGATTGGCCATATGTGAACCGGTGGATGCGACGTGCCTTGCTGTTCCAAGTTCGGGCGTTGAGTGTTACTGTCCTTGGTGGCGGTGGGATGGTCAAAGAGCTGGGAATGAATAAGAAGCCTCTTGTCTCTCAACACTTGACCCAATTGAAGCTTTCTGGTCTAATTTTACCAGACAAGTTTCTTGATTTCTCAAGCTGTGGGGCACTGAAGCACTTAAAGATGGCAGATTGCCGCATCCAAGCTAATAACATCTCTTCCAGAACACTTGAACATCTTAGCATTCAGAAGTCCATGTTTCTATCGGACCGTCGTGCTCATGTTTCTGTCCCAAGTCTCGTTTCACTAGAAGTATACAGAAATTGGGGTAAAGCTGCGTTTCTTGAAGACATGCCATTGTTGGAAAGATCAAACATAAGCTTGAGCATTAGTTGCCATGATTCTTGTCTAAACGTTAACCCTGGGAACTGCAACGTTGCTTCCTGCTGGCGGTGTTATGGCACTGATTTTGCCAGCACAAATTGTGTACTTCTCAAAGGTTTGTCAGCTGTTAGGAGTTTGGCACTGATAGCAGATCCTCAAGTGGTAGGTTTCTTGTTACTTCTCTATCATTAGATCATCTGCATACGTACGATTTCAGCATCATGCATGTGACATACCCATAACTACAATTTTGCAAGTTTACGTCTAAATAAGTTGAATATGTGCTAAGAAACTAGAGCTCTGAAATGCAAAGTTTCGGTTAGGAGTGGGACTTTTGGACAGTATCACAGTCCATATAGATTATCTGTAAAATCTTGTATTGCAAAAGGTATACTATTATAAGGCCACAGCCCTTAGATGATGCAATGAATGGAAGGATTGGCAGGCACTAAATACTTTCAAGTAATGTTTCAATTATCGCTTGATTTAATGTGGATAGGGTTAGTGGACCAATGTGTGTATGTGAACTAAATTACTTGTAAAACATGACATGGGCCATAGATCTATAAGACATAAACCTATATAACATGAGAGTGCATTTTATGTCCACGGGGCTCGTTGCCCACGGCTGATCCCACCGTTAGCTGCTTGTCAGACGTGCGACGATGCGTGCCGTCATTAACCTCTAGGACCTGCGATTTTCTGGTGCACGCGCGGTTTAGCAGGGCATTATCGCGCCCTCTTGGCAGGCAGGTTTCAAAACTTTCGGGAAAAGTTTTCGGCTCCCCGGGCTGCCCAAAGTTTCAAATGTTCTGGCTCGGTTGTAATGGACGGCAGAATCATTAAGTACCGTGATGGCTTCATGTTGCGAAATAAAAAAGTTAGTAGATGTCTCCCTTCCGTTTCCGTGTTACCTTGCTTTCCTGCGCAAGGAAAGTGCGTGGCTTCGGCCGGTCCGACTCCTTGAGCTGGCATGTACGGAATACAGGTACCCATCGCGCACCGCTGTACATAGCCCTAGGAAAGTTTCCTACGAGCACCTTCGTGCCACTTTGTTACTGTTGAACCTCTTTCGAGCAAAACGAGGATGTTGTTAAACACGAACCAGTAGCTAGGCATCGTGTATCCTTTTCTTTTGATAACAGGCATCGTGTATCAATTGGGGCAAAGGGTGCATATGCGGGGCGTCGCAGCTCTGCCGATCGGCTTCACCACGCAGGCCCGAATATAGCTCGGTCAAGGGCTCAAGGCTATGAACGAGCATAGCTCCATCAGGGCTGTATGAAGGCACCAGCGGCACTCGGAATGTTAGGGAGAACGTGGACACGAGTTAGTCAAAAGGTGGAGCCGTCGCATGTGTCGCTACATGAGGTGCAAACTTTCCAGACCCGTGAAACCTCGATTAATAAAGTTGACATGACAGTACAGGCTGCATTGCAAATATTGTGTCGCTACGTGAGGTGCAAACTTTTCAGATGTTCCGGCTGCCGCAAGCTACACTGTTGCGAACAAAAAAACGAGCGGAGACTCTTGACCTCTGAGAAACACTGTTGCAAGAGTGGTGCCAAGCTTTGGACCGATCTTTTTGTCTTGCCTACGTTTTCAACGGAACCAACTCGAACGCCTGCAGCAAAACTGATGAGCTGCCCGCGCGCATTAAAAAACACAGACGCACGGCCCCTGAGGCTAGCTGTGGGCACCGATGCCTGCTATCACCGGCTAGTGTGGCTAGTGATATGCTTCTGCCCGGCTCTCTTACAGCGCTTTAAATCGCCGGTGACAGAATCTGGTTGGGTAATTTAAGGTCGAGCTTAACTTAATTGCGAAGGCACGTGGCGTCGTCGTTGGCGGGGGGGGGGCAACGGTCGCCGTGGTCATAAATTAATTTCCGATATAACATATGCTTTATACATTAAACAATTGTCTGACATCCCCGCAAAAAAAATTGTCTGACATTACTTTTGCAATATGTTTCTAGTTTCTTCTCAGAAGGGATTTGAGATGGTGCCCTACATTTTGCAATTTAAAGACTTTAGTACTCAAGGATTGGTCTGTGGATCATGATCAACATGCACTAATTTGAATTCTCCAACACGCGCCAGTTCTAGAGATACTCACTCTTCAACTTTCTGAGGTATTTTTTTACTATGTAAATTTTTGTCTGCCATCATATATATAACATCCTGTCATCATCAGTTAATGATTTTCTTGTTATGTCATTTTGTTAGCGTTGGCAAGGCAAGCTCAAAACTATCGCTCCTTCCAAAGAACTGTACAATTTAGTGGATCAATCGTTTCGATCAGATAACCTTATGAGAGTTGAAGTGAAATGTTATGAATTTGATGAGAGGGTTCCCAACATTTTGAAGTCCTTGGTCACATGCGGTGTACCTCTTGAGAAAATCCGTATCAAGCTAGAAAAAGATTACCTGAGAGTAAGTTACTACTTTACTCTTAACTAGTGCTTTTTATCTTGTAGCACTTTACTATATGACTATATGTGTTTGAAAGCTATAATACGACCCGTGAAACAAATATAATCGAAATGCAATGATAAAAATCATCAACTGTAGGTATGCTATGCAATATTATTAAAATAATAGTAGTTGTTCAATGGCACATATCTTTATTTTTGGCACCTATTTTTTTATTGGCAATATTCCATATAAATGTAAAAGGTGTAAATTGTGAAAATTAATGTCATTTTGTGGCTGATGCTAGTCATTATTAATTTTATACTGTGGGTTATCACAATTACATTAGAAGTACCGGAAACTTGCTGTCTGGTGTTCTAGCAGCGGGCGCAAAGTTGGTTCCACTGTCGAGATCTAGTTCTCACAACTTGGACGTGTCTACCTATATATCTATCCTCAGGACTGGGTGGTTACGAGTGCATATCTATATAGTTTACCCAGCATTTCTATGCCCAATGCAGAAATATCTAGTTTTCTCAATAGAAAGTACCCATCTGAATTGGTTGTGTTTCTTCTTGCCATTTCTCAGGTTTCAATTTCGTCTGTACTAGTTTCAACTCAAAGCGACAGTGAGAATGGCGGCGGTGCATAAAGTGATCGGATGTGTCTTCTACTAGTATGTGATTTGAAAAGTAACAATGGTTGGAGCTATAGTTACTCAGGCAGGTAGTCATTTGAACAAAAAGGAAATGTAGTTTTGAACAAAAAGGAAATGTAAATTTGATGTGGATGGATAATTTAAAAAGAAACATATAATCTTGTCATGCTCACCCTTTGCAATAATGTAAAAGAAAAGCATATCACAACTTTATTTCGGATGCATCTTAGTTCCGGCCCATTTCCTCTTACATGTGGTGAGGCCCTAAGTTCTATTGGTCTGGGCTTTTGTCCCATGAGGAACATGCATGTTTAACTTATATGTGAATTGTTAACATAAAAAAGTGTGTTCAAATCCTTGGTTTTGACAATCTTTAATCCTAACAATTCACATAAAAAAAGTGTGTTCGAATCCTTGGTTTTGACAAGCTTTAATCCTAAAAATTACTAGTTGACGTACATTTTCTCTCGCTAGGGAGAAAATGTCATTGAAAACAGAGCTCAGGCTCCCTGTTTTCCAGCCAGCGCGGCACTTGCGGTATCACTGATAGGTGGGACCACGAGCAGAATTTAGCAATATAGGAGTCAAGATGGCAATGGATACCCGTTACCCATGACCTGATGGGTTTTCCTCCCACTAGGAGGAGGATTTGAGTGTAATATTGCACCCATGGCTACACGGAGGGGTGAAAATCAAACCCAGCGGGTTGGTGGGTCTGGGTACAGTTTGGTAAAACCCAAACCAGCTACCCATGAAACCTTCCTCAAGTATATTCCTAGCCCAAGATGCAAGTACAAAGTGTAGTCTTTCATGTGCAAGTTCTAATATTACATTATTTTTATAACTTTTGGTTGTAATGACTATGTGACTTATTGCAAACTTGCTTGTGTCTTTACTCTGTGGTGCTCACGTGAGTCATGACTATGAGTCAATGACCTTAGTAATTTTAGTTAGGTTTGCACTTTGAACTGCTGAATCCGCATTGAACTAGTGGAGTTTCGATGTCAACTGATATATTATGGTCGCAGCACCCTTTGTGTCGGTTGGCACTGACTATCGCTACGTTGGGAGACCTCCTGTCTTCCCTCAGAATGAACCAGAGGTGGTCTTTGCCCCTATTCACTAGTACATCGACACCAAACATGTAGTACATCGACCGCATCAACAACCTGACGGGGAGATGAGAAGCAATCATGATGCGATGGTGGAGGAGCTCGAGCGGCTAAAGGCGAACTACTATGGCTTTGACCAGCCACCATCCCCACCTTCGTTCGAGTGATGTGTTGCACCTTGGCAACACTTGTATTGATTTTCCAGTTGCATTTTTCTTTTATATTTGCAATATTTTTATTTATTTACTTATGTGTGTTTGAGGGAAACCATGAATCGGGTGTGTTTTATTTATGCATATGTGCTAGTAGAGTGGTTTTTTATATTATATTATGCAAGTGTGTTAGAGAAATCATCACTACGTATTCAAGCATCAGTTTTAATAAGATGGTGATATTTGTGCTCTAAAAGAAATGATGTGTGTATATGATGAACCTTAACAAGTGATAATGATGATCGACATATGTTGAGCACAAATTAAAATTCAATGTTACGCTTTTAAATTATTCAGCCAATATTTCTTATGTGGAGTAAAATTAACTCATATGCTTGAAATGATGAATTCGACTTGTGAAAAATAACTGAGTGCCAAAATTTTAATAAATTCAAATACTTGTGATTGTGAGAATTAGAATTCTTCTTATGATTTTTTATCATACCTGCCAGAGCCATATTATTTGTTAAACTCATTTGGAACCTTTGATTTATGAAAGACTATGATTCATAATTGAGTTCAGTTAGGATTTAATTCTTCTAGAGACTTAGAAGTTGGTCATATCTTTTGCGTATCGTGTTGCTTTCTAGCCTTATTTTACTCATGCTATGCAAGTTACCACCTTGAAATTATGCATGTTTCGCTAAATATCCATTCCATGAGCCATAAAATATCTTGATGAATATACTAAATCCTTAACCACATCCTATTTCATTCTTGGCTATTACAAATATTTAGAGTATTATGGAGAAAAAGTCCAGAGCTATAAGTGTGTGCGAGATCAAAGCAGGCCCATCATCCATTCTCCATTAGAAGGAAATCATTTGTGCAGATACTTGAAGATATTCATCACGAAGAGATAAGGAAAGCTTCAAGGTTCAAAAGTGCAATGCAATTTTTTTCTCACAATATCAGACAGAAGAGGCCCACATGGAAGTTGTGCAAGACTAAGGAGCCGACTCGAGAAGGAGTTCGACCAAGACCCGGGAGGTGTCGGTCGGCACCACCTTTGTGTTGATCGACACTTTCCCTTATTTCCAAGAATCCGAACTTCTATGTGTCATGGCCTTATAAATATTTGTAAAAACCCTAGGATAGTCAAACGTCGATAAAAGGCCAACAAATCCGGCAATCTTATTACTGGAATAACACTCCAAGCCACAATAACAACTTAAATTTCCAAATTGTTGATTATTGAGGGACGAATATACACGCCAATTGCATCAAGACATGCCCCTGAACGCGCATAGAAACCAACAATATGGCCTTTCTCCACTGGGATGCTAAAAATTTTTCCATCTGGTTTTCCATATTTATGTATAGTAACATTGGTGATGATATTCAGTGACGTTATCTGGTTCTCCTGCCCTTGAAAGCGGCCATTTGTGCCAGAAACTTCCATAACGTATTCACCACGGCGAAGCTCAATCTGCCAGAAAATCAAGGCCGCATTAACTTAAAATGATTCGTTGTTTATTATGTGTAACAAGCAATGTAATGAATGTCAGTCAAAAGGGTCATTTGTGTCAGAAACTTCCCCCACGTACTCACCATTGCCAAGCTCAATCTGCTAGAAAATCAAGCCGCATTAACTTAAAAAGGTTGCTTATTTATTATGTGTAAATGTACATATAGGAAGAAATTGCAGGAACAAAAGATGCTAGACTGTGAAATGAATACATATACACATCACTTGCTATTAAAAAAAGGTGACCATGCAATGTATGAATTCCATTTTCAGATGCCAGACTACAAATAAGTTTTACTAATTCACTGGACATTGAGTGGTTTTGTTGCCGAAGCAATGAATATCAGTTTCAGTTTAATAGGTTTGGAGTGCCTACAATCATATGTCTCATGCAGTAAATTAAGGCTAAATTTGCTAGCGGACATCCTTCCTTTGCTTTATGACACTCAATTTAGTCTTTGCTAAAATACACTATTTTGTTATGGCAATTAGCTAATAGACACTATAAGCATTAAAATATGACTTTTTTTGCATAGAGATGAGAGATGATTTTGCAAATGATCAAAGTGCCCTTCTAGCAGTTTTAGCATATTTAACTACATAATCAATATTTTTATATTAATAGTATGTCATAAAAATTATTATTTTCAAAAAAATATAAACTATTACTTTTCACAAATATTATTAATTACATTATCTAAAGTGGTCAAACCATTTTCAAGAGGTAACTACATTCTGTTGCGCCTCATGAACTTGCTAGGCCAAAACTTATTTTGATGTATGTCACATGCAACGTGATGTATGACATGGCTAGATATTGATGTATGACTGGATATTAATTTATGAAGGATACTCATATAAGGTTGATTATTTTGTAATAATGTGCCTTCTTATGACTGCAATTTGGAAAAACAATAGTTCTTATTTAAAATACTAACCACTTTTGCAAAGGATTTAATAATATTAATGACATTATTGTATAACTAATCAAAAATTAATTATATCGCCAGGTGTGCTAAAACTGCTAAGGGGTACTTCGATCATTTGTAAAATCATCTCTTTCTATGGAAGAAAAATCATAATCTAAAGCATAAAGTGTCTACTAACTAAATACCACAACTAAATAGTGTCGGTTGGGAAATCGGTGTCCCTATACTAACACCGACTTCGTAGAAATGGTACCAAACTGGTGTGATACCACTTCTTCCGTGGACCGAAACCCAACACTTCTATCTTTATCGAGGAGACTGTCACCTTACTCTACTAACTTGGAAGATCAACTCTCTACAAAAATAGCTCAACATTTATTCACAACACAAACTTGATACAAGGCACACTTCTTTTGTGGGTGACTACATATGAATCACCATGACACATACACACTAGCACACCATGGCAACCTTGTCATGCTACCTAGGACACAATGACACTTCAAGTCATGGCAACCTTTGCCATGCCTTCACATATGATGGCACCTATGACTCCATGGCATGGTGCCTTGAGAGAGGGGAGGCATCCCTATTTATACTTGTACATAGTCTCTAGGATGTTGCCACATGGCAACATTCCACACTCTTCTAACAAAAATATATAGCTCTAGAATATTCTCAGCCTTATCCTAATATCTAGATATTTCTTACCATACATAAATATCTAGTTTCTAGACTATTCTTTACTTTGCCATGAAGAAATAGTTCTAGACTCTTCCATGGCAAATATCTTCTCTCTTGTGTTTTTCCAAATATTCTAGAATGTTCCAAGTATGCATTGTCATAACTCAACACTCCCTCTCAATGCATACTTGCTTTTCCACCGGTTGTCATCTCTCGATTCACTACTTTGCCAATGTCTCCCAAGTCACCTTCGGTTTCTTCATCTTTCTCCTCGAATGTCTTTTCCAACACCAATATAGCCTTGCGTCCTTCCACACAGAGCTTTTGCAAGGCTTCTGCATTCTCCTTCACTCCTCACTCGGAGGATCTGTTTCGGTGCCTATCACAACTTCTCATGCACTCCAGAAATCTGCCACCTCGATCGACGCCCGGCGTCAACAACACTTGGTCCCGGACCAACGTTCTCCAGTCCCAGACTGTGCTCTTCGACAGATTCCCTCGAGTGCCACTCGGTTCCACACCGAGCAATGTAAGCACCCTGTACTTACCGGTTGCACCGACCAAGGTAAGTGCCCTGCACTTACAACAGACTCCTCCCTCTACAGGCAGCCTCAAGCAGCCTCCGCATTACACTTGGTCCCGGACCAATGTTCTTCACTTCACAGGCCCGGATCGTGATCTTCGACTAGAGTCTCCAACATAAGTGTCCCGCACTTGTAGGAGACTCGTCCCTCTTTTGGTAGTCCCGGACCGTCCCTGCTCCGATACCAATTGTTGAGAAATCAGTGTCCCTATACTAACACCGACTTCGTAGAAATGGTACCAAACTGGTGTGATACCACTTCTTCCGTGGACCCAAAGCCAACACTTCTATCTTTATCGAGGAGACCGTCCACCTTACTCTACTAACTTGGGAGGCAAACTCTCTACAAAAATAGCTCAACCTTTATTCACAACACAAACTTGATACAAGGCACACTTCTTTTGTGGGTGGCTACATATGACTCACCATGACACATACACACTAGCACACCATGGCAACTTTGCCATGCTACCTAGGACACAATGACACTTCAAGTCATGGCAACCTTTGCCATGCCTTCACATATGATGGCACCTATGACTCCATGGCATGGTGCCTTGGGGAAGGGGAGGCACCCCTATTTATACTTGTACATAGTCTCTAGGATGTTGCCACATGGCAACATTCCACACTCTTCTAACAAAAATATATAGCTCTAGAATATTCTCAGCCTTATCCTAATATCTAGATATTTCTTACCATACATAAATATCTAGTTTCTAGACTATTCTTTACTTTGCCATGAAGAAATAGTTCTAGACTCTTCCATGACAAATATCTTCTCTCTTGTGTTTTCCCAAATATTCTAGAATGTTCCAAGTATGCATTGTCATAACTCAGCAGTGTCTTTTACACCAAAAAAGAAACTAAATAGTGTCTTTTAGCAAAGATCAACTTGAGTAGTGTCCTAGAGCAAAAGACCACAAAGGAAGGATGTCCACCACCAAATTTGGCGTAAATTAAATTGTGGTTGTGCAATTCAATCTAACATTCAAAACCATGTTACACTCAGATATTACCGTTTTAGATGTTCCACCATCACCGCCCCAATGACCTGAGTTGCAGTCCTCCCCATGTATATCAACGTAAGTGAACGCAATTGCATAAATGGCGACATTGCTGCGTATTGTCCAGCTCTTTAGGCGTTGAGGCGGTGTTTTTACATCACGGGGACCACCACCTTTTCCACCCCACAGTCCAACTTTAACAAGCGATGTCATCTGCACAGAGCAGTAATAATGCTGTAAATTGGATACCAAACGAGTACCAATACATATTATTTATACAAATATAACGTTACTAAATTATGAGAAATATTATTGTACTTGAGAATATTGGTAGCAATTCATACGATTGTGGGTGCACATTACCTATATAAAGGTAATTTTATGTTATGTACCGGTATCATTAAAGGTGGGTGGTACGAATTTTCTTCCAACATTAAATTCAAAAAGTGTGACCACAAGAAATATCGAGAAAGCAGTAATCCCAGTAATTTCCAAGTACTCCCTCCATTTCTTTTCGATGAGCCAGAACAGACTGATCCATGTTCAGGATTTTATTCATGACTGACTTCTTTGGTTGGGATTTTTTTTTATATTTCCTGCAGTTGTGTCGGATTTGTACATCTTGACGGCTTTTCAGCATTCATACAGAAGGGACCCTGCTACAAGAAGCTCAAAAAATCCAACACGCAGAAAATATGAAGAAGATATCGGGCCAACACTACGGTAACATATTCCTCGTGCTCTTGCTAACCATTACTATATAGTTCACTACAAAAATTAATCAAGACCATGGTGTGCTGGAAAAATATGTGGGTGATCTCTTGGAAGAGTGTAAAGTTGAACATGGACCAGTGCCATCCACGCAACAACAGTCTAGAGGCCGACGGAGCTCTTCAAAGCTGGTTTCGAAAGGGCGTATCAGCAGTGAACCAATCATAGGTGATTCGAGGCTAGCTGACGCTCTCAAGGTGAACAAAGGTTGACTCAACAGTGGATGAGTGACGGTGCCAGGGAGTGTAGGTGAAGGTGAGGAGGATGCTATTCACAATGGAAATTAAATAAAAGGACAGACCAATACTATAAGATCCCATGCTGCGTCGAACCCAGGATCTCTAGGTAAAAGTCGGGTGAGTTAACCACTGCGTCAGGCATTCCCAAAAAAATCACTGCATCAGGCATGTCTAAAATATTTCTTGATTTTTGAACTTTGATGCTGATGACTTTCAGCTATTTGTTACTCCCTCTGTTTCTGTAACATCAAATAAATATGGATATAGGGAGTACATAAAAAATTATTGTTATCATTTTTAATCTTTTTATTCATTGAATGTGAAAATTAAGAAGGATTTACTTTGAACAATCTTCAAACTACCAATATTATTGTTCACAGTGAAGGGCAACACGTAATAAATGTTTCTACCTGTTCCATCCCATTTCTATCCTCTTCTGTCTGATACAGTTGGTTCATGATAGACTGAATGTTAGGCCTTCTTTCTCTTTCCTGCTCTATGCATTTTAATGCTATTACCAAGCATTTCTTCACTTGTTGGCAGTCTCTGTCAAGTGATTCATACCCTGGTATTACTGCTAGCCTTTCCTTCCAGTTTTGATATACCTTCATATATATAAAAAAAATGAATGTAGATCTTCGTATTAAACTATTAATTCTTTCACTGTCTGAACTTTGCCGTAATAATCAGTAATATGCCAATGGAAAACAGCTTATACCCTCTACACCATCAAATTCCTACTTCTTAGCTTTATATGCCATCGTTGGTAATTTGAATAACACATTAAATGTCAAGGACAATTAATTTCTCTCCTATATTCATCCTCAATCTCATGAGAACAATGGGGCAACAGAAAATTTAAACAAATAAGCCATTCAAAAACATGCAGAAGTAACATTGCATGACATAAAAGGGCAAGAAATCTGATGGTGGTTCCTGGATTAACGAATTTTGCAGTGGAAAGTAGGAAATTACCCCCTTAATATAAAACAGTAAGTTTCAAATAATGGACTAGTAATAATTGACCGGATCAAAAAAATTATCTCCTTACATTTTCTATAAACATTTCGGGCTTCTTGTCGTCAAAAAAAGAGAAGCCATCGGTTCCACACATAATCTTTATGATAATAACACCCAAACTGAAAATGTCAAACTTGGGCGAGATTATCTGATATTTCACAAATTCTGGAGGGCAGTAACCCCTGCGCAATTATACATATTGAAAAAGAAGTGAGGATACGACCTTCAATATATCAGAAAAGAAACCATTTTCAGCATAGAAGCTTACAGTGTTCCCACAGGATTAATTGTCTTTCTTGTGTTTTCAACACCGATAAGTCTAGATAAACCAAAATCAGCAATTTTTGGCACCATATTATTATCTAGCAATATATTGTCAGGTTTCAGGTCCAAATGGAGGACCGGATCTTGTAGCCCTGTCTGAAGGTGTTTCAAGCCCTCACAGATCCCTTTAATTATTTTGTACCGCTCTTGCCAATCAAATCCCTGGTGCTCTTCTATACAGAGAGAAAGGAGGGTCTTCATGAACTGAGAATATTGAAATTGTTCGATCAGTGTAAATGATACAACATGGTATAAAAAGGAACCTACCATAAAGGTAATTCTGAAGGCTGCCATTCTTCATGTACTCAAAGCACAGAGCCCGGTGCATTTTATAAACAATAATGTGTTTCCCCTCATACAGCATAGGTTCTTGTTCTTCTTCGTGGCAGAAGCCCACGAACGGGACTATGTTTTTATGCCTTAGTTTAGTAAGGTTGTTAAACTCTCTGAGAAAATTGTTATCATCAACTCCTTCCATGCGATTAAGCAACTTTACAGCAATCATATGCCCATCTTTATCAACTCCCTAGAGTGAAATCACATATAAGTTGAAAATCTTGCTATTCCATATTGACTGATAGAAATTTAAAAAGAAAAATATTGACCCTAAACAGGAAAATGTTCCAAATGATTCGTGTGCGTATGTCAGTTTTTTCTTTTTTGAGCTCAGAGCAGATTCCAGCTTAACATACCTTGTATACAACCCCAAAGGCACCTCGGCCCACAACACGATCATCAGAAAATCCATTGGTAATATTTTTCAGCTCTTCGTATGACATAATCATTGGTTCCACGTTGTCCATTGTCTCTTCCCGTGCAAAAATCCCCCTCTGGTCGGATGTACCTCTGCTAGTTCTTTCACAACCTAGCTACGATTCCTACAATACTTAACGCTATAAGCAGAAACAACTTGTATTATCATAATATGTTAAATCATGATGGTGGCCACACATGAGACAGGATCGTACAAAAGTCAACGAATACGAGGAGGAGGCCCTAGAGGCATCCAATATATATTTATCATCCATGATTGTAGCAGAATGACCGAGTTAAACAT
The DNA here is from genome assembly GCA_031894775.1 of Chloris gayana. NCBI lineage: Eukaryota > Viridiplantae > Streptophyta > Magnoliopsida > Poales > Poaceae > Chloris > Chloris gayana. Next base: position 666,182 of record JAUNZO010004298.1, read on the forward strand.
AATTTTGCAAGGAGAAAGAATGATGCATCATTTGTACAAATAATCAGAAGTAGTTTACATACGACCTATACACATGTGGTACAATTAAGGACGTGCTTGGAGCGGCTCTGCTCCACAGCAGAGCAGCTCCACTCCAAAACTCTGCTCTGGAGCTGCTCTCCTATGGAGCAGAGCCATGCCAAACATGTCAACTCCGAAACAGTACCTTGGTCGTCTTCCTTACTCGCGTGGGACAGGCGAAGGAGGAGCAGATCGGAGGCGGCTACGCATCCTTCAGCGGAAGTCCGGCGTGGAGTGGGGTAGAGCAGCGGCGGCGGCGGCCAGGAAGGGCCGGCGGCGAAGCGGAAGGCCTGGGCTGGACAGGGCGGGGCGGCAGAGCGAGCTACGCGGTCCAGATTGGACGCGAGCGCCGGTGCTCCGGCCTCCCTCGGCAGCGCCGCTCTGGTCCTGCGTGCCGGGGGTGCCTCGCCGTCCTTCGGGCGTCCGTGGCGGGGACAGGATTCGGAGCGGAGCGGTGGGCCGGAAGAGTGGCGGTGCACTAGAGCAAGCCGGGGCCCCGGAGCGAGCTGGGGCGGGGCGGAAAGAGGAGATGGGGCGGCCGAGCGAGGAGATGGGGCGCGGGAAGAGGAGAAGAGCGACGGGAGGCGCGCGGCGACGGGGTAAATTAGAAGAACGAACCGGATTTTTTTTTTCTATCTAAGGGTGTGTTCGTTTCATGGATCTAAAATTTATAGCTGTCACATTAAAAAAATCTTATTATTTAGCAGTACTAAATAAAATTTAATTATAAAATAAATTATAGGCCTCTAGACTAATTCATGAGACGAATCTAGTAAGGTTAATTAAGTTGTGATTAGAATATGGTTACTGTAGCATCACTTTAGCAAAACATAGATTAATTAATCTTATTAGATTCATTTCAAAAATTAGCACCAATATGTTAAAAGGGTTTTGCCATTAAATTAATTGAAATATTCATTAATAGTATTATTCTCTTTGATGTGACAGTGCTAAATTTTAGAGGGCAGGAAACGAACGGGGCCTAAGTCTAACAGATGGTAGATGGCGGTGCGGGTAATTACCTCCCAACCGAGGACCTCTTTGGCATGGCTCCTCCATCAAAACAGCTAGCCTCCACCAAAACAGCTCCTCTACCAAAACGGATTTTTAGGGTGTTTGGCAAAATAGATTGTCATGCTTTTGGGTACCAAAATATATTCTAAAAATGATTGAGGAGCTGTAGGAGCTATGTGTTTTAATCTTTTGACTTCTAAGTTCATTTTGGAGAAGTGCTTCTTAATCCTAGGAGTAGAATCCGTTTTAAATGAAAATGTTTGAACAGATTCTTGACCATAGGAGTAGAATCCGGTCTAGGAGCTGCTCTAGGAGCCCCGCCAAACAGGGCCAAAACGTTTGGATCATCTTCGGAGTTGGGATTAAGGCGGCCCCACCCCTCACCTTCTTCGTCCCCCTTCCCCGGCCCTTCTTCCTCCTCCTCCCGGCACCCGTGGCCATGGTGTTGAGTTTAGGTTCGCGTTTTGTGCTGGCCTCCTCCTTCCACCTCCGAACATAGAGGAGATTCCTCGGGGTGGCGGCCGATCGGCGGAGGGCCACGGTCCGGTAGGGTGACACAGCAGCGATGACCCCAACACGATCGCGGGGTGGCACAAAGGTGGTGGGCAGTGCCACGACGGAGGCATCTCGTGCCCGACGAGTTCGTGGCGCACGATGGTGTCAATGGCGGTGGCGAGGTGGGCTGCGACGACGGGTGAGAGCGGTGTGGTGAGGCACCGCCGACCGCCGCAGTGGTTGTGGTGGGCGGTGGTTAGGGCAGTGCGGAGGGCGGCTCGGGCTCGGGGACACGCCCGTGTCGCGACGGCGCGCGGGCCGGTGGGGCGGGGGTCACGGCTAGAGTTGGGGCTGACGATGGGATGTTTGGCCTTGTGGTGGGCCGAGCCTAGCGGGCGGGCTCGGTGGTGGGCGGACACGGTTTGACACAGGAGAGTGGCGTCGTGTTAACACAGGTTGTCAACTAACAGGATCCGGATTAAGGTGCTCCAAAAAATGAACCGGGCACCCTCCGCTCCGTGGAGTTGGCCTGCTCCGAACAAGATTGGAGTATGGGTATTTAGCTGGCTCTAGTCAGCTCCGAACCGGAATTCGACTTCAAAGTCATGCCAAACACGCGATGATCTAAACTCAAAGGAGTTATAAGGATTCCGTGCCATCTCCCAAACAACAAACATATGGGATTAAAATGACTAACCTGTTATGGGTTTTAGATGGCCATTGCGTGGAGGGGAAGATGGCTACTGCAATCACTAAAAGGAAGGCTCAAATATATAGGCGTCCTTTGTTTGTCCCAACCGTGGAATCCAGATTCTAAAATCCAAAAGTTGAAACAAAAGGTTAGATTTTGATTCCGGACTCCACAATCTGATCCTCCAAATTTCATAATCTGGCTATATGTCAAAACACCATTTTTTCTAGATTATGACATGAATATTTACATATTTGCCATTGTAGTCCATTGTATGTGACTAAAAGGTGAATTATATAATCCAGACAAATAAACACCCATCATATTTTTACAATATCAAATTCCACAATTCATGGTTCAAAATCTACAATTCACAGTCTCTAGCTTTTCGTAAGGGCGCCATATACAGATGCCTACGTAGATGACCAACTTTACAATATCTTCTGGAGAAGTAAGACAATTCGAATTTATTTTGATATTGATTCTTCAACAACTTTCTGTGCCCTTTCATGGTGCATCCACTTGCAACAAATGAAATGTCAGAAAGAGTAATGACAGCTGTATGTGGGGACCATTCAAAGTCAACAGTGTCCCTCCAATTTGGCAAATTGCAAGACAATATTTGACATATGGCAGTGCCATCGCTGTCTCAGATAAGTGGTCCTACTGTGGTGCATTATACTAGAATTTTTTTGTCTTCAATCTTCCTCCGCTGCGTCCATCAAGAAAATGATGAAAGCTTGGCAAGAGCCTAATAATCATCGTAGAAGAAGAACAACCTGTCACGGAGAGATCAATTAACCACGGGCCACAGAGGTCACAGCTACGGACCAGCTATTGAGGCCCAACTTGGTGAAATCCAGCCCAAGCAACGTTTGTTGCAGAACCTGCAGAAGCAAAGATCGACACGACGCGAAGAACGTTCGGCCATGTCGTCCAAAATGCTCCCAGTCCGAGGCCATGGAATCTACGAGCTCTCCTTCATCAAAGAGGACTACTTTGGATGATTTCTCAAGACATTTGAAAGTTAGCAAAGCCATACTGTTCAAATTTAAAAAGAAAGGTTTGGTAAGGAAGCACCCAAATAGCATAAAGCCGCATTTGACTGATTAGAACATGAAAGAAAAACTATGATGGTTCCTTTCCATGTTTGATCCAAGAAGTATTCATGTTGATTCCACTTTCAAAGATTTCTCGGGTACCATTTACATTGATAACATATATTTTTATCTTGCTAGGAAGTGTGGTTCCTAATACTATCTACTAATATATGAGGATGCTCCTTAGCTTTGACAGATTTTGGGCCTGTTCGGCTGGAGCATTTTTTGGCTTATGCTGCCACTGCAGCAGTCATGTGCCGAGCCAGGCAGCAATCAAACAACAGTTATTTTGCTGGAAATAGTTCCAGCCGAACAAGCCCTTTATGATGTAGGACTTATCCCTTGAGATCTTATTCTAGTCATATGACATGAGCACTAAATTAATTAGGATTAGTACAAAATTATTGACCCGGTTGAAGAAATCATCCAAAAGAGTCGTTAGCTTCTTTTGTCTCCCTCTACTCCTATGTTCTCCTTAGGGTCTCTTTGGTTTGGCTTTTTTGGGTGCTTTTGTTTTTAGAAAAGTAAAAAGCCAACCAAAGAAGAAAAGCATCTGCTTTTCGCAGTACAAAGATGAAAGCTCCTCCTCTCTACTTTTACTGGCTGTGTAACATCCCGAAATTTAAAACCTAAATTAAATTCAAAATTCACGCTAAATTTAAATTCTAGGATTTTATTTTGTGATTCACGAATTTTTGAAAAAAAACTCCATTAATTAATTAAATTAGAGGGAAAATACATTTTTGGAAAAATTCTAAAATAAATCTTGAGAGTGCTTGTTTGATTTGAATTCCTTGATTTTGTTTGAATGCTGTTGCTCTGAATTTTAAAATTCCAAAACAAATCCAAACCAAATTTAAACCCACCAAAAATTCTTGGAAAAAGAAAAGCCTTTTTCCTTTCTCTAGGCCAAAATGCTCTCGTTTCCTCCCCTGGGCTCAAACCAGCAAAGCCCACAAATCCTATTTTTTCCTTCCTCAGAAAGCAGCCCACCTCCTCCCCGCGGCCTAGCTACGGCGCGTGGCCCAGCCGGCCACGATGCCGCCCAGGGGCGCAGCCCACCCGGGGCGTGCATCCCAGGCGCGGCGCGCCGTACGGTGCGTAGGAGAGAAGGACGACATCGTCGTCTTCCTCCTCTTCGTCGTCACTAGCATGCGTCGCCGCCCGATCAAACGCCGAGCTGACCCTGCTCGTCTCGCGCCACGCGCGCCACCTCCCCGCTTCGCGCCACACCTCCCTCGTTCTTCGACGAAAGCCCGCGAATATTGTCTGCTAAAGCACAGAACCTCCATAGATGATGTTTTTATCCCCAGTGAGCTTTCGTGCTCCCCGCCACTCCGCGCCTATAAAAGGAACGTGCGTCGAACTCCTCTTCGCACCGGCGCAAGCGCCCCTTCTCTCTCCCATCGACCTGTCCGCAATATGAGTTTTTCCCATTTTCTCCCGAGCTCCAGGAGCTTGGCCATGGCGGTTGTTTGGAGGAAGAAAAAGAAGTGTATGATAGAATTTCTATTTTGCACTTAGACCCCTCCGCTTCCACAAAATAATGCCTCTCAACCCCTGGTCCACCATACACCACTCACATAGACCCAGTCCACACACCCATGGACTTGGTCCACGAATTTTTAGAAAAAGAATAATTTTGAAAATTCTAGAAAAATCCTAGCAAATGCATTTTTGCATTTAAGCCCCTATCCTTATTCTCGTATTATGTTTAGGTCCCCGCATTTTTTCAAACAGACCCCGAACTTTTTGGAAACTATCTTTTACGTCCCTAACATTTTACACAAATGTCCCTCCAAACTTTTACGTAAAGATCCTCGGAACTTCGGACTTCATATCTTTTGATCCGGAACTCCTCGAGGCGATTCTTGCGCTCACACGATCGTCCCGACGCGTAGAATCCTTTGCCATACACCATAATCTCATCCCATCATAATATTTTCTCCCCTTTCCCCCTTTCATCTCCCATCTCCACCGTCCAACCCCGTTTTCACCAATTCTTCCGTCGTTGAACTCCTGAATCTCGGCATATCCGAACCAAACCCCCATAATCCGGATCTCGCCCTCCTAAACTCGGACCTATCCCCGCCGATCATGGGTATACGCTAAACCTTCCGATCTAAATGGAGTTTTAATTGGAGCTTGATTGCTTTTTAATTATTTATTTTCTTTTACGTATTAGCTTCACGTATGATAGAGACGGAAAATCCGAAGGAGCCCCAAGTTGGAGACGACGCCCGACGGCCCAAGTCTCAAGACGGATTCCGACGCCGAGCCAAGTAACGACGTGAGGCACGACTACTAAGGATAGTGTTGCCGGGCAAGCTCTAACTATCCTTTGATCATATTTATCCTATGAAAAGTAGTGTAGAATCAACTTAGAGCCTACTCTATATTGCATGCTCTCTTGAGTGCTATTGTTTGCTTTGCATGAAATATCACATAATTGCTTACTGGTAATTCCGTTGTCGTTACCAAAACCCCGCCTTGATTGCCTTAACCTACCACCTCATAAACTCCACTTATACCGACATTAGATGCCTAATGTACGAAATATTGCTATGCCTAGAAGCTCTTAGGAACTTTGTGATGATACTCATCGCCACACTATACCATATATCTATTTTGTGAAAATGTGTTAAAATGCGTTTGGTGGTGTGAGTTGATGGATGGGTGATTAGACGAACTGTGTTAAGGTGAAGTAGGGTGGAAAATGTTACTGGCCGTGGGTGAAACTCCTAGTACTAGTGTAGAGTACTTGATCATTAGGTGTTGTCCATTTGCAATGGACGAGTGTTTGCCCTGCCATATAAGGACCGGTTCTTCGAACCCCAAATTAGTGATTTAGTGTACAACCACGGAACCTGTTATGGGCAGGATCGTGCACCAAACCTCGGGTTACGCAGCAAGAAGTTCCACCGGATGTAGTACATGACGGAGGTCCAGGGATCGTTTATTTGCTGAAGTCCGAGTACTTGGCACATATACGGTGGACGGTATGCTCGTGTCATACGCGTCGGATCCCTAGGCATTCGGGGTGGACTTGTGAGCGTGCCTAGTTACGGTGGCAGCGTTATGTGTTCCGTAGCTAAGAACAATAGCTTGTGGATAAAGTGTACCAACCTCTGCAGAGTGTATAAAACTATCCGGATGTCCGTTATCACGGTATATTGACACGCCAAATCTTGAGCTCTCGTTGATTAGTCACAAATACGAAATCCTTGATGTGTGTGAGTGGGCAGCCTTGCGCCTGTGAGTTTTGAAAAGGTGTTAGATCCATCCCAGTTAAAACTTCAGAAGCGGCGAGAAGGGATTTATACTCTCCCTAGGGCCTACTATCTAAAATATTGACAGGTCCCTCTTTCCTTGATATCTATTCTTAGTGAGCCCCGCATTGCTTAGCTGCTAGCGCAAATATCAGACCCTTGCCTATATCCACAACCTCCATGCATAATTATACCCTTTGAGTAGTGTTGGAGCTTGTTGAGTACCTTATGTACTCACGGTTTGTTCATTGTGGTTTTTAGTGAATAAACTCCAGAAGAGATAGACATGGTTAAGTTTCGCGATGATGCTCAAGTTGCCTATGGATGATTGAAGTGATCGGTTGTTGCCCTTTCCGCTGCATACTCCGGATTGTTACATAGCATTATTCGGTAAGTTCTACATATATACACGTATTTAGTACTGTATGGATTTGAGACTATCCGTTGTGTGTACCAACTACCGATCTAGGGATTGGTACAAGATGCACAGTACCCCTCCGAGGGAGGGTGCCACGAGTCGTGGCTTCCTCAAAGTGGTAAAAATTACCCAACATGCCACCGGTTACACACATACCCCATTGTTTTCTTTTTTCCTCCACCTTCTCCCGGACCTCGTTCTCTCCCGTGGAAGGAACAGGCGGCGCGCTAGGGTTCCACGGTTGGCGGAGGGCCTCCAATCCACGCGGTAGGACCGCTCGCGCGCGAGGGAACGCAGGGCCTCGCACAAGTGATGTGCGATGCTCGGTTGCCCGGTCGGACGCGGAGCGAGGTCGCCCGGTCGGACGCGGCGCGAGGCTCGGTCGCCCGATCGGACGCGGACCAGCTACGGGCGGACGCTTTACATCTCCTCTGCTCGCCTCCGTAGAACTCCGGGTAGCTGTCCTCCTCCTTGTGTGCTCCCTCGGATATTCGGTATAGATGTATGATGCATGTGTGCAATGGTTTGATAGTCCAATTGGTGAAGTAAACACGTGCATTAAATTGTTTTTTTCATTGATTCAAAGCATGTCGATAAAGAAGTTTGGAGTGATGCCAATTTGAGGCATTTCAATGACATATGTAAAGGAGAGATAGATGCCGGTAATAGACCAAATGGACAATTCACAAGTACTTGTCGGGGGAAAAGATTAACGCTGCCACGTGGCAGCATCCGGTCCCACCTAGCGGAGGATTAACACGAGTCACGTCGGCACAAGAGGCCGGCCCGCACCCATACAATCTAGCCGGGAATCCGGCAGGCGCTAAAACTTGACCTTGGGGCATTACTCGAGGACGCCCACCTCGCACGACCCCGGCCGTCTTGCTCGAGAGGGTTCCGTCCCGCACGACCTTGGCCACTCGACCTCCGTACTCGAGCTCTAGGCTCGACCTCGTGACTCGACCACCAACCGTATTAATTACCAATCGCCCGGCGCCCACGTGGGCGTTACTTGAAAATTATTGGCGGGAGGCTCTGAACCCATCCCTCCCGCCACCACCTGCTCCCGTCGGGGCACGTCGACGGGACGTGCCGTTCTCGTTGCCCGACAGGAGTTGGCGTGGACCGAAGCCTCCGGGAGAAGCCATTGTTTATCGACGTACGGACGTACGACCACCCGCCACGCCCGTCGAACAGGTGTAACTCGAGGTCGAGCTCGAATTACATCTCGCCTCGCACGACCTTCACTCGCAAACTCGAGTCGCGGGGAAAACACCACTCCTCCGTCTCGACCGCACCCAAACAATCATTGCGCTCGACAAAGAAGGACGGCATGGCCTGTCCCGTCCAACAACTCTGCAATGACGCCATCAACGGCTCCTCCAATCGCGGAACACTCCACCCCGGTACTCGCAGCTACAGGAACGACGCGACCACCCGGTCAACCCTGCCGGAACATACGAGAAGAGGGCCGATGGGACAGCACCGAAGCTTGACTAACTCTCTCTCCCTCTCTCTCCTGTAACTCGAGCTCCACCCCTGTGACTATAAAGGGGTGCGAGCCTTCCTCACGCGCAAAAAAGAACAAGCACGAGACAACGGACGGCACCAAAAAAAGCACAACCACGCACCTCACACGCTACTTTCCGCACGGGACTTGGAGCACGCTCCTCTCCCACCTCTCCTGTACCCGCATTTCCATTTTGGCACAAGGAACACGACGCCGTGACACCCCCCTCCCCGCCGGACGTAGGGAGCTTTCCCGAACCAGCCTAAATCCTTCGTGTCTTCCCTTGTGCACCATCCGGCCTAAAACGCGTGAACCCCGGAACAAATTCTACCGCCGGTGGTTCGAACACCGACGAGTACTTGGTTGGAAGAATTTGAGAACCAAATATGAAGGAAAGACTAGCACTAGCCTCAAGCAAACAAAGACACGATTAAAGAAAAAATTAGACAACATGAAAAAGGAATATGTATGGTTCACGGAGTTCAAGAATTGTGCCACTGGACTTGGATGGGATGAGGCAAAGCAAACCGTGGACAATTCAAAAGAATGGTGGGACGAACATCTAGCTGTAAGAACTAATTTCTTATTGGTAGTTATTCATTTTTGAGGATTTTTATGTAGGGACATATTTGATAATATTTATCTTGTTTAATTTCAGAGATGCAACAATACCGAGAAAGGAATCAAATGCAATCATTTGAGGTTCAAGAAGCAAGGTCCGAAGCGCCTTGATGATCTTCATATTTTGTTTGACAAGGCACATGTTACCGGCTCCTGGAAATAATTCCTCAAGTGACTCAAGTAATGAGGAAGAAGCTATTGGTGATGGTAATGATGTGAAGTTGGCTGCCCTAAAGAAAACAAGACAGGGAAATAAGAAACACAAGATTGATAAGAGCTCTAGTGCTACCGAAGACAAGAATGAGAAGAGCCCCTTCTTCCGGATGTACAAGAACACATGTATGAAGATAGAATCTGCAACCGAGAAGATGTCCACAAGTGCAACATCAGCTCCTCCCAGCAACCCAATCCCTACCATCAAAGAGGTCATGCAAATGGTGAAAGATTGTGGAGTTCAAGAAAAAACTGCTCTTATGCACACAACCACATTCTTGATAGTGAAGCCTGAATTTAGGGAGGTTTTTAGCTTCTTGGAAACAAATGAAGGCAGGTTTAATTTGCTGCAAAGGGAGCATGAAAAGGAGCAGTTTAAGCATCTTTAGAATATTTTCCCCTATTTCTTCTAGTTAATGGTGTTGTAAAACAATAATTTGCTTTATGTATGTGTGAACCATTTTGCTTATGGTATTTGAGGACAATAATTTGCCTCATGTGTTTGTGAACCATTTTGATTGATGTATGTGTGAACCATTTGCTTGTGTTCAATCTGTCCATATTGGTTGGTATTAATTGTGTACTATCATGTGTAGATTGATGCCAAAATGAACGAACTACGGAAGCTAGCAGAACTAGCATTTCAATGGGTTATGAATTGCTCCAAGTATCCAAGGTACTTCTATAAAATGTTTCGGATGAGTCCTAATGTATTCATGCAACTTCATGACTTGCTAGTTTCTGACTACGGGATCACATCAAGTAACGATGTGTCATCAATTCAATCATTGGCTATGTTGTTGTGGATTGTTGAAGGACCCCAATTATTTTCTCAAGTTGAATCACACTTGTACGCATGGAAATATGACTCAAAATGTGCTAGCCATTTGTGACTTTGATATGAGGTTTACCTTTGTGGTTGTTGGTTGGCCGGGTTCCGCACATGACACACAAATCCTGAATCATGCATTACCAAATTTTCCCTCTTTCCCTCTCGCCTCCTAAAGGTACTTATGAATCAAATGCAATTCCTCAAGTCATTTTGTTGATTATATTCTTGTGCTGTTTTTTCATTTACCATTGTTGATTTTGTTTGATAGGAAAATACTGTCTCGTCGATTCCGGTTATCCAAACCGACGTGGATATCTTGCACCTTTCAAAGGAAGTACATACCATATACCAGAATTTTAAGTTCGAGCTGGTTGTCCCCCTCAAGGGAAGTATGAGTTATTCAATTTCTTACATTCATCCCTTCGTAATGTCATTGAAGTATTGAAGTGGTGTATTTTGAAAGGTCCCTATTCTTACTCAAAAGCATATCATTGTAGCATGTATGGCTCTGCATAACTTTATTCGTGATAGCAAGTTGCAAGACAAGGAGTTTGATAAATGTGATGAAGATGAGGAGTGCCTACCACGTGCGGTGAGAAATGCAGCAACACATGTTGACAACACATAAGAAGAGAATGAGGACACCATGAACACCATTCGCCGTAGGATAGCTGATGACTTGTTTACTGCGTGAGGGAGATAATTGTAGTGCAACGTGTTATTGTTCCTTTTATGTGGATCAAATGTGTTGTATAATGCTATTATTCTATTTATGTAGACCAAATATTGAATATTTATATGGACGTAATTAATTTCACCTCCTAAAATGGTAATTTTCATGTTAACGTGAGAACAAATCAATGTTTTTTGTTTATATTGCACATACATTGTATATAGTGTATACATGGACATTACAGTCATTTCAACAGTTTATTCACAGCCACAACCAATTCAACCAAAGGGTTTTTCAGCTTTTTCACAACCCATATGGCTCACAGCAGTTTTTTCACAGCTCACAACAGCTTTCTGAAAAAGACATAGCCCAACCAAACCCACCCTTAGTTCCTTGTAGAGGACTAGGTAGGGTGGCGCGCAAGTGCCGTAGGATGGTGTTTGTCACTGTGTCATTGGAGTGCTGTATTTTATGGGTTGTGTGTTCCTTGTTCTCCGTCATGGCTTGGATGAGATGCTTCGTCACACGGAGACCTCTTGGTAGAAATGTCATATGTCTAAAAGTATATATAGTGTCAAGAAAAGAGGTGCACCTTTTTTGTGAAGAAAGCTTTTAATAAAAATCTAATACAAAAGTTTGGCGCATAAGCTGTACCTGTTTAGCACAATCAATAATTTGATTTGGTTTTTTATGAGATGTCAAAGTTAGAAAGTCTTATCCAAATAGTATGTAAATATCATAATTTTTTGGTGCAAAATAAATATGAAAAATGAGAAGCCACAAATGCAGAAATGGAAATTCAAAAATCTTATTCGAAAATTGAATCACATAAAAGTGATTTTTCAATCAAATAAAAAAGGTTTGAAATAAATATTTTCCCTAGCTTCTAACTTCTAAGCACTTCAGATGGTAGTCTTGTAATTCTACATAAATAGAAGATCATCAATGCAAATACTGATTTTTTTCTTTTTCATAAAAAATATTCTCACTCATGCAATAAAATACCAACCTTCACCAGATTAATCTCGCCTGGGCTTTCCTTTGTCTTTGTTTTTTCTTTCCTTTTTTCATGGCGTTGTACCACAAGATGGCAAGCAAGTAGGAGGTAGGTCACGCGTCCGTCCTTTCTGTTGTAAAACTTTTATTGAACCAGGCCCACCTTCTAGAAGAAGCACTCCTGGCCCATGTGGGCTCCTTATCGAATCTGGGCCCAATACGCAATAGGGTTCCGCCCTTATAAATAGTTGAGGAGACGTACCATTTGTAATACGAAAATACAGAACAATGAAAAATTTCGTCCCTCTATTCTGTGTGATTTATTACTTCGTTTTACATCATGATCTATATACTTCGATCTGCCAATACTACAACACGTTATCAGCACGCTCTAATCGGGTTGAAGCAGAAGATTAATACTTCGTCGTGAATACTTCATCAAGCAGAAGTTGCACGGCCATCTACGGTATGTTTTATTTGCTGATTTATCTTGACACGTTGCAGCCAAGATCTGTCCATGAGTTCGCCACATAGATCTTGACTCGATGCAATCAAGATCTCGATATTTTTCATGTCCGCCCGAACATATGATACCAATCGGGTGCATCAAGAAAACCTCTGCAATTTGGATGAATATTCCCATATCTGCCAAGGTACAAGATTAAGAAAAGAAGATCGAGTTCGGGTGAGTCTATGGCCCTGAAACCCGAAGCAAAGATTATGAAAATATATAAACTTCGAGTTTGGGAGAGCCTCCGACCCCAAGACCTGAAGCAAAGATTAAGAATAGATGAAGCAGCGAAAGAAAAGAACCGACGGTGCCCAAACACAAGATTGAAGATTTACTTCGAAGAAATAAAGAAGCCATGACGGTCAAGAAAGCATCGCAGAGCATACATAAGAACTGCATGCATTCAAGAATAAGCAAAGAAAAAAGGCGAGTACCAGATCCAGGCCTTCCCGGCCCAGATCTGGGCCCATCCTAGATCAGCACACAACGAAGACCATCGGATCTGCAACAAGAAACAAAAGAATCAGCGATTGCAATCACAGAAAAGAAAAGAAAAGAAAAAAAAAGGAGGAGACTTCACCCAGCCACGGGCCGCAAGCAGCGACCTCCCTGGCCTCGGGTTGCGCTGCACACCACGTCCAGGACACGGGAGCCACGCACCCCGCTCACGCGGAAAAAAATTCGCTGCAGACCGACTGTAAACCGACTTATTTACAGTCCCATCTAGATTGATCACACGTGGTTACGCAACTGAATCTCATATCAGATACGAAGCCTTTTCCTTCGAGCCCAACAAAACCTCAATCGAGCATGTTACGTCGGCTCGCTTCTCCGTCGAAAAAAAAGCAATACTGAACAAATTCGCCGCCGCCACCGCACCAGGTCTCATCGCCGTCGAGGCTGCTGGCACGCTGGCCAAATTAGGAGCCTCCGTCATCCCTCGCATGAAGTATCATTGTGGGCGCCACAGTTCCAGCCCCTCTCCAGCATAGCCGCTCTCTGACACTCAGTGATTTGGATGCAAATTTGGTTTCAGCTAGCTCAGGAAGGACTGTTACTTCAGAATATAAAAAGGTCAATATCAAGACAGAAATTCATGTTAGCAAGATCTTGCATTGATATAAATTGAGTGATAGAACATCGAATATCTGCATGGGGAACGATGTGATTGCAAGGCATTTTCCCTCAAAATTGAAAGTATTGCTTCTTGCGGATCCTAATCAGCACTGAAGAGAAAAAAATAAATGAACAGCGACTAAGCGGTTCTGTTCTTTTATGCTGGCACAATTGGATAGATAAAATCGTATGCCAAGATCAATTGAACCTGTACTTCAACATATGACCTTTGACCAGACTAGAAAATCTTCATGGATACAAACCAATGAATTAGACAACAGTTTTCAAGCAGCAGATTAGGCCCTCGTAACCCCTTTCCGCCTCAGCTGTTCGGCAGTTTTCCATGGCCGCGTCAAGAATTAGGTCTGTGAGTTCATTTTGTCTGGCTGATTGATATGATCAACGAAGTTGTATTTCGAATTTCGATCCGCTTTTCTCACGGGAAAGCCGACCCGACGAGCTTGAGGGAAGCCAGCTCGATTGAGCTTTGCTTCCTCCTTCCCTCAGATTTGATTACAGAGCCACGTGTCATCAATCTAGGTGGGACTGTAAATATCTGGGTTTAGGTCTGCAGAGAATTTGTTTCCCTACCCCCGCCTGGGTTTCCGCACAAGGACGCGCGCCCGTCCGTCCCGCGTAGTGCTCCTGGGCCTCGGGCCCCGCTGGCCGCTGCGTGACCAGGACGCGAGCTGGCCGCACCCTGCCCCTAACCTCGGGCCGCGTGCAGGTCGCGCCGCAAGCAGCAAGCTTCGGGCCGCGGCACCAGCACAGACCACGACGTACTCCCGCCTCTGCGTGGCTGTGCACTGCACAATGCTCGTAGGAGAAGCCGCAGCAGGGCCACGCACCCGGAGGCCACACTCAGATCTACTCGAGCAGCGAAGAGAGAGCAAAAATGAGGGAGTGGCGTGGCTGCCAGGAGAGAAAGGAGAAAGAGTGAGGGAGTGGTGAACAAAAAAATTCGGGTTTGGACCCTATTTATAGCCCTTCTCACATTTTTCCAAAGAAGCCCCTGGAGATGTTATTTTTCGCGAAATAAGTCATGTTTTCACGCAGAAGACCCTGACTTTTTCCCGAATTAACACGCACTCCATTATTTTACAAAAACATCCCTGGTAATTATGAAAATTACCACAGGCTTACTGAAAATTGCACAAACACGAAGTTTTTGCGATTAAGCCCCCGAATTATTGGAATTACGTAGAAACACGCAGCTTTTACGTTTTAGCCTCTGAAATTTTCAGAAATTCACAAGCATACAAGAATTTTGCACAACAATCCCTTGTAATTCTGTAAATTACTACGGGTTCACGAGAGAAGTGCAAAAATTTCGCAGGACTTATTCTTTTGAATATAACACCCTGGATTTTTCAAATATTGTCATAATTGAAGACAATACTTATATTATACCATTTTATGTTGTATTGGTAGTATATCGCGAAGAAATACCAATTACATAACTTAAACACGCAGGTTTTGTTATATTACATTGATTACTCCCTAATTAAATGGATACACGAAGTAACCATTGGCACATTGAATTGAATATCATCTCATTCACGAAGAATGAGACATGTTCAAGCAGAACATAAGAGTAAAGCTAAATTCAGGGGGAGAGTACGGTAAACATGATGAGTATCATTTCATGTGTGACATGCATTGATGCGGACCCAAAGGAAATAGTCGACATATATTAAGACCTCAAAGAAGCATGCATAGCATGAGGCGAATTATGGCACGAAGCTAACAACGAATGAAGATTATCATGAAGCCGACTTGTTGTACACTAGACTAAGGGTTGTGAAGGAAGCAATCGTACTAATGATCTTGAATTGTGCAACGACTTCATGAAGATGTTAAAATTAGCCGAAGAAAGATGACATGAAGATTATTACATCGCATGTGCAAAATGGAAGCATAAGATTCAAGAAGAATCACTAGCATTCCTTGAACGAAGTCAAGAAGACACGTATGGATTCATTAACTCGACATCACGGATTTTTCGAACTTCATGGTTTTAATAGACACTTCCTCGCAGTGGAGCTATTTATGTCCGTTATGCACCGAAACCCATACTCATGATCTTGCAGAATCATTAATTGCATATTGTTGGAGTATGCAATGTTTCACGTAGCAACACTAACTCAATTGAGGTTATGCTACACATGAATAACCACCATTAGTAAATGGTGCGCATATTTGGATGCCTCCACCTCAAGCAAACTACAATGAGCGCACAACGAAAACTCAAAGTTTACGTTGGTTATGAATGCTCATCCATAATCAAGTATATAGAGTCAATCTGTGAAGACCTATATATTGCTTGTTTCAATGATTATATCCTTATGAAGATCATTTTCCGAACATGAGGGGGAGACCAACATCTCTCTCGGAATGAATATGAAGAAATAGAAGCTAAATGAATCCAAGGAATTGTCGGAAATTTTCACCGACAAGGGACATTGTGAAGTCTCATACTCGGATGAAAATGCTCGAAAGAATAGAAAGAAACTAGACGTTATAAAGCATGTCTAGTTCATCGCATATGAAGAATAAGTATGTGAAATTTTTGAAGAATTTTCAACATGAAATGATAAGCATATATGAATGGGCACCCACAAGAAGTTCGAAGATGGAAACTCGAAGTTACATCACCAAAGCTCATCATAAGGAATATGTTCTTGAAAAGATCTCATGACAGCATTAGGGGAGAGACAACCCATGAAATGAATGCCTTACATATGATCATGAATATTCCACGAAGGAATATACGAACACACCGAACTCAAGCACGAAGCTTGAATGAATGCCGATGAATTTGCATTGAAGCAAAGAGGAGTACAACTTGAAGTTGTAACTAGAAGCTATATTTTACAGAAGTAAAATGAGCATTGAATTGATATATTGCAGGGACGCCTACATATATATCATCAAGGTGGATTGACATAGAAGTCATTTATCCAATTCCTATGAATTATTAATGATTCTAGAGTTGGCCACTCTAAGAATCTACAATGATGCATAAGGAATGTGGAACTACCGAATCATGAATGAAATTAGTAAAGAAGCTCCTCGCTTTTGTATCTCACGAAGGGAGCATCATGAAGATGAACCCATCACTATAAGCGCACATATATAGTGAGGGAATACAAAACAACCATGATATGGTATTGAATCATCTTGAAAGATGAATGTGGGAGAGAATTGAATTATTCCTCTGAATATTGCTATTGTTTCTCTTATGAGAACCCGGATCTGGAAACAAAGTCCATGGCATAAATGCTTGCAGCATTTACATCGGGTCAATGAATAAAGCAATTGAGGATGAACCATAAACAATAGTGAAAAATTATGGTTCATAAGTCACGAAGGCTTATACTCCTACATAAGAAATGTTCTGAGTATTTCGGCAAGATATATTGAATAAATGCATTGAATCAAATGATTATGTGAATTCATATGATGAAGTCCTCGAAGGATATGAATTGTTTGTCTCATGAAGAGCATTGTAATGAGAAGTCTCATGAAGAGCATCTCACTCGAAGTGATACATCCACGAAGGAGAATCACTTATTGAATAGACCCATGAAGAGAATCTCGTAGAAGAGATATATCCACGAAGGAATAAGTCAATGAATGACTTTATCGATCAAATTATGAATAAACGCCACTAACCGGTGAAGATATTTGGTGTAATTCCCAACCGGAAATGAAGATCGGTGTATGATCTCGAAGATCTCAATAGAATGTTGCATTAGTGAAGCAACTTGCATGAAGAATTATCCAACGAAAGGATATATGTGCATGAAGCACATTGCTCTATTACTCTCAAGACTTTGAACACGAAGTTCGGGAATGTCCATGTGAGGGGGAGCATATTGAATAATATTGATCATGAAGATCATATTTGCTATTCACGAAGAATAGATTATCATGAAGATAATAATCAAGAAAGAATATGTATTGTACTTTTTTCCTTAGTGAGTTTTACTCGAAGGTTTCTCACGTAAGGTTTTTGACGAGGCAATATATATACATCCAATTGCAAGATAAAGCTTGATACTAACCATGTGGCATTGGCAAATACTTCGATACATGAGAAGAACCGAAGATCTCGGATTACTACAGAATTAACATGAATTACAATCTATCGAAAGTCAACGAAGCATTCTCGTTATTGCTACATCGACAAATTACTCGGAGATTATCGCATTTGAAGCTATCAAGGAATGCACGTGGTTCGAAGAAAGACAAGCTATACATTGGATACTTATGGAGTTGCATATACTCCATCCCCTAAAATTATCTATGAAGATAATAAAGCTTGTATTGCACAAACGCAATCGGGATACACAAAGTTGAATAGGACAAATGTTATCTAAATTCTTCCATATGCATGATTACAAAAGAAAGAAGAGATTTCGGTGACACATGTCCGATTTTGTGACAATCTCGCAGATATGTTCACAAAGACATTATCAGCTTGTACTTTTTGAAAAGTATTGATTTGGTATTGACAGACTTAGGGAAGTGTTTGGAACAGGGGGAATACTTCCCTAAGTACATCACATTCCCGAATTAAAGGATTGTCTTGAAGATAATTCATATCGGTCATGCAGATCGATAAGCATTAATCATGAAGATTAAAGCATTGTACTCTTTTTCTCTAATGAGTTTTTCATATGAAGTTTTTTCATTAAGGTTTTTGATGAGGCAATGTGTGCAATATAAGAAGTGGTAATATGTACTCTTTTCTCTATTTTTCCCACTCGGGTTTTTAAGGAGTTTTTATGAGGCATATTTATCACGATAAAGAGCCCAAGGGGGAGTGTTGTAAAGCACTTATTGGGCTAGGCCCACCTTGTAGAAGAAGGACTCCTGGCCCATGTGGGCTCCTTATCGAATCCGGGCCCAACACGCAGTAGGGTTCCGCCCTTATAAATAGTTGAGGAGACGCACCTTTTGTAATACGAAAATACAGAACAATAAAGAATTTCGTCCCTCTATTCTATGTGTGATTTATTACTTCGTTTTACGTCGTGATCTATATACTTCGATCCGCCAGTACTACAACACGCGGATCAAGCGATGTTTGCCTTCTTTCCAACCGGCCGCAGTCTTACTCTCGAGTCTTGCCATTTCCCTGTCCCTAGAGTTCGGCAGGGAAACCAGGCGGCTCCTTGCTTCTCTCCCTCACCATCAGTCTCACACCCTTTTACTCATCGAAGGAGCTGGAGCTCGATAGCGCTCTCTTCCCCAAATTTCTCGATTCTCTTTATCTAAAATGCATGGTTGCGTGAGGACGCGAGCTTGGCTATGACAATTGGCAGTCGATTCGTTGACTTGTGACATCGTCCTGATATTTTGAGGGAGTTTGCAGATTAATGCCTTTAGTGTAATAGTCTCGAAATAGGTTGAGAGGTGTTCTTTATGGATCTGAATTTTCTTGAATCATTATCGAATTTGATGTTCGATTTTCTTGTGTGCTAGTACATTTTGCATAGTTGATGTCATAGGCATGTTTTTTTCCTTTCCCTCACTAATCTGCCGCTGGCTATCCCAGTAGAGAGCAGGACGCACAGGTCCTCTTTGTTTCTCTCCCTTTCTACCTCTCCACTCAGCTCTCCACGCCATCCTCTTCTCCTCTGGCTTCTCCCAATCCCGTGGTCAGGTTGTACGAAAAGTAGGCCAGAGCGAACAGGGGAGGCTGACGTTTTTCTTTAAGGCCTACACGAATGTATTAATCAGTGAAACCAGAATAAAGAGTACATGACGGGATACTCTCCTTGATTACAACATATTTCCCAGAGCTACAAAGCTGAATGCAGTAGAATGCCTATGGGCATTTGCACTAAGATTTATCGAACCTGACCTCATGAAGGTGCTAAAGCAAGGTAACAGTAGTAAAAGGATGGATTGGACAGCACACGATGGCGTGGATGCCCTCGCCGGGGACTCGCGGTGACATCGGGAAGAGAGTCCGACATGTAACCGTGGCGATGACATCTCGCAAAGACATCGTATGTGCCTTGCGCGTGGCCTATCGACGGTCCCTCCCACTATCTCACGAACTTGGCACTTGAGGTTGTGATGCTTGGAGCCGTAGATCTCGTAGAAGCTTCACCGGGCTCAAGCGTACTAGCAGATATTCTAGAAGACACTCCATCATTGAATCCGAGGAGCTCGGACGGAGTTCTACCCGAACGGTGGAAGTGATGAGGGAGATGTAACACCCCGAAAATTTTAAACTTAAATCAAATTCAAAATTCGTGCTAATTTAAATTTTTAGAATTTATTTTTCCATTCACAAATTTTCGAAAAACAAAATTCGCAATTAAAGAAACTAGAGAAGAAAAAAATTTGAAACTTCTTAAAATTTTAAAAATAATCTTGAGAAGTGATTTCTTGTTTAAATTCTTTTAAATTGTTTATGAGTGTTGCTCCAATTTTTAAAACTCCAAAATCCGTTCAAATTCAATCCAAATCCAAATACCAAAAATCTAAAAGAAGACAAAAGCCTTTTCCTTCATTTGGGCCAAGATCCTCTCTTTTTCCTCCTCCACGGCCCAAATCAGCGCAGCCCACCTCCTTCTCCCCCTCCCCTCGCTCGGCCCATCACGTGGCGCGGCCCACCCGGGGGCGCAGCCCACCCGGGCGCGGTCAGCCCGGAGGCGCGGCACACCCGTACGCACGCTTCGTGCTGCATCGGTCGTCTTCTTCCTCTCGCTTCCCGGACAGAGCGTCCCTGCCACACCATGCCAAATCACGCCGGATCACCTCTTGTTTAAGCTACCGACGAGCGTGCCTCCCGGATCACGCAACGGAGCTCCGTCGTACCGGACCCCCCCCTCCATTGCAAGCTCCCGACGAAAGCTTGATCGGTCATGCACGTAACACCATAGCTGGCGTTCTTATCCACCCCGGCGAGCTTTCGTGCTCCCCGTCGCTCCGCGCCTATCAAAGGGACGCGCCTCGCTCTCCTCTTCGCATCGGCATAAGCGCCACCCTCTTTCTCCCACCGAGCTGCCCGTAATCCGAGTTTTACTCATTTTCTCCCGAGCTTCATGGCCATGGCCGTTCCTCCAAAATACCTCGCATCCGAGCCACCTCCCCTCCTTCTCCCACTCCGGACGGATGTGCGTCGAGGTCCTCCACCCATTCCCCCTCTCCCTAGCCCCCCCCCGGAGCTCCAAGCTCCCGGCCATGGAGAACGAGTAGAGGAGTTCATTTGCCATTTTGCACTTTAGCCCCTCCCCTTCCACCAAATCTTGTCCCTCAACCTCCTAGTCCACCATAAACCAAGCCTATAGGCCCGGCCCATAGACCCATGGACTTGGTCCACAAATTTTTAGAATTAAAATAATTCTGAAAATTCTAGAAAATCCTAGCAAATGCATTTTTTTGCATTTAAGCCCCTATCCTTATTCTCGTATTATGTTTAGATCCTCGGATTTTTACAAAAAGTACCTCAAACTTTTGGGAAATTATCTTTTAGGACCCCGACATTTTACAAAAAGATCCCTCCAAAATTTTATATATTACAAATAGGTCCCTGTGATCTTAAATGTAATTATAGAAAGGTCCCTAGAACTTTCGGACTTCATATCTTTCGATCCGGAACTCCGTTTCGGGCGATTCTTATGCTCACGCGATCGTCCCGACGCATAGAATATTTTGCTAGCAACCATAATCTCATCCCATCATAATATTGTCCTCCTTATCCCCCTTAATCTCCCATCTCCGCCATCCGAACTCCATTTCCACCGACCTTCCGCCGTTGAACTTCGAGTTCCGGCATACCCAAACCTAATCCCCATAATCCCGATCTTGTTCTCGTAAATCCCAATCTATCACCGCCATCCATTGTTTATACGCTAAACCTTTTGATCTAATGGAGTTCTAATTGGAGCTTGATTGTTTTGTTAATAATTTTTTTATTTCCGTAATAGCTTCACGTATTATAGAGGCGGAGAATCCGAAGGAGCCCAAATCGGAGACGACGCCCGATGGCCCAAGTCTCAAGACGGATTCCGATGCCAAGTAGAGTAACGACGTGAGGCACGATTCCTAATGGATTTAGCGTTGCCAGTGCAAGCTCTATCAATTTGTTGATCATAATTGATCCTAATTTCTCCGCTTATTCTCGCACCTATATAGGAAGCTATTCTTAATATGCATTATCCTTGCAAATATTTTGCTAGAACCCATTTGTTGTATGATAATGTTCAAATCACTATAGATACAAATATTATACCCTTGATTTCCATTAGACCACTAGAATCAACCTAGATGTATTGTTAACTATGTTAATGATATAGTAGTATCATGCTTAGGAACTATTACTATCTTTCATCATACACCCTGTTTATGAAAATGTGTTTGGTGGTGTGTGTTGATGGGTGGGTGATTAGACCAACCGTGTTAAGGTGAAGTTGGGTGGGAAATGATACCGACCGTGGGCGAAACTCCTAGTACTGGTGTAGAGTACTTGATGTTTAGGTGATGTCAATTTGCGATGGACGAGTGTTTGCCCCGCCATATAAGGACCGGTTCTTCGGACCCCAAATTGGTGATTTAGTGTACAACCACGTAACCTCGTTATGGGCAGGACTGTGCACCAAAACTTGGGTTACGCAGCAAGAAGTTCCACCGGGTGTAGTAGATGACGGAGGTCCAGGGATCGTTTATTTGGTGAAGTCCAAGTACTTACATATATGGTGAACGGTATACTTGTGTCATACGCGTCGGATCTCTCGGGCATTCGGGGTGGACTTGTGGGCGTGCCTAGTTGCGGTGGCAGAGTTATGAGCTTATCGGCAAAGAGCGCATAGCTTGTGGGTAAAGTGTACCAACCACTCGCAGAGTGTATAAAACTATCCGGATGTCCATTGTCACGGTATATTGACACGCCAAACCTTGAGCTCTCGTTGATTACCCACAAATACTAAACCCTTGACGTGTGAGTGGGCAGCCTTGTGCCCGTGAGTTTTGGAAATGGTGCTGGCCTCGGAGGGCTAGAGCTGTTATGACCTTCGGTCGGAAGGCTCAACTAAAATTTATGGGAAGCTGTCGGGATCGATGAATATCTCCAGCAGGTCCGACCAACTAAAAGATACAAAACTGTTTTCCTCTTACGAAAACCCCATTGATTCCGTAGTGAGACCTTGCATTCACGCTTTCCGCAAAACCCTTATCCAATCCTTGACTACCATCTAAATACATGTATATTATTACCCTTGCTAGTGGTAGAGCTTGTTGAGTACCTTATGTACTCACGGTTTGTTCATTGTGGTTTTTAGTGGACAAACTTCCGAAGAGATAGAGACGGTTAAGTTTCGTCGTATGCTCATGTTGCCTCGTGGATGATTGAAATGTTCAGCTTTTGCCTCTTTCCGCTACATACTCCGGATTGTCACTTAACCTTGTTTGGTAAGTTCTCTCGTAAATCTTCGTATTTTAGTACTGTATGGATTTGAGACTATCCGTTTGTGCGTACCAACTACCGATCCAGGGATTGGTACAGGATGTACGATACCCCTCCGAGGGAGGGGTGCCATAGGAGAGGAGGAGGCTTCCACCATTAGGGATTATCCAGCCTGAACCGAGTACCATGCTTTGAACACAAGCTTGGGAACCGGATCTAGTAACGAGTGGAGTGTGCATGTTTGTCCTTCGTGAGATCCGTCCGTAGGGGAGCAGATCCGGGCACCTAGCAAGCAAGCATCGGGAGGTCGTGGGGCCGACCTCGTCACCGCCAAGGGAGACCGAGGCACTTGGAGGGACCAGTTTGGTGGGGAGGACTTCTCATCGGCGCCATGGGCCTCCTCTCGCAAGAGAGGCCGCCATGGCGAGGGGGCCTTCTCCGGGATGGGGCCGGGCGGGCACGGAACCTACGACGGGGCACGTGAACTTGAACGGACGTTGCCGCCGAAGGTGGGGTTTGGAAGTAGCAGAGCGAGCGGAAGCCAAATTTAGTCATAGTGACAACGGATCCAACACCCAAGGGTGCAGATCCGGAGGCGACCAGCCAAAAACCAGCAGTGCGCAGCGCCCTCAACCGGAGGAGCGGGGTCGGCCGCCAAGAGAAGCAGGTGCACGGCGTCGCGCATGAGCACGCGTAGCTAGTGGGCAGCCTGGTTGCGGAACAAGCGCGTCGTCACGCGGTGTCGCCCGTGCACGAACGCCACAAGTGAGGCGAACACCTTCGCGCCTCCTCGCACGCTCCGCCCCATGCGTGCCACGAACGCCTACGCCTCGGACTCTCGCTCTCTCACGAACGACGGGTGGGGATGTGGAGAGAGAGACGGCAGGGGAGGCGGATGAAGTGGCAGCGGTGGGTGACAACTAAGGGAGTGGACGCTTGGAGGTGGGAACATATGACATGGGGTGGTGATTGGAGGTGGAGGCAAAAGGCTTGGTCCACCGCCGGGATCCGGCGACCATGCCACGGGATGGTGGAGAGACTTTATTTTATTCATGGATGCCTGCAACTCCGGTTCAGGAATGAAGATTGGAGCTTGGTCGGGGATGGGGAGAATGACGGCGAAGCCGAGAAGCAACCAAAGGAGGAGCTCTCCATGGCGCAAAGCCCGCATCTAGAAGAAACCTAAGCGCTAATCTAATGCTGCTGAGCTATAGGCGGTGGGAGGGGGGGGCTTCCCACTCCTAGTCACTGCCGAGAGGAGGGGAGTCCGACGGTGACGGAAGTGATGAAAACCGGGGAGGCAACGGCGATGGAACCCTAGGCAGGGGAAGGTGTAAGGCGCATGCGCGCAGTCCTAGGAAAGAGAGGCTTTGCCTCGCGCTTGTCGAAAGTTGATCCTGTGTCCTACTGGGGAGGCCGACGTTGATGGCGAGGTGGGCATGGAAGAAGGGAGAGGAACCGCGTTCGAACCAGGGCCAGGCTGTAGAAACACGTGCGACCGAGATATGTGGTGACAAAAGAGTGGGTAGAAAATGCACAAGACGTTTTTTATTGGGAGAGAGGGAGCTCAAGATGGTTGTCCAGACAAGGCCCTACTTGGGCCCCTACTCCACTATCTAGGGTCTTTGGTCCAAAAACAACTCCAGCAGAGCCCCTACTTGGGCATGCATTTTCCATGCCACCTCAATTTACAACCTCAAGACCCTATTCCTAGTGGCCTCCAAACCTGGCTCTCATCCGTGGGTCCCACGAATTTTCTATTTCTTTTTTTCTTTTCCTCCTCTCTCCTCTCTTCCTTCTCTCTCTCCTCCCTTCCGGTTCCTCTTCAAGGCCGCGCCGCCTCCTTCTCCCATTTCCGCCGCGCGCCGCCATCCCCACCTCCCTCTTCTTGCGCGCGCCGCCTTCCGCCCTCACCGCGTCGCACCCCGCCAGCCTTCCTCCTCCTAGCCAGCCTGGATCCGGCGGGGGCGCGACGGCTGCAGCTGGCCGGGGTGACGTCGACGATGTGGGACATGGTCGCCTAGATCCGGTGAGCCTTCGTGCTCCGGTCCGTCGTCGCCGCCTCCCTCGCCGGCCGACATGCGTCGTCCTCCCGCCCGGCTGGCCTCGCCCCGCCCCGTCCTCCTCTCACCTCCTCCCGAGGAGGGCGCCGGCTGCCGGGGCCACGAGCCGATGAAGCCGTTGCCCGAGAAGGACGACTAGGTCCCGCCTCCTCACACCGTACCACGGACGGTGTCGGGCCGCATGCCGGGGAGCACACACACCGAAGGTGCGCAAGCGGCCGACGGGGAGAGCGCAAACGACGATGGAGCTAGTGGCGCGAGCACTGCCGGCCTCGCTCGGCGAGCTCGCGGTGGTGCCTGGCGCGAGCGGGCGGGCGCGGCGAGCTGATGGCGCGACGGCCTAACCACCATGAGCGCGAGCTGGCGGATGAGTGACGGTGAGCAAGGTCTTGACACCGCCACCGCCATGCGCGAGCTTGGACCGATCCGGGGAGGTCGTCTGTCGGAGAAGACGGCGTAGGCGCGCGCGGTAGGCATGGTGGCGCGGTGGTGGTGGATGCGTGAGGAGCAGCGAGCAGGTGCCGGCGTACAGGTCCCGTGTGTCGTATCTTTTTGTCGCTGGCATGTGGGGCCCACGTAGGCAACAAAAAAGTAGGGGCTCTATTTCATACTTCTGCTAGAATTGGCACCAAATTTTCCACGCCCAGATTTCTTTTCAAGCCCCTAAATCTGAAAGTAGGGTCCTGGTTTCCATGCCCTTGCTGGAGATGCTCTAAACTCACAGATTCCACCCACTCTAAGGGCATAGATATATATGAGCACCAGCAACTCGCCGATGGTAAGCAAGGTCTTCAACTACCTATGCACCTCTCACAATCGATGGAATATAAGGACCGGCTAACAATAGCACTTATCTAATAAGCATGTCAACAGCTGTCAAAAGCCTATTCTTAGGCCAGTCTCGATGGAGAGTGTCATTACACGGTTATCAAGAAGAAATTCTTAAGAACCGTGCTAGTAGAGGGTCATAGCGATGACACTCATGTCTCATCCCATGACACTCCCTCTCTTCTCTCATGCCATATCAGCAAATTTAATACTCATGGCACTCCCATTGAGATTGGTCTTATAGGTGGGTAGTGGTTGGGACCAAGCCAAGGATTAATTGGTAATTTGCCCCTAATTAGGGCCTAATTATTGGGCAATTCATCTCAAATTTAATGCAAGACTTGGCCAATTTGACCTTGCCTCGAGATAATCCAATGTTCACCCACTTGATCGAAGGCTTAACATTAAAATCCAGTTTTAACAAAGATAATGCACCGGAAGAAAGCAATTCAACAACAATTAACGCCATTGAAACTTCAATTCTCATGAGGCACACTTTTTTTAAAAAAAAAAATAGTCACATATGCTTAATGGTAGATGGCCTATTTCTTATAGTTTGTTGGTTGTTTGTACGCACCTAATTTATATACCACAAGTGGATGATATATATTGTAGCTTTTTCTCTTCCAAGGGTTAATCGAATCCATAGAGACCATTGGAAATTAAGCAAGATTATTAGTAGAATATTAGCTTACTTGTTGAGTGGGGGCGAGCGTTGGTTGTGCCGATCGGCATGAAGGCTGTGGTTGTTCCAACCGGCCTATGGATGTGCCGATAGACACGAATGCTTTTAATCTCGGAAGGCTTAAAGAAAACTTTTATCTTAAAGGGACTAAAGAATGTTGTTAGTGAGTAGTCGGTATCCGCTAGTTGGAATCGTAACCGCGAAGCATTATTAAATAGCATCATAAACGAAGTTTACTTGGATAAAGAGAATCCAAGATTGGTAAAAGAGTGCCGCCTTTTGGATGGGTCTATGTTAACTCTGTCGCGATGAGTCGACTAATCGCACATCACCTCTTACTCTACTTATCTAAGCATGCATATCTAGTCCTGTCATCACTACGCATACACATCTAGCATCATTAAGCAAATATGGTTTATACAAATGTCCACATGATTAACCTAATCACCACGATTAAGATGGTATCTAAATACTTAGCATACAACTAAGCAATTGGAATAAGCATATGTAAGACCATAAAATCCAGATAATCAATAAACCAAAACCATTTATCCACATATTCAATCATCTTATATATACATAGTACAAGATTCATCACTATATCTTGATGGATCACCTCAAGCACTAGCGGCCTATGCGGCGATTGCCTCAACCCTAAAGTTTCTACATGTATTTATATGGCTAAGACAGGAAACAAAGTTGAACTCTTAGAAATCGGATCGCGTGCCAATCGGAACAAAAGAGGTGTCGATCGACACCTCCCATGTTCAGCTCACTGTGTTGTGTAAGTCGGTTCCTTGATCTTCCATGGCTTCCATATCACCATATGGGCCTCCATGTCAGATCTTCGAAGTAAATCTTTGCATTGCACGTCTTGAATATTGAAGCGTCCTTTATGTCTTCTCCGTGAGTGTCTTTAAATATTTGCTGCAAATTCCTTTCTTTTAGCAGAACAGAGATGTGGACCATCTTTCCTTTCTTTTAGCAGAACAGATGTGGACCATCTTTCATGGTGCGGATTGGCATTAGGGCAACACTAATGTTGTAGTGAAAGTAGTCCATAAGAGTGGGTCCAATAGCAGGTGTCTATAGTTACAGCTAACCTTACAATGTTTGATCCAAAAAGCAGTCTATATAAACAAGATAGGTTGAGAGATGAATAATATTTTTTATTCCCTACAGCTAGTCCATAAGCATATGGATGACTTTTGTTATTGACTCCTTATAGACTAGTTGTACAATGTGTCGAGCAGTCAATAGTGATTTTTTTATTCCATATTGACTACTTTACCACTATATTGTGGTTGCTCTTAGGACATGCCAATCAGCACCTGAGCCTTTTCTACTGCATTTCATCTCTTGATGGTCCAAATCCACCATGACATCCAAAATATTTTACTCGTTTTTGCAATAAACCTCCAAAACGACATGCATATGAATATATTGCTATTTTAAGGGTAAATGGCCTATAATTAAAATATAGGGTGTTTTTGATATGTTTAGCACCAAAAAAAAATTGAATTGTTAACATTAAAAAGTTTGTTCAATTCATTGGTTTTGACAAGCTTTTATCCAAAAAATACTAGTTGAGGTACTCCCTCCAGTCCGGAAATATAAGCATTCGTTGACTTTCGGACTGTCTTATTCAAAATATTTTTACAATATTTATTTATTTTGTAATAATTTAATTTGTTTATAGATATATTTTAGGTATGACTTTTTATTTTTGTATTTACACAAAATTTTTAAATAAAATAAATGGTCAAACGTGATCTCTAAAAGTCAAATAATGTTTATATTTCTAGACGAAGCTAGTACATTTTCTCTCACTAGGCAGAAAATATCATTGAAAACACAAAACACTCAAGCTTCAGGGCATGCTCCCCTGTTTTCCATCCAGCGCTGCAGTTGCGGTATCACTGACAGGTGGGACCACAAGCAGAATTTACCAATACAGGAGCCGAAGAAAATTGAAAATGGAGCCTTGAAGGGCCTCTTTGGATTGAAGGAAAAACAAAAGAAATTTGGAGGATAGGAATTGTAAAGGAAATTTTTCTATTTGACCCTTTGGCTCATAGGAAAAACAAAGGATACTTTCCATAGGAATGGATTCTTATGTTTGATTTTAGAGGAAACAAAGCAAGAGGTTGGACCTCTTTTTTTTTATCTTTGTTTTCATGTAGAGTAAAAGCAAACTATAGATTTCTTTGTTTTTCCTATAAGACTACAAAAAACCTTCTCATCTCAATTCATATGTTTTTAATTCCCATAAGATTTCAAGAACATAACATGTCAATTCCTACAATTTTTTCTATTTGTAAGTTTTTTCCTATCCTAGTTTCCAAAGGAGGCCGAACCCTGAACCTGCGAAGTGTGAACCACTCGCATAAAAAATCCGAAATCCAGCCTCACAAAACCAAAACCAGCCAACCGTCTTCGGCCTGTCCTCCGCCGACCGCCGCCGCCACCTCCGGCCGGCCAACTCCGTTGTCGCCACCAGCATCTTGCCGCCGTCGCTTCCGCGCCATCCGCACGCCCAGCACGCACCACTACTTGCTGCAGCACTACTTGGTTTGCACCTTATCTTTTCTCGTCCTGGTGACTCTCCTCCGTCCCCGAGTCCAGGCGCGACCCTGGGCGGCGGAGTAATCCAGATGCTACTCTGCTGCGCTCCTTCTCCATCTCGAGTGCAAGCTTCCTCTCCTCTCCAGCCGTTCAACACGAGCCTCGTGCTCCGCAGCTCCGGCGAGCAGAGGAGGACCAAGCAGCAGCGCATCAAGGCAGAATCATTCTACTCCAAGGCCCGGTCTTTGCGCGCCCAATCTCACCGGGCTGATGGCTATTGCCCTGACGCGGAAGACCCTGGTGGGGATTTTGCAGGCTCAGCATCGCTCCCGGACGCCGAGGTGCTTGCATCCTGGCTGCGTTCTAGCGGGAGCTTG
This sequence comes from Chloris gayana, assembly GCA_031894775.1. Classification (NCBI taxonomy): domain Eukaryota; kingdom Viridiplantae; phylum Streptophyta; class Magnoliopsida; order Poales; family Poaceae; genus Chloris; species Chloris gayana. The sequence continues at coordinate 695,643 of JAUNZO010004298.1, forward strand.
GTCGGCGTCCGGGGGTGCACGCGGTCGCCCTGCGGTCTCTCGGAAGCCTGGGGGTGTTCCTGTCCAACAATTTGATCAGCGCGTACGCCAGGTTCGATGAAGTTCTCGATGCGAGGAAGGTGTTCGACGAAATGCCCGAGCGGAGTGTTGTGTCGTGGACGGCGATGATGAATGGATACCGGGAGCTGGGCCGTCACGGGGACGTTCGGAGGCTGTTCCTGGATATGGTGGCCAGTGGGGTGCAAGGTAACAGCTTGACTTTTGTTTGCCTGTTGAAGTCTTGCGGGCAGCGGCGCCATGCCAGCCTTGGGCGGCAGGTCCACTGTTGTATTGTGAAAGGTGGGTGGAGCAATATGATAGTGGACAGTGCTGTTGCGCACTTCTACGCTCAGTGTGGTGATGTCGCCAGTGCCTCGGCTACTTTTGATAGGATGGCATCCCGTGATGTTGTCTCGTGGACAACAATGGTCACAGTTTATGTGCAGCATGGGCATGGTGACAAGGCTCTGCGGGTGTTTTCGGCGATGGTCTCTGAGGGATTTCGCCCCAATGAGTTCACTGTGTGCAGTGCCCTGAAGGCTTGTGCAGAAGAAAAGGATCTAAGATTTGGAAAACAGTTGCATGGTGCTGTTGTGAAGAAGCTGTACAAGGAGGATATCCATGTTGGTTCATCACTTTTCGAGAAGTTTTTGGTTAGTTAACTAATATCAACAAAATGTTGGTGCAGCTGTACAAACTCAGTGGTTCGTGTCGAACCTATCAACTAGTTTGTGTCAGTAAGCATGTCATTTCGGACTGGATGTACATATATATGTGGAAAACTTTACTGACCATTTCCTTTTATGTCCTTTCGAAGCTGTATATATATATATGTGCCATAAAAAATATTTGAAGTGCAGACAGACCTTGGGTGTGTGTCAAAGATGTGAAGGGCAAGTTTCCGTGAATGACTATTATCAGCTTGACGGAATGTTGGGTGCTCTGTTAACCTGTTAAAGATATCGTCAGTGGACAAGGGAGAACAGGTTCATGGTGCTTCCTCTGCAGTGACATCCACAACAATAATGAGAAAAGGTAGTGAATCAAAATATAGCAGAGAAACAGAAACTATTAATCGCTACAAGTGGCACTAAAGCACGCCGCGGAGGAGATCATCTGGGAGGTCACTGATGTGAATCTTGGCCCCTACAGCAGCTGCAGGTACCTCTTGCCTCAGAGGCATTCCGTTGAACAGGTGATGATGGGTGCTAACGCTGTTGGAGTGGAAGCAAGTCAGACCAAGAACATCATGGAAACAGAGGAGATACGGTAAGTTCAGAAGGAAGCGCTGCACCTTAATCATGAGCTGAAGATCCTCCCGCCAGGTTCTGCTGCCGCCGGGAAGAGGAGATAGACAGCCTGCGAGTTTCCGCTGTTTTCTGTCGTGTCGGGGCTGTTCTTTCTGTCGAACAGAATGTAAAGGAAGTTATTATTTGGTCTCCATTCCGAAACATTAAAGATTTCGCTAAAAATATGGCCTTTAGGAAATAAATCCACATACCGACCATTGTGATCAAAATAACTACTACCATGGAGAAACAAAAATCTACTAATCATTACAAGCAACACCGAAATGACGAATCGAACCCAAACCAGCATTTGAAAGCCGAATAAAGTACTACTCTGTTACAAAATTATTGTGGATGTTGACATTTTGAGTTAGGTTTCACTATTCATCTTATTAAAAAATAAAAATATCATATATTATATTATATATTATAATCTATTTTATTACTCAAAAAACTTGAAATATAATCTATAATGTTGTACATTTGAACAAATATGGTAGTAATAACTAAAAAAGTCAATATCAATAACAATAACTTTGGATGACAGAGAGTAGTAGTGAGAGCAAGTAATTTCATTTGTTCAATGTTTACAAATGGCATCCGTTTCTCTCATTGCTCCTGCCTATTTATGGAAGCTCAGGTCTCATTCAGTCATTTGACCCACAAAGATTCTGGGTAGAGCGAGTTGGACCTCCTGATCCTTTTGCTGAGTCTGGGTGTAGCCTTAACAGGTGGGTGATAGAAATGATGCAACGGCCCAGGGTCGCTTTTCCAGATTCCCAGTGATGCTGGTGGTCGACTACTGAATACGAAAATGTTCTGCAGCTTTGGCTCCATCATGGTGAAGGTGCCGCTGCTGAATCATCTCTGACTCTGAAACTGGAGTATCCTTAGGCATGGACGCCGCGAGCTCCGCTTGTACAGCTGCGCTGCGGCCATCCACGAACTTCACGACCTTGTCAACTATCCAATCTTTACGACTTCTGCAATTGACTTCGATCATGTTCAGGTGCTCCGATGGAAGCAGTTGTTCTTCCAACATTCTGCAACTTTCTTCTATTTCAGCAATATATTCACGATCCTATAGAAGATAACAATAACATAAATCAATCGAATGATAAGTTTCCAAGGATTTTAGCCATCATTATAAGCACATATATACCTGATAAAGTTTAATTGAGATCTTCTCTAGGACTAGCAATTTCCGAAGAAAATGAATTACTGTATGAATTTCGCATGCGACAACCCACTGATCGATGACCAAAGTCTTCAACTTGCAGAATGTTGGTGCCAATTGCATATCTTTATTGAAAATTGTCTGAATAAAGCAAGAAAGAAATATTGTTGACTGAAATCATGGAGAATATGAATCTTCAAGTATTTCCTGATTTTTGAAAAAAAAAAAGCACGACTCCCCAGAAAAAGATTACAGTACACTAGGGTCAGAATATAACAAAACAACAAAGCTGGCCTTATTGGAATCTAAGGATAGATAAAAGACAACACGAGCTTTCTGTTTTAGTGTCCAGGTTATGAACATAATGGTACAAAAAACTACTGCATAAATCACTAGGAGATAAGGTAGAGAAGAGCAAACATACCATCCGACGATGCTCCAACCGTAATTGAGCTTCTAACTCCAAATGTCTAGCCTTGGCCAAACTTCTAAGAAGCACACGAGTATGACTGCCATACGGGTTACCACAGCAATCAACACATGCATCAGAACCAGATTGGTGAATGTTGATCCGCGAACAACGGCAAGTCCCATTGTAATCATCAAGTCTGACATATGCCGTCACAAGCAATGGCATGCTTTGTGCTAATGGAATCCTGCCTCTATCTGTATCCAGACGAAGTGCTAAAAGATTCGGAACCGTAATCTGAGTGCGTATCTTAGTAGAAAACTTGCACTTCTTGACGCACAGACGCTTTAGTGACTGGAATGATATCTTGGGAGTGGAAATGTTGCAATTGCTCAATTTAAGATCCTCTAATGCTGGGCACCCTGAGAAGTCCGTGGAACTGTCGTGCAACAGTACAGTCTTGAGCTCTAAGGTCCTCAAGTGCTGGGAGACGACGGGTGCGTTCAGCAAAAGGCTCCTGTCCCTTGCGTTAACGAGGACTCTCAGGACACGAACACCATGCATCAAAGCATACTGGATCCACGCCCTGGCATACCGAACCGGCTCCTCCATGTCCCCATAGGCGTCAGACGTGATCTGAGGCCTAAACAAATAGGTCCTGAACACCAACTCATCCAGCGTCCCAACGTCCCTGAACGACATCATGTCGTTGACGAACCTGTTGAACCTCGCCGCGCTGCCCCAGGTATCGGCTCCGGTGAAGCGTAGGGCGCGCGTGGACTTCCACGCCTCTTGCCAGCGGCGCGAGAGCGCGCACGTCCGCACGGCCTCGTGCGCCGGCAGGAAGGAGAGCACGTGGCGGAGAAGATCGTCGCGGAGGTCACTGATGCGGTCCTCGCCTCCCTCAGTCGCTACAAGTAGCTTGCGCTTCTTGTTCTGGCGCCTCGGAGACATTCCGTCGAACAGGTGGTGCGTGCTGCTGCTGCGGAACTGGAAGTAAATAAGACGCCACGGATAAGGGCTCACGGCACGGAAACATATGAGATGCAACGAGTCCACCACGAATCGCCGGACCTTGATCGTCGATTGGAATTTGGATATCCGCTCGTCGGAATCCGCCGACGGCGAGAAGAGAAGGCAAGGATTAGCGTGGTTTTTGGCAATTAAATAGAGTTTGTTTGGGCTCGACTCGGACTCACCTAGGCCCATAGGCCTTGTGGACATGTATCCATATCCAAATGATAGAACCAAAATGAGCTAAAAATGATACTCCCTCCGGTTTTAATTTGTTGACGCCCGTTTACTTTTTAGTTATAAAATTTATTTTATCACAAAAAAAGTTAAAATCTACCTTAATTTTGTATATTTCAATTAATATTTTGAATAAGACGAATGGTCAAACGTAACTAAAAAGTCAACGGACGTTAACAATTTAAAACCGAGGGAGTAGAAGAAAATAAATTCCTCTTTTCCTAAAAAAATCTCTAACAAAAGTAGGAAATAAATCTACTTCCTCTGTTTTAAATTGTTTTTGTTGTTGCCTTTTTATTGTATGTTTGACCATTTATTTTATTTGAAATATTTGTTTGGATATGCAAAATTATAATTTACGTTCATTTTTTTTAGTGATAAAGAAAATTATTAAGAAATATATGATAATTCTCAAACTTTTTTGAATAAGACGAATCGTCAAACATAGCAAAAAAAAGTTAATTGCGACAACAATTTAAAAATGGAGGGAGTATATTTTCCTACATATAATATCTGTAAGTGATGAAGTTTATAAAATATAGGAAAACAAATATTTTGAGTTAAAACAAAATTTTGGATGCTAGAAAGGAAACGAATTATTCTTTTTCCATAAAATTAAATTGCTCTAAATAAGTAGAAAAATGAATCGGTACTTTTTAAGATCAATTAAAATAATGAAGCACAACAAATCATTTGAATTAAACAAAAGCTTGCAAATAAAGAAGATGTTAGGGCAGTTCACATGTTACATGTACTTTATTGTGCCACTGGTTAGATTTTTTTTCTTAAAATAATATATTTTATTATCTCAAAAAATTTATATATAATACTGAAAATAGCGGAATTTCAAAAACAATAGATAGCCCAATGTCAAACATTAAAAATAGAGTTTTCGAACATTGAACCATTCGAAATGAATCAAGTTGTTATATGTACTCCCTCCGCTCTAGAATTGATGCCATTGTTGACTTTTTGCTTACGCTTGATCATTTTTTTATTCAAAATATTTCTTCCTATGTGTAAAATTATAAATTATATTTAAATTTATTAAATGATAAAATATATCGTAACAAAATATATGATAATTTTGTTATTATTGAGTATGATAAAATGATCAAACATAATGAAAAAAAGCCAATAATAACATCAATTTTAGAACCGAGGGAGTATATTATACCATAAAAAGAAAATATTTTCATACACATTATGTTGGGAAGGAGGGGAACTGTGAGTACTTAGAGCCTAAAGTTTTATTCACATTATGTGGCGCCACCATTGGACACACTCTAGCGTGCCATCTACCAACTACAGACGCAATTGTCACCTAGTTTAAAACTTATGATTAATCACTAGTTCACTAGCTTTGTGCTAGATAGAGCAAGACATGCTTTGTGTTAGATAGAGCAAGACATGAATACGATTCCAAAGCCGTTTAACAACTCCATCTTTGTATGAGGAGATGCAAGATGCACGGCGAACTAAATAGAAGCAGGTTGTGATGTGCTATTGTGCTATATCCGTCCATTCTCAGTGGCTCTATACAGTGGTGTAGCACGGCTTTGAACTTTTGATAATGGATATCTGCTAGAGTTGCACTGGCACCCATGAATTCGTGGACATTAACACATGCTCCCTCCGGTTTTAAATTGTTGACGACCGTTGACTTTTGAGTTACGTTTGACCATTTGTTTTATTCAAAATATTAGTTTAAATATATAAAATTATAATGTAGGTTTCAACTTTCTTTAATGATAAAACAAATTGTAACAAAATATTTTAAAAAATTTAAATTTTTTTAAAAAAGACGAATGGTCAAACGTAACTTAAAAATCAACGGACATCAACAATTTAAAACCGGAGGGAGTAATAAACTTGAACCGTTACACACCACGAAAAGTTTTAAAATGCAGTTTTGCTCAAAGGGCAAAAGAAGAGAGTGTTTTTTTCAAAGACCAGAGAGCCGGTATTTATTCATCGTACACATGATGGAATCCTTTATTCCAGGAGTAACCCAAGACCCAATCGGTTGACGAAGCTAGCTACCTTGGGCAGGAACAAATGTAAATTAACCGTGCCAAGAAGCAAGAACTGACGGCAGGAACAAATGTAAATTAACCGTGCCAAGAACTGACGAACGCAAGCAGCTCTTTTCTAGCTGTATTTTTATTGGGCAGCAGGTGCCTGTCCTGTCTCGTCAATATCTTGCTTGATCGCTCTTCCACACGGGCAGAAGCAGGGCCGGTTCTTCCGGGTCTTGCGGTCGATATCCGATTTCCCCTTTTCCTCGTCTTGGTCCCTGTTTTTGTTGTTGGCCTGTTCATCGACCATGTTGAAGCTATCCGGTATGTATAGCCAGTTCTTCACCAGTTTGAACACTGCCGGCACCGATGACAGCACGATGTAGCAAAATTTCGGCAGCACCCTACGCCCATCATTTATACACTTAGGATCATACAGCGTAAAATTAAATACAATGTAAAGAAATCAATGTGACCTTTGACACTGCACAATTTTATATATGATTATGCTTTCGATCGTCTCGACTACCTGGCCATGTAGACGATGCAGGCGAATAGGATACAGGTGATCACGATGACGTAAATGGAGGAGTGGACGTCGCGTGTGGAGCCGGCAACATAGGCTCCCAGGAGGCTCATGAGGTCGACCATGGTGGTGAGCACGAGCGCCGCAACCTTGGCCCCCGACTCGTAGAACCGCTTGTTGAGGAGCAGGATGATGATCACCAGTGACGTCACGAGCGCTGTTGCGTTGAAGTAGTAGAAGGTCAAGTATCGCTTGGGGACACGGTCGTACAGCACCGGATTGCCGGCTTGGTGCCCGTTGTTGTCATCTTGCCAGAAGCCGCCGGGAGGGTTGAGTCCCGCCTGGTATGTCACTGACGCGGCAAGGGTGGCCAGGCCGATCAGCCATCCGCGCATTTCTCTGAGATCCGCGGCCACACCGCCACCGCCGCCGCCGGCTCTCTCCGTCTCAACCTGCTGGGGGACAACGGTCCCGGACATCGCAACACTATACACACCTAGCTACGATTGCTTTAATTTTTTCTTCTCTGATTGATCAACAGACCTAGTAGCTTACGTTTGTCCCGCGGAACCTGTTTTAGAGATTCTGTTATATATAGGATGGGCATATGGGATTCGATATGGCCTAGCCTGCCGAAGGATGAAGCGAGGTAGCTAGCACCATGAGCTTTGCTTGCTTTGTTTATTGCCTTTATTCTCTTCTGTCCAAGTGCCAGCCATTCCAGTCACGTTGCAAGAAAGGAATACAATAGTGCCTACAACATAACTAGATGCGTTCAACTTTTTTTTTTTTTTTCCATTTGAACTTGTTATGGTATATCTTGTATAACTGAACAGTGATATTTTGCAGCAGCACCTATCTGAACATCAAACTAATTAATGTCCCCACCATTTCTCCTTACTAAAACATAAACCACCAACTTTTTGATGTGATGGATATGTTTGATTTAATCCGGTTTTTGACCCATCTATATTTTCAATTAAATCAATAATATATGTAGGCTGACCCTTAATGCTCCGGAGTTAAGAAAGCTGTCAATCTTGAATGGGAAGAAAGAGAGTCACTACGGAAACGCCTTCTTTGCCAAGTGCCAGGGGCACTTGGCAAAGCCTCTGTTGCCGAGTGTAACACTCGGCAAAGAGCGTCAGCGATCAAAGTACCGGCAAAGTGCTTTTTGCCGAGTGTTTTCTATCGGGCACTCGGAGTGCCAGGACGACACATGGCAAACAAAAGGTGCTGTCCGCCATGTTAACGGCTAACAGCGTCTTTGCCGAGTGCCAAACGTCAGGCACTCGGCAAAAGGAAGCCTATTTTGCCGAGTGCCGGACTTTTGACACTCGGAAAAGAGGCGACGGCAGCCGCTGTTACTGGCGGCCTTGGTCACGTCAGCGGCTTTGCCGAGTGCTGAGTTTTGGACACTCGGCAAAGCTCTATTTCGCCGAATAATGCAACGGCCCATGGTCGCTTTCCCATATTCCCAGTGACGCTGGTGGTCGACTACTAAATTTGATAAGAAAATGTTCTGCCGCTTTGGCTCCATCGTGGTGAAGGCACCGCCGCCGAATCATCTCTGACTCTGAAACTGGAGCATCCTTCGGCAGGGAAGCCAGCAGCTCCGCTTGTACTGTTGTGATACGGCCATCCACAAACTTAATGAGCTTGTCAAATCTGCCATCTTTACCACTTCTGCAACTGACTTCGATTATTTTAAAGATAAAAATATCTTAGTTCAATTAACGAAACATAATTACTTTAAAAGGATGTCACCCATGATTATTAACTGTATATACATACCTCATAAAGTGTAATTGAGATCTTCTCTAGGATTGGCGTATGTCGAAGAAAGTGAACTACTGCATCCTCTTGGCCTACTGAACTTTTTCCTTTTTGTTTCTTTTGGTTTCGTTTGAGCTAGCGAGCCAGCTTGGGGCTGCCTGTATGAACTATTTTGCTTTGTCTCTTCTTTTACTCCTATCTTAATGAAAAGGCAGTGCACCTGCCAGTTTGAGTCAAAAAAAGTGAACTACTGCATGAACTTCGCTTGCCACAACCCACCCGTAGAGTACTACAGTCTTCAATTTGCTAAATGTGGGTGGGGATAGCATATCTTTCTTGAAAATAGCCTAAGAAATAAAATAAATATGGTTATAACGTTGAAGCAAAATTGACACATCAAGATCTGGTACACAGTTAATGCATTTCTTATCATTTTTCAGGTTCTCTTACTGATACCTGAACATCCATATATTGAAAATTTATAGAAACCCAGGAGAATATGATTGTTCAGATATTCCCTGGTTTTCCTAAACAGGAGTATTGAAAACACCATTGCAATACTTCACTAAAAAAATCTCACAAACATCGACAATGTTCATTTAGACTGTAATAAAATTTCAAGGATAATAGATAGTAATATGAGAATCCGGTTTCAGTGTTCAGCTTACGAATATGTAATACTAGACAAACATGCAGCATAAAACGATTAATGGCCAAAACCATAAGGTAGAGGCAAAAACATACCACACCATGATGCACCATCCGTAACTGAGCCGCCAACTCCAAATGTGTGGCATTGGACAAACTTCTAAGAAGCACAGAACTATCACTAGCATGAATTTTTTTAAAATAATTATTTTTAATCTAATATTATATTAATAAATTGTTCCGAACTAAATTTTTAGGATCTAGACGTTTTAATCACGCCATTACATTTGGCCTGATTCAAAGAAGAATCATGCCATTTGGAAAGCCGTGATTCAGTGCCACGTCAACGCTGACCGCCACGTCGGACTCGTTGGGGACCGGTGTTGACCGCAATCACGCCATACGGACTGGCGTGAATCGCTGATCAATCACGCCGATCTATTTGGCGTGATTCCTGCAGAGTTTAAACCCGCTCCCTTCTTCTTCCTCCTCTCTTCTAATTTCTTCCCTCATCCTCTTGTTCTTCTCTCTCCGGCGAAAAAGGTAACTTCTTGCCCCCTCTTCGGTCCTTGGTGCATGGACTCACATTGGGGTGGATTTCGTGTAGGTATAACCTAGGAATGTTATTCTATGATTTGATCTATGAAATGTTTTTGATTTGTGGTAATTTTGATAGGTTTCATGATAGTTAGGGTTTGGGTCATGAGGTTTATGGTATTGATTGTTGTGCTTGTTTTTATTACCTCTCATGGTGAGGAATAAGATACGAAGTGGTATTGAGAAGTGTTTTTGTTTATTTTTTGTTGATTTGTAATAGTAAGAGTGTTCTTAGTAGATAATAAGCATTGTAATGACTTTGTTATATTGTAGGCTTTATTGTGAGACTATTTGGTGAGACATGTATCCTAATGTGAGCTGTGCAAAAGCTCCAGTTCCACCGTGCCTGCCTATTCCTTTCTGCGAATGTGAGATTCTTGCACATGTGAAGCAATCCCGTCATCCGTTGACAGCCACTCGAGCTTACTATTGTTGTGCAAATGATGGAGTAAGTTTACTTTATCCCAATATTTGCTCTTGATGCTTCGTTATGTATGTGGACTGAGTTGAAGTGTCAATAATTATGTAGGAGGTTGGTCAATGTAATTTTTTCAGTGAATTGAGGGCCCATAGGTTTATGACGAGAGGATACTGCTATTCCCTTATGATAACGAGAGCAAGTTGTTCGATTTGTTTGAAAGATGGGTTCCCCCACCGCCCAATCCTCCATTGATGTCTAGCCAAGAGAAGATTGATGCTTCCTATAGGCGTTTGCGTGAACCTCCGTTTTGCTAATGTGGTGTCCGGGCAGAGTTGCACGAGGCCTCCTCGGGGTTTGACATACACCCCTTTCTTTCGTTGTCCCTTCACAAGCACGGTTAGTAATTTTGATAAAGTTTGTATGTTGATTGTCATGAATCACTTGTTATTTTATTATCTTTGTTTATATAGGAGAACCGGTGAGGATGCGATTTCCAGGAGTGGATATATGGTCCAAAGGCGTTCTATCCATATCCGGAAGAATTGTCCGAGGAAGTTGTATATGGGAAATCATTACCATGTGCGAAGATACCTACACTACTTTGTCAATGCGGCGTCCCAACTAGGCGAGATGTGGTGCCATCCGAGTTAGGGTATGGCAACTTTTGTCGAGATACAGTTGGAGATGATGACGAGTGGGTGAGTATTTAACTCGTAATTTGAAGGTTATATTTACATGCCGCTCGTAATTGTTTCAATTGTCTTTGTTTACTCGGAGTAATCGCAAGTGTGATTGGGAGACCTTTCCTGGACGAGATAAATTTCTCGAAGAAGCTAGTAGGTATGGTCCGGAGAACTATGCAAAGGTGTTAGAGAAAAGAAGGCAGGAAATAAGAAATAAGTATGTCCAAGAACCTCCTGACTTCATCTTTGATACAATATGCACCGAGTGACTTCATCCTTAATACAATATGCACCGAGTACAAAATTGATAGGGTGAATGGTTGGTATGTGGCTTATGAGTACAATAAGTATGAAGGCTTTGGACCGAACTTGTGTTGCTCCATTCTATATCCTTCTTGGTTGCATATGGAACATCGATGTTTTATTGGGTCCTCGTTGAAGTCACCCGCTCCGTACATATCGGTGCCATATCCCTTGCTCATGTCATCAAGCTCGTTACGTAAACGTTTTGTCTTCCTTCTCCCCTTTTGTCCTTCAAAAGGGTTATATCGGGAATGTAATCCGGTCCGGTATATTCCTGTCATTGAGTGGAGCCCCAAAAAGGTTCAAATGTGGGCTCCCAACACTTTAGAGCAGATTGTTTCGAGTAGAACAGGCTCAAGTAAGTTGGAGTTTCATAACTCAAAGCTCGAGTACGACATGCCATCATTACGTGTGAACATGGAACATGAAGCAGCTGAGGGGTCATGCATGTGCAAGTGACAACGTTTCCTACTTCCACACGGTGCACTCTCCCACCGGACTTCTCACCTCCGATGCCTATATGACTAACTGATCGAACATCATACAACAACTCACGGGATTGAAAAGATGTGCATCTTGGTTCTTCGAAATTTTTCCTTGCTCATGCAAGTGCTTGGCCACAGCAGCTCCCCACTCCTCACCCTTAGCTATACTAGCTTGCGCCTTCACCCACCGATTCAGTAATAATTGCACTTGTGAAAAGTGAACTGAATAATGGCCGAAACTGGCATCCCTCGAATCCCCTTGATAACGTAATTGAATACCTCGGATATGTTAGTAGTCATAGTACCATATCTGAATCCTCCCTCGTCAAAAGTTAGTGCCCACTTACTCTTCTCCTTCAAGTGTTCTTTTAACCACTCCTTCGCTCCCTCATTCATGATCTTTTTCAAATCATCAATTCTAGAGTTGAATTTGCTCTCCTCCATAGCAAGGCACGCTAGTTTTAGACCCTTTATCACCTCTTTACTTTTTTGCCTCCTCCAAAAATTTGTAGCAAAGTGCCGCATGCACCACCTATGCACAAGGGGACGATAACCTTCTAACTCCTCTTTACCGGCATTTATAAGTTCCTGATGCCGATCCGAGATTATAAAAACGTGTCTCCCTTGACCAACAACATGCCGTTGAACCTGAGTGATAAATCATGACCAGCTCGAGTTGTTCTCACCCTCGGTGAGGGCAAATGCAATGGGAATTAGTTGATCCTCCGCATCAATACCAACAGCAACCATCAAAGTGCCCTTGTATTTTCCCGTAAAAAATGTGCCATCCACACTTATTATAGGCCTGCAATGCTTGAACGCCTCAACACATTGCGGAAAACACTAGAACACCCGACAAAGGCAAGGAGCCATGAATCTAACCCCATCCGGACCTTCCTTCCCACAAGTATTAGTGAAATACTTCGTGCCGGGATTAAAATGAGCAATTGCTTCAAGAACCCTAGGAACATGGTTGTAAGACTCCTTCCAATCACCCCATAGTTGTGCCATTGCGTATTGCTTAGCCCTCTATTCCTTGCCATATTTCACACGGTAGGCAGTAAAATCATGGATAGTCTCAATTAGAGCTGCAACAGTGATGCGTGCATCAGCCCAAAGCATTGGAGCGATGCGTCAGCCAAGATAACTTGCGGTGCATTGTAAATGTACTTGTGTAACATCCGATGTTTCATATATGTGAGGTTGTTTGACCTTTGTGACCCTCCAACGACCTGCGCAGTTCTTCATTTTTCTAGCCCGTACACCTCAAGTACACCAGGCTCCTTAGCACTTGATATGATACCTCTCCGACTTATTCGAATTGATCACACGGTAAGGCCTGTGGTGCCGCACCGCATAATTCTCGATGAAGTATTTCAAATCATCCATAGTATCAAATATCATTCCCTTTCTAATCATAGGCTCCGAGCTATTTGTCGGTCATTATTGCGTCATCAAATCATTGTCACTTGTAGCAAACATGGTTGGACAAACATCATATTGATTAGGAACCCTTGGCAATTGAATATTAATTTCCTTCAACAAGCGCAACTCTTCCTTACTAAAATGTTTAGTCCAATCTATCTCTACTTCACTAGTGCCCAATATATCTCCTTCGTTACTATTGTTTCCTCTACCATCACCATCAACACGCACATTATCATCACCAACATCAACCCACACATTATCATCATCACCATCCACCGACACATGATCACCATCCGCAACATTGCCTTGCCCAACACCCATGAAATCACTGCTTTCTCGATTATCTCTTTCATGTCCGTCCGGTTGCTCGTCTTCACCATCATCATCGGACAACGATAGAACCTCCTATTCGACATTCCTTTCCTCCTTTAACTCATGTTCCTCTACTTTGAACGTGTCATCAGGAAAATCATTCCTAACCACTGCTAACCCAAACATGTCGGCACCTTCAATTACTATGTTCTCCACAACCTCCGGCACATTCAACATTACTTCTCGAGTCAATGTCTCCATAGGCTCATCAACATGTGAAGCAACGTTGGCTGCCACGGGAGTCTCATCCACACTATCCACATCTACTATCACCTCTGCACACTTCACCTAAGGATTCTTCAAACATTCCTTATAAAGATTCCAATTCGTCTCACCACTCAATTTCATAACAACGTAATGAGCTCGACCACCACCACCGGCATCAAAATGACCACGTAAACTAACCGACACTGGGCCATCTCCGATTGAACGAGCACAATCCATAACCTCACTTAAACTTGGTGATTTCTCAAATTTATTAACTTCTTCGCACATATCAACAAGCATCCAATTCCCACAAACTCTACCACCGTGAAACAAACGAACTATCTTATTCACCTACAACAAACAAAACAAATTAATAACATTCTATATACATAATAATAACCATAAACTATATTCATGTCTATAACAATACAAGTAATTGAAACGACACATGCAACCCAACCTACACGTGGCGGAGAAGATCGTCATGGAGGTCACCGAGGCGGTCCTCGCCTGCCTCGGCCGGTACAGGTGCCTTGCCCTTCTTGCTCCGGCGCCTCGGGGACATTCCGTCGAGTAGTTGGTGCCTTGGTGGGTGCCGGTGCTGCGGAGGGTGGAAGTACATGAGACGCCAAAGATCGATAAACACGGGACGGAAACAGATGAGATACTACAAGAAGTCCACCACGATCCGCCGCACCTCGGTGGTCAGTTGGAATTTGGAACTCCGCGTCTCCGGTCATCACAAGGCCTAGGATTAGCACGGGAGTTTCGAATTGCGCGGATTTCTGCTGCTGAGGCTGGTTTCGCGACAGCAAAGAGTTTATTTGGGCTTGTCTCGGACACACCTAGGCTCATAGGCCTTTACGAACATGTATCCATATCCAAATGCTAAAAGGAAATGAATTCGTTCTGCTCAAAAAGAGAGAAGGAAATGAATTCGTTTGATCAAAAAAAGAATTCCTCTGTTCGTAAAAAATAAATTCCTCTAAATCTGTAGGAAATGAATATGTATTTTTTTAGGATAGAGTTTAAACACAAGGGAAATTTGGAAATACCCACTTGCATCTTTAGGGGGTTCATATACCCCCTCAAGTGTTTTTATTGCACTCAAATACCTGCAAGGTACACTTAGTGTTATACCCCATTGACAACTTTGACCGGTTAATGTGGCTATTGTTTGAATTATCATCCAAATGAATATGGCATGGTCATATTTCATCTAACTATCTCCAGCAATGCAAAAATCTAGAAAAAAACGCTATGAGATGTTATGAATAACACAAAGGGGAAAATCTTAAAGAATTTGATATATGAATGGTTCAAACAAAATTATGATAGACTATTTTGAGTTCTGTCGTCGGATGCTTGGTAAGAGCCATGTTGGCCAGTAAAAGTTGTCAGGGGGTTTATGAAAACTATGTGCAACTTGCAGGTGTTTGACTGAACCAAAATCACTTTGAAATCGGTATATATCGAACCCCCTTAACATGTAAAATGGGTATTTGCAATTTTCTAAAAATAATAAAGCACAACATATCTCTTGTACGACGAGTTGTTGGTGGTGAAATTTGGCAATGAGCTTATGTTTTGCAGGTGGTGGACGGCATTTGATCCATGCAAGAGGTGGATGGTGGATGGTGATTGATTCATGCAGGATACGTAAACGATTCGGGTATTGGAAGCCGGGTGACCTGATGTTGCATGGTAAAGAAGATACGGGAGAGTCCTGCTCTGTGCCGGAAATACATGCAAGACGTATGTGTGAAGAATCGTGGCCGCATCAAGTCTGTTGGGGCGCCAATACTCAAGGGAGACATGCGTATTTAAGTTTGGATGGAGATAGAATATATGGAAAAGGTTGATAGTTTGGTTACAGCTTAGAGATATTTTAGGTCGGTTTAGATTCCAATTAGGATTAGTTTGTGGCTATATAAAAGCCAGCTACCTGTTGGCGTGAGAGAAGAGAACACAATTCGTCAAATACATCTATTATTTCGTTTTTCCTTTTTCTTTGTTTCTTTGCTGCTTTGTCGAGTAAAGTAGTCGCCTCTTCCGCGAAAGTGAATGTCTCTTTGTTAATTTGTCGTGTAAATCATCCGGTGATCACCACGTAAGTGTGATCGGTATCCTTTGCTGTTCTTGCTTGAAAAGCAGCCGGTGACCTCGCCGTAATCGAGGTCTTTATCTGTTGTTATTGTTGTTCGGCACATTTCTTGGGCAACAAATTGGCGACTCTGCTTGGGAGCGATTAATTCGGTTCTAGGTCATAGCCGAATTTCTGATTTTGTATCACAAGATCGATCTGCTATTGTTCTTCGTCACATAGCTGATCGTACATTCGTCAACTATCGCTCGCCGGTCGTTGCACTGTGTAACTTCTGTGTGCGTGCTAGCAATCAGACGGGTGCTGCCACCAGCTGCTATGCCCGAGTCGGTGCTGATCGTTGTTGAGAAGCAAAGGGCATAAAGGAATCATCTGGCGAGATGGAATTGAGGAACTTGGACACGTACACTTGAAGTCTTTGAAATCTACATCAGGCTGAGGTAACGCTCATTTAAGTAACACGTACACTTCTTTCTCATATGGCTGATCAATGGGGATACAATCTGCATGATTTTAGTCCTGCCTTACATGATTATTATGCTTCAGATATTAATAACCTTAGTTACAAGCAACATGAATATGGACCTTCTAATTCATCGGCAATGTTTTCATCATCTAGTGTTACCAAAGTCATGCCAATGAATTATTCATATGGTCAAAATGACAGTGATAATTTGGTTAATGTGACATCCCCTCCGGGACACCCAGGAATCGGTACGAGAGGGACACTCGACGAAGCGAGTTACAACAGAAACATCATCTCATACAAGCCAGAGTATATACATCATGGTATAATACAACCAGGTTTTCGAAATACAAACATTGTACAGCGGAAGCATAATACATTAATGAAGTTTAACAACCTACGAGTCTTGCAGCGGAAACTTGTACTTTACAACAAAAGACCACTAGCGTGATGTACTCGAGCCCGTCGTACACCACGATACTCCTCGCTCAGGACGTCGGGATCTGTTCCCACTTGAGGGAACCACCCTCGGAACACGACTCCTCTTCCGGACCACTACCGTGACAGTCGTGGAAGCACGACTCGGTCCTGAAAAAAACATAACGAACAAACCTTGAGTATTCTAATACTCAGCAAGACTGACCCGTCAACAGGCACGCTAAGGCCGACGCCTAGTATGCAAAGGCTTTCTGGCTGTGAAGTTGACTCTCTTGCGAAAACAGCACTAATAATAGATCCTTACTTTCAAGTTTTAGCTCACAATTAAGTTCATTAGGAACCAAAGTTTGCAGTCTACAACTACTGCAATCAAGTTTGCAGGAAAAAGATCAATTCCAACCAACAGTTCTTTCATCTCTCCTCCTCATCTTTCAGTTGATTACTACGATGCGACGAGCTAAACAAGCGGTACTCATTACTGCGAGGGACAGCGATTCGAATCGATTTATACCAGCTGGCAAAACCCGACTACACGACGTATACGCATCACACCGATCGTATACGACAACTTTCCCGCTAGCACTGACAGCGGACTAGCCATTTCCAACTCCCCGGAAGTATGGCGACGCCACGACTATCCTCGTGGTCGACCCATCTCCCTCCCGTGAGACTATCCTCTCACCGACAGCCGAGTAAAGAGAGGCTGGCTACGCTACATCTCTCGGGGCGATAGGGTACATCAGCTTGCTGGGCCCATGATACCAGCATGTAGTACGGTACGTTCAAACTTGTTCAACTAGGCCGACAACGGTACGGTCCTTGACCGACTCGAGACGGGGCTACCACCTTGCAAGACCTTATCTCCGTCTTGCCCTTTCTCCTACGGGGCCCGTCCGGTCTCAGCTTATTAACATCTTCACTTCCATTCTCAACTTTCTCTTATCAAAAGCTCTTTAACAACAGTAAACCAACCATTAACCTATATCTCGCGAGTAGTGTTGCCACCACTCGACTTCTACCGATTCCCTAGGACATAAGCTTAGCAGTTATCGAACTCTATTGAGCTACCCGTACCGAGTATAGCATAACAAATGGAAACCTAGCTCATGCATCTAGGGTATCAAGCAACTCCTATAACTTAATGCACAACCACGACTCATTACTCGTGATAAAAGAAAAGACTTTAAAAACATAGGTGGGATGCACCGGGGCTTGCTCGGATTCGAGTCGGAGTCGGCTTTCTCGTGCGTTGGTCGACTTCGAAGTCCCCGTCTCTGTCTCGACCTCGGGCGGAACTTCGATCACGCCGTAACCTAGGTCGACCAACAATTTGCCGCGAATCATAACCATGCATGCATGAATGGATATGACATGATGTGCAATGATTGTATTACCAAGATCGTTAATTAGCAATTATTAATTAAGCTTGGTAATGATGAACAATTAATCTGTTCGTTAAGCAATAAGTAATAATTGATTATGCTCATTCATTATTTGCTTAATCAAAGTCATTAATTAACAATAATCTTGTTCATTAATTAACAACTACTCTTGTTCATTAATTAACCATTAAGCATGTTCATTAGTTAACAATTTATGATTAATCATTAATCAATGATACATAGGGTACTAAATTGGGATCACATGAATGACGGTGTTTATGTTGAATTTTTGGAAAACAGTTTTCACAAACACTTTCGTCTGCAGTATCTATAATTTTTAAAGAAATTTATTTTTCACAATCAAACTATAATTAGCATAAAATAATAGTTTATCTTAAGTAAAGAAAGGGGATTAATCCAACTATGAAATTATAATATCTCAAAATAGGTATTTGAATTCATAAATAAATAGAGAATAATTTTATGAATCTAATGAACTTTGTTTGGTATTTTTCTGATTTTTCTGGAATTTTCTACGAATTTTCAAAGTTTGAAATAATCTGGAAATTGAATAAAGGGCAAACGAGTGCTTATACCAGTGTGGGCCGAATCTGTCCGGCCCATGGACGGGGCGTGGCCCAAGCCTGCGCGCGGCCCAAGCCGAACTCGGGCTGGCCGGCAATGGCAGGTGGCGGCCGGACTCGAGCGGCGGCGCGCCGGAGTTGGCCGGACCGTGGCCAAGCTGCGACGGAACTTATCTCTCGGGCCCGGCTCGACATGAGGAACCGGTTGGTGGGGTCCACTTCACCGGAAGATGACCGGAAGTGTATCGACGGCGAGAGGCGGGCGGAGGAGGAGTTCGGCGGCGTCGTGTGCTCACCGTGGTTGCCCAAATGATGAACGGCTGGGTGCTCGAGCTTCACACGCTCATGACGAAGACCGGCACGCAGTTGGTTGAGCTCGGGGAGAGCGGAAACCCGGAGCTCACCGCGGAGGTAACGGCGGCGGCTCCGGAGCCGAGGAAGAATGGCTAAATTGCCATGATCCTGCAGGGAAAACTCGATGGCGAGTGCACTAGAGAGTAGAGTATACCGTTGCGCATACTCGGGGAAGAGAGGAAAAGCAAGACGGCTCGCTGGACCGGCCGAATTTGGAGGCGCGGCCATGGCTACCGGTGGCGACCTTCGAGAGAAAAAGTGCTTCGATCTCGGGTGTTAGGGTGGGAGTGCGTGATGGGACGGCATGGTGAGGTGTGTAACTCGGTTGCGGAGCTCTTGGGTGCAGCAGCCCGCTCGGGGACAGCCGAGACGGCCGGCCAGCTTGGAACAGGAAGGGGCGGACCCGGCGGCGGCGTTTCGTGCGATTCGGAACGGAGCGAGAGAGGGAAAAGAGCTCACGGCTTGGGCTTTTATCCTGCTGGGGCGAGGGTGGCGGTGGCGGGGAAGCACTGCGTGGCACGGCCGGGCGAGGCGCGCGGCCAGGCCGCTGCCAGCACGGCGATGGAGAGGCGGTGGGATGGGAGTCGGTTCGGGGAAAGGAGAAGAAAGAATTGGCTCCTGGCTTAAGTTGCAATTTTTGCAAAAAGCCCCCTGCGTTTTTCATTAATTGGAAAGCATGCTTCCAGAGCTCGGAAAAATTCCAAAAATTCCAGGGTTATGAATGAACACATTTCAAATCTTTTTCCTTAAGGTCCGAAGTTCAAATTCCAAATAAATTTTTAATTAAAAATTCAAATTGAAATTAGAAAGGGGAGTTTCCATTATTTGTTGTGGAAAATTTTACAAAATAAAATAATTTCGGAGCAACTTCAAAAAAAAATCCTTTATTTTCATGCTTAGCCAACGAGAAAATGTTAAAATCCAAAATTTCTTTTATTTAATTTGTCTTTTTAAGATCTTCATTTGACTTAGGTTAAATTCGTCATTTTATGTGCATTTTTAACACCAAAAGAAATAGTTTTAAATATGCAACATGATGACATGACCATGAGTGATATGAAATGCACTTTGAGTTGCTAGGGTTGTTACAGCCCTCCCCCTTATAGGAATCTCGTCCCGAGATTCACGATCAAGCGACTAGGCGATGATACGAAAGATCTCTAGGTAACTCGGATCGGAGAAACTCTTCTTGTTCCCATGTAGCTTCCAGCTTCGGAGTGATCACTCCATTTAATCTTGTAGATCCCGATGGTTTGATGTTGAGTCACTCGATCCTTGGTGTCGAGCACTCGGATCGGATGTTCATTATACATCGATTCTGGTTGTAGCAGTTCCACATTTGCTGTTGGTATATCTACTCGTGGCTTGTGACACTTCTTCGGACGGTACATGTGGAGCACATTGTGAATTCTTGATAAGTGTGTTGGTAATTCCAAGCGATATGTCGTGGCTTCACATCCTTTTTGTACTTGAATTATATCCGATATATTGGAGAGCTAACTTGCTTTTGATTCCAAATCGTTGGACACCTTGGGTAGGAGATACTTGGAAATAAACTTGATCTCCAATGCTGAATGTCAATTTTTCGGTGTCTCTTATCCGTAAAACGGGTTTGTTGAGATTTGGCTCTCTTTAGGTTCTCGCTGAGTGAGGCTTACTTGCTTTTCGGCATCCTTTACTATATCCGGTCCAGCTATTATTCTCACCTCCCGTTATAACCAATCTAACGGTGTGCGACGACCATGAATGCATAGAGCTTGAAACGGTGATACTCCAAGCACCTTCTTGATAGCTGTTATTGTATGAGAATTCTGGTAACGGTAGGCATGTTTCCCAATCTTTGTTGTATGACAAAACACCAGCTCGGAGCATATCTTCTAGATATCGGTTGATTCTCTCTATCTGTCGATCTGTTGGAGGTTGATACGTCGAGCTTCGAATCAACCTTGTTCCAACGACTCCGTGATCGCTCCCGAAATTTGGATGCAAACCGAGCTCCTTGATCCGAGAGGCTGGTCTCCGGTACTCCATGTAGACAGAGAATGCGGCGATGTATAACTCGGCATATTTCTCGGCGGTGTACCGAGTATGTATCGGTATGAAGTGAGCTGACCTTGGTCAATCTGTCCACTATGACCCCCATAAAGTCGTGCTTTCGTGAAGTTAACGGTAAGCCGGTAATGAAATCCATACTAATATCTTCCTGTTTCCATTATGGAATACTCAAAGATGGAAGTGGACCTGTTTGCTTCCGATGACCTGCTTTCACTCGTCGAGCGAGTGTTTCACTCACGGACATACCTTGCTATTTCTCGTTTCCTTCTTGTCCACCGAATCTCTCTTCATATCTTGATACATCTTGTTGGTTCCAGGATGAATAGTGAGTAGATGTATGTACTTCATCCATTATCTCCTTGCGAAGTCCCAAGTTCTTAGGCACTCGCTAGCCTATTCTTGTACTAGATCACATCTTCGTCCTCTTCTCGGGAACACTTGACTTCACCCTTCTTGAGTCGTCTTTTGATGTGTTCCATACTAGCATCCTTCTTCCGAGCTGCTACCACTTCTTTGCGAATGGTAGGAATAAGAGCCAATTACCCAATATTCCATATGGAAGAACTCGAAGATTAGGCTCACGCATTTCTTCTTTAGATGCTTCGATCAATCGCCGAGCGGTGAGGTTGTTGCAACTAGCTTTCTCGGGATGGAAGTGGATACTGGTGCTTAATGGTCATTGCGAGTCAAAGGTCGATAATCCACACATAACCTTAATGATTGGGCCTCCTTCTTGACAACAACGTTGGACATCGCCAAGGCGATGTACTTGGGCGAATATGTCGTACAACAACTCTTTCGGTTCTACCCTTAGTTCTGCCAGCTCATTGGGTGGCATCCGATACTATCTTCTTGATATCGGTGCAGTTCCCGGTTGAAGTTCTCTCTCGAACTCTACTTGTCCGATCAGGTGACAAACCCGATAAGTCTTCCGGAGAACATCAAGGTATTCGCAAACTGCAGGAATGTCTTCCAAACTTTTACCGATAGTTTTATAGATCACCGGAAAAATAGCTTGGGAAGAAGTCAACTGAAAACAATCTCGTCC
Organism: Chloris gayana; assembly: GCA_031894775.1. NCBI lineage: Eukaryota > Viridiplantae > Streptophyta > Magnoliopsida > Poales > Poaceae > Chloris > Chloris gayana. The sequence goes on from JAUNZO010004298.1 coordinate 717,703, forward strand.
ATGAAGAGGAGAGTTCGGATGAGTTGCAAAAGCATCTATACCCAGATCTGCTTTATACACTTCATCCATCTTAGGCTAAGAATCGCATCCAATCCTTGTCCGCCTATGACTATAAAGGAGGTGGGATAATCCTTACGACCCAACTTCAATGGTGTCTCCGTAGTACCTCGATCAGTCATGACTTGTGACCTTCTCGGAATCCCCTCGGATGTGGTAAAGGCGACACAACCAGTCGTCATCTTATTTTTACTTGCATGATTCTGCTTTATTGGTGCGACACAATCTTGAGCCAAGTGTTTGAGACGATCACCGTTATAGCATGGATGATCAACGGATTGGGGGTGTCGAGGATAAGGGACGTATACTCCATAGGTCTGATTGTTGAACCACCGAACAGGAGAACATCCGTTGCTGATACCGAGGTGACCGTTATAGCATAGGCTCGAACCTCCGATCTGCTGTAGAAATGTAGACTGGACGATATGTGGAAGGTACCTCACTCCCTTGTTCACTAGCTGCTCTCTTCTTAGTCTTCTCTTCTTAATGAGCATAAAGAGCATCCTCCATGAGTATAGCATCACTTACAACTTCTTGAAACTAACTCCTTGGTCCCACTTTAGAACATCAATGTGTGTGTTATCAACATCTATCACTTGTATGCCGGGATCGAGAGTCACGAGATTTATAAGGGTTGGTGAAAGTCAACGATGAAGGAAAAGATTTAACCTGGAATGGTTGAGCTTATGAAACAACATAGATTAACAAGAGGTGTGACAGTGCTTTCGTCTGTCTTGGTGTTGAAGGAAATATAGGCTTAAGATCTTTATAAGGATAATTGCACCGATGAGTTTCCAAAACAGTATTCTTCTTTCCGGTTACGTACCCTAGGTTATACGCCATCCGTTCGGAAGAACATTGTATTTGGATTCTCTTCTAGTTCCAAAATAGAGTATGCAATTCCAAATCGCTCATGTTTGACTTTGAGAAGCGCTCAGGCGAACCGGCACAATTCAAAGGTAAAATGGCAATTTGAAAATACAAAACATCCATTTCCAAACTAGCTTTCGGTACAACTTAGTCTAGTCGAAAAGGTGATGATTATTTCTTCCATGGAAGTCACTCAGGAACTTCAAGGAAAGATAAGTTCCGAATGCAATTGAGTGAAAGAAGGAGAATGACTTTCAGACAGGAATAGTCATCCCATACTACTGGTCTTATCATCCAGAAAGTTCCGTCGAGATGAAGAGTCCGAACAGAAATCAAAATGGCTATTACTGGAGAGGGAAAGAGAACTTTTGGTAGCTCGAGTGGTAGTTAACTGGTCATCTGTCCGGATAAGGCATAGAGCGGTCGAAGTGGCATTGGTGGCTCACTCCTGGATTTTTCTGCTCATACATTTCATCACTCGCTTTTCTTTGGAAGGTTATTGGGCTTGTTGAAGATCCCCTATCTTATCATGTGTCCTTACCAGATCTGCCTCTAGTTGTGCAACTATTTCTCTGGCAGTTGTAAGTTGTTCATCCCAGGATTCACCTATAGCACTCGTTCATTCCGGCATCTTTAATCTATCCCTTTAAGCCCTTAGCTCTCATATGGGGCTCCTTGATAATTACACATGATCGTCCTTGTCTCGTGATTACCTTTGATCATCCGTAGATGAAGATCTCGAATTTCCCCATTCCATTGTCTCTGTGTGAAAGTTCTTCTTACCTTCTATTTCACTAGCATAAACTTCTTCTTGTGTCATCCTTAGGTAACTAACTCTACACTACGATACTAACTAAGTATAACCCCAACTTTTGATTATAGCACTCAATATGACATGATGCATGTTCGGCAGTCTACTATACGTACTATAGTATATAAAACTACAACGAATAATTAGCACTTCCCAAAACCTAACTATTCTACATCCTTATGGGCTCCGTACTCTCGCGTACTAAAAATGTGCTAAACGTGTTAAGTTTTTGAAAGCAAGCTTGTAAGGATGAACTGTTGCTCTCGAACCGCTCCGATACCAGCTGTGACATCCCCTCCGGGACACCCGGGAATCGGTACGAGAGGGACACTTGACGAAGCGAGTTACAACAGAAACATCATCTCATACAAGCCGGAGTATATACATCATGGTATAATACAACCAGGTTTTCGAAATACAAACATTGTACAGCGGAAGCATAATACATTAATGAAGTTTAACAACCTACGAGTCTTGCAGCGGAAACTTGTACTTTACAACAAAAGACCACTAGCGTGATGTACTGAGCCCGTCGTACACCACGATACTCCTCGCTCAGGACGTCGGGATCTGTTCCCACTTGAGGGAACCACCCTCGGAACACGACTCCTCTTCCGGACCACTACCGTGACGAGTCGTGGAAGCACGACTCGGTCCCGAAAAAACATAACGAATGTTGACGGTCCTTATGGTCCAATTTTACCGTCAACATATTGCATCTTTTTGAATCAAACACCATCACCAAGAATAAACATAGGGATTATTTCTAACAAATTCCACTAGTCTTGGTGAAATGATGAATGCAGGTGCAATTCATATGAAAACAGGGGAAAACATGCACGAAACATGGACTTTGCAATCAACGGATTTTCCCGGACTAAAGAATATAGTCCAAAAGCCCAAAACCACAAAACAGAGCCTCAACATCAAACCAAGCAAGTGGATTGGGCCAGTACACAGCCGAGAGGAAGGCACCAGAGAAGAACCAAGCCCGGGGAGCCCGGGCCGGTTCGGCCGAACCGCCCTAGTGGTTCGGCCGAGCCGACAGTGGGCCCCCCGGCCCACCTTCTCTCGGCGGTTTGTCACCGACGTCCGGAGGTCGGTTCCACCTGCAATTAATGCCACCGACGTCCGGAACCGCCTCCAAGTTGCCGACCTTCCAAGGCTATAAATAAAGGGCTATACCCCCTCTCTCAACACACCACCAACATCAAGATAGAAGACAAAACTCTCATCCTTAGGCTAAGGGCCTCTTGTATCTTAGTAGAATAGGAGAGAGGGCAAGGAAGAGGAAGGAGTGTTCCTCCCTTTTATAAAGTGGAGTAGTATTTCCTTTTCTTTTACCTTGGCGTGTAAACACTCTTTTAGGTGATTTATACGTGGTGATCTACTTATCTATCGTGACATATCCGTGTGTTAGACGTAATTCTTGTTATACTTGTTTGCGGGATCATCGCTTCGCAAGAAGTGCTCTAGCTTTCCGAACTCGGTTCTAGGCCGAGGCTAGAGTAGCGGTCAATAGCATAGACGTGGTGTCTAGGGCTGGAGATCGCCTTTGTTTGCTGTGTGCCCCACGGTTTGTAGAGGTAGGTGGCAGGAAGTGACAGCCCTGTCATCCAAAGGAACCCTCCACGTTCGGGTACATAGTAGAGCTTTCGTAGACCGGAGTGGCTTGGCGGACCAAGCCTAAGACGGTGCCCGAAGTAAACAAGTCTAGCTTGCGTTCGTCTACCTTTAAAGGATAAATAGATAAGAGTCACCCCCTCGACCCTATTTTGCTACGTTGTCTTGGTTGTCCTTGGGTAAACTAACCTTGTTGCAGAAATACTCCGTTCCCTGCGGATATAAATACGATACCTTGGAATACTCCCGGGTGAAGTGCTACAACGGTATTCCGTGCGCTTGCGGATTTATTCGTGACGTAAGAAATACCAACAAGCATTTCCGGCGCCGTTGCCGGGAACGGTTGTTATCTTTGTAACGAATCAGGTTTGCCCTCGTAATCTATCTTACTTACCGTTCTGTTTTTATTTTTCCTTACATTCAAAATTTCACAAAAACATATCATGGAGTCACACCCAACCATCCAATCTTTCTCCACTCCACGGGGTGAACTCTTAGAGCCACCATCATCATCACAACCTATTTCTTCACCTGGCTATGAGTTCTCCCCGATTACATTTCGATGATTAGAGGTTTATCCTTTTCGGGTTTTAAACATGAAAATCCTTATGAACACTTGCGAGAGTTTGAACATTTGTGTTCATGCCGATTGATCCATGGCATGACACAAGAAACATTGAAGTGGAAGTTGTTTCCCTTCTCTCTCAATGAGAAGGCGAAGCAATGGTACACTTACACCGCTAAGAGAGTGAACGGTGATTGGAAAGAATTGCGAGACAAATTTTGTCTAGCATTCTTCCCCGTATCTCGTATCACTTCTCTACGAGCGGAAATAATAGGCTTTCGACAAGAAGAAAAGGAAACCTTAAGTGCGTCATGGATTCGGTTCTGTTCTCTAACGGACTCCGGACCAGAATTATTGCTCCCGAACCCGTTTTATTACAACACTTTTATTCGGGATTGAGCAACGATACCGCACTTTATCTTGACACGGCCGCGGGTGGATCTTTTTCTCATAAGACCATAGCGGAAGCACACGAACTTTTGGATCGAATTGTGGAAAACACACCTTTTTCCGCTGACTTACTCGTAGAGCCGGAGTCGGAAGATGAGGAACTCGTTGTGCAAGAAACACAACACTTGGTGCCCATGATGGAGCACCTAGCACTCGAGTCCTCATCTAACACAAGAACAATGATAGAGGAAGATGAACCTCTTGAGTTCCCATTTGAGTTCAAGGAAGAAATTTTTGAAGATTTTGGAAACACCTTGAACTACTCCTATCAAAAGAAACCAAGCACTCCTGCACCAACCCCGAACCTATTGAAAAATCTATTCTCTTAAAAACTGTTCGGAAGTTGACAGCAATCATGAGTGATGAATGGTTGATGGAAAACGAACTTTCTTCGGAAGTTCTTCGACTTGATCATCCTAGATCAACCATTCGTGGCTCAATTCGGGGAGTAATGGTAGATATTCTCTATAATCCTCTAGTAGGTGCCAACATCATGTCCGAATCTTTTGCTTCAACTTTATTTGGAAACGAGACATGGGCACCTTCCGACAAACTCCTTAAAGCCTCACCGGGGCAATTTTTTGAGAGTTTGGGGATCATTAGAGATGTTTGCATTAAGCATAATGAAGCAAAGGTTTCCTTGGACTTTCACGTTTCTGAATCCCGGATTTCGATGTTTTGGTCGGTCATCCCATAGAAAAGCTTTTCTTAGGGATATCACCTTTAGGAACCTTAGACTTCACCCTCGGCAAGAAAACTTTTTCTCTTCCTATCTTTCATGCACAAAACTCTTTTGCCGAGGAGCCGCTTGTGGAAGAAGAATGCATGGAGGAGGTTATGGCAATTTTTCCTCATGAAAACCCCGAATCATCCTTGGATGAAGATGCTCTTGATTTCATTCTGGAAGAGGATGATTCGGCGGAAACTTTTGAGATGCCCGAAACTTTTACACCTACGCCACCTCCCGTAGAACTCAAAACTCTTCCACCAGGCTTGCGCCACGTTTTTCTTCACGGAAATCCCGAAACCCCTGTCATCATAAGTGACAAGCTTTTGGAGGAGGAAACTGCAAAACTCTTAGCCGTGCTAGAAAAACATCACTCCGTTTTTGGGTACTCGCTTGGAGACCTCAAGGGAATCAGCCTCGCTCTTTGCACCCATCGCATTCCCATAGACCCCGATAGTACACCATCTAGGGAACCTCAAAGGAGGTTGAACAATGCGATGCGGGAGGTCGTTAAAAAGGAGGTCTTAAAACTTTTACATGCTGGCATTATCTATCCTGTTCCACACAGCGAGTGGGTGAGTCCAGTGCAGGTTGTACCCAAGAAAGGAGGAATGACGGTCGTCCATAATGACAAAAATGAGTTGATCCCTCAACGCACCGTCACGGGATGGAGGATGTGCATAGATTACCGAAAACTTAACAAGGCTACAAAGAAGGATCATTTTCCGCTGCCCTTCATCGATGAGATGTTGGAACGGCTGGCAAATAATTCTTTCTTTTGTTTCCTTGATGGGTATTCAGGATATCATCAAATCCCCATCCATCCCGACGATCAAAGTAAAACCACTTTCACATGCCCCTATGGAACTTACGCCTATCGACGAATGTCTTTTGGGCTTTGCAATGCACTGCTTCTTTTCAACGTTGCATGATGTCTATCTTTTCCGACATGATCGAAGAAATTATGGAAGTATTCATGGATGATTTCTCTGTTTATGGAAAAACCTTTGATCATTGTTTAGAAAATTTAGACAAAGTCTTGCAACGTTGTCAAGAAAATGATTTAGTGCTCAATTGGGAGAAATGCCATTTCATGGTTAGAGAAGGCATAGTTCTAGGGCATTTGATTTCGAAAGGGGGATAGAGGTGGACAAAGCTAAATTAGAAGTTATAGAAAAGCTTCCACCTCCCGTGAATATTAGGGGCATTCGCAGCTTTCCGGGACATGCGGGGTTCTATCGTCGTTTTATCAAAGATTTCTCTCAAATTGCTAGACCCCTTACAAATCTACTTGCGAAGGATGCACCCTTTGAGTTTACTCGATGAATTCATGACTGCTTTCACTACCCTTAAAAATGCACTCATCTCGGCGCCAATCATCCAACCCCCTGATTGGACGCTGCCTTTTGAGATAATGTGTGATGCTAGTGATTTTGCCGTAGGGGCTGTTCTTGGCCAAACTAGAGATAAAAAGCATCATGCAATCTCCTATGCAAGCAAAACCTTGACTGGAGCTCAATTAAATTACACTACCACCGAAAAAGAGCTCCTTGCTCGTTGTTTTTGCTTTTGATAAGTTTAGATCCTACTTGACTCGGAGCAAAAGTCATTGTTTACACCGATCATGCTGCTTTAAAGTTTTTGCTCAATAAGAAGGATGCTAAACCCCGTTTGATACGATGGGTTCTTCTACTCTAAGAATTTGATGTAGAAATCCGTGATAAGAAAGGAGTAGAAAATTCCGTGGCGAGATCATTTGTCGCGTATACAATTCACTAACCTGCAGGAATTACCCATCAATGATTTCCTACGTGACGACATGCTGCTCCTAATAAGGGACTCACATCCATGGTACGCCGACATTGTGAACTTCATGGCAACGGGGTACGTACCACCCGGAAAGAGCAAGAAACGACTCATCTATGAGAGTCGCCGTCACTTATGGGAAGAGCCCTTCCTTTACCGTGTCTGCGCCGATGGATTGCTAAGGCGATGTGTGCCCATACCCGAGAGCACACGAATCATTGAGAAGTGCCATGCATCGCCATACGGGGGACACTACGGCGTGTTTCGTACACGGGCCAAGATATGGCAAAGTGGCTTCTTTTGGCCAGCCATGTACGAAGACACAAAGGAATTTGTCGAGCGATGCCCGGAATGTCAAAGAGTTGGAGGCATCACGGCAAGAGATGCAATGCCCCTCAACTACAATTTACAAGTCGAGCTCTTCGACGTATGGGGCATTGACTTCATGGGACCGTTCACCAAGTCACATGACTGCGAATACATCCTGGTGGCGGTAGACTACGTGTCTAAGTGGGTAGAAGCAATGCCTTGCAGGGCCGCAAATGCCAAGCATGCTCGCCGGATGTTCCACGAAATTATCTTCCCAAGGTTCGGAACACCGAAGCTAGTGATAAGCGACGGAGGGTCTCACTTCATTGATAAGACCTTCCGACGCTTCCTAAGAGAACTTGGATCAAGGCATAATATCGCTACTCCATACCACCCTCAAACCGGTGGGCAGGCCGAGACCTCAAACAAGCAAATCAAGCGGATCCTGCAAAAGACCGTAACAGAAATGGGGAAGGGATGGAAGGACAAACTACCCGATGCACTATGGGCATACCGTACAGCATACAAGACACCCATAGGCATGTCCCCATACCAGCTCGTGTACGGGAAAACATGTCATTTACCCGTCGAGACGGAACACCGAGCATATTGGGCCATCCGGAAATGGAACATGGACCTTAATGGTGCCGGACGCAAGAGAAAACTGGAGATAGCTGAGTTAGAAGAATGGAGAGACAAAGCTTACCACAACTCAGCTATATACAAAGAAAGGACAAAAAGGTGGCACGACAAAAAGATAAAGATAAAGGTATTCAAGGTTGGAGATAAAGTCTTGCTATTCAATTCACGGGTGAAACTCTTCGGGCATGGAAAATTAAGAAGTAAATGGGACGGACCATACACGGTTATTGACACCTCGTCACATGGAGCAATCACACTTCAAGACGACGAAGGTAAAATATTTAAGGTAAATGGTCAGCGCCTTAAAATTTATTTCGAACCCGATAGAGATAAAGAATTTGATGTCATGCACTTGATTAATTTAAATTTTCTCTCATGATAGTTCTTTCTTATCTATCACCCGTAGTAGCTCTTTCCTTAAAATAATTTTAGCAAGCAATCAACCGGAAAAGGAAGGAGACCGGAGGGGCCCAGACACGGTTCGGCCGAACCCCTTGATGGTTCGGCCGAACCAGATCTGACCCCAAACGGTCACTTTTTTCTTTCATCTTTTGTCTCCAACGGTCACAAGATCAAATCTCCCCGCTTAGTGCCTTCCATGCTGCGGGAAAAACCAAATTAATTCTTTCCATGCTTTTATCTATAAATGAAGGTGTTTTCTTTCATCTTTCCCTTGCACCTTTCTTCCACCTTGTCCATTTCGCCCAAAAAGCTTTTGCCAGCACCATGGACAGCAGCATCCCAAGCCTCGACGTCTCCATCAACACCAGCGAGCTTTGCCGCCAAGTCGGCCTCGAAAACATCCTTGACCATGTCCCCATTCCCAGCGAGCAAGCCTTGATGATCCATGATCTACCGCTCGCTATTGAACCTCCACCCACAGCAGCAAAACCACCCTCCAAAAGCTCTCCCGCTGCTGTGGCACCTCGCCAAAATAAGGGAAATCTACCCCCAAGAAGAAGAGCGCCGACGCCGCCAATGATGCTCTCCTTCCCGGAGAGAAGTACGTCGGCACCCTCGCCACCAAGAGCGGGCAGGCGGTGCACCATCAATATAAGGGGCGCAACCTGCCTAGCCCCATCAAGAAGCCCGGCGAGAGGTTCAAGATCAAGGGAATCCGCGGTGGCGGAAAGCAGCTCTTCCCGCCACTCACCTCGGCGGAAAGAGAGACGCCCGCGAATCCGTGGGCGACACTCCTCCTAAAAGGATAAGGAGGCGTCTCTCTCCCTCTCCCATCAAGAGGGCGAGGGGAATGTATGAAAGCGAGGAGGAGAAAACTCCTAAGAAAAGCCCCTACCAAATCCTCCTCGCTAAACACGTTGATCTCCGCGAAGCCCATGAACGCCTACGTGACAATGTCGCGGAAATCAAAGACGCTATTGAAGACTTGAAGGATGCCCGGGCAAGCCATCGCCGCAGCACCAACTCCAAGATCAAGCGTCTCTTCAAGAACGCAGGGAAGGAAGACGAATACAACGTTTAAAATAAACCTTCCCGCGTTCATCATTTCTCGCGAGCGCATTTAGTTTAATTTCCTCAATCAGTTTTTTTTTCCAATCATTATTTTTTTGTAATGCGCCTGCCCTTTTTACCTTTTAATCATATTAGTGCTCCCCGGTCCTTCCATACCGGCAGAGCAAATTTTGTTTCCAAATGTCTTTTGTCTATCTTTTGAAGGAAACAGGCAAAAAGGCAAGTGTGGGGGGGACATCGCGGAAAGCAAAGACAAACACACGCGAAGCGCGCAGAAACATCACGAGGAAAACAACACAAACACAATCTACGAAACAGAACACTAGTGGGGCCCGAGCCGGTTCGGCCGAACCCAAAAGGGCGGTTCGGCCGAACCCTGGTGGGTCCCACTCAGCCCCGCCTCCTCGTGGCACTTGAGTTTGTTTCCCACACTTCCTTTTTGCCTACCTTATTCGTCAAGTTCATTCCGAGACGCGAAAAACAATTACTAAAACTTGACCAACTAAAATTTGGGAAGATTTCTTTTGAATACCTTTGAAAATCCCAAGTCTCTCCCTAATGCTCTCATGATGATCTCGCACACTTTTTATTACTCGCTTCATCACCACTTGCCCGTGAACAAATAATCAAATCCATAGGACCCATGTTTTTCTAGATTATTGGCAAGTGTGATATGGCTCGACGAAATGATCTTATGCTTAGCTTACCGAGTCCTTGGGAATTTTATTCCACAAAACAAAAATACCATGGCTTCATGCTCCTCTCTTGATACAAAAATGCCTACCAATGCCATATGACGATCATACCTTGCAAAACTTACATACATATGCTGCGTGTGATTGCAATGAGCTTTACCAAAATTGAGTGACCCTAGAGAGAAACTTGTCATGCTCTCTTGATCAAGATCACGTGCACTCCACCAAAAAGGGCTAAACTCCTACACCGGGAGCTAGCACCCCACCAAAATAAAGACACTCCTCGTTTGCATCTCTCTCTCTCTCTCAATCACGCATAAACAAGACATGGCTATGTAAAAGAAAAGCTCACACGGATGAGCAATGAAAAGAAAAGCTCACACAGATGAGCAATGAAAAGAAAGCTCACAAAGATGAGCAATGAAAAAGAGAAGAGATGCTCAAGCATAGAGCAAGAAAAGAAAAGAAAGAAAATAAAAAGATAGCCATGTTTTGAAAATGCAAAATAAAGAGAGGTCAATTACAATAGGAGTTGTCACTTTTTCATATCCATACACACACGCACTTCTTGATCAAGGCTGCATGGCTTGGCTTCTCCATGGATCCTTTCTTTTGGCTTAGCAATATTTGTGATACAAGTATGCCTCTCTCATTCCCTACCGAGCTCCACATACAAGCCTAAAAAGTAGGAAAAAGAGAGGCAGCACAATGCCTTGGTGAGGAAAACACTTTTTGAGCGATTCAAGAGAATCAAAGAGGAGCGGGAGTCATGTTGTTTATTTTCAAAACTTTCAAAAACCCAAGGTGCTTAGTGAGCAAAAGTATAGTGACTTGAGTCATGAGCTGTTCCACTTATCAATCATCCAAGAATGCATGTTAGCCACCGTCATGTTCACAAGTAAAACGGTGTGGCTTGTAATAACATGTGTGCAGGTCTCTAAGAGGAGAGATCTCTCAACTTACGCTCCCACCTTCACTCGAGGACGAGCAAAGAGCTAAGTGTGGGGGTCTTGTTGACGGTCCTTATGGTCCAATTTTACCGTCAACATATTGCATCTTTTTGAATCAAACACCATCACCAAGAATAAACATAGGGATTATTTCTAACAAATTCCACTAGTCTTGGTGAAATGATGAATGCAGGTGCAATTCATATGAAAACAGGGGAAAACATGCACGAAACATGGACTTTGCAATCAACGGATTTTCCCGGACTAAAGAATATAGTCCAAAAGCCCAAAACCACAAAACAGAGCCTCAACATCAAACCAAGCAAGTGGATTGGGCCAAGTACACGACCAGAGGAAGGCACCGAGAGAAGAACCAAGCCCGGGGAGCCCAGGCCGGTTCGGCCGAACCGCCCTAGTGGTTCGGCCGAACCGACAGTGGGCCCCCCGGCCCACCTTTCTCGGCGGTTTGTCACCGACGTCCGGAGGTCGGTTCCACCTGCAATTAATGCCACCGACGTCCGGAACCGCCTCCAAGTTGCCGACCTTCCAAGGCTATAAATAAAGGGCTATACCCCCTCTCTCAACACACCACCAACATCAAGATAGAAGACAAAACTCTCATCCTTAGGCCAAGGGCCTCTTGTATCTTAGTAGAATAGGAGAGAGGGCAAGGAAGAGGAAGGAGTGTTCCTCCCTTTTATAAAGTGGAGTAGTATTTCCTTTTCTTTTACCTTGGCGTGTAAACACTCTTTTAGGTGATTTATACGTGGTGATCTACTTATCTATCGTGACATATCCGTGTGTTAGACGTAATTCTTGTTATACTTGTTTGCGGGATCATCGCTTCGCAAGAAGTGCTCTAGCTTTCGAACTCGGTTCTAGGCCGAGGCTAGAGTAGCGGTCAATAGCATAGACGTGGTGTCTAGGCTGGAGATCGCCTTTGTTTGCTGTGTGCCCCACGGTTTGTAGAGGTAGGTGGCAGGAAGTGACAGCCCTGTCATCCAAAGGAACCCTCCACGTTCGGGTACATAGTAGAGCTTTCGTAGACCGGAGTGGCTTGGCGGACCAAGCCTAAGACGGTGCCCGAAGTAAACAAGTCTAGCTTGCGTTCGTCTACCTTTAAAGGATAAATAGATAAGAGTCACCCCTCGACCCTATTTTGCTACGTTGTCTTGGTTGTCCTTGGGTAAACTAACCTTGTTGCAGAAATACTCCGTTCCCTGCGGATATAAATACGATACCTTGGAATACTCCCGGGTGAAGTGCTACAACGGTATTCCGTGCGCTTGCGGATTTATTCGTGACGTAAGAAATACCAACAACGAACAAACCTTGAGTATTCTAATACTCAGCAAGACCGACCCGTCAACGAGCACGCTAAGGCCGACGCCTAGTATGCAAAGGCTTTCCGGTCGTGGAGTTGACTCTCTTGCGAAAACAGCACTAATAATAGATCCTTACTTTCAAGTTTTAGCTCACAATTAAGTTCATTAGGAACCAAAGTTTGCAGTCTACAACTACTGCAATCAAGTTTGCAGGAAAAAGATCAATTCCAACCAACAGCTTCTTTCATCTCTCCTCCTCATCTTTCGAGTTGATTACTACGATGCGACGAGCTAAACAAGCGGTACTCATTACTGCGAGGGACAGCGATTCGAATCGATTTATACCAGCTGGCAAAACCCGACTACACGACGTATACGCATCACACCGATCGTATACGACAACTTTCCCGCTAGCACTGACAGCAGACTAGCCATTTCCAACTCCCCGGAAGTATGGCGACGCCACGACTATCCTCGTGGTCGACCCATCTCCCTCCCGTGAGACTATCCTCTCACCGACAGCCGATAAAGAGAGGCGGCTACGCTACATCTCTCGGGGCGATAGGGTACATCAGCTTGCTGGGCCCATGATACCAGCATGTAGTACGGTACGTTCAAACTTGTTCAACTAGGCCGACAACGGTACGGTCCTTGACCGACTCGGACGGGGCTACCACCTTGCAAGACCTTATCTCCGTCTTGCCCTTTCTCCTACGGGGCCCGTCCGGTCTCGACTTATTAACATCTTCACTTCCATTCTCAACTTTCTCTTATCAAAACCTCTTTAACAACGAGTAAACCAACCATTAACCTATATCTCGCGAGTAGTGTTGCCACCACTCGACTTCTACCGATTCCCTAGGACATAAGCTTAGCGGTTATCGAACTCTATTGAGCTACCCGTACCAAGTATAGCATAACAAATGGAAACCTAGCTCATGCATCTAGGGTATCAAGCAACTCCTATAACTTAATGCACAACCACGACTCATTACTGTGATAAAAGAAAAGACTTTAAAAACATAGGTGGGATGCACCGGGCTTGCTCGGATTCGAGTCGGAGTCGGCTTTCTCGTGCGTTGGTCGACTTCGAAGTCCCCATCTCCTGTCTCGACCTCGGGCGGAACTTCGATCACGCCGTAACCTAGGTCGACCAACAATTTGCCGCGAATCATAACCATGCATGCATGAATGGATATGACATGATGTGCAATGATTGTATTACCAAGATCGTTAATTAGCAATTATTAATTAAGCTTGGTAATGATGAACAATTAATCTGTTCGTTAAGCAATAAGTAATAATTGATTATGCTCATTCATTATTTGCTTAATCAAAGTCATTAATTAACAATAATCTTGTTCATTAATTAACAACTACTCTTGTTCATTAATTAACCATTAAGCATGTTCATTAGTTAACAATTTATGATTAATCATTAATCAATGATACATAGGGTACTAAATTGGGATCACATGAATGACGGTGTTTATGTTGAATTTTTGGAAAACAGTTTTCACAAACACTTTCGTCTGCAGTATCTATAATTTTTAAAGAAATTTATTTTTCACAATCAAACTATAATTAGCATAAAATAATAGTTTATCTTAAGTAAAGAAAGGGGATTAATCCAACTATGAAATTATAATATCTCAAAATAGGTATTTGAATTCATAAATAAATAGAGAATAATTTTATGAATCTAATGAACTTTGTTTGGTATTTTTCTGATTTTTCTGGAATTTTCTACGAATTTTCAAAGTTTGAAATAATCTGGAAATTGAATAAAGGGCAAACGAGTGCTTATACCGAGTGTGGGCCGAATCTGTCCGGCCCATGGACGAGGCGTGGCCCAAGCTCGCGCGCGGCCCAAGCCGAACTCAGGCTGGCCGGCAATGGCAGGTGGCGGCCGGACTCGAGCGGCGGCGCGCCGGAGTTGGCCGGACCGTGGCCAAGCTGCGACGGAACTTATCTCTCGAGCCCAGCTCGACATGAGGAACCGGTTGGTGGGGTCCACTTCACCGGAAGATGACCGGAAGTGTATCGACGGTGAGAGGCGGGCGGAGGAGGAGTTCGGCGGCGTCGTGTGCTCACCGTGGTTGCCCAAATGATGAACGGCTGGGTGCTCGAGCTTCACACGCTCATGACGAAGACCGGCACGCGAGTTGGTTGAGCTCGGGAGAGCGGAAACCCGGAGCTCACCGCGGAGGTAACGGCGGCGGCTCCGGAGGCCGAGGAAGAATGGCTAAATTGCCATGATCCTGCAGGGAAAACTCGATGGCGAGTGCACTAGAGAGTAGAGTATACTCGTTGCGCATACCGGGGAAGAGAGGAAAAGCAAGACGGCTCGCTGGACCGGCCGAATTTGGAGGCGCGGCCATGGCTACCGGTGGCGACCTTCGAGAGAAAAAGTGCTTCGATCTCGGGTGTTAGGGTGGGAGTGCGTGATGGGACGGCATGGTGAGGTGTGTAACTCGGTTGCGGAGCTCTTGGGTGCAGCAGCCCGCTCGGGGACAGGCCGAGACGGCCGGCCGGCTTGGAACAGAAGGGGCGGACCCGGCGGCGGCGTTTCGTGCGATTCGGAACGGAGCGAGAGAGGGAAAAGAGCTCACGGCTTGGGCTTTTATCCTGCTGGGCTGAGGGTGGCGGTGGCGGGGAAGCACCTGCGTGGCACGGCCGGGCGAGGGCGCGCGGCCAGGCCGCTGCCAGCACGGCGATGGAGAGGCGGTGGGATGGGAGTCGGTTCGGGGAAAGGAGAAGAAAGAATTGGCTCCTGGCTTAAGTTGCAATTTTTGCAAAAAGCCCCTGCGTTTTTCATTAATTGGAAAGCATGCTTCCGGAGCTCGGAAAAATTCCAAAAATTCCAGGGTTATGAATGAACACATTTCAAATCTTTTTCCTTAAGGTCCGAAGTTCAAATTCCAAATAAATTTTTAATTAAAAATTCAAATTGAAATTAGAAAGGGAGTTTCCATTATTTGTTGTGGAAAATTTTACAAAATAAAATAATTTCGGAGCAACTTCAAAAAAAAATCCTTTATTTTCATGCTTAGCCAACAGAAAATGTTAAAATCCAAAATTTCTTTTATTTAATTTGTCTTTTTAAGATCTTCATTTGACTTAGGTTAAATTCGTCATTTTATGTGCATTTTTAACACCAAAAGAAATAGTTTTAAATATGCAACATGATGACATGACCATGAGTGATATGAAATGCACTTTGAGTTGCTAGGGTTGTTACAGCTAATCGTTTTGGGCGATCATATGTACAATATACGCATGTTATCAGCCACAATCAAACGTTTGTTCTGCGCCTAGTCGACCAACGGATGAGTCGCATATTGAGGCTAAAACTCTTGATAATGAATTGCATAGGAAATTCACAGAGGTTTTTAATGCTAGTAAATCGGGGGCCACATCTTACACTGGTCCACTAGCAGTTCATAATATGCTAAATGTAGGTAGTTCAGCTGTGGTAGAAAGTGATTTTGTTAGCCAAGTAAAAGAAATTTATACAAGAAAATATCCAATAAGAACGCCTGGCCCATCGAAAGAGTTTAGGGAGCAATTGACCAAAACACTAAGAGAATTTGGTTTAAAGACTATGGATCGTGTAGACTCATATCAAAAACCATATCTTGGACCTAAAAGTAGTAATGGGCAAAGGACAGACATTGTTTTAGGAAAAGAAAGGCCATATGTTGATCAATGTGAAGAGTCAGCTATAGTTATTAAGAAGAGGAGGGATCCTTTTATTTTACCATCAGAATTTCGTGCTAAAACAACAACTGATGAGCCTGAGATTAGTAACGCGTACACTGCAGACATAGCTGAACACGTAGAGGGGGTGATTAGGCCTGACATTTGTAAGGAGATAAATGATAGAAAATCTAGTGTTGTGGCTGAACAAGTTGTGGACAGTTCTGTTTGTGTAGAAGTAACTAGAGATAATTGTAGCACAATTGCAGTAGTAAATGAGCATATAAATAATCTAAATTCTAATTCAGATTTTATTACTGAGAATACTAATGAGAAGGTTGCATCAAATAACTCAATAGATGAACTTGAAAAGGCCGACATTAAGATGACAGAATGCAATTCTAAAATATCAGGCAAGGTGCAGAAAAAGAAAAGTGTTGTCCAATGGGTAGATTTAGAATCTGAACCATTCATTTGCTTAGCACTAAAGCCGTTTCCCCAAAAGAATCGGCTAAAAGGAAAAAGATATACATTTGATTTTATGGAATGTAGTAGGATATTTGATTGTTTATTGCAAGGAAATCATGTAAAATTTGTAGACAACAGTCATGTTCTACCGTCATCTGAAGAGTTGATAGGACATACATATTGCAAGTGGAATCATTCTTTTTCACATAGTATTACTAAGTGCAATGTGTTTTGTTGTGAAATACAATCGGTTATTGATGCAGGCTGACTAATGTTTCCAAAAGTTCCTAGCAGTGCAGGGGGCATGGAGTAGATAAACAATCTTTCTCTGTGAAAGTAATAAATTTTGAGAGTAAAAGTATACATGTTCAGCCGTGTAAAGCCGAATCAACAAGGGGCAAGATGTTAGTGACTGACAGTTATTTCGGCTATGATAGGAATAAAAGGGTTAGAAAGATTTGGGTTCCTAAAAATAGGGAGATTTTTTATGATATAGCCCACAAAACAAGTAAAGGCTTAGGCAAGAAGAAGAGTATGGTTTGGGTTCCTAAGGTTGGTCAATCTATTAAGCCTAAAGACGATGTGCAGACATCGTCTATTGCAACTACACGTCATACGACTGAGGCTAGCAAGGGTGTGGGGAAAACTAAGAAAATTATTTGGGTGCCTAAAACTAGTAAGCCTATGAAAACATCGTTCATTAGAACTAGAAAGCATACTTGTAAGGCTTGGAAGCATACATGGAAAAACAAGAAAATGATTTGGGCCCCAAAATACAGTGTGGATGTTAAAACTGATCTCAATGCTAAAACATTAGCTGCTGGTAGACCTACACATGAAGCAAAGCCGAAGTTGAGACAACTTCCGGCTAAGTATATAGAGAAGGAGGCTGATTGGTCCGGATTTGATCGGACAGGGGGATTCAAACGAAAAAGACAACGTGTTCAGAAATTTGCATACGGGCACGAAACTCATTGGCAATCACATTATTAGTTTTCATTGCCTGGCGTACAAGTGTATGGACCATGGAATACATATCAAGGTATGTATAATTGCTTTCAATTGTTTTTTCATGGTCCTTGGATGCCGTATTGTGGAACTTTATATTACAGTCGGTCTTTGCCAAGGCAATAGACACCTGACCAGAAATCATGGCCGTATCACAACAGTTTTTAATAAACATGCACGCCCACTTATTTTAGAAAAAGCCGAAATAACTATGGTGGTGTGTGTTTCTATTGTTTAGTAGAAGTTTATTTCGGCTATGTGCATACTTAAAAAAAAGATTAGATATACATTACTGGTATGGTGTTTTGTTATCAGCGTCCTTAGAAGTGCTTCAATATTATTATATTTTCTCCCTTATGATGGTCGATCAGGCAAATTGACAGTATCGGCTCATAGTGATCAATACATATTATATTTGGCCGATACTATTTTCTTGTTCTCTCATGTGCTAGTATATGATCACATGGATGTTGGTGCTTTTCAACAGTTGTTATAAAGACAGGGCATATCAAATTTTGGATCGCTAGCAAATCTGGTTAGTGGTAGTTCAGGCCATGACGAGCATGAGGCCGAGCTGATGGTGAACAAGAACGACAACGGTGGTTCAGGCCATGACAAGCTAGAGGCTGAGCTACCGCCGGACGGGAGGTGTAGATGGTTGTTCAGGCTATAGAGTAATCAAGGCCGAGCAACCTGTGACAGAGACAAAGACCGTTCAGGCCGAGAAAATTAAAGGTCGGGCGGTTAGGAAACAACAACTGGAGTGGCAGTTCTGGCTGGGAGATATTAGAAGCCGGGCTAATATCATTAAAAGAAACCATGAATGCAACAGGGACCGAGAGTTCAGGCCAAAATTCACGGCAGGCCGGGCTTTGGTCAGCAACAGAAGATGATAATAGGTACAGAGGGGGCGGTTCGGGCCATGGGGAGCAGGAGGTCGAACATCCAGTGACAGGAGGCAGCAATTGTTGCCCAGGCCATGGGAAACACAAGGCCGGGCAGCCGGTGGAAGGGAATAACGATGGAGGTTTAGGCCATGAGAAACACAAGGCCGAGCAGCAAGAGGCAAGCGAATGAGGTGCTGATCATAGCATTAGCGTGACGATGGGAGAGCGTACAATAATACCACAACTGATGTTTAGTGAAACATCTGGCTCCATAGGCGGAGGAGCAAATTGAACATAGTGGTTCGTATGTATAGCCGATGTTAATTCAAACATCTGGCTCAGAAGAATGGCGGCAGATGTAAAGTGTTTACACACGAAGGCCGATTGTAACATATCACACCGAGATGAGAGGGAAGTAGTGCTTTTCGGCAAATGGATGATAAATTGCCGAAAAGGCAGGGGGCATGTGTTGGTGGTGAAATTTGGCAATGAGCTTATGTTTTGCAGGTGGTGGACGGCATTTGATCCATGCAAGAGGTGGATGGTGGATGGTGATTGATTCATGCAGGATACGTAAACAATTCGGGTATTGAAAGCCGGGTGACCTGATGTTGCATGGTAAAGAAGATACGGGAGAGTCCTGCTCTGTGCCGGAAATACATGCAAGACGTATGTGTGAAGAATCGTGGCCGCATCAAGTCTGTTGGGGCGCCAATACTCAAGGGAGACATGCGTATTTAAGTTTGGCTGGAGATTGTGACACCCAGGTGTCATTGAGTGCACAAAAACCCCAAGCACCAAAACCTAGGCATTTTGAATTTCAAAAATTTAATAAAATCTTATGCCTTGCTATCTTATTGGACCTTGTTTCACCCTTTTCTCTGGATAATCTTGATGTGTGTGCTCATATTCAGATTCTACACTTCAGGAGGTTTGCATCCATATTTTATTTGCAATTTTTCGAAATCGGGAACTATTTCTTTTGAATTTTGAATTTTTACCAAACCTTATCGATTAACTAACTTCTCGGTGCTAATTTAATTTTCCTGCTGCGAATTTGTGAGGTGTGTGCTCAGAATTGGATTCTACTTGTCACAAGCTTTCCAACGAATATTTATTTGAATTTTTCGGAATTTGGTAGCTATTTCCTTTGGATTTTACAAATTTGAATCAAATTCGGTTTTTGAATTTCGTCTGAATGGAATATTCCGCGGCATATTCACCCGGGCCCGCCTGTCAGCCACTCCGGCTCGGTCGACCGCGCGCTCGCTCGCGCGCGGGCGAGCGCGGCCGTGCCGTACGCCGTCGCCACCAGGGGCCGCGTGTCTCCTTCGTTCCGACACCGCCCCCACCGCTTTCACTCCGTCCCCAACCACCCGGCAACGCTCTCTCGCTCTCGCTCTCTCTCTCTCTCGCTCTCGCTCTCTCCCCAGCGACACCATTGCCGCTGAGAAGCTCGCCGTCGATCTCCGCCGTCCGGTGATCTCCAGCTCTTCTTCTTTTTCCACTGGACGCGCACGAGAGTGCTCTACCACCCTGACCCGGTTTCCCTTTGTTTCCCGTGCTCAGGTGGCTGGCATTCGCCGCGCGGTTGCCGTTTCTCCTCGGATTTCCGCCCACGCTCGACGCCGACCATCTTCCACAGCTCCGCGTCGACGTCTTCTTCCACGACGGCCTCCGCCTTGATGTCGTGAAGCTGGGGAAGCAAGAAGCACAAGTCCTCTCCCACTCCTTCGCCCTCGCGCCGCGGCCGGACCATCCCCTGCCTCCGCCCCTCGCCGCCGGCTCGCTCCGGTGAGAACCCCACGTCCCCAACCCCGTATCCGAGTTCCCCGTGCCAAGAAAGACCTCCACGTCCAGATCCTGACCCCTTCCGTCCTACTTCGGCGAACGCGCCACCGTGCGCAGTCGCCGGCGGCCGCCCACCCTGCTTCGCCCGGATCCGCTGCGGATCCAGTCGTGTGACACCCCGTGCGGCGCGATTCCATTGGCCGGGAATAATCTTTTTCGAATTATTTCGTTTATTTATTTACCAGAAATTGTTGTAAGCTTTAAAAATGCATAGTAATTGTTGTACTTGTCCAAAAAATGCAAATAAATACTTTTTGGAATCCTTGTGACATTCTCTTTATTGTAAAAATGAATTTGACTTGTGTTCTGTTATTTATTTTTGTGCAATATGTTATTTGTGTTAATCCTTGTTTAATACATACATATTGTTTTGCATGTCCTAAAATCATGAAACAAATTTTATTTGGCTCTCTGTATGATGCTCTTTCATGACCTTTTGTTGCATGTCAAGCTTCTGCAAAGGTTTAAACATTAAAATTATTTCTTTGCAAATCGTATTTAAATCATAACTATTTCTCTGAAAATGATGAAATGTTGAAATAAATTTATTTTGTTTTCTCTTTATCTGATCTATCTTTTGAAGTATTTAAATAAATTTATTTCTGCATTTGTACACCTGAGCATCAATTTTTCTTTGTAAATCAATTTAAATGGCTTTATAACATCGCATTGTTTTCTTTTTACTAAAATAACGTTATAAAATCATTTTTGGAGGATATCTCTAGTCATAAAATCACTTGGTTCTGTTTTGCAACTGAAAATCATGACTTGCCTTGATTTCATCTCACTGTTAGTATTTGGTCTAATTCTTTCACCCTTGGCTTGTTATTTGTGGTTGAGAGTAAATGATTTAATTGCCTTTTGGTTTCATTTTATTTCGTGCGAGCTTGCTGAAATTATTAATAACAGAGTTAGCTGTTTCTTTATCACTTATAATGTTTAATTGTTTATCATCTAATTGGTAACCTATGCATCATGTAGACGCCGAGGCAAACATCGAGGTCGTGGACGTTGAAGCTCCGAAGCCCCGTCGAGCAGGAAATAGCTGAGATCCCCCAAGGCAAGCCCTGTTGCATAACCTACTAGCGTTTTCTGTTTATAATCTCAGAAAATGTTTGAAGGGTTGCTTGTGCATCTAAGTTTGTAGGAATTGATTGAAACCCTAGAATTGCAATAGGTTATATCTTATCGTGTTTAGCTGTAGGCCGTTAGTGCTCGCTTAAATAGGATGTCGACTTTGCAAGCAGTTTGGAGACTGTTCATAGATAGAATAATCTTTGAAAGCTACAAGATGAAAGAGAAGGAAATCGGAGACCGGACGGGCAATCTAGGTGGAAAGGGAAGGACGTACTCTTCAAGGTGGTAGCCCCGTCTATGTCACCAAGGACCGCGTCGTGTGCGGCCCATGAAATCAAGTTTGAAAGTACTGATTGCATACCAGTGTTGATGGGCCCGGCAAATTGATGTAATGATGGTGGCGGTGAAGTTGGACGCATCCCTACCCCTTTCGCCGGTGGAATTTGGAAAGAGAAATGGGAATCCATCCCACTCACGGATGACGTCCGGGACGGCATCGCGTTGAGGGGCCCGTCTCGGGGCGGTAGGCCCGGACCGACTTCACGGCGCCTGAGTGAAAGGTTGTTCCATACGGCTTCGGGAAGCGCGTATGTAATGTGCAATTAGGTTAATCCTATATAAAAATCGATTCGAATTGCTGCCCCTCACGATGAACGAGTACCACTTGATTACTGCGCCGTGACGTAGTAATCTGATGAAATGTTTGATGTTGAGAATAATATTGCTGTTATGCTTATAATTGATTGTAACTCTTGATTGTTGTAGATCATAGAGCTAATTAAAGTTATATTTCCGCTACAACTTAAGTTACTGCTAAAATTTGAAAGTAAGGCTTAGCGTAGACTTGCTTTAGTTGCTTAAACCTTCCCCTAGCCTTGGCATGGTCTAGGAGTCGGCTATAGATAGCCACTTTTACGGATAAGTCTTGCTAAGTATTAGTTACTTAGGGCGTAGCTCCTTGTGGTTTTCAGATGAAGTCATTGAGCCAGGAAGACGATTGGAACATCGTCTGGGAACCCTGTAACCCCTGGGAATGAAGAAGAAGTCCAGAAGATTTGTGTGCCGGCACGGTGTCTTGGCACGACACCCGGCTTTGCCGGATCGCCTGTTTGTAACCGCTGTTGAGAGACGTTTGTAATCTTAAATCTCTCTCGTACCTTGTTTTATTGCTTCCGCTGTTGTTTTCTAAACTCTGTTGTAAAATCTAAACTTTGTTTATGTAAAACTCTATCCCCCTTCTATCTATTTGCTGTATTTCTCTATGTTGCAATGTTGTACTGTTCGACATCACAGCGCGTGGTGTCGGCCGAGTTTGATCCCGGGCGGACAGGATCGATTCTCCTGACTCGGTTCTGCCACAAGAATATATGGAAAAGGTTGATAGTTTGGTTACAGCTTAGAGATATTTTAGGTCGGTTTAGATTCCAATTAGGATTAGTTTGCGGCTATATAAAAGCCAGCTACCTGTTAGCGTGAGAGAAGAGAACACAATTCGTCAAATATATCTATTGTTTCGTTTTTCCTTTTTCTTTGTTTCTTTACTGCTTTGTCGAGTAAAGTAGTCACCTCTTCCACGAAAGTGAAGGTCTCTTTGTTGATTTGTCGTGTAAATCATCCGGTGATCACCACGTAAGCGTGATCGGTATCCTTTGCTGTTCTTGCTTGAAAAGCAGCCGGCGACCTCGCCGTAATCGAGGTCTTTATCCGTTGTTATTGTTGTTCGGCACATTTGTTGGGCAACACGAGTACCCACGAACTTCACAAGCTTGCCAATCCTTCCATCAAGATTCCTTTTGCACCTGACCTCAATTATTTTAAGGTTCTCCAAATGGAAGCAATCGCTCCTCCAACAGTCTGCAACTTTTTTCTATTTCCGTAATCTATACGTACTCCTACAAAAGATATTAGTATCTTAGTTCAACCAATGACACATGATAACTTTACAAGGATATCAGCCATCATTATTATGCATATTTATACCTGACAAAGTATAATTGAGATCTTCTACAGGAATGGCTCTTGTAGGAGAAAGGGAATTAGTGTATGAACTCTGCTTGCCAGAACCCACCCATTAAGTACCAAAATCTTCAAGAAGCACAGAACTTTCAGGCCCATAATAGTCACTGTAGCAATCAACGCATGCATTAGAACCACATTGCTCAAATTTGCTCTGCAAACAACGATCAGCACTGTGATCGCCAAGTTTGACGTATGCTGTCGCCAGCAACGGCATGCTTTGTAGTAACGGGACTCTGCCTCTATCTGTACCCAGTCGAAGTGTCAAAAGATTTGGGGCCATAATCTGAGTGCACATCTTAACAGAAAAGTTGCACCTATTGAGACACAGACGCCTTAGTGACTGGGATGATATCTTGGCGGCCAAAATCGAGCAATCAGTCAATTCAAGAATCTCTAATGCCGGGCAGCCGGAGAAATCAGTCGAGTAGCTGTCCAATACTACAAGTCTTGAGCTCTAAGGTCCTGAAGTGCCTAGACATGACAAGCGTATGCAACCAAAGGCTTGAGTTGATGTACTCCCTCCAGTTTTTAATTGTTGATGTTATTAACTTTTTCTGTTATGTTTGACCATTTATCTTATTCAAAAAATTTAAAAAAATAAGAAATATTTTATTGTAATTTATTTTATTAGTCAAGAAAATTGAAATATTTGTATATTTGGAACAATATTTTGAATAAGACAAATAATCAAACGTAACAAAAAATTCAACAACGTCAATAATTTAAAACGGAAGGAAGCAAGCAATCTGATGAACTGAACATCACGCATCAGTGCATACTCTGAATGTTCACACCTCGCGCGCCTGCGGCGGAGAGCACGCATGTACGCACAGCCTCCTGCGCTGGCAGATGGGAAAGCACGCCGCGGCGGAGATCATCTGGGAGGTCACTTATATGTGATCCTTGCCCCACAGCCGCTGCACGTACCAGAGCAGATACGACAAGTTCAGAACGAAGCGCTGCACCTTTAGCGCTCACCTGTACCGCCTGCACCTGGCGCCACGGGGTTGGTGTAAAGCGCTAAGAATGTGGAGACGAGAAGGACAACTGACGGGATATGAATAGATGGGAGGGACTTAAATTGATTTCGAAATTTCAAATGAATTTTCCTCTGATGTTAACTCGGTTTTGGAATCCGTTTAAATCATTGTGTTACCTGGAATTAATGCAACAAAATATATTCTCATATGCATATATATTTTTTGAGCTTTGTAAAATTTTCAAATTGATTTGTTCTAACAAAGAAAATCAAATTATTGTAGCAATGAATATCAATTGCTCCAGAAGTTGAAGTCGATAGTTCCAACCATTAAAATCAATTGTTCTACTGGTTAAAATATTTTTTCAATAAATTTTAAAAAAATTAATTCTTTTTCTTAGTGTTGTAGCATTGAAAATTCCTTTAGCGCGCGTGCCTCAAGCTCAATGCGCTTCTCGTTGATGAAGAGCTCCTGCACCCCTCTGCCCACCATGTCCATGTGGAGATCAGCCACCAGCACCGCCCTCCATGGGTCTCTCTCTGTGGGAGCATGCGGGAAGAGAGGGTCATTGATCTCTTCGTGTGTTCCAGAGGAAATCACACAGTAACAGCCAGAAAGGAAGAAAAGATAGACCCTTGCAAAAATCAAACGACGATAGACCCCAGCAAAAATCAAACGAAGGATGTACAGAAAAGTGCGAAGTGGGGCGTGGGTCTCAATTTTTTTTAGATAATGGATAAAAATCCGGCCTCTACGGAAAATCGTAGACAGCCTCTTTATTACAAGTTTTGACAATTTTCAGCTTTCAATGCTGATAATGAAGGGAACCAAAAAGACACAAAAGAGATCAACTATTAGCCAGTCCATTATTATGTTTCCATCCACGATTGGCCTGTTCCAGAGCGATCATCTCTATCATTGAGGTCGCCTGTCGGAACACCTCCTTTGTGTCATCATCACGCTGCAGGGCGTGGGTCTCAATGCAGCTAGAAAATCAGTTTGTTGGTGTTGGCGTTGGAGTTTATTGTGGTGTTGATGCACTATATAGAGCAGCGCCTCTTCCAGGTCCTACTTCCTACTTCCTCGCCACCGCAGCAGGCTTCGCTCCGACTCTGACCACAGACCATCCCTCTTCGCAATCGTGACCTGTCAACAAGTAATTTTCCTTTGTTTTTCCAATTAGATTTCTTTAAACGTGACAAGGCCTTGTTTTGTCTTGATACTTACTGTGCCACGCCCCGATATCATAAAATGACAACAAAGCCCATGGAAAAACCCAGTCTCCCAAAACGCTATGTATACCTGCTGTGCTGGTCACTCTGACACTGTCTGCTGCCTTGACTAGCAGCAATTCTTTGTCTTCCACACCACCCCCACCTTGAGGACCTGCCGTATCCGCACCTCGCTGCTGCAAATCGAGGCCGGCCGCTGCTGCCCCGTCCTCCAGGTGAGGGCCCAACCCACGTCTTCTTACCAGTCTTCCTCCGTTCTTTTCTTCCTACGCTACTAGCTCGTGTCCACTATAGCTGCATGTTGCTATATATATCTCATTCTTCTAAAGCGTTCGGAGGTTTTTGTTTGGAGTTGATGTTGTGGCTTGGTCAACATGAATGATCGAGTTTTAAAGGAGCTTAATTGCATCCTTTAATTGCATCCTTGACTCTCACGTTCTGGCCACATCACCCCACCACTCTACTCTACCGATCAAGAGTTGCACGGGATAGGCATGAAGGCCATAGATGATCATTGGGATCTTGCCAGTGTTCACCTTGTGTAGGACCTCATGAAGGATAAGGCATGCATCCATCAATCTGATACTTGCATCGAGCAGGCCTGTGGACTTCAACGGGCCGATACGGACGAAATCATCAATCAGGTCGTTGTTGATTAGTTAATTATTAGGTGTTCATGACTAGGGCTAGTGGATCCTAAGGCATTATTCATGAATTTAGAAATAACAGTATTGTGATTGTTGCTTGGTAATCTGTCTCTAGATTTACAAAATTGATTTTCCTTGAAATAAGATTGTGATACTTGAAAACAAATTGTAATTCCGCTTTATTACAGAATTTTTTATTTCTTGAGCAAAAACCGAAATAATTTTCTTTTTTAGGAATATTTGGTAGGTGATCTGTCATTCCATTAGAGAAGGTAGCAGGTAAAACATATGTACAAGACATATCTCGACAAACTGCTGGGCCGGGTTTGACAACAGATGTTTAGGGACCAAATCATTGTCCTTGCAGTGACTAAATCGCATTCATGTTGGTGTTCGGTCCTTTGCTGGTACTTTTAAGCCATAGAGTTTTTTCTTTTCTGTATGGCATTTGCATTATTTACAGGCTGATCACATTTCCCATTGCAATATTTTTTTAGATAAAGAAAAAAGTTTCACTCCTCTGCGGGACCGCACACAATGGACCTTAATACAAAAACAAAGAGAAAAAGAAAAATGAAAAATAGTAGAAGACTATTAGTACTACAAGTCACCTACCTCGAGTGTCCATTGAATTTTCTCGTCGCCATCTTAAACTAGTAGCTATCCATTTGCTTGCTAATAATTCAGCATGCCAACCATCGAAGATAGCCACTACTGCAGTGCTCGACTATATCCGGCCTCCAGGTTGTGTAAACTTGAAGGTTGTGGTGCTTTCCCTTGTTAGATCAATAGATCAACATCTTAATCATTAACTTAAACATGATCAACTAGTCACATGTAGATCAACCCTAGAACATTAACTAATGCGGAATTAGAGGTAGTTCGGCTCTGTTACCGGCGGCTGTGGTGTCCATGGTCGTCGGTGCAGAAGTGATGAAGTCGATGGTGAGAGCAGAGTCGGGGACGTAGCGTAGACGTTCCTTGAGCGTCTTCTTAGGGTAGCGGTGTCCCTCCGGGCGCCACCTGCACCGACCAGATCGTGGACGTCAGTCTTCCAGGCCTTCCAGCGCCCTCGGCGATTGGTAGGGTGGAAAGGATTAGAGTAGGGCAACCTATGGACGACCCCCTCTATTTATAAGTGCTGTAGGCCCGGGGCCAGGTCCGTTAGATGCTTAGGGTTTGCCTCCCGATCAAGGCAAAATGGATTTGATTCTGTTTAACACGATAAGGAGTCGTACGGGGCGTCACCCACGTACTCCCCTTATTCTGTTGGCCGAGGTCAACCAATAAACAGAAAACTAACATTCTCCCCTTGACCGAAGGTCAACAACTTAAAACTTATTCTTAAACTAAAACTAAAACTCTTCCTCAGTAAATCAGTAGGTACCAGCACCAATGCGTCATTAGCAGCACCACGGCATACTCGGGACGGCATTACGCATAGTCTTACTAAGAAACCTTGTCAGAACTCTTACTCTTATTTGGGGAAAACTAATGGCCCTGAACCAGGACTTGATCAAGGCTACTCACCGGACCCATGCCTAGGACATGTTTCTGAAACAGGTGTGGTGGTAAACCTTTTGTGAGCGGATCCGTAATATTTGCATTAGTACTTATGTGCTCAATCTTAAGTGTTTGGTCCCGGTTTCTATCTTTCACGATATGATACTTTAGATCTATGTGCTTAGAAGCACCACTTAGTTTATTGTTAGCGCAAAAGAAAACTGCGGCTTGATTATTGCAGTGCATTGTGATAGGTCTCGAGATACCATTCACAATTCTTAATCCCGGAATAAAATTCTTAAGCCACATAGCTTGTCCCGTGGCATCATAACATGACACAAATTCAGCTTGTATCGTTGATGCAGCAGTTACACTTTGCATACCACTTCTCCATGAAATCTCTCCCCCTGCTAGCATGTAGATATATCCAGAAGTTGGCTTTCTGTCATCTTCATCACCAGCAAAGTCAGAGTCAGTGTAACATTCAACCTAAAGGTTGTCCGACCACTCATATGTGAGCATGTAATCTTTAGTGCCTTGGCAATATCTTAATACCTTCTTGACACCTATCCAGTGAGCCCAACCTGGCTTAGACTGATATCTACTAAGAATTCCGGTCGTAAATGCCAAATCTGGATGCGTATAGACTTGCGCATACATCAGGCTTCCAACAGCTGATGCATAGGGAATATTCTCCATTATGTCTCTTTCTAACTTATTTTTAGGGAACTGAGCTTCATTAAACTTATCGCCCTTTTGGAGCGGAACAGGTGAGGGGTTGCTCTTATCAAAATTATATCTCTTAAGCATTTTCTCAATGTAAGTTTTCTGAGATAATCCTAGTACTCTTTGGGCTCTGTCTCGGTGTATCTCAATGCCAAGTACATACGAGGCTTCACCGAGATCCTTCGTATCAAAATGGGATGAAAGGAAATTCTTAGTCTCATACAATATATTCTTATGGTTGCACGCTAATAGTATGTCATCCACATATAGTACTAGAATTATTAATTTTCCACCCTTAGCTTTGATATAGTTACAACTATCTACATCATTTTCCATAAATCCGAATCTCTTAATTACTTCATCGAATTTACGGTTCCACTGTCCGGACGCTTGCTTAAGTTCA
The DNA here is from genome assembly GCA_031894775.1 of Chloris gayana. Taxonomy (NCBI): domain Eukaryota; kingdom Viridiplantae; phylum Streptophyta; class Magnoliopsida; order Poales; family Poaceae; genus Chloris; species Chloris gayana. Next base: position 746,506 of record JAUNZO010004298.1, read on the forward strand.
TAAATGGATTTCTTTAATCTGCATCCCATATGTTCCTTACCCTTAATTGCAAAACCTTCCGGTTGTGCCAAATACATGGTCTCATCTAAATTTCCATTAAGGAATGCAGTCTTAACATCCATATGATGTAACTCCATATCAAAATGAGCTACAAGTGCCATGACTATTCTAAAAGAATCTTTGGTAGTCACGGGAGAAAAGGTTTCATTATAATCGGTCCTTTCTCTTTGTGTAAACCCCTTAGCTACGAGTCTTGCTTTGAATCTTTTGACCTTCCCTTTGGAATCACATTTGGTTTTGTAGACCCACTTATGGCCCACTAGTTTGACTCCATGGGGAATTTCTACTAAATCCCATACCTGATTTGTACTCATAGACTTTAATTCCTCTTCCATGGCTTCAATCCATTTAGTGGAATTCTCACTTTTCACTGCCTGTCTAAAATTGGCAGGGTCACTTATTTTCCCGACATCATATAATTCCTCACTTAAATATGTCTCATAAATATCAAGAAGAGCCCGTCTCCTTTCCTGCTATGACCTTCTTACTGGTTCGTTCACAACCGGTCCAGGAGCAGTCCGAGGCTGTTCTAATGGCGCAAGCTGCGCCTGCTCTTCTGCCTCTCGGTGCCTGGCCCCAGCAGCTAGCGCCTGTGCCCCAGTGGCTGCCACGGTGCTGCTTATTTAAGGAATAATTGGTGGTACAAAACGATATAGCTCCGTAGGCTCTTGAATTTCCAGATTGGGAAGCTCAACCCGTAGTTCTTCAAGACTTATATCCCTCTTTGGAAAACTTTCACTAATTCCTGAATCCTCTAGGAACACAGCCTATCTAGTCTCAACGAACTTAGTGAAGCGTCCAGGACTGTAAAATCGGCATCCCTTTGACTTATCTAGGTATCCGATAAAGTGACAGCTCACTGTCTTAGAATCTAATTTCTTTTGCCGTGGATCAAATAACTTAGCCTCAGCAGGACAGCCCCATACATTTAAATAATTAAGTGACGGTTTCCTCCCATTCCACAACTCAAAAGGTGTGTTGGGAACTGACTTAGACGGAACCCGAGTAAGTATATAGGCAGCTGTTTTTAATGCTTCCATCCACAGCTCCACAGGTAAACTAGAATGCCCGAGCATGCTCCGTACCATGTCCATAAGCGTACGGTTGTGCCGCTCAACAACTCCATTTTGCTGTGGTTCTCCCGGCATGGAGTATTGAGCTCTTATGCCATTTTCTTCTAAATACTTAGCGAACGGTCCCTTAATTTGACCGTATTGAGCATGTTTCCCGTAGTACTCACCACCCCTATCTGATCTTACAATTATGGAAGTATTATGCTGTTTCTCAACTTCCTGCTTATAAATCTTAAATATTTCTAGCGCATCGGAACGCTGCTTAATGGGGTAGATATGTTCATAACGGGAATAATCATCAGCAAACGTTATAAAGGAATCATAGTCATCTACCGATGTCATCGAGAGCGGGCCACGGATATCTGTGTGAATTATTTCTAAGACACCCATACTCCTAGTAGCTCCTTTCTTAATAGTCTTAGCATATTTTCCCTTAATGCAGTCAATGCACTTATCTGAATCGAAGAAGTGTAACTTATCAATTATTTCATCCTTAATGAGACGCTCCATTCCCCCCTCGAAATGGGGCAAAGGCGACAATGCCACAGTTTCGAAGAGGTCTCATTAAGACGCTTACGCTTATGTGAAACATTAGTAACATTCATCACGGAATCATTAAGAGAGAGCATATAAAGCTTGCCTTGCCGAACAGCAAGACCGACATTAATATTATTAAACTTTATTACACACTTATTGTTACCAAACTCACAAACATGTCCCGAATCATCTAAAGCTGATACAGAAATAAGGTTTCTCTTTAAACTAGGAACATAAAGGACATCATCTAAACGAAGCTGGAAGCCACCCGGCAACTCTAAGTGGAAGCTTCCAACGCCTTCAACTTCAATGACGTTCCCATCAGCCACTCTTAGGCTTCGCTCCCCCTTCTTATAGTTTGGATTGAACAGAATACCTGTAATGAATTTGAAATGTGCACAGTGGCACCTGAGTCAATCTACCAAGTATTAGGGGAAAAAATCTGCTAAGAATAACTCATCAATAAATGAAACAACATCGAACTTATTCTTACCATTTTCCTTCAGCCACTCCTTGAAGCCTGGACAAGCCTTCTTTAGATGCTTAGGCGAGTCACGTAAAGAACACAACATCTTACCATTCTTAGTCCGGTGGCGCTTGAACTTGTTATTGTTGTTCCTGGAAGCAAAGTTCTTGTTCCCATTCTTCTTATGCTTCTTTTGGCCTTGCTTGCTGCTACCTGACTCATTCTGATTCTTAGGAGGGATGTTGATATTAAGGTTGCCAACCATGTTCACAACTTCCTTCATCTTCTCAGTCTTAAGCCTCTTTTCTTCAACACAGTAGCTGATTAACTCACCGATGGACCAAGTGGTCTTGTTGGTGTTATAGTTGATCATAAAGGCAGCATACTGTGATGGCAGTGAGGTCATGATGAAGTGCACAAGGAAACCCTCGGAGATCTCCATCTTCATCTCCTTAAGCCTGGTAGCCATGTCACACATACTAAGCCTGTTGGCCATCTCCTTACTCCGAGTGTCACCTTTGTACCGAGAACCCACCAACTTCATGATGGGAGTGCTAGCATAAGTCTTAGAGAAGCTTTTAAAGTTCTCCTCAATCTTGGCTAGAAACTCCTTAGCAGTGAGATCCACCCCCTCAGCATTCTTAGTGGGAATGGCACCCTTAATGCCAGCACTCGATGGTCTGAGTCATGACCATGATGGCCATACGGTCGGACCTCTCCCACTTATCAAAAGCAGCAGAAGTCTGTCCAGCAGCAGGTGCAGCAGGCTTATCCTCCCTTAGCACCAAATCAAGATCATTCCATGCCAAGCACGTCATGACCTTGCCCTTCCAGTCCAGAAAGTTCGCTCCATTGAGCGGCTCGATGTTGTTGAGGTTGGAGGCAACAACATTGACATTACTCACCGAAATCAAAGACAAAATGAACTTAACTTAGTAATCATATACAATGAAATGCAAATAAAAGTATGATAATAACCCTACGGTGGTCTGATTAAAATCATACAATTAAACTTCAATTTGCATCACCGGTGGGGAAAACAAACGAAATTCATCTTAATACTCATGATTAAACAACGGTGGTCGAAATAATCACAAGTTTACTCTAAACAAATTTCATGGTGGCTCCATTTATTTAGAGGCACCTCAATGTATATTGGTGGATTAAAACTTAAAATGAACATAAAACACCAACTTCTAAAAATTGTACTTAATAAATAAAATTAAATTAACTTAAAATAGGCATTATATTTGGGCATAATCATTAAAATAAATAACTTAAACTTAAACTTAAATGAAAACCTAAAAAGAATGGACGGCAGAGAGCGCGGGCCACAGCCGGCCCACAAACACGGACGAGGCGGCGCCTCGGGAGCAGCGCACGGCTCGGCGTGGCACCTTGGCTAATGCGGTGGCTCGGCTCGAGCGCAGCTCGCACGTCGGCGGCAGCTTGGCGGCTCGCGGCTCGGCTCGGCGTGCGCGGCTCGGGGGTAGGACACGTCTCGGCGCGGTCTAGCTGGCTTTTGGCCCGGAGAGCGAATGGCCGGGCCGCCATTCCGGCCCACGACGCGCGCGCGCCGGCGCCCTCCGCGTCGATCTCAGCCGTCGAGCGAATCTAATGGTGCAGCGCACAGATCGGTTGAATAAAAGGGGAAAGCCGGCCGAATCGAACCCTAACTCATTCCTCACTCACTCCCTCACCCTCTATTTCCACTCATCGCTGCGGCGGCCGACGGCCGCGCCGAGCGAGGGCACCCAAGGGCCGACCGGCGGTGCACGCGTACGCGCCTCTGCGCGCCGCCACGTGCTCCATGGGCTGGCGCGCGCTCGACGGTCGGCAGGACGCGCGCCGCCTCGCAACGGCCGGCGACGGCTTGCGCCAACGGTGCCGCCGCATTGCTTCTTCAGCCAGCAAGAGAGAGAGAACTAAAGGCGAGGGATGACCGGCACCTCGCGGCCCGAGGCGCCGTCGAGCCGGAGCGCCGCGGGCCTCCTCGACGGACCGAGTGTGGGTGTTGCGCGCGGCCCGTCGAGGTGCTCCGCCGGCGTTCCAACGGCCGGCGGCGCTGCTTAGTGCTCCGGCAAAGCGGAGGTAAGCATCTTATCTTAGGGTTTGGGTTCTCAACTTAGATCTAAAACTTAGGGTTAGGGTTTGCTTAATTGATGCATGTGTGTGATGTACTGATTCGGGTAAAGTAACTGTGCAACAAAAATTAATTGTGTGTGACATGGCCGAAAAGCCCTAGCTTAGGTTCTTAACCCTAGCCGCAACCTAGCTTACTTAATCATAAACTTAACCTTGCTTAAACGAGAAAAACTTATGTTATATAGGCCTCCGATCTAAAATTAGATCGACTAATTAACTTAAAACATGATCTATAACTTAGAAAACTATACTAATCTAATGATCTAAGCATGAAAACTATACTGATCTAATGAACAACATAACTTAATCATGATTAGATCTAACGTTAATCACCTCTCTATAGTACTAGATCAACATAATACTTAAAACATGATCTGATCTAGTACTTAACCGAACTGCTAACTTAATTACAACACTAGGAGATCTAATTGATTAGTGTTTGGCGAATGATACCAATTGTTAGATCGATAGATCAACATCTTAATCATTAACTTAAACAGGATCAACTAGTCACATGTAGATCAACCCTAGAACATTAACTAATGCGGAATTAGAGGTAGTTCGGCTTTGTTACTGGCGGCTATGGTGTCCATGGTCGTCGGTGCAGAGGTGATGAAGTCGATGGCGAGAGCGGAGTCAGGGACGTAGCGTAGACGTTACTTGAGCGTCTTCTTAGGGTAGCGGTGTCCCTCTGGGCGCCACCTGCACTGGCCAGAGCATGGACGTCGGTCTTCCAGGCCTTCCAGCGCCCTTAGGGATCGGTAGGGTGGAAAGGATTAGAGTAGAGCGACCTATGGGCGACCCCTCTATTTATAAGCGCTGTAGGCCCAGGGCCGGGTCCGTTAGATGCTTAGGGTTTGCCTCTTGATCAAGGCAAAACAGATCTGATTCTGTTTAACATGATAAGGAGTCGTACAGGGCATCACCCCCGTACTCTCTCTTATTCTGTTGGCCGAGGTCAACCAATAAACAGAAAACTAACATCCCTCACTCAAAATGAGGCTGGTGCAAGGGTGACCCAACCGAGGGTAAAACATGGTGACTCAGAGCCCGCCACCCAAATGGCTGATGGTGGCGCCGATCTCCTCGGGGTAATAGGACCTTCCTCATCGAGGAGGCAATGAAACAGATCAAGAGCGAGATTTTCGCAGCTCGACACTGCACCCTAGCGGTCTTCTCCAGTGGATCGGTAATCAGGAAACAAATCCAGCCACTATCTCTTTGATTTGCCAAGCAACGTCGATCGCTGACCGCTATCTATCTGAGCATCAAAGTCAGCACGAGAGAATTCCATTCGAGGCTGAATATGACGACGTGTATCACACAAACCATGAAGATGATGATGGCGTCGTCTTCCCTGCAGAGGGAATGAGGTGGCACGGGAGCATGATGACCGCAGTCCGATAACACCGGACGCCACCTCGTCATAACCTTCCAGCACTTGCTGGGAACGAACTACCAGATCTAATGAATCCAAGACCCGCTGGCCATGAAAGCCCTCAAGGAATAGCGACTGAGAATTGTAACCCAGACATCGGCAGCACCAACTGTCTGGCACATATACCAGAGTTTGTTGGCCCAGCTCTCTCTTTTCTCTCTCGATGGAACACACGCACACACACAAATAGCAAGCACTAGTAGGAGGAAGAATAGGCACAGGATGCAAGGGAATTTCAGCGCTGCACACCAGCACACACAACACAGGCACTTGTGTATTTCACTAATCACCACGGCACTGTTTAATGATACAGACTCGATCACTCTAAATAGCTGACGGCTCAAGCTCACACCGGAAAATACTCCACGACCTTTCATGCATGCAACGCTAACTCCTCTCGTTCTCTGCATGCGCGTGATGACCGCTTCCACTGAACTGACTCCACGCTGCTCTTGCCGCACGATTCGGCCAGAAGCTCACGCAAAGCCTTATCACTAAACCACTTAGCAACTAATCCAGCTAGACACACTGCAGCCTAGATGGTCAGTGGTCACCACTAATCATGCGGAGAGTTAGCTGGTTACTCGCTGCAGACTCGCCCACATCGCGCCAACGACACTTGCATGCATCACTTACATGCAGTACTAGCAAAACTCTCGCATGCACAAGCTGACACCCACACACATGCACTAACACGAGTAAAACATTTCATAAAAACAAGATTAACTCTAACAGAGTTTTCCAAGAATTTCCCTCTCCTGCTATTAATGGTACTTATATTCAATGATACAAACAGTTTAGCCATTTTTTGCAGTTATATAAGAAGGTTTAGTTCACACTCCTTATGTACGGTATCAAATAGAGGTTGCACGCATAGTAAAAAAGATATAAAAAAATCTCAATGTATGAGAAACTGTGGCAAGTTGTTGTTCCCAATTTAACTTAAATTTGATTTACATGTGTTTCCAATTTCAGTGGCAGCAATGGGTGGAGGACTAATATGGTTTTGGGATCAATGGAACATTCAGATTCTGGTGGTCCTGAGCTTCGCCTTGCAAGTCATCCTCCTCTCCTGTGCAGGGATCCGCCGTCGCGAAGGCTCAGGTCTGTTGAAAATTCTCCTGTGGCTGGCATACCTGATGGCCGACTACACCGCGATCTACGCCCTTGGCCACATGTCCATCAGCATGAGCAGATCAGCCCATCACCAGATGGTGCCATTCTGGGCTCCCTTCCTCTTGCTTCACCTTGGTGGGCCGGACACCATCACTGCCTACGCCTTGGAGGACAACCAGCTCTGGCTGCGCCACCTGCTCACCCTTGCGGCACAGGTGCTCGGCGCCGCCTACGTCATGTACCTTTTCGGCAGGAACCTGGCTGGGACACTGCTCGCTGCCTCTGCATTGATGTTCGTCACCGGCTGCCTTAAGTACGGCGAGAGGACATGGGCACTATGGCGTGGTGGCATCGACAGCATCGTAAGCTCTCTTGATGACGGCAAGTCGTCGGCCGCCCGGGGCCGTGGCCCTTACCTTGGAAGGGAGGGAGGGGGCAGGCTGGACTCGGAGGAGGTCCTGCTGGGAGCCCACTTCATGCTGAATGTCTGCAAGGGCCTTCTAGCTGATAGGCCGGTGATGCGGGCGTCCGAGCACGAAGCCCTTCGGCAAGGCATCCAGCTGAATGGCCGCAAGTACCTATTTGAGCTTGCCGCAATGGAGCTCTCCCTCCTGTACGACATCCTGTACACCAAGGCGGCAGTGATCCCCACCTGGCACGGCTTCTGCATCAGGATTGTCTCGCTGCTCTCAACGGTCGCGGCGCTCGTGCTGTTTCAGCTCGGCATCAACGACTACTACGGCAGAGCTAATGTCGCCATCACTTACGTCCTGCTGGTCGGAGCCATAGCATTGGAGCTCATTTCGTGTCTCGGGGCGGCAGTGTCGTCTTGGGCGTGCGCATACTACCATGCCTGGGAATGGCCTCGGCTCTACCGCGTAGTGATGCACCTCCGCCGGATGCTCAAGGCTGGAGCAAGGAGGAGTGCTTGCCTTGACTCGCTTGGGCAGTACAATCTGCTAGACCTCTGCACTGACGTCAACAAGGACGACCTGAGAGGCAAGATCGCCAAGATGATCGGACTTGAGGACCAGTGGCAGAAGCTTCATTACTCGAGCACCGTCCCAATCTCCAACGGCGCCAAGGCCCTGGTGCTGGGAGAGATTCGGAAGAGGAAAGTAGAGGACCTGAGGACCGCACGTGGCAGGTGGATCCTCCAGGAAAAAGGGATGTATAAAGATCTCAAGCGGATTGCCGACGACATAAGAGAGCTGGACCGTCTCATCATCATGTGGCACATCGCGACTGATCTCTACCTCTCCATGTGCCCCGATTCCGATGAGGAGGTCCGGGACAGCATCACGGTGCTGTCCAACCACATGCTGTTTCTCATGGTTGTGCATCCCTACCTGCTGCCCGGAGTCGTTCGCAGGGGCCGGTACAAGGAGAACATGAAGTATTTTGATGTGCTGTGGTGGGTTACTTTGAGGTCCACTAAGGAAGGCACGAATAACCTGTCCAGATCGGAGATCATCAAGAAGATAGCCGAATGGCATCTTATGCAGGATTCGAGGCACACGTACGTATCTGGCATCGGCGATGAAGCTGCTGACGATGTTGACGACAGGCCGATCTATGCCGACGGATACTGGCTGGCCGGGATGCTGCTGGGCAACAGGTGGTGCTTGCCTACAGCTGACATGCTGGAGGTGATCGCCGGCGTGTGGGTGGAGATGATGTGCTACGCAAGCTACTACTGCAGCCAGGAGTCCCACGCCAAGAAGCTTAGCACCGGGGGAGTTCATAAATGTCATCTGGCTTATCATAGGGCATGCTACGCTGTACGACAGAACTGCGCTATCTGCTGAGGCCTTGACCGGGGGTTTAAGGATCAACAAGCCTTTGCACAAGCTGAAGCGGCCAGAGCCAAAGCTACATTCAACCGACGGACCCGTAGGGTTCGTTCGACCCACAGTACCACCCGGTATTCACCCTTCGTACTGGCCTTTTTTTACGTTGAAGCACACCAAACACTAAGCACATCATGAGCAAAAAAACATCACCTAAACAAAAGGTTGCTTACCTTGTCTTATACATGAGCTGTGCTATTAATAGCTTTAAGAGCTGCAAGTGCTACAAGTTCATAGATTAGATTTCAAGTTCCGCAGCTACTCCGAACTGCATATGTTTGCTCTCTCTCTCTCTCTCTCCCGTAAACACTTATATAATATCTACTTGAGTAAAAGAAGAAAGGTCAATGATGCATCGTGCCTGATGTGCCCTGAAACATAAACCATTATCTATCTATTTTTCGATTGTGCCATTGCAAAGTTGACTTGGCAATGATTAGTGAAATCTGGAGGAAAGATATGGGCGTTGGTTTTGAATCAATAGCTAGATGGTGGATAAGTTAGAACAAAAATAGTGTTTTCAACATGATAAATGCGGCTGTTATATGGTGCTTGTGGAAAATGAGAAATGCTATATGTTTTCAGGGAAGGAGATGGAGATGGGTAAAAGAGGTGTTCATGATGATGCTGAAGAAGTTGAGGACCTGGAGATCGCTGCACATGGAGAAGGATCAAACAAACATGGAGGAATGCGTTGGAGCCTTGGAGGTGTTGACGATGAAGTCGCTATCCTGGACCAAGCATAGTGAACATTCCATCGATCAGATGGAAGGAGAGGAGAGCTTTCTTCTGCCGCTCAGGCTCAATCTGAAGAAGCCTAAAGATCAGTGTGTGTTGAGCGAGACTCAGATGTGCGTCCGTCATCTGAGCTCAGTTCATATAGTGGATTATGACAGAGATGATGTTTTATTCAAGCAACAAAACAAGGGGAAACCTATTACACTAAAAAATACTTTATAATATTTAAGAATATTGTGCTTGGTTGTTGAACTGGTCAACTCAGTATTGTTTGGCTACGGTTGTTCTTTTTTACCCCTAGCTATATAGCCTTTCAAGACTATATCTTTGCCAAAATGCGCTGTACACTATCCAAACAGCCAGAGAGAACCGCACAGGCGCGTCGTCATTTCTCCGTCTCCACTTCCATGACAGCTCTGGAAACGCAAGTGTCTCAAACCTGGTTGAATACCTAATTAGTTTTAGAATGTTCCGTACACATGTTAACGTGTGTTTAGGTCTCTATAAGGTAGGTTGAGATCTTGTGAATTTCTGTACCGAATCAGTTCTGAGTCACGGTGGGGACGTTTCCTGCTTATATAAATGAACCTCTGGCCCCGAAGAGGGGTTCAATGCTTCTCATCAAACTTTACATGGTAATCAGAAACCATGATTCCTCGATCCTGCGGTGACCATGGCTTCTCTCCTGGTCTGCATGGTGGTGACGACGGCCTCTCTCCAAGCCCACAGCTAATGCATCAGGAGATTTGAGATCCGGAACTGGGGAGGAGCGGTGCTGGGCTCGAGGAGAGAGAAGGGTTTGGGGAGAGGAAGAGAGGACGACTGAATCATAGAAAGATCATAACTCGGTAACTTGACGAGGGAGACAATGTATGTATCAATAACTGGGAATATCATCTCATTTGGAAAAACTGGAGAGCTCTAAAACGTCAGCTAAAATGGTATGGAAGGAGCATTCTCTTTTCAAAAAGTTCATTTTGCTCCCCCAAACAATTTACGGTGTCTGTTTTACCTCCTAAACAAAATCTTGGCTTGATTTACTCTCATGAACAATCCAAGTTGATGCAATGTAGCCCCTGAATTTGAAGCTCAAATTGTGCATGATGATAGTTGACAAAATAAACTATATTACAATAATTAAATGATACTATTTTTATAGTTCAATGGCAATTAAAAATACGTATATACAAATAATTTAAAAATATATATTACAATTATCTTAACATAGGTTATTATGGCACCTATTATCATGCAAAATTTGTTGTTCCTGCTTGATTGCGTTGCACAATTGCCAACAGACGAGACCTTCATCAACCTTTGGATTCTGTATGCCTTGTCACGCCAAATTTGGTGCCTTGATCATTCAGGGACACTCAATACAGTCGATGGAGGGCATCAGTTTCAGCTGGATCCTATTTCCAGCAAGCTCTTGACAACATTAGAGCTTTACGGTCCCACTTTGAATGGCAAGTTTCTTGATTTCTCACGGTGTCCGGGAATAATGAACCTAGTTTTGGCCAACAGCAGAATAACTGCTGACAGGATATATTCCCTATCCATTGAATTTCAAGAAATCAGATTTTAATCCGGACAGAACTCAGATTTTTGTCCCAAGTCTTATTACACTTGAACTATCTTGAATTTTGGTAGTACTCCTTTCCTTGGAGACATGCCATTGTTGGAGTTAGCCGATGTTTTTATCAACTGTGAAGGCATGGACTTTTGCTCAAATGATGATGCAGGATATTGGAATGATGTTGCCTGTGTGAATTGTTATGGCTCAGATGATGGAAGTACGGGCTGTGTGCTTCTCAATAGATTGGCGGCTGCTACCACATTGGACTTGATGGTTTACCCTGAAGAGGTATTGTCTACCCAGCTTCTTTGGTTCATTGATTTTTTGGTATATTATATATCTGTAACTGAAATTTAAAATTTTAGATATATTCTAAGGAACAACCATCACGACAGTCCATGTGAATGATCAAGTATATGTTTTTTCCATATTGTAAAATATATGCTGCAGAAGACCACAAGCGCTTAATGTAGATTAAAGTTTTGCACTAGTAATATCTATACAGTGGGTAACTAAAGTTTACTTTAGATTAGAGAAATTTATGAAATATGAAACTGGTTGTCAACTATATCTATCTATTATATATATATTTGAGCAAGAAAAAGAGGCTCCATATTAATCGGAATAAATAAGAAGAAAAATTTACCCACTACTGCCATTAAAATATACTTAACCAATAATACCCCTACTTCTATTTAAAAGGACATCATATACACCCACGTTTTTATATGTATTGTTACTAATACTTTACCCGTAGTCTGCTTTGTATATCAAACTGCAATAATCCACGTCGTTCTCGACAGACCCCTTGCCCTAGCCCTACAATCACACGTTTCTACTCTTGATAGCCGCCGCTCGTTCCCGATATGCAGGTGAACCCACAAGCTATCAACGTCTCCGATGCTGAATGGATGCCAGCGTCCCGAGGAGATTGGTTTTCCCTTCCACAGATTGATTGTCTTCTCCTCCCTCGACCGTCCCCTTCGTTGGACCAGCTTCCAAGCACTAACTTTGAATCTGAAGTTGCGAAATTGGGACAGGAAACAGAGAGGTCTGGGCTGAGAGTCTTCAGAGTCCCCAGCGTGCCATTGCTCGCCCATCCAAGCAAGTAGCTCACATTCTCGGCAATTGCGGCAATGGGGGACGAGCTTCCCATGATTTGAGCCACCAGGGAGGAAGGCGAGGGAGTTGACCACAATCTGAGCGGCGACTTGGTTCCGGCTGCCGGTATGTATACGTAACTGTACATTTCTTTCTCCCGTATACACTGTTCTTGCATGCATTTTTATCTGTACAGATCGTGTATCTGCTGACAAAAGTTATCTCTCTGTCACAATATTTTCTTTTTTGAATATACGTTCTCCCACAAATCAGTTTTGTTCAAGAATACCATTGCATGTTAAGTTGTTCTTCCACTACTTTGCCACAATTTAGCTATGGATGAGCGTATGCCCTGCTATGACGTGATGCAGTGCACGGTGCGGTGTGTTTTTTGCCTATAAAATTTGATGTTTAATCTGTTTAATTTTTAGTTAATATTATTACAAAGGAAATTAATCGTTGCATGCAATGAAACAGGATGTGGATAAAACACCAAGTAATATGCATGGTGCTTCATAAAAGTATATATAAAACTGGCAACATCTATTAGACTGCTAATAACAGTGTGTATTCAATCATTTTCACGACATATTATAACATTATAATAGAAGCACAACTTTCAACTTCTTAAATGAAGACAGTCGGTTCTGATATGCCCGTCACTTAAACAGCAATCTAAATTCAATATTAAACAAACTGAGAACAGATCCAGGCTTAGTCTACAAAACAAAAAGAATATTATTGGTATAACATAATTATAAGTATTATATTAAAAATATTGGATATGATCTTATATCACATTTTATTAAAATGCATATTTATAAAACATCTTAAGTAACATAAACAAATATAAAGAGCCTCCATTTTTCTACAAATATAAAGAGTTTCATCCAAAGTGTGGTAAAAAATATCAAGTAGATTATATCAATAAAATCTTATTAAAAATGTAAAAACTAGCCGTGCAAAATGCGTGGGTAGGTTGACTAGTTTCTTTCATTCTTTAAAGTTTAGCCAAAATAGAGTTCATCTCAGTATGATTATAGCTAGCTCATTGTTGGCCTGCTATGGCTGGGACAACAGATTTAATATTGCCGTAACGATAGGTTACAGATCGAATACCCTTTACAGTGTGCACTTAGGACGCTATTTATAGGGTGAACAGTGCCTTATAATTTACATGACTAAACTATCCTAGTACATAAGAATATTCTAAGGACATCCCAGGGCAGTACGGTCCACAGGGGCACTACAGTAATCATACAACATAGAATGCTCCCGCTTCATCCTGAATTCGAAGGTTGAGGCAAGGCGTTGCTCACGCGCCCCGATCTTCTAGTCGCGGCTTCTTGCATTCGCCGTTCCAGGACGCCGCAACACTTGTAATTGCAGCCTCTTTGTAGTCGCCAGTTGCTTGCACCCAATCTTTACCTGCAAAATGAACTCAAACTAAAGTGCACTCGACACGATATAAGCGCCCGAATGTACTCGCGGACCAACCCGGGAGTGCTCCCCAACAGTAGCCTCTTGGAAAGCAGGTTCGACTTGAACGAGCCGGATTTTCCATTGCAATCTCACTAACGGGTTCGGTTAGCGAGTACAAGCGGGTATAAAAATGCCCCTCTACTCGGTGAAGTCAAACCCGAGCTGGGCTTTTTGCAAGGGATGGTAAATTTTTTTTATGTGACTGCTGCGCTGTGGCCCAGTGCTGTTAAGTTCTTTTTACCACCTCGGTTGTCAACCTCCATGGCCTATCTTCTGCCTATAAATAGGAGGTTGTGTGAACCGCGTTCGCCGTAACTTTCGAGCTTTTTGTCCCCACCTTTTTGCTCTTCTTTTGCATTCTCCATGCTTAGCGACTGCTCCAGCAATTCCAGCGAGTCTAAAAGAAGTCGTTCCCACACCCCACCGACAGGTCACCCCTTTTGAGCACTTACGTTTTATGCTTTTTGCCGTCGACAACGTTTTACATGATTGTTACTTGTGTTTTGTAGATTCGATGGCTAGAGTAAAAAGTACTGCTCGTGACAGCGCAATGGATGTGGGTGCTGAGGAAGATGTAAGGTCGATGGATGCTGAAGCCGGTGCAAGTGCTGCTCCAGCCGCTGATGAAACAGGGGGCAACCGAGTTGAATACGATGACTTGTTTCCTGATGATACTGATGCTGGGGTAGCAAATGGAGGTTTAGATGCTTCTCGCTCCGAACAAGGAAATGAGGCTGAGGGTACAGGAGGCGAGGAGAACGCCGGCGAAGACAAAACCACAGATGTTGAAGAAAATATTGAACCCGCTGACAGTGCAGATGCTGGTGAAAGTGCTGATCCAGCAGATGGTGCGGATGCTGAAGGAGAGGAAAAAGATAAATCTTTACCGCTTACATTCGAGTTGGGTCTGACCACCGTTACTGAGGCGGATATTGAGGCCTTCGAGGCCAAAGGATACTTCCCACAAGGTTATGGGCGTGTTGACCAAAAAACTGTACCGGAGCCCCGCCCTGACGAGGCGGTTGTATTCGTCGAGCATTTTGAAGTTGGGCTTCGATTCCCCTGCCACGAATCAATCTCTAGGATAATAGGCAAGTACAACCTTTGGCTTCACCACCTCGCTCCAGTTGGCCTTGTTCATTTGAGCAAATATTTGTGGGCTATGAAGACTTACAAGGGCGAGCCTTGCGAGAACGTTTTCTAGATAGATGGTGTGATGCATAGGCTTGCATTCGGGGGCTGCTCGTTTAGGCCTTGTAAGAACGAGTTGAATTATTTTTGTCCTTGTGCTCGCAACAAGTGGCCGCAGAAGTTTTACCGACACTGTATGTATGTGAAGGTGCCTTCTTGCACTCGTACTTTGGATGGCCGCAAAGTCGAGTACTTTCCGCTCGCTTCCACTGTTTTAGATTGCCGTCCTAGCAACTCTGGCGGCTCCAAGTCCCTCCGAGGTAACATCAACAATGAATTGTACTTGAAAGCTGTTAGTACACAAAGTGGCCGTGACCTCGTTGAAGAATTTATTGCTGCTGACATCTTACCCTTAAGGGATGGCTGGGGTTTCAACGAGTTTACGGAGAAGACGATTCCTCTAACCGGTGGCTTCGTAACATTTCCAACGTTCGAAGTGGATCAAGGCCATCGGGATAAGCCAGATTTTACTGATTATATTGAAAAGCGCGCACTTGAGCTGGTCGGGAAATACACGCTTCCCGAACACAAAGCGATTACAAAGAAACTGCAGCATTAGGGCCGCCTGAATCGAGTGTTCCTTCAGTAAAAAATTCAGTACTCGCAGCGCGTGATTCCCTCTGCCCCTGTGTGGCGAGGTTCTAAGGCTGCCGTCAATGCTCCGAAAAAGCAACCTTTGCTTGCGCAGGCTGAAACTTCTTCTCGCCAAAGCAAAAAATCAAAAGGAAGTCCGAGGTGAACGAGACCTCGGTGAAAAGGAAGAAAATGGATACTGGCTCTGGCTTTATTACTCTCTCCCCGCTGGCTGAGAATGTTGATGAGCTCGCTGGCCATGAAGATCGCATGGCCAGCGTTTTCGGGGATGACGATGTTGTCGAGATTTCTGGTGGTGACGCTCTCGAGCGGAGGCTAGTTGCCTCAACTCGCGCTCTAGCGACTGGGGCTGGAGGCTCCAGTGCCGTTGGCGATCGCGGTTAGTTTTTATTCTTCTTTTGTACTTTCTGTTTCTGTGCGGTTTCTGATGATAGACATTGGAACGTTGCAGCTGTTGTAGAGAGTTTAGGTGACAGCAGCTTATTGTCGATTGTTGAGCGTTTTGGGAATGCTGTAAGCAAGGTTAGTTTTGCACTCGCCCTTATGCTGTTGCTGTTGTTGTTCCTTTGTAACCACTTTTGTTTTTCAGGTTCAAACTCTTGGTCTTGCGGCTAAAAGGAAGATAGAAACCGCTTCCAAAGCTTGCGGCTGCATTGACGCTGTAATCGCCGAGCGTGATGTGCTAAAATCTGAAGTGGAGAGGTTGACTACTAACTTGAGCAAAAGTGCTGAGGATGCTAAGAAACTAGCTGATGACCTGAAAAAGTCCAAAGACGCAGAGCGAGCTTCTCAGACTGCCATGGCCGCTGTAACCGATCAGCTTAAAAAGGAAGCCGATGAGGTTACAAAGCTCAAGCCTAAACTTGATAAAGATGCTAGCGAGTTGAAGAAGCTCAAAGACAAAGCTGCCAAGGACACTGAGGAATTGAAAAATCTCATGGAGAAGGTTAAAGCACTCGAGCATAGCGAAGGGACTCGCAATTATGGATTTGTTGGCAGGGCTAAAAATGCTGAACAAGAGTATCGTGATGCTTTGGATAAGGTTGGCACGGAGCCCAAGACTTAAGTTGGGAATCCGTCATTAGGGGAGAAAGAGTTTTTTGATTGGCTGGGAGGTGAATTCAAATATCTACCTTCCCTTTTGACCATGTGTTCCGACTATGGAGCCGTCCTTTCAACGGAAGGAGCTTTCAATTTACTCCAAGGCCATGGTTGTAGCCATTACGTTGCTTTATCCGATGGCGCTCGAGATGAGTGCTCCAGCGATATCAGAAAGTGCTCTCTGGAATTTTGCAAGAAGTACTGGATGAAGTACGGCCGTAACGAGGCTAAAGAGAGGCCTGAAAAATTGCTGGTAAACTTTATCGCGTTTTTGCTTTTTGGTTAGCGTGCTCTTTCGCCCCTATTTTTATACTGTTGCTTCCCTTGATTTTGCTCCAGGCGTCGAAGAAACTAAAAGCTGCTGTTGGTGGCGCAACTTCGGAGGTTGAGGGATCCAATACTCGCCATGACCGAGGGTCAGCGAGCGAGCCAAAGAAAGATTCCAAGGTTTATGCAATATGGCTATTTGTGAAAATCGTAAATATACTTTTGGGTTGCGCGCATTTTGCTCAAGTGCAATACTGTTTATTTTGCCCTGCGCTGATTCGGTGTTTTGAACCTGCGCGGGGAGTACTTGATGCTGATGAATCTAGTAGTGACATGTCTGAAATTATTCGGGAGTTTGGCTTTGCCAATGATTCGCCTAGCATTTGCGCTTCGAGCGATAGCTCAATCGGCGAGTGGAGTGACGGTCCCGCGTTTGTAGAAAAACAACAATGCGCTCTTGAGGAATTCAACAGGTATAAAGATAGTTTCTACTCGGGGTCCTGCAGTCATCGGAGTAAAACTATCAGCAATCGCCCGCAGTCTAGCTGTGGCCGCGTGAAAATGAGTAAGAAAAAAACGCAAAGTCCTCGCGGAAGCCGGGCCTCTGAACATTGTTTCTGATGAGGTTGTCAGGTCTGATTTACCGCCGCCTCCTCCCGGATTTAGTGTGGAGGAATGGGCTAAAGTTTTCCCAGGCCTTAGTGAACTTAGGCACTTTGTAAAGTAGGAACCTGATTTGTAATTTAGTTTAGTGATTGTACTTGCGACACTGTATTTGTTTGTCTGTATTGCAATTCAAAACTTTCTCGTGAGCCGTCGCATAGTTCTTGTTTTGTTTGCTGCTGCCTCTGACTGAAAGTGCTCCCTCCATTTGTTCTTTTGCACACGCTCGCGCAGCCCGTGAGCTACACTGTTTATGTTTTGGCTTCACGCTATTTTAATAGTGCGTGTCGTACTAGCAAGTACTATTGCACGTTGTTCGTTTGTTGGAGTGGATAATAACGTCGACGTGGAATGAGGATGGTTGTGCAATTACTGCCCCGATATACACCTCGATTCGCCTGTGTTCTTGTCGTTTTGGGTTTGCCGTTACTATTAATAGGGGATAGTCTCTGTGCCCATTTGGTCGTCGTGGTCGCCTTCACCTATTGCTCGCTCTACTGCTTCCTCTTGCTTCAGCGGAATGGTGCCGAAAAGAAAAAGAAGACGCCGATGGAAAAATCTAGTTAGTTAGCACTCTCTGAATCATTTTGCCCAATGACTTCATGTAACAGGGTGCCCATTTTGCCAAATGACTTCATGTCTTTGCTCTCTTTTGAGTAAAGCGTGGATTCATTTCCGATAGGACGGACAGGTACTGGCCTGCCTTGAATGATCAATACTTCATTCAAGTGTTTTGGCGCCGGTACCGTGGCCATTTTGTTCAGATTATCTGCAAGAGGCGCCCTTGTCGATGAATCATGTTTGTCCCATTACTATCTCAGAGACAAGCATCTTGCGAGGTACTAGTGGTGTTTGCCCTGCTACTTCTGTAGCTCTAGTTCGGTTGCCGTCCACTTCGGCGGCTATTTTGCCCCTAGCGATAGCGATGATGAATTTGGGGCGATGTAAACTGAAAACTAGGGTCGTGTGTAATTTTTCCTTTTTTGAGCTTCGTTCACTCTAAATCTGTTGTACTCGCCCTTCGTGTGTGTTTTTATGGAATGATTAAGTTTGAAATAACGGCGAGTGATGTTACAGATTCACCGATATGTAATGCTTTGTGTCGTTTATTGTCTTCCGGATGTCCTGTAACAACTGCTTTGGAAACTCATTGGAAATTTCAGTACTTAATTGCTTTGCGAGTTCGTTAGCGACTCTTGATCACCAGGTTTTGATATAAATACCCCCTCCCTTAGTCGCGAGGGGCAAGGCTTGCTTCGGAAGCCAATTGAAAATTTTAGTACTCGCTTGTTTTGCGAGCCCCTTAGCGACTCTTGATCACCAGGTTTTGATAAAAACGCCATCCTCCCTTAGTCGCGAGCGACGAGGCTTGCTTCGGAAGTCAATTGAAAATTTTAGTACTCGCTTGTTTTACGAGCCTCTTAGCGGCTCTAGGTCACCAGGTTTTGATAAAAACGCTCCCTCACTTACTCGCAAGAGACGAGGCTTGCTTCGGAAGACAATTGAAAATTTTAGGACTCGCTTGTTTTGCGAGCCCCTTAGCGACTCTTGGTCACCGGGTTTTGATAAAAACGCCCCCTCCCTTAGTAGCGAGGGCGAGGCTTGCTTCGGAAGTCAATTGAAAATTTTAGTACTCGCTTGTACTGCGAGCCTCTTAGCAGCTCTTGGCCTCCGGGTTTTGATAAAAACGCCCCCTCCCTTAGTCACAAGGTACGAGGCTTGCTTCGGAAGTCAATTGAAAATTTTAGTACTCGCTTGTTTTGCGAGCCTCTTAGCAGCTCTTGGTCACCGGGTTTTGATAAAAACGCCCCCTCCCTTAGTCACAAGGTACGAGGCTTGCTTCGGAAGTCAATTGAAAATTTTAGTACTCGCTTGTTTTGCGAGCCACTTAGCAGCTCTTGGTCACCGGGTTTTCATAAAAACGCCCCCTCCCTTAGTCGCAAGGGACGAGGCTTGCTTCGGAAGTCAATTGAAAATTTTAGTACTCGCTTGTTTTACGAGCCTCTTAGCAGTTCTTGGTCACAAGGTTTTGATAAAAACGCCCCCCCCCTTAGTCGCAAGGGCCGAGGCTTGCTTCGGAAGCCAATTAAAAATTTTAGTACTCGCTTGTTTTGCGAGCCTCTTGGCGGCTCTTGGTCACCAGGTTTTGGTAAAAACGCCCTCCTCCCTTAGTCGCACGGGACGAGGCAAACTTCGGAAGCCAATTGAAAATTTTAGGACTCGCTTGTTTTGTGAGCCCCTTAGCGACTCTTGGTCACCTGGTTTTGATAAAAACACCCCCTCCCTTAGTCGCAAGGGGCGAGGCTTGCTTCGAAGCCAAATGAAAATTTTAGTACTCGCTTGTTTTGCGAGCCCCTTAGCGACTTTTGGTCACCGGGTTTTCATTAAAACCCCCTCCCTTAGTCGCGAGGGCGAGGCTTGCTTCGGAAGCTAATTGGAAATTTTAGTACTCGCTTGTTTTGTGAGCCTCTTAGCGGCTCTTGGTCACCAGCTTTTGATAAAAACGCCCCCTCCCTTAGTCGCGAGCGGCGAGGCTTGCTTCGGAAGCTAATTGGAAATTTTAGTACTCGCTTGTTTTGCAAGCCTCCTAGCGGCTCTTGGTCACCATTTTTTGATAAAAACGCGCCCCTCCCATAGTCGCGAGCGGCGAGGCTTGCTTCGGAAGTCAATTGAAAATTTTAGTACTCGCTTGTTTTGCGAGCCTCTTAGCAGCTCTTGGTCACCAGGTTTTGATAAAAACGCCCCCTCCCTTAGTCGCAAGGGACGAGGCTTACTTCGGAAGCCAATTGAAAATTTTAGTACTCGCTTGTTTTACGAGCCCTTTAGCGACTCTTGGTCACCGGGTATTGATAAAAACAACCCCTCCCATAGTCGCGAGGGGCGAGGCTTGTTTCGGAAGCCAATTCAAAATTTTAGTACTCGTTTGTTTTGCGAGCCCCTTACGACTTTTGGTCAACAGGTTTTCATAAAAACGCCCCCTCCCTTAGTCGCGAGGGGCGAGGCTTGCTTCGGAAGCCAATTGAAAATTTTAGTACTCGCTTGCTTTGTGAGCCTCTTAGCGGCTCCTAGTCACCATGTTTTGATAAAAACGCCCTCCTCCCTTAGTCGCGAGCGGCGAGGCTTGCTGCGGAGGTCAATTCAAAATTTTAGTACTCGCTTGTTTTGCGAGCCTCTTAGCAGCTCTTGGTCACCAGGTTTTGATAAAAATGCCCACCACCCTTAGTCGCAAGGGACGAGGCTTACTTCGGAAGCCAATTGAAAATTTTAGTACTCGCTTGTTTTACGAGGCCCTTAGCGACTCTTGGTCACCGGGTATTGATAAAAACACCCCCTCCCTTAGTCGCGAGAGGCGAGGCTTGCTTCGGAAGCCAATTGAAAATTTTAGTACTCGCTTGTTTTGCGAGCCCCTTAGCGACTTGTGGTCACCAGGTTTGCATAAAAACACCCCCTCCCTTAGTCGCAAGGGACGAGGCTTGCTTCGGAAGCTAATTGGAAATTTTAGTACTCGCTTGTTTTGTGAGCCTCTTAGCGGCTCTTGGTCACCGCTTTTGATAAAAACGCCCCCTCCCTTAGTCGCGAGCGGCGAGGCTTGCTTCGGAAGCTAATTGGAAATTTTAGTACTCGCTTGTTTTGCAAGCCTCCTAGCGGCTCTTGGTCACCATTTTTTGATAAAAACGCGCCCCTCCCATAGTCGCGAGCGGCGAGGCTTGCTTCGGAAGTCAATTGAAAATTTTAGTACTCGCTTGTTTTGCGAGCCTCTTAGCAGCTCTTGGTCACCGGGTTTTGATAAAAACGCCCCTCCCTTAGTCGCAAGGGACGAGGCTTACTTCGGAAGCCAATTGAAAATTTTATTACTCGCTTGTTTTACGAGCCCTTTAGCGACTCTTGGTCACCGGGTATTGATAAAAACAACCCCTCCCATAGTCGCGAGGGCGAGGCTTGTTTCGGAAGCCAATTCAAAATTTTAGTACTCGTTTGTTTTGCGAGCCCCTTACGACTTTTGGTCAACAGGTTTTCATAAAAACGCCCCCTCCCTTAGTCGCGAGGGGCGAGGCTTGCTTCGGAAGCCAATTGAAAATTTTAGTACTCGCTTGCTTTGTGAGCCTCTTAGCGGCTCCTAGTCACCATGTTTTGATAAAAACGCCCTCCTCCCTTAGTCGCGAGCGGCGAGGCTTGCTGCGGAGGTCAATTGAAAATTTTAGTACTCGCTTGTTTTGCGAGCCTCTTAGCAGCTCTTGGTCACCAGGTTTTGATAAAAATGCCCACCACCCTTAGTCGCAAGGGACGAGGCTTACTTCGGAAGCCAATTGAAAATTTTAGTACTCGCTTGTTTTACGAGGCCCTTAGCGACTCTTGGTCACCGGGTATTGATAAAAACACCCCCTCCCTTAGTCGCGAGAGGCGAGGCTTGCTTCGGAAGCCAATTGAAAATTTTAGTACTCGCTTGTTTTGCGAGTCCCTTAGCGACTTGTGGTCACCGGGTTTTCATAAAAACACCCCCCTCCCTTAGTCGCAAGGGACGAGGCTTGCTTCGGAAGTCAATTGAAAATTTTAGTACTTGCTTGTTTTGCGAGCCTCTTAGCGGCTCTTGGTCACCAGGTTTTGGTAAAAACGCTCTCCTCCCTTAGTCGTAAGGGACGAGGCAAACTTCGGAAGCCAATTGAAAATTTTAGGACTCACTTGTTTTTCGAGCCCCTTAAAGACTCTTGGTCACCTGGTTTTGATGAAAACACCCCCTCCCTTAGTCGCAAGGGGCGAGGCTTGTTTCGGAAGCCAATTGAAAATTTTAGTGCTCGCTTGTTTTACGAGCCCCTTAGCGACTCTTGGTCACCGGGTATTGATAAAAACACCCCCTCCCTTAGTCGCGAGAGGCGAGGCTTGCTTCGGAAGCCAATTGAAAATTTTAGTTCTCGCTTGTTTTGCGAGCCCCTTAGCGACTTGTGGTCACCGGGTTTTCATAAAAACACCCCCCTCCCTTAGTCTCAAGGGACGAGGCTTGCTTCGGAAGTCAATTCAAAATTTTAGTACTTGCTTGTTTTGCGAGCCTCTTAGCAGCTCTTGGTCACCGGGTTTTGATAAAAACGCGCCCCCCCGCCCCCTTAGTCGCAAGGGACGAGGCTTGCTTCGGAAGCCAATTGAAAATTTTAGTACTCGCTTGTTTTGCGAGCCTCTTAGCGGCCCTTGGTCACCGGGTTTTGGTAAAAACGCTCTCCTCCCTTAGTCGTAAGGGACGAGGCAAACTTCGAAGCCAATTGAAAATTTTAGGACTCACTTGTTTTTCGAGCCCCTTAAAGACTCTTGGTCACCTGGTTTTGATGAAAACACCCCCTCCCTTAGTCGCAAGGGGCGAGGCTTGCTTCGGAAGCCAATTGAAAATTTTAGTGCTCGCTTGTTTTACGAGCCCCTTAGCGACTCTTGGTCACCGGGTATTGATAAAAACACCCCCTCCCTTAGTCGCGAGAGGCGAGGCTTGCTTCGGAAGCCAATTGAAAATTTTAGTTCTCGCTTGTTTTGCGAGCCCCTTAGCGACTTGTGGTCACCGGGTTTTCATAAAAACACCCCCCTCCCTTAGTCGCAAGGGACGAGGCTTGCTTCGGAAGTCAATTGAAAATTTTAGTACTTGCTTGTTTTGCGAGCCTCTTAGCAGCTCTTGGTCACCGGGTTTTGATAAAAACGCCCCCACCCCCTTAGTCGCAAGGGACGAGGCTTGCTTCGGAAGCCAATTGAAAATATTAGTACTCGCTTGTTTTGCGAGCCTCTTAGCGGCTCTTGGTCACCGGGTTTTGGTAAAAACGCTCTCCTCCCTTAGTCGTAAGGGACGAGGCAAACTTCGAAGCCAATTGAAAATTTTAGGACTCGCTTGTTTTTCGAGCCCCTTAAAGACTCTTGGTCACCTGGTTTTGATGAAAACACCCCCTCCCTTAGTCGCAAGGGGCGAGGCTTGCTTCGAAGCCAATTGAAAATTTTAGTGCTCGCTTGTTTTACGAGCCCCTTAGCGACTCTTGGTGACCAGGTATTGATAAAAACACCCCCTCCCTTAGTCGCGAGAGGCGAGGCTTGCTTCGGAAGCCAATTGAAAATTTTAGTACTCGCTTGTTTTGCGAGCCCCTTAGCGACTTGTGGTCACCGGGTTTTCATAAAAACACCCCGCCCTCCCTTAGTCGCAAGGGACGAGGCTTGCTTCGGAAGTCAATTGAAAATTTTAGTACTTGCTTGTTTTGCGAGCCTCTTAGCAGCTCTTGGTCACCAGGTTTTGATAAAAACGCCCCCCCGCCCCCTTAGTTGCAAGGGACGAGGCTTGCTTCGGAAGCCAATTGAAAATTTTAGTACTCGCTTGTTTTGCGAGCCTCTTAGCGGCTCTTGGTCACCGGGTTTTGGTAAAAACGCTCTCCTCCCTTAGTTGTAAGGGACGAGGCAAACTTCGAAGCCAATTGAAAATTTTAGGACTCGCTTGTTTTTCGAGCCCCTTAAAGACTCTTGGTCACCTGGTTTTGATGAAAACACCCCCTCCCTTAGTCGCAAGGGGCGAGGCTTGCTTCGAAGCCAATTGAAAATTTTAGTGCTCGCTTGTTTTACGAGCCCCTTAGCGACTCTTGGTCACCGGGTATTGATAAAAACACCCCCTCCCTTAGTCGCGAGAGGCGAGGCTTGCTTCGGAAGCCAATTGAAAATTTTAGTACTCGCTTGTTTTGCGAGCCCCTTAGCGACTCTTGATCACCAGGTTTTGATAAAAACGCCCCCTCCCTTAGTCGCGAGCGACGAGGCTTGCTTCGGAAGTCAATTGAAAATTTTAGTACTCACTTGTTTTACGAGCCTCTTAGCGGCTCTAGGTCACCAGGATTTGATAAAAATGCCCCCTCACTTAGTCGCAAGGGACGAGGCTTGCTTCGGAAGACAATTGAAAATTTTAGGACTCGCTTGTTTTGCGAGCCCCTTAGCGACTCTTGGTCACCGGGTTTTGATAAAAACGCCCCCTCCCTTAGTAGCGAGCGGCGAGGCTTGCTTCGGAAGTCAATTGAAAATTTTAGTACTCGCTTGTATTGCGAGCCTCTTAGCAGCTCTTGGCCTCCAGGTTTTGCTAAAAACGCCCCCTCCCTTAGTCGCAAGGTACGAGGCTTGCTTCGAAAGTCAATTGAAAATTTTAGTACTCGCTTGTTTTGCGAGCAACTTAGCAGCTCTTGGTCACCGGGTTTTCATAAAAACGCCCCCTCCCTTAGTCGCAAGGGACGAGGCTTGCTTCGGAAGTCAATTGAAAATTTTAGTACTCGCTTGTTTTGCGAGCCACTTAGCAGCTCTTGGTCACCAGGTTTCCATAAAAACGCCCCCTCCCTTAGTCGCAAGGGACGATGCTTGCTTCGGAAGTCAATTGAAAATTTTAGTACTCGCTTGTTTTGCGAGCCTCTTAGCAGCTCTTGGTCACCGGGTTTTGATAAAAACGCCCCCCTCCCTTAGTCGCAAGGGACGAGGGTTACTTCGGAAGACAATTGAAAATTTTAGTACTCGCTTGTTTTACGAGCCCCTTAGCGACTCTTGGTCACTAGGTATTGATAAAAACACCCCCTCCCTTAGTCGCGAGGGGCGAGGCTTGTTTCGGAAGCCAATTCAAAATTTTAGTACCCGTTTGTTTTGCGAGCCCCTTACGACTTTTGGTCAACAGGTTTTCATAAAAACGCCCCCTCCCATAGTCGCGAGGGGCGAGGCTTGCTTCGGAAGCCAATTGAAAATTTTAGTACTCGCTTGTTTTGTGAGCCTCTTTGCGGCTCCAAGTCACCAGGTTTTGATAAAAACGCCACCCTCCCTTAGTCGCGAGCGGCGAGGCTTGCTTCGGAAGTCATTTGAAAATGTTAGCACTCGCTTGTTTTGCGAGCCTCTTAGTGGCTCTAGGTCACCAGGTTTTGATAAAAACTCCCCCTCCCTTTGTCGCAAGGGACGAGGCTTGCTTCGGAAGTCAATTGAAAATTTTAGTACTCGCTTGTTTTGTGAGCCTCTTTGCGGCTCCAAGTCACCAGGTTTTGATAAAAACGCCACCCTCCCTTAGTCGCAAGGGCCGAGGCTTGCTTCGGAAGCCAATTAAAAATTTTAGTACTCGCTTGTTTTGCGAGCCTCTTGGCGGCTCTTGGCCACCGGGTTTTGGTAAAACGCCCTCCTCCCTTAGTCGCACGGGACGAGGCAAACTTCGGAAGCCAATTGAAAATTTTAGGACTCGCTTGTTTTGCGAGCCCCTTAGCGACTCTTGGTCACCTGGTTTTGATAAAAACACCCCCTCCCTTAGTCGCAAGGGGCGAGGCTTGCTTCGTAAGCCAATTGAAAATTTTAGTACTCGCTTGTTTTGCGAGCCCCTTAGCGACTTTTGGTCACCGGGTTTTCATTAAAACCCCCCTCCCTTAGTCGCGAGGGCGAGGCTTGCTTCGGAAGCTAATTGGAAATTTTAGTACTCGCTTGTTTTGTGAGCCTCTTAGCGGCTCTTGGTCACCAGCTTTTGATAAAAACGCCCCCTCCCTTAGTCGCGAGCGGCGAGGCTTGCTTCGGAAGCTAATTGGAAATTTTAGTACTCGCTTGTTTTGCAAGCCTCTTAGCGGCTCTTGGCCACCATTTTTTGATAAAAACGCGCCCCTCCCATAGTCGCGAGCGGCGAGGCTCGCTTCGGAAGTCAATTGAAAATTTTAGTACTCGCTTGTTTTGCGAGCCTCTTAGCAGCTCTTGGTCACCGGGTTTTGATAAAAACGCCCCTCTCTTAGTCGCAAGGGACGAGGCTTACTTCGGAAGCCAATTGAAAATTTTAGTACTCGCTTGTTTTACGAGCCCTTTAGCGACTCTTGGTCACCGGGTATTGATAAAAACAACCCCTCCCATAGTCGCGAGGGCGAGGCTTGTTTCGGAAGCCAATTCAAAATTTTAGTACTCGTTTGTTTTGCGAGCCCCTTACGACTTTTGGTCAACGAGGTTTTCATAAAAACGCCCCCTCCCTTAGTCGCGAGGGGCGAGGCTTGCTTCGGAAGCCAATTGAAAATTTTAGTACTCGCTTGTTTTGTGAGCCTCTTAGCGGCTCCTAGTCACCATGTTTTGATAAAAACGCCCTCCTCCCTTAGTCGCGAGCGGCGAGGCTTGCTGCGGAGGTCAATTCAAAATTTTAGTACTCGCTTGTTTTGCGAGCCTCTTAGCAGCTCTTGGTCACCAGGTTTTGATAAAAACGCCCACCACCCTTAGTCGCAAGGGACGAGGCTTACTTCGGAAGCCAATTGAAAATTTTAGTACTCGCTTGTTTTACGAGCCCCTTAGCGACTCTTGGTCACCGGGTATTGATAAAAACACCCCCTCCCTTAGTCGCGAGAGGCGAGGCTTGCTTCGGAAGCCAATTGAAAATTTTAGTACTCGCTTGTTTTGCGAGGCCCTTAGCGACTTGTGGTCACCGGGTTTGCATAAAAACACCCCCTCCCTTAGTCGCAAGGGACGAGGCTTGCTTCGGAAGTCAATTGAAAATTTTAGTACTTGCTTGTTTTGCGAGCCTCTTAGCAGCTCTTGGTCACCGGGTTTTGATAAAAACGCCCCCCGCCCCCTTAGTTGCAAGGGACGAGGCTTGCTTCGGAAGCCAATTGAAAATTTTAGTACTCGCTTGTTTTGCGAGCCTCTTAGCGGCTCTTGGTCACCGGGTTTTGGTAAAAACGCTCTCCTCCCTTAGTCGTAAGGGACGAGGCAAACTTCGGAAGCCAATTGAAAATTTTAGGACTCGCTTGTTTTTCGAGCCCCTTAAAGACTCTTGGTCACCTGGTTTTGATGAAAACACCCCCTCCCTTAGTCGCAAGGGGCGAGGCTTGCTTCGGAAGCCAATTGAAAATTTTAGTGCTCGCTTGTTTTACGAGCCCCTTAGCGACTCTTGGTCACCGGGTATTGATAAAAACACCCCCTCCCTTAGTCGCGAGAGGCGAGGCTTGCTTCGGAAGCCAATTGAAAATTTTAGTACTCGCTTGTTTTGCGAGCCCCTTAGCGACTCTTGATCACCAGGTTTTAATAAAAACGCCCCCTTACTTAGTCGCGAGCGACGAGGCTTGCTTCGGAAGTCAATTGAAAATTTTAGTACTCACTTGTTTTACGAGCCTCTTAGCGGCTCTAGTTCACCAGGATTTGATAAAAACGCCCCCTCACTTAGTCGCAAGGGACGAGGCTTGCTTCGGAAGACAATTGAAAATTTTAGGACTCGCTTGTTTTGCGAGCCCCTTAGCGACTCTTGGTCACCGGGTTTTGATAAAAACGCCCCCTCCCTTAGTAGCGAGCGGCGAGGCTTGCTTCGGAAGTCAATTGAAAATTTTAGTACTCGCTTGTATTGCGAGCCTCTTAGCAGCTCTTGGCCTCCAGGTTTTGATAAAAACGCCCCCTCCCTTAGTCGCAAGGTACGAGGCTTGCTTCGGAAGTCAATTGAAAATTTTAGTACTCGCTTGTTTTGCGAGCAACTTAGCAGCTCTTGGTCACCGGGTTTTCATAAAAACGCCCCCTCCCTTAGTCGCAAGGGACGAGGCTTGCTTCGGAAGTCAATTGAAAATTTTAGTACTCGCTTGTTTTGCGAGCCACTTAGCAGACTCTTGGTCACCGGGTTTTCATAAAAACGCCCCCTCCCTTAGTCGCAAGGGACGATGCTTGCTTCGGAAGTCAATTGAAAATTTTAGTACTCGCTTGTTTTGCGAGCCTCTTAGCAGCTCTTGGTCACCAGGTTTTGATAAAAACGCCCCCTCCCTTAGTCGCAAGGGACGAGGGTTACTTCGGAAGACAATTGAAAATTTTAGTACTCGCTTGTTTTACGAGCCCCTTAGCGACTCTTGGTCACTAGGTATTGATAAAAACACCCCCTCCCTTAGTCGCGAGGGGCGAGGCTTGTTTCGGAAGCCAATTCAAAATTTTAGTACTCGTTTGTTTTGCGAGCCCCTTACGACTTTTGGTCAACGAGGTTTTCATAAAAACGCCCCCTCCCTTAGTCGCGAGGGGCGAGGCTTGCTTCGGAAGCCAATTGAAAATTTTAGTACTCGCTTGTTTTGTGAGCCTCTTTGCGGCTCCAAGTCACCAGGTTTTGATAAAAACGCCACCCTCCCTTAGTCGCGAGCGGCGAGGCTTGCTTCGGAAGTCATTTGAAAATGTTAGTACTCGCTTGTTTTGCGAGCCTCTTAGCGGCTCTAGGTCACCGGGTTTTGATAAAAACTCCCCCGCCCTTAGTCGCACGGGACGAGGCAAACTTCGGAAGCCAATTGAAAATTTTAGGACTCGCTTGTTTTGCGAGCCCCTTAGCGACTCTTGGTCACCAGGTATTGATAAAAACACCCCCTCCCTTAGTCGCGAGAGGCGAGGCTTGCTTCGGAAGCCAATTGAAAATTTTAGTACTCGCTTGTTTTGCGAGCCCCTTAGCGACTCTTGGTCACCTGGTTTTGATAAAAACACCCCCTCCCTTAGTCGCAAGGGGCGAGGCTTGCTTCGAAGCCAATTGAAAATTTTAGTACTCGCTTGTTTTGCGAGCCCCTTAGCGACTTTTGGTCACCAGGTTTTCATTAAAACCCCCCTCCCTTAGCCGCGAGGGGCGAGGCTTGCTTCGGAAGCTAATTGGAAATTTTAGTACTCGCTTGTTTTGTGAGCCTCTTAGCGGCTCTTGGTCACCAGCTTTTGATAAAAACGCCCCCTCCCTTAGTCGCGAGCGGCGAGGCTTGCTTCGGAAGCTAATTGGAAATTTTAGTACTCGCTTGTTTTGCAAGCCTCTTAGCGGCTCTTGGTCACCATTTTTTGATAAAAACGCGCCCTCCCATAGTCGCGAGCGGCGAGGCTTGCTTCGGAAGTCAATTGAAAATTTTAGTACTCGCTTGTTTTGCGAGCGTCTTAGCAGCTCTTGGTCACCGGGTTTTGATAAAAACGCCCCTCTCTTAGTCGCAAGGGACGAGGCTTACTTCGGAAGCCAATTGAAAATTTTAGTACTCGCTTGTTTTACGAGCCCTTTAGCGACTCTTGGTCACCAGGTATTGATAAAAACAACCCCTCCCATAGTCGCGAGGGGCGAGGCTTGTTTCGGAAGCCAATTCAAAATTTTAGTACTCGTTTGTTTTGCGAGCCCCTTACGACTTTTGGTCAACAGGTTTTCATAAAAACGCCCCCTCCCTTAGTCGCGAGGGGCGAGGCTTGCTTCGGAAGCCAATTGAAAATTTTAGTACTCGCTTGTTTTGTGAGCCTCTTAGCGGCTCCTAGTCACCATGTTTTGATAAAAACGCCCTCCTCCCTTAGTCGCGAGCAGCGAGGCTTGCTGCGGAGGTCAATTCAAAATTTTAGTACTCGCTTGTTTTGCGAGCCTCTTAGCAGCTCTTGGTCACCAGGTTTTGATAAAAACGCCCACCACCCTTAGTCGCAAGGGACGAGGCTTACTTCGAAGCCAATTGAAAATTTTAGTACTCGCTTGTTTTACGAGTCCCTTAGCGACTCTTGGTTACCGTGTATTGATAAAAACACCCCCTCCCTTAGTCGCGAGAGGCGAGGCTTGCTTCGGAAGCCAATTGAAAATTTTAGTACTCGCTTGTTTTGCGAGCCCCTTAGCGACTTGTGGTCACCAGGTTTGCATAAAAACACCCCCTCCCTTAGTCGCAAGGGACGAGGCTTGCTTCGGAAGTCAATTGAAAATTTTAGTACTTGCTTGTTTTGCGAGCCTCTTAGCAGCTCTTGGTCACCAGGTTTTGATAAAAACGCCCCCCCCGCCCCCTTAGTCGCAAGGGACGAGGCTTGCTTCGGAAGCCAATTGAAAATTTTAGTACTCGCTTGTTTTGCGAGCCTCTTAGCGGCTCTTGGTCACCGGGTTTTGGTAAAAACGCTCTCCTCCCTTAGTCGTAAGGGACGAGGCAAACTTCGGAAGCCAATTGAAAATTTTAGGACTCGCTTGTTTTTCGAGCCCCTTAAAGACTCTTGGTCACCTGGTTTTGATGAAAACACCCCCTCCGTTAGTCGCAAGGGGCGAGGCTTGCTTCGGAAGCCAATTGAAAATTTTAGTGCTCGCTTGTTTTACGTGCCCCTTAGCGACTCTTGGTCACCAGGTATTGATAAAAACACCCCCTCCCTTAGTCGCGAGAGGCGAGGCTTGCTTCGGAAGTCAATTGAAAATTTTAGTACTCGCTTGTATTGCGAGCCTCTTAGCAGCTCTTGGCCTCCGGGTTTTGATAAAAACGCCCCCTCCCTTAGTCGCAAGGTACGAGGCTTGCTTCGGAAGTCAATTGAAAATTTTAGTACTCGCTTGTTTTGCGAGCAACTTAGCAGCTCTTGGTCACCAGGTTTTCATAAAAACGCCCCCTCCCTTAGTCGCAAGGGACGAGGCTTGCTTCGGAAGTCATTTGAAAATTTTAGTACTCGCTTGTTTTGCGAGCCACTTAGCAGACTCTTGGTCACCGGGTTTTCATAAAAACGCCCCCTCCCTTAGTCGCAAGGGACGATGCTTGCTTCGGAAGTCAATTGAAAATTTTAGTACTCGCTTGTTTTGCGAGCCTCTTAGCAGCTCTTGGTCAACAGGTTTTGATAAAAACGCCCCCTCCCTTAGTCGCAAGGGACGAGGGTTACTTCGGAAGACAATTGAAAATTTTAGTACTCGCTTGTTTTACGAGCCCCTTAGCGACTCTTGGTCACTAGGTATTGATAAAAACACCCCCTCCCTTAGTCGCGAGGGGCGAGGCTTGTTTCGGAAGCCAATTCAAAATTTTAGTACTCGTTTGTTTTGCGAGCCCCTTACGACTTTTGGTCAACAGGTTTTCATAAAAACGCCCCCTCCCTTAGTCGCGAGGGGCGAGGCTTGCTTCGGAAGCCAATTGAAAATTTTAGTACTCGCTTGTTTTGTGAGCCTCTTTGCGGCTCCAAGTCACCAGGTTTTGATAAAAACGCCACCCTCCCTTAGTCGCGAGCGGCGAGGCTTGCTTCGGAAGTCATTTGAAAATGTTAGTACTCGCTTGTTTTGCGAGCCTCTTAGCGGCTCTAGGTCACCAGGTTTTGATAAAAACTCCCCTCCCTTAGTCGCAAGGGACGAG
This sequence comes from Chloris gayana, assembly GCA_031894775.1. Lineage (NCBI taxonomy): Eukaryota > Viridiplantae > Streptophyta > Magnoliopsida > Poales > Poaceae > Chloris > Chloris gayana. The sequence goes on from JAUNZO010004298.1 coordinate 777,931, forward strand.
GCTTGCTTCGGAAGACAATTGAAAATTTTAGGACCCGCTTGTTTTGCGAGCCCCTTAGCGACTCTTGGTCATCATGTTTTTGATAAAAACGCCCTCCTCCATTAGTCGCGAGCGGCGAGGCTTACTGCGGAGGTCAATTGAAAATTTTAGTACTCGCTTGTTTTGCGAGCCTCTTTGCAGCTCTTGGTCACCAGGTTTTGATAAAAACGCCCCCCCGCCCCCTTAGTCGCAAGGGACGAGGCTTGCTTCGGAAGCCAATTGAAAATTTTAGTACTCGCTTGTTTTGCGAGCCTCTTAGCGGCTCTTGGTCACCAGGTTTTGGTAAAAACGCCCTCCTCCCTTAGTCGCAAGGGACGAAGCAAACTTCGAAGCCAATTGAAAATTTTAGGACTCGCTTGTTTTGCGAGCCCCTTAGCGACTCTTGGTCACCTGGTTTTGATGAAAACACCCCCTCCCTTAGTCGCAAGGGGCGAGGCTTGCTTCGAAGCCAATTGAAAATTTTAGTACTTGCTTGTTTTGCGAGCCTCTTAGCAGCTCTTGGTCACCAGGTTTTGATAAAAACGCCCCCCGCCCCCTTAGTCGCAAGGGACGAGGCTTGCTTCGGAAGCCAATTGAAAATTTTAGTACTCGCTTGTTTTGCGAGCCTCTTAGCGGCTCTTGGTCACCGGGTTTTGGTAAAAACGCTCTCCTCCCTTAGTCGTAAGGGACGAGGCAAACTTCGAAGCCAATTGAAAATTTTAGGACTCGCTTGTTTTTCGAGCCCCTTAAAGACTCTTGGTCACCTGGTTTTGATGAAAACACCCCCTCCCTTAGTCGCAAGGGGCGAGGCTTGCTTCGTAAGCCAATTGAAAATTTTAGTGCTCGCTTGTTTTACGAGCCCCTTAGCGACTCTTGGTCACCGGGTATTGATAAAAACACCCCCTCCCTTAGTCGCGAGAGGCGAGGCTTGCTTCGGAAGCCAATTGAAAATTTTAGTACTCGCTTGTTTTGCGAGCCCCTTAGCGACTCTTGATCACCAGGTTTTGATAAAAACGCCCCCTCCCTTAGTCGCGAGCGACGAGGCTTGCTTCGGAAGTCAATTGAAAATTTTAGTACTCACTTGTTTTACGAGCCTCTTAGCGGCTCTAGGTCACCAGGATTTGATAAAAACGCCCCCTCACTTAGTCGCAAGGGACGAGGCTTGCTTCGGAAGACAATTGAAAATTTTAGGACTCGCTTGTTTTGCGAGCCCCTTAGCGACTCTTGGTCACCGGGTTTTGATAAAAACGCCCCCTCCCTTAGTAGCGAGCGGCGAGGCTTGCTTCGGAAGTCAATTGAAAATTTTAGTACTCGCTTGTATTGCGAGCCTCTTAGCAGCTCTTGGCCTCCAGGTTTTGATAAAAACGCCCCCTCCCTTAGTCGCAAGGTACGAGGCTTGCTTCGGAAGTCAATTGAAAATTTTAGTACTCGCTTGTTTTGCGAGCAACTTAGCAGCTCTTGGTCACCGGGTTTTCATAAAACGCCCCCTCCCTTAGTCGCAAGGGACGAGGCTTGCTTCGGAAGTCAATTGAAAATTTTAGTACTCGCTTGTTTTGCGAGCCACTTAGCAGCTCTTGGTCACCAGGTTTTCATAAAAACGCCCCCTCCCTTAGTCGCAAGGGACGATGCTTGCTTCGGAAGTCAATTGAAAATTTTAGTACTCGCTTGTTTTGCGAGCCTCGTTAGCAGCTCTTGGTCAACAGGTTTTGATAAAAACGCCCCCTCCCTTAGTCGCAAGGGACGAGGGTTACTTCGGAAGACAATTGAAAATTTTAGTACTCGCTTGTTTTACGAGCCCCTTAGCGACTCTTGGTCACTAGGTATTGATAAAAACACCCCCTCCCTTAGTCGCGAGGGGCGAGGCTTGTTTCGGAAGCCAATTCAAAATTTTAGTACTCGTTTGTTTTGCGAGCCCCTTACGACTTTTGGTCAACAGGTTTTCATAAAAACGCCCCCTCCCTTAGTCGCGAGGGGCGAGGCTTGCTTCGGAAGCCAATTGAAAATTTTAGTACTCGCTTGTTTTGTGAGCCTCTTTGCGGCTCCAAGTCACCGGGTTTTGATAAAAACGCCACCCTCCCTTAGTCGCGAGCGGCGAGGCTTGCTTCGGAAGTCATTTGAAAATGTTAGTACTCGCTTGTTTTGCGAGCCTCTTAGCGGCTCTAGGTCACCAGGTTTTGATAAAAACTCCCCCTCCCTTAGTCGCAAGGGACGAGGCTTGGTTCGGAAGACAATTGAAAATTTTAGGACCCGCTTGTTTTGCGAGCCCCTTAGCGACTCTTGGTCATCATGTTTTGATAAAAACGCCCTCCTCCCTTAGTCGCGAGCGGCGAGGCTTACTGCGGAGGTCAATTGAAAATTTTAGTACTCGCTTGTTTTGCGAGCCTCTTTGCAGCTCTTGGTCACCAGGTTTTGATAAAAACGCCCCCCCCGCCCCCTTAGTCGCAAGGGACGAGGCTTGCTTCGGAAGCCAATTGAAAATTTTAGTACTCGCTTGTTTTGCGAGCCTCTTAGCGGCTCTTGGTCACCAGGTTTTGGTAAAAACGCCCTCCTCCCTTAGTCGCAAGGGACGAGGCAAACTTCGAAGCCAATTGAAAATTTTAGGACTCGCTTGTTTTGCGAGCCTCTTAGCGACTCTTGGTCACCTGGTTTTGATGAAAACACCCCCTCCCTTAGTCGCAAGGGGCGAGGCTTGCTTCGAAGCCAATTGAAAATTTTAGTACTCGCTTGTTTTGCGAGCCCCTTAGCGACTTTTGGTCACCGGGTTTTCATTAAAACCCCCTCAATTAGTCGCGAGGGCGAGGCTCGCTTCGGAAGCCAATTGAAAATTTTAGTACTCGCTTGTTTTGTGAGCCTCTTGGCGGCTCGTAGTCTCCATGTTTTGATAAAAACGCCCTCCTCCCTTAGTCGCGAGGGACGAGGCTTACTTCGGAAGCCAATTGACAATTTTAGTACTCGCTTGTTTTACGAGCCTCTTAGCAGCTCTTGGTCACCGGGTATTGATAAAAACACCCCCTCCCTTAGTCGCGAGAGGCGAGGCTTGCTTCGGAAGCCAATTGAAAATTTTAGTACTCGCTTGTTTTGCGAGCCCCTTAGCGACTCTTGGTCACCAGGTATTGATAAAAACACCCCCTCCCTTAGTCGCGAGAGGCGAGGCTTGCTTCGGAAGCCAATTGAAAATTTTAGTACTCGCTTGTTTTGCGAGCCCCTTGGCGACTTTTGGTCACCGGGTTTTCATAAAAACGCCCCCCCCGTTAGTCGCAAGGGACAAGGCTTGCTTCGGAAGTCAATTGAAAATTTTAGTACTCGCTTGTTTTGCGAGCCTCTTAGCAGCTCTTGGTCACCTGGTTTTGATAAAAACGCCCCCCCCCCGCCTCCTTAGTCGCAAGGGACGAGGCTTGCTTCGGAAGCCAATTGAAAATTTTAGTACTCGCTTGTTTTGCGAGCCTCTTAGCGGCTCTTGGTCACCAGGTTTTGGTAAAAACGCCCTCCTCCCTTAGTCGTAAGGGACGAGGCAAACTTCGAAGCCAATTGAAAATTTTAGGACTCGCTTGTTTTTCGAGCCCCTTAAAGACTCTTGGTCACCTGGTTTTGATGAAAACACCCCCTCCCTTAGTCGCAAGGGGCGAGGCTTGCTTCGTAAAACAATTGAAAATTTTAGTGCTCGCTTGTTTTACGAGCCCCTTAGCGACTCTTGGTCACCGGGTATTGATAAAAACACCCCCTCCCTTAGTCGCGAGAGGCGAGGCTTGCTTCGGAAGCCAATTGAAAATTTTAGTACTCGCTTGTTTTGCGAGCCCCTTAGCGACTCTTGATCGCCAAGTTTTGATAAAAACGCCCCCTCCCTTAGTCGCGAGCGACGAGGCTTGCTTTGGAAGACAATTGAAAATTTTAGTACTCGCTTGTTTTACGAGCCCCTTAGCGACTCTTGGTCACCGGGTATTGATAAAAACACCCCCTCCCTTAGTCGCGAGAGGCGAGGCTTGCTTCGGAAGCCAATTGAAAATTTTAGTACTCGCTTGTTTTGCGAGCCCCTTGGCGACTTTTGGTCACCGGGTTTTCATAAAAACGCCCCCCCCTTAGTCGCAAGGGACAAGGCTTGCTTCGGAAGTCAATTGAAAATTTTAGTACTCGCTTGTTTTGCGAGCCTCTTAGCAGCTCTTGGTCACCTGGTTTTGATAAAAACGCCGCCCCCGCCTCCTTAGTCGCAAGGGACGAGGCTTGCTTCGGAAGCCAATTGAAAATTTTAGTACTCGCTTGTTTTGCGAGCCTCTTAGCGGCTCTTGGTCACCGGGTTTTGGTAAAAACGCCCTCCTCCCTTAGTCGTAAGGGACGAGGCAAACTTCGAAGCCAATTGAAAATTTTAGGACTCGCTTGTTTTTCGAGCCCCTTAAAGACTCTTGGTCACCTGGTTTTGATGAAAACACCCCCTCCCTTAGTCGCAAGGGGCGAGGCTTGCTTCGAAAACAATTGAAAATTTTAGTGCTCGCTTGTTTTACGAGCCCCTTAGCGACTCTTGGTCACCAGGTATTGATAAAAACACCCCCTCCCTTAGTCGCGAGAGGCGAGGCTTGCTTCGGAAGCCAATTGAAAATTTTAGTACTCGCTTGTTTTGCGAGCCCCTTAGCGACTCTTGATCGCCAAGTTTTGATAAAAACGCCCCCTCCCTTAGTCGCGAGCGACGAGGCTTGCTTTGGAAGACAATTGAAAATTTTAGTACTCGCTTGTTTTACGAGCCCCTTAGCGACTCTTGGTCACCAGGTATTGATAAAAACACCCCCGCCTTAGTCGCGAGAGGCGAGGCTTGCTTCGGAAGCCAATTGAAAATTTTAGTACTCGCTTGTTTTGCGAGCCCCTTAGCGACTTTTGGTCACCGGGTTTTCATAAAAACGCCCACCCCCTTAGTCGCAAGGGATGAGGCTTGCTTCGGAAGTCAATTGAAAATTTTAGTACTCGCTTGTTTTGCGAGCCTCTTAGCAGCTCTTGGTCACCAGGTTTTGATAAAAACGCCCCCCGCCTCCTTAGTCGCAAGGGACGAGGCTTGCTTCGGAAGCCAATTGAAAATTTTAGTACTCGCTTGTTTTGCGAGCCTCTTAGCGGCTCTTGGTCACCGGGTTTTGGTAAAACGCCCTCCTCCCTTAGTCGTAAGGGACGAGGCAAACTTCGAAGCCAATTGAAAATTTTAGGACTCGCTTGTTTTGCGAGCCCCTTAAAGACTCGTTGGTCACCTGGTTTTGATGAAAACACCCCTCCCTTAGTCGCAAGGGGCGAGGCTTGCTTCGAAGCCAATTGAAAATTTTAGTGCTCGCTTGTTTTGCGAGCCCCTTAGCGACTCTTGATCACCAGGTTTTGATAAAAACGCCCCCTCCCTTAGTCGCGAGCGACGAGGCTTGCTTCGGAAGTCAATTGAAAATTTTAGTACTCGCTTGTTTTACGAGCCTCTTAGCGGCTCTAGGTCACCAGGATTTGATAAAAACGCCCCCTCACTTAGTCACAAGGGACGAGGCTTGCTTCGGAAGACAATTGAAAATTTTAGGACTCGCTTGTTTTGCGAGCCCCTTAGCGACTCTTGGTCACCGGGTTTTGATAAAAGCGCCCCCTCCCTTAGTAGGGAGCGGCGAGGCTTGCTTCGGAAGTCAATTGAAAATTTTAGTACTCGCTTGTATTGCGAGCCTCTTAGCAGCTCTTGGCCTCTAGGTTTTGATAAAAACGCCCCCTCCCTTAGTCGCAAGGTACGAGGCTTGCTTCGGAAGTCAATTGAAAATTTTAGTACTCGCTTGTTTTGCGAGCAACTTAGCAGCTCTTGGTCACCGGGTTTTCATAAAAACGCCCCCTCCCTTAGTCGCAAGGGACGAGGCTTGCTTCGGAAGTCAATTGAAAATTTTAGTACTCGCTTGTTTTGCGAGCCACTTAGCAGCTCTTGGTCACCAGGTTTTCATAAAAACGCCCCCTCCCTTAGTCGCAAGGGACGAGGCTTGCTTCGGAAGTCAATTGAAAATTTTAGTACTCGCTTGTTTTCCGAGCCTCTTAGCAGCTCTTGGTCACCGGGTTTTGATAAAAACGCCCCCTCCCTTAGTCGCAAGGGACGAGGCTTACTTCGGAAGACAATTGAAAATTTTAGTACTCGCTTGTTTTACGAGCCCCTTAGCGACTCTTGGTCACTAGGTATTGATAAAAACACCCCCTCCCTTAGTCGCGAGGGGCGAGGCTTGTTTCGGAAGCCAATTCAAAATTTTAGTACTCGTTTGTTTTGCGAGCCCCTTACGACTTTTGGTCAACAGGTTTTCATAAAAACGCCCCCTCCCTTAGTCGCGAGGGGCGAGGCTTGCTTCGGAAGCCAATTGAAAATTTTAGTACTCGCTTGTTTTGTGAGCCTCTTTGCGGCTCCAAGTCACCAGGTTTTGATAAAAACGCCACCCTCCCTTAGTCGCGAGCGGCGAGGCTTGCTTCGGAAGTCATTTGAAAATTTTAGTACTCGCTTGTTTTGCGAGCCTCTTAGCGGCTCTAGGTCACCAGGTTTTGATAAAAACTCCCCCTCCCTTAGTCGCAAGGGACGAGGCTTGCTTCGGAAGACAATTGAAAATTTTAGGACTCGCTTGTTTTGCGAGCCCCTTAGCGACTCTTGGTCACCATGTTTTGATAAAAACGCCCTCCTCCCTTAGTCGCGAGCGGCGAGGCTTACTGCGGAGGTCAATTGAAAATTTTAGTACTCGCTTGTTTTGCGAGCCTCTTAGCAGCTCTTGGTCACCAGGTTTTGATAAAAACGCCCCCACCCTTAGTCGCAAGGGACGAGGCTTACTTCGGAAGCCAATTGAAAATTTTAGTACTCGCTTGTTTTACGAGCCCCTTAGCGACTCTTGGTCACCGGGTATTGATAAAAACACCCCCTCCCTTAGTCGCGAGAGGCGAGGCTTGCTTCGGAAGCCAATTGAAAATTTTAGTACTCGCTTGTTTTGCGAGCCCCTTGGCGACTTTTGGTCACCAGGTTTTCATAAAAACGCCCCCTCCCTTAGTCGCAAGGGACGAGGCAAACTTCGGAAGCCAATTGAAAATTTTAGGACTCGCTTGTTTTGCGAGCCCCTTAGCGACTATTGGTCACCCGGTTTTGATGAAAACACCCCCTCCCTTAGTCGCAAGGGGCAAGGCTTGCTTCGAAGCCAATTGAAAATTTTAGTACTCACTTGTTTTGCGAGCCCCTTAGCGACTTTTGGTCACCAGGTTTTCATTAAAACCCCCCTCCCTTAGTCGCGAGGGGCGAGGCTTGCTTCGGAAGCCAATTGAAAATTTTAGTACTCGCTTGTTTTGCGAGCCTCTTAGCGGCTCTTGGTCACCAGGTTTTGGTAAAAACGCCCTCCTCCCTTAGTCGCAAGGGACGAGGCAAACTTCGGAAGCCAATTGAAAATTTTAGGACTCGCTTGTTTTGCGAGCCCCTTAGCGACTCTTGGTCACCCGGTTTTGATGAAAACACCCCCTCCCTTAGTCGCAAGGGGCGAGGCTTGCTTCGAAGCCAATTGAAAATTTTAGTACTTGCTTGTTTTGCGAGCCCCTTAGCGACTTTTGGTCACCAGGTTTTCATTAATACCCCCTCCCTTAGTCGCGAGGGGCGAGGCTTGCTTCGGAAGCCAATTGAAAATTTTAGTACTCGCTTGTTTTGTGAGCCTCTTAGCGGCTCGTAGTCTCCATGTTTTGATAAAAACGCCCTCCTCCCTTAGTCGCGAGCGGCGAGGCTTGCTACGGAGGTCAATTGAAAATTTTAGTACTCGCTTGTTTTGCGAGCCTCTTAGCAGCTCTTGGTCACCAGGTTTTGATAAAAACGCCCACCACCCTTAGTCGCAAGGGACGAGGCTTACTTCGGAAGCCAATTGAAAATTTTAGTACTCGCTTGTTTTACGAGCCCCTTAGCGACTCTTGGTCACCGGGTATTGATAAAAACACCCCCTCCCTTAGTCGCGAGAGGCGAGGCTTGCTTCGGAAGCCAATTGAAAATTTTAGTACTCGCTTGTTTTGCGAGCCCCTTGGCGACTTTTGGTCACCAGGTTTTCATAAAAACGCCCCCTCCCTTAGTCGCAAGGGACGAGGCTTGCTTCGGAAGTCAATTGAAAATTTTAGTACTCGCTTGTTTTGCGAGCCTCTTAGCAGCTCTTGGTCACCTGGTTTTGATAAAAACGCCGCCCCCCGCCTCCTTAGTCGCAAGGGACGAGGCTTGCTTCGGAAGCCAATTGAAAATTTTAGTACTCGCTTGTTTTGCGAGCCTCTTAGCGGCTCTTGGTCACCAGGTTTTGGTAAAAACGCCCTCCTCCCTTAGTCGTAAGGGACGAGGCAAACTTCGAAGCCAATTGAAAATTTTAGGACTCGCTTGTTTTTCGAGCCCCTTAAAGACTCTTGGTCACCTGGTTTTGATGAAAACACCCCTCCCTTAGTCGCAAGGGGCGAGGCTTGCTTCGGAAAACAATTGAAAATTTTAGTGCTCGCTTGTTTTACGAGCCCCTTAGCGACTCTTGGTCACCGGGTATTGATAAAAACACCCCCTCCCTTAGTCGCGAGAGGCGAGGCTTGCTTCGGAAGCCAATTGAAAATTTTAGTACTCGCTTGTTTTGCGAGCCCCTTAGCGACTCTTGATCACCAAGTTTTGATAAAAACGCCCCCTCCCTTAGTCGCGAGCGACGAGGCTTGCTTTGGAAGACAATTGAAAATTTTAGGACTCGCTTGTTTTGCGAGCCCCTTAGCGACTCTTGGTCACCGGGTTTTGATAAAAACGCCCCCTCCCTTAGTAGCGAGCGGCGAGGCTTGCTTCGGAAGTCAATTGAAAATTTTAGTACTCGCTTGTATTGCGAGCCTCTTAGCAGCTCTTGGCCTCCAAGTTTTGATAAAAACGCCCCCTCCCTTAGTCGCAAAGTACGAGGCTTGCTTCGGAAGTCAATTGAAAATTTTAGTACTCGCTTGTTTTGCGAGCAACTTAGCTGCTCTTGGTCACCGGGTTTTCATAAAAACGCCCCCTCCCTTAGTCGCAAGGGACGAGGCTTGCTTCGGAAGTCAATTGAAAATTTTAGTACTCGCTTGTTTTGCGAGCCACTTAGCAGCTCTTGGTCACCAGGTTTTCATAAAAACGCCCCCTCCCTTAGTCGCAAGGGACGAGGCTTGCTTCGGAAGTCAATTGAAAATTTTAGTACTCGCTTGTTTTGCGAGCCTCTTAGCAGCTCTTGGTCACCAGGTTTTGATAAAAACGCCCCCTCCCTTAGTCGCAAGGGACGAGGCTTACTTCGGAAGACCATTGAAAATTTTAGTACTCGCTTGTTTTACGAGCCCCTTAGCGACTCTTGGTCACTAGGTATTGATAAAAACACCCCCTCCCTTAGTCGCGAGGGGCAAGGCTTGTTTCGGAAGCCAATTCAAAATTTTAGTACTCGTTTGTTTTGCGAGCCCCTTACGACTTTTGGTCAACGAGGTTTTCATAAAAACGACCCCCTCCCTTAGTCGCGAGGGGCGAGGCTTGCTTCGGAAGCCAATTGAAAATTTTAGTACTCGCTTGTTTTGTGAGCCTCTTTGCGGCTCCAAGTCACCGAGGTTTTGATAAAAACGCCACCCTCCCTTAGTCGCGAGCGGCGAGGCTTGCTTCGGAAGTCATTTGAAAATTTTAGTACTCGCTTGTTTTGCGAGCCTCTTAGCGGCTCTAGGTCTCCGGGTTTTGATAAAAACTCCCCCTCCCTTAGTCGCAAGGGACGAGGCTTGCTTCGGAAGACAATTGAAAATTTTAGGACCCGCTTGTTTTGCGAGCCCCTTAGCGACTCTTGGTCACCATGTTTTGATAAAAACGCCCTCCTCCCTTAGTCGCGAGCGGCGAGGCTTACTGCGGAGGTCAATTGAAAATTTTAGTACTCGCTTGTTTTGCGAGCCTCTTAGCAGCTCTTGGTCACCAGGTTTTGATAAAAACGCCCCCCCGCCCCTTAGTCGCAAGGGACGAGGCTTGCTTCGGAAGCCAATTGAAAATTTTAGTACTCGCTTGTTTTGCGAGCCTCTTAGCGGCTCTTGGTCACCGGGTTTTGGTAAAAACGCCCTCCTCTCTTAGTCGCAAGGGACGAGGCAAACTTCGGAAGCCAATTGAAAATTTTAGTACTCGCTTGTTTTGCGAGCCCCTTAGCGGCTCTTGGTCACCAGGTTTTGATAAAACGCCCTCCTCCCTTAGTCGCAAGGGACGAGGCAAACTTCGGAAGCCAATTGAAAATTTTAGGACTCGCTTGTTTTGCGAGCCCCTTAGCGACTCTTGGTCACCCGGTTTTGATGAAAACAACCCCTCCCTTAGTCGCAAGGGGCAAGGCTTGCTTCGAAGCCAATTGAAAATTTTAATACTCGCTTGTTTTGCGAGCCCCTTAGCGGCTCTTGGTCACCGGGTTTTGGTAAAAACGCCCTCCTCCCTTAGTCGCGAGGGGCGAGGCTTGCTACGGAAGCCAATTGAAAATTTTAATACTCGCTTGTTTTACGAGCCCCTTAGCAGCTCTTGGTCACCGGGTTTTGATAAAAACGCCCACCACCCTTAGTAGCGAGAGGCGAGGCTTGCTTCGGAAGCCAATTGAAAATTTTAGTACTCGCTTGTTTTGCGAGCCCCTTAGCGACTTTTGGTCACCGGGTTTTCATAAAACGCCCCCCCCGAGTCGCAAGGGACGAGGCTTGCTTCGGAAGTCAATTGAAAATTTTAGTACTCGCTTGTTTTGCGAGCCTCTTAGCAGCTCTTGGTCACCAGGTTTTGATAAAAACACCCCCCCCGCCCCCTTAGTCGCACGGGACGAGGCTTGCTTCGGAAGCCAATTGAAAATTTTAGTACTCGCTTGTTTTGCGAGCCTCTTAGCGGCTCTTGGTCACCAGGTTTTGGTAAAAACGCCCTCCTCCCTTAGTCGTAAGGGACGAGGCAAACTTCGGAAGCCAATTAAAAATTTTAGGACTCGCTTGTTTTTCGAGCCCCTTAAAGACTCTTGGTCACCTGGTTTTGATGAAAACACCCCCTCCCTTAGTCGCAAGGGGCGAGGCTTGCTTCGGAAGCCAATTGAAAATTTTAGTGCTCGCTTGTTTTACGAGCCCCTTAGCGACTCTTGGTCACCGGGTGTTGATAAAAGCACCCCCTCCCTTAGTCGCGAGAGGCGAGGCTTGCTTCGGAAGCCAATTGAAAATTTTAGTAGTCGCTTGTTTTGCGAGCCCCTTAGCGACTCTTGATCACCGGGTTTTGATAAAAACGCCCCCTCCCTTAGTCGCGAGCGACGAGGCTTGCTTCGGAAGTCAATTGAAAATTTTAGTACTAGCTTGTTTTACGAGCCTCTTAGCGGCTCTAGGTCACCGGGTTTTGATAAAAATGGCCCCCTCACTTAGTCGCAAGGGACGAGGCTTGCTTCGGAAGACAATTGAAAATTTTAGGACTCGCTTGTTTTGCGAGCCCCTTAGCGACTCTTGGTCACCAGGTTTTGATAAAAACGCCCCCTCCCTTAGTAGCGAGCGGCGAGGCTTGCTTCGGAAGTCAATTGAAAATTTTAGTACTCACTTGTATTGCGAGCCTCTTAGCAGCTCTTGGCCTCCAGGTTTTGATAAAAACGCCCCCTCCCTTAGTCGCAAGGTACGAGGCTTGCTTCGGAAGTCAATTGAAAATTTTAGTACTCGATTGTTTTGCGAGCCCCTTAGCAACTCTTGGTCACCGAGGTTTTGATAAAAACGCCCCCTCCCTTAGTAGCGAGCGGCGAGGCTTGCTTCGGAAGTCAATTGAAAATTTTAGTACTCGCTTGTTTTGCGAGCCTCTTAGCAGCTCTTGGTCACCGGGTTTTGATAAAAACGCCCCCTCCCTTAGTCGCAAGGGACGAGGCTTACTTCGGAAGACAATTAAAAATTTTAGTACTCGCTTGTTTTACGAGCCCCTTAGCGACTCTTGGTCACTAGGTATTGATAAAAACACCCCCTCCCTTAGTCGCGAGGGGCGAGGCTTGTTTCGGAAGCCAATTCAAAATTTTAGTACTCGTTTATTTTGCGAGCCCCTTACGACTTTTGGTCAACATGTTTTCATAAAAACGCCCCCTCCCTTAGTCGCGAGGGGCGAGGCTAGCTTCGGAAGCCAATTGAAAATTTTAGTACTCGCTTGTTTTGCGAGCCTCTTAGCGGCTCCTAATCACCAGGTTTTGATAAAAACGCCCCCTCCCTTAGTCGCAAACGGCGAGGCTTGCTTCGGAAGTCATTTGAAAATTTTAGTGCTCGCTTGTTTTGCGAGCCTCTTAGCGGCTCTAGGTCACCGGGTTTTGATAAAAACTCCCCCTCCCTTAGTCGCAGGGGACGAGGCTTGCTTCGGAAGACAATTGAAAATTTTAGGACCTCGCTTGTTTTGCGAGCCCCTTAGCGACTCTTGGTCACCATGTTTTGATAAAAACGCCCTCCTCCCTTAGTCGCGAGCGGCGAGGCTTACTGCGGAGGTCAATTGAAAATTTTAGTACTCGCTTGTTTTGCGAGCCTCTTAGCAGCTCTTGGTCACCAGAATTTGATAAAAACGCCCCCCCGCCCCCTTAGTCGCAAGGGACGAGGCTTGCTTCGGAAGCCAATTGAAAATTTTAGTACTCGCTTGTTTTACGAGCCTCTTAGCGGCTCTTGGTCACCGGGTTTTGGTAAAAACGCCCTCCTCCCTTAGTCGCAAGGGACGAGGCAAACTTCGAAGCCAATTGAGAATTTTAGGACTCGCTTGTTTTGCGAGCCCCTTAGCGACTCTTGGTCACCTGGTTTTGATGAAAACACCCCCTCCCTTAGTCGCAAGGGGCGAGGCTTGCTTCGGAAGCCAATTGAAAATTTTGGTACTCGCTTGTTTTGCGAGCCCCTTAGCGACTTTTGGTCACCAGGTTTTCATTAAAACCCCCTCCCTTAGTCGCGAGGGCGAGCCTTGCTTCGGAAGCTAATTGAAAATATTAGTACTCGCTTGTTTTGCGAGCCTCTTAGCGGCTCTTGGTCACCGGTTTTCATAAAAACGCCCCCTCCCTTAGTCGCGAGCGGCGAGGCTTGCTTCGGAATCTAATTGGAAATTTTTGTACTCGCTTGTTTTGCGAGCCTCTTAGCAGCTCTTGGTCACCGGTTTTTGATAAAAACGCCCCCTCCCTTTGTCGCGAGCGGCGAGGCTTGCTTCGGAAGTCAATTGAAAATTTTAGTACTCGGTTGTTTTGCGAGCCTCTTAGCAGCTCTTGGTCACCGGGTTTTGATAAAAACGCCCCGTCCCTTACTCGCAAGGCAAGAGGCTTACTTCGGAAGCCAATTAAAAATTTTAGTACTCGCTTGTTTTACGAGTCCCTTAGCGACTCTTGGTCACTGGGTATTGATAAAAACACCCCCTCCCTTAGTCGCGACGGGCGAGGCTTGTTTTGGAAGCCAATTCAAAATTTTAGTATTCGTTTGTTTTGGCCCCTTACGACTTTTGGTCAACAGGTTTTCATAAAAACGCCCCCTCCCTTAGTCGCGAGGGGCGAGGCTAGCTTCGGAAGCCAATTGAAAATTTTAGTACTCGCTTGTTTTGCGAGCCTCTTAGCGGCTCCTAATCACCGGGTTTTGATAAAAACGCCCCCTCCCTTAGTCGCAAACGGCGAGGCTTGCTTCGGAAGTCATTTGAAAATTTTAGTACTCGCTTGTTTTGCGAGCCTCTTAGCGGCTCTAGGTCACCGGGTTTTGATAAAAACTCCCCCCACCCTTAGTCGCGAGCGGCGAGGCTTGCTTCGGAAGCTAATTGGAAATTTTAGGACTCGCTTGTTTTGCAAGGCTCTTAGCGGCTCTTGGTCACCGGTTTTTGATAAAAACGCCCCCTCCCATAGTCGCGAGCGGCGAGGCTTGCTTCGGAAGTCAATTGAAAATTTTAGTACTCGCTTGTTTTGCGAGCCTCTTAGCGGCTCTTGGTCACCGGGTTTTGATAAAAACGCCCCCTCCCTTAGTCGCGAGCGGCGAGGCTTGCTTCGGAAGCTAATTGGAAATTTTTGTACTCGCTTGTTTTGCAAGCCTCTTAGCAGCTCTTGGTCACCGGGTTTTGATAAAAACGCCCCCTCCCTTTGTCGCGAGCGGCGAGGCTTGCTTCGGAAGTCAATTCAAAATTTTAGTACTCGGTTGTTTTGCGAGGCTCTTAGCGGCTCTTGGTCACCGGGTTTTGATAAAAACGCCCCCGTCCCTTACTCGCAAGGGAAGAGGCTAACTTCGGAAGCCAATTAAAAATTTTAGTACTCGCTTGTTTTGTGAGCCTCTTAGCGGCTCCTAGTCACCAGGTTTTCATAAAAACGCCCCCTCCCTTAGTCGCGAGCGGCGAGGCTTGCTTCGAAAGTCATTTGAAAATTTTAGTACTCGCTTGTTTTGCGAGCCTCTTAGCGGCTCTAGGTCACCGAGGTTTTGATAAAAACTCCCTCCTCCCTGAGTCGCAAGGGACGAGGCTTGCTTCGGAAGACAATTGGAAATTTTAGTACTCGCTTGTTTTGCGAGCCCCTTAGCGACTCTTGGTCACCATGTTTTGATAAAAACGCCCTCCTCCCTTAGTCGCGAGCGGCGAGGCTTGCTGCGGAGGTCAATTGAAAATTTTAGTACTCGCTTGTTTTGCGAGCCTCTTAGCAGCTCTTGGTCACCGGGTTTTGATAAAAACGCCCACCACCCTTAGTCGCAAGGGACGAGGCTTACTTCGTAAGCCAATTGAAAATTTTAGTACTCGCTTGTTTTGCGAGCCCCTTAGCGACTTTTGGTCACCGGGTTTTCATAAAAACGCCCCCTCCCTTAGTCGCAAGGGACGAGGCTTGCTTCGGAAGTCAATTGAAAACTTTAGTACTCGCTTGTTTTGCGAGCCTCTTAGCAGCTCTTGGTCACCAGGTTTTGATAAAAACGCCCCCCCCCGCCCCCTTATTCGCAAGGGACGAGGCTTGCTTCGGAAGCCAATTGAAAATTTTAGTACTCGCTTGTTTTGCGAGCCTCTTAGCGGCTCTTGGTCACCGGGTTTTGGTAAAAACGCCCTCCTCCCTTAGTCGCAAGGGACGAGGCAAACTTCGAAGCCAATTGAAAATTTTAGGACTCGCTTGTTTTGCGAGCCCCTTAGCGACTCTTGGTCACCTGGTTTTGATGAAAACACCCCCTCCCATAGTCGCTAGGGGCGAGGCTTGCTTCGAAGCCAATTGAAAATTTTAGTACTCGCTTGTTTTGCGAGCCCCTTAGCGACTTTTAGTCACCGGGTTTTCATTAAACCCCCCCTCCCTTAGTCGCGAGTGGCGAGGCTTGCTTCGGAAGCTAATTGGAAGTTTTAGTACTCGCTTGTTTTGCGAGCCTCGTTAGCGGCTCTTGGTCACCGGTTTTTGATAAAAACGCCCCCTCCCTTAGTCGCGAGCGGCGAGGCTTGCTTCGGAAGCTAATTGGAAATTTTAGTACTCGCTTGTTTTGCGAGCCTCTTAGCGGCTCTTGGTCACCGGTTTTTGATAAAAACGCCCCCTCCCTTAGTCGCGAGCGGCGAGGCTTGCTTCGGAAGTCAATTGAAAATTTTAGTACTCGGTTGTTTTGCGAGCCTCTTAGCAGCTCTTGGTCACCAGGTTTTGATAAAAACACCCCCTCCCTTAGTCGCGAGGGGCGAGGCTTGTTTCGGAAGCCAATTCAAACTTTTAGTACTCATTTGTTTTGCGAGCCCCTTACGACTTTTGGTCAACAGGTTTTCATAAAAACGCCTCCCTCCCTTAGTCGCGAGGGCGAGGCTTGCTTCGAAGCCAATTGAAAATTTTAGGACTCGCTTGTTTTGCGAGCCCCTTAGCGACTTTTGGTCACCGGGTTTTCATTGAAACCCTCCCTCCCTTAGTCGCGAGTGGCGAGGCTTGCTTCGGAAGCTAATTGGAAGTTTTAGTACTCGCTTGTTTTGCGAGCCTCTTAGCGGCTCTTGGTCACCGGTTCTTGATAAAAACGCCCCCTCCCTTAGTCGCGAGCGGCGAGGCTTGCTTCGGAAGCTAATTGGAAATTTTAGTACTCGCTTGTTTTGCGAGCCTCTTGGCGGCTCTTGGTCACCGGTTTTTGATAAAAACGCCCCCTCCCTTAGTCGCGAGCGGCGAGGCTTGCTTCGGAAGCTAATTGGACATTTTAGTACTCGCTTGTTTTGCGAGCCTCTTAGCGGCTCTTGGTCACCGGTTTTTGATAAAAACGCCCCCTCCCTTAGTCGCGAGCGGCGAGGCTTGCTTCGGAAGTCATTTGAAAATTTTTGTACCTGCTTGTTTTGCGAGCCTCTTAGCGGCTCTAGGTCACCGGGTTTTGATAAAAACTCCCTCCTCCCTTAGTCGCAAGGGACGAGGCTTGCTTCGGAAGACAATTGGAAATTTTAGTACTCGCTTGTTTTGCGAGCCCCTTAGCGACTCTTGGTCACCATGTTTTGATAAAAACGCCCTCCTCCCTTAGTCGCGAGCGGCGAGGCTTGCTGCGGAGGTCAATTGAAAATTTTAGTACTCGCTTGTTTTGCGAGCCTCTTAGCAGCTCTTGGTCACCGGGTTTTGATAAAAACGCCCACCACCCTTAGTCGCAAGGGACGAGGCTTACTTCATAAGCCAATTGAAAATTTTAGTACTCGCTTGTTTTGCGAGCCCCTTAGCGACTTTTGGTCACCGGGTTTTCGTAAAAACGCCCCCTCCCTTAGTCGCAAGGGACGAGGCTTGCTTCGGAAGTCAATTGAAAATTTTAGTACTCGCTTGTTTTGCGAGCCTCTTAGCAGCACTTGGTCACCAGGTTTTGATAAAAACGCCCCCCCGCCCCCTTAGTCGCAAGGGACGAGGCTTGCTTCGGAAGCCAATTGAAAATTTTAGTACTCGCTTGTTTTGCGAGCCTCTTAGCGGCTCTTGGTCACCGGGTTTTGGTAAAACGCCCTCCTCCCTTAGTCGCAAGGGACGAGGCAAACTTCGAAGCCAATTGAAAATTTTAGGACTCGCTTGTTTTGCGAGCCCCTTAGCGACTTTTGGTCACCGGGTTTTCATTGAAACCCTCCCTCCCTTAGTCGCGAGTGGCGAGGCTTGCTTCGGAAGCTAATTGGAAGTTTTAGTACTCGCTTGTTTTGCGAGCCTCTTAGCGGCTCTTGGTCACCGGTTCTTGATAAAAACGCCCCCTCCCTTAGTCGCGAGCGGCGAGGCTTGCTTCGGAAGCTAATTGGAAATTTTAGTACTCGCTTGTTTTGTGAGCCTCTTGGCGGCTCTAGGTCACCAGTTTTTGATAAAAACGCCCCCTCCCTTAGTCGCGAGCGGCGAGGCTTGCTTCGGAAGTCAATTGAAAATTTTAGTACTCGGTTGTTTTGCGAGCCTCTTAGCAGCTCTTGGTCACCGGGTTTTGATAAAAACGCCCCTGTCCCTTAGTCGCAAGGGAAGAGGCTTACTTCGGAGCCAATTGAAAATTTTAGTACTCGCTTGTTTTACGAGCCCCTTAACGACTCTTGGTCACCGGGTATTGATAAAAACACCCCCTCCCTTAGTCGCGAGGGGCGAGGCTTGTTTCGGAAGCCAATTCAAACTTTTAGTACTCATTTGTTTTGCGAGCCCCTTACGACTTTTGGTCAACAGGTTTTCATAAAAACGCCCCCTCCGTTAGTCGCGAGGGGCGAGGCTTGCTTCGGAAGCTAATTGGAAATTTTAGTACTCGCTTGTTTTGCGAGCCTCTTACCGGCTCTTGGTCACCGGTTTTTGATAAAAACGCCCCCTCCCTTAGTCGCGAGCGGCGAGGCTTGCTTCGGAAGCTAATTGGACATTTTAGTACTCGCTTGTTTTGCGAGCCTCTTAGCGGCTCTTGGTCACCAGTTTTTGATAAAAACGCCCCCTCCCTTAGTCGCGAGCGGCGAGGCTTGCTTCGGAAGTCATTTGAAAATTTTAGTACCGCTTGTTTTGCGAGCCTCTTAGCGGCTCTAGGTCACCAGGTTTTGATAAAAACTCCCTCCTCCCTTAGTCGCAAGGGACGAGGCTTGCTTCGGAAGACAATTGGAAATTTTAGTACTCGCTTGTTTTGCGAGCCCCTTAGCGACTCTAGGTCACCATGTTTTGATAAAAACGCCCTCCTCCCTTAGTCGCGAGCGGCGAGGCTTGCTGCGGAGGTCAATTGAAAATTTTAGTACTCGCTTGTATTGCGAGCCTCTTAGCAGCTCTTGGTCACCAGGTTTTGATAAAAACGCCCACCACCCTTAGTCGCAAGGGACGAGGCTTACTTCGTAAGCCAATTGAAAATTTTAGTACTCGCTTGTTTTGCGAGCCTCTTAGCGACTTTTGGTCACCAGGTTTTCATAAAAACGCCCCCTCCCTTAGTCGCAAGGGACGAGGCTTGCTTCGGAAGTCAATTGAAAATTTTAGTACTCGCTTGTTTTGCGAGCCTCTTAGCAGCACTTGGTCACCGGGTTTTGATAAAAACGCCCCCCCGCCCCCTTAGTCGCAAGGGACGAGGCTTGCTTCGGAAGCCAATTGAAAATTTTAGTACTCGCTTGTTTTGCGAGCCTCTTAGCAGCTCTTGGTCACCGGGTTTTGGTAAAACGCCCTCCTCCCTTAGTCGCAAGGGACGAGGCAAACTTCGAAGCCAATTGAAAATTTTAGGACTCGCTTGTTTTGCGAGCCCCTTAGCGACTTTTGGTCACCAGGTTTTCATTAAAACCCCCTCCCTTAGTCGCGAGTGGCGAGGCTTGCTTCGGAAGCTAATTGGAAGTTTTAGTACTCGCTTGTTTTGCGAGCCTCTTAGCGGCTCTTGGTCACCAGTTCTTGATAAAAACGCCCCCCTCCCTTAGTCGCGAGCGGCGAGGCTTGCTTCGGAAGCTAATTGGAAATTTTAGTACTCACTTGTTTTGCGAGCCTCTTAGCGGCTCTTGGTCACCGGTTTTTGATAAAACGCCCCCTCCCTTAGTCGCGAGCGGCGAGGCTTGCTTCGGAAGTCAATTGAAAATTTTAGTACTCGGTTGTTTTGCGAGCCTCTTAGCAGCTCTTGGTCACCAGGTTTTAATAAAAACACCCCTGTCCCTTAGTCGCAAGGGAAGAGGCTTACTTCGGAGCCAATTGAAAATTTTAGTACTCGCTTGTTTTACGAGCCCCTTAGCGACTCTTGGTCACCGGGTATTGATAAAAACACCCCCTCCCTTAGTCGCGACGGGCGAGGCTTGTTTCGGAAGCCAATTCAAACTTTTAGAACTCATTTGTTTTGCGAGCCCCTTACGACTTTTGGTCAACAGGTTTTCATAAAAACGCCCCCTCCCTTAGTCGCGAGGGGCGAGGCTTGCTTCGAAGCTAATTGGAAATTTTAGTACTCGCTTGTTTTGCGAGCCTCTTAGCGGCTCTTGGTCACCGGTTTTTGATAAAAACGCCCCCTCCCTTAGTCGCGAGCGGCGAGGCTTGCTTCGGAAGCTAATTGGACATTTTAGTACTCGCTTGTTTTGCGAGCCTCTTAGTGGCTCTTGGTCACCGGTTTTTGATAAAAACGCCCCCTCCCTTAGTCGCGAGCGGCGAGGCTTGCTTCGGAAGTCAATTGAAAATTTTAGTACTCGGTTGTTTTGCGAGCCTCTTTGCAGCTCTTGGTCACCGAGGTTTTGATAAAAACACCCCCGTCCCTTAGTCGCAAGGGAAGAGGCTTACTTCGGAAGCCAATTGAAAATTTTAGTACTCGCTTGTTTTACGAGCCCCTTAGCGACTCTTGGTCACCGGGTATTGATAAAAACACCCCATCCCTTACTCGCGAGGGGCGAGGCTTGTTTCGGAATCCTATTCAAAATTTTAGTACTCGTTTGTTTTGCGAGCCCCTTACGACTTTTGGTCAACAGGTTTTCATAAAACGCCCCCTCCCTTAGTCGCGAGGGGCGAGGCTTGCTTCGGAAGACAATTGAAAATTTTAGTACTTGCTTGTTTTGCGAGCCTCTTAGCGGCTCCTAGTCACCGGGTTTTGATAAAAACGCCCCCTCCCTTAGTCGCGCGCGGCGAGGCTTGCTTCGGAGGTCATTTGAAAATTTTAGTACCTGCTTGTTTTGCGAGCCTCTTAGCGGCTCTAGGTCACCGGGTTTTGATAAAAACTCCCCCTCCCTTAGTCGCGAGCGGCGAGGATTGCTTCGGAAGTCAATTGAAAATTATAGTACTCCCTTGTTTTGCGAGCCTCTTAGCAGCTCTTGCTCACCAGGTTTTGATTAAAACGCCCTCGTCCTTTAGTCGCAAGGGACGAGGCTTGCTTCGGAAGCAGATTGAAAATTTTAGTACTCGCTAGTTTTGCGAGCCCCTTAGCGACTCTTGGTCACCTGGTTTGGATGAAAACACCCCCTCCCTTAGTCGCAAGGGGCGAGGCTTGCTTCGAAGCCAATTGAAAATTTTAGTACTCGCTTGTTTTGCGAGCCTCTTAGCAGCTCTGGGTCACCGGGTTTTGATAAAAACGCCACCTCCCCCTTAGTCGCAAGGGACGAGGCTTGCTTCGGAAGCTAGTTCAAAATATTAGTACTCGCTTGTTTTGCGAGCCTCTTAGCGGCTCTTGGTCACCGGGTTTTCGTAAAACGCCCTTCTACCTTAGTCGCGAGGGCGAGGCTTGTTTCGGAAGCCAATTCAAAATTTTAGTACTCGCTTGTTTTGCGAGCCCCTTACCACTTTTGGTCAACGGGTTTTCATAAAAACGCCCCCTCCCTTAGTCGCGAGGGGCGAGGCTTGCTTCGGAAGTCAATTGAAAATTTTAGTACTCGGTTGTTTTGCGAGCCTCTTAGCGGCTCTTGGTCACCGGGTTTTGATAAAAACGCCCCTGTCCCTTAGTCGCAAGGGAAGAGGCTTACTTCGGAGCCAATCGAAAATTTTAGTACTCGCTTGTTTTACGAGCCCCTTAACGACTCTTGGTCACCGGGTATTGATAAAAACACCCCCTCCCTTAGTCGCGAGGGGCGAGGCTTGTTTCGGAAGCCAATTCAAACTTTTAGTACTCATTTGTTTTGCGAGCCCCTTACGACTTTTGGTCAACGGGTTTTCATAAAAACGCCCCCTCCCTTAGTCGCGAGGGGCGAGGCTTGCTTCGGAAGCTAATTGGAAATTTTAGTACTCGCTTGTTTTGCGAGCCTCTTAGCGGCTCTTGGTCACCGGTTTTTGATAAAAACGCCCCCTGCCTTAGTCGCGAGCGGCGAGGCTTGCTTCGGAAGCTAATTGGACATTTTAGTACTCGCTTGTTTTGCGAGCCTCTTAGCGGCTCTTGGTCACCGGTTTTTGATAAAAACGCCCCCTCCCTTAGTCGCGAGCGGCGAGGCTTGCTTCGGAAGTCATTTGAAAATTTTAGTACTCGCTTGTTTTGCGAGCCTCTTAGCGGCTCTAGGTCACCGGGTTTTGATAAAAACTCCCTCCTCCCTTAGTCGCAAGGGACGAGGCTTGCTTCGGAAGACAATTGGAAATTTTAGTACTCGCTTGTTTTGCGAGCCCCTTAGCGACTCTAGGTCACCATGTTTTGATAAAAACGCCCTCCTCCCTTAGTCGCGAGCGGCGAGGCTTGCTGCGGAGGTCAATTGAAAATTTTAGTACTCGCTTGTATTGCGAGCCTCTTAGCAGCTCTTGGTCACCGGGTTTTGATAAAAACGCCCACCACCCTTAGTCGCAAGGGACGAGGCTTACTTCGTAAGCCAATTGAAAATTTTAGTACTCGCTTGTTTTGCGAGCCTCTTAGCGACTTTTGGTCACCGGGTTTTCATAAAAACGCCCCCTCCCTTAGTCGCAAGGGACGAGGCTTGCTTCGGAAGTCAATTGAAAATTTTAGTACTCGCTTGTTTTGCGAGCCTCTTAGCAGCACTTGGTCACCAGGTTTTGATAAAAACGCCCCCCCGCCCCCTTAGTCGCAAGGGACGAGGCTTGATTCGGAAGCCAATTGAAAATTTTAGTACTCGCTTGTTTTGCGAGCCTCTTAGCAGCTCTTGGTCACCGGGTTTTGGTAAAAACGCCCTCCTCCCTTAGTCGCAAGGGACGAGGCAAACTTCGAAGCCAATTGAAAATTTTAGGACTCGCTTGTTTTGCGAGCCCCTTAGCGACTTTTGGTCACCGGGTTTTCATTAAAACCCCCCTCCCTTAGTCGCGAGTGGCGAGGCTTGCTTCGGAAGCTAATTGGAAGTTTTAGTACTCGCTTGTTTTGCGAGCCTCTTAGCGGCTCTTGGTCACCAGTTCTTGATAAAAACGCCCCCTCCCTTAGTCGCGAGCGGCGAGGCTTGCTTCGGAAGCTAATTGGAAATTTTAGTACTCCCTTGTTTTGCGAGCCTCTTAGCGGCTCTTGGTCACCGGTTTTTGATAAAAACGCCCCCTCCCTTAGTCGCGAGGGGCGAGGCTTGCTTCGGAAGTCAATTGAAAATTTTAGTACTCGGTTGTTTTGCGAGCCTCTTAGCAGCTCTTGGTCACCAGGTTTTGATAAAAACGCCCCTGTCCCTTAGTCGCAAGGGAAGAGGCTTACTTCGGAGCCAATCGAAAATTTTAGTACTCGCTTGTTTTACGAGCCCCTTAACGACTCTTGGTCACCGGGTATTGATAAAAACACCCCCTCCCTTAGTCGCGAGGGGCGAGGCTTGTTTCGGAAGCCAATTCAAACTTTTAGTACTCATTTGTTTTGCGAGCCCCTTACGACTTTTGGTCAACAGGTTTTCATAAAAACGCCCCCTCCCTTAGTCGCGAGGGGCGAGGCTTGCTTCGGAAGCTAATTGGAAATTTTAGTACTCGCTTGTTTTGCGAGCCTCTTAGCGGCTCTTGGTCACCGGTTTTTGATAAAAACGCCCCCTCCCTTAGTCGCGAGCGGCGAGGCTTGCTTCGGAAGCTAATTGGACATTTTAGTACTCGCTTGTTTTGCGAGCCTCTTAGCGGCTCTTGGTCACCGGTTTTTGATAAAAACGCCCCCTCCCTTAGTCGCGAGCGGCGAGGCTTGCTTCGGAAGTCATTTGAAAATTTTAGTACTCGCTTGTTTTGCGAGCCTCTTAGCGGCTCTAGGTCACCGGGTTTTGATAAAAACTCCCTCCTCCCTTAGTCGCAAGGGACGAGGCTTGCTTCGGAAGACAATTGGAAATTTTAGTACTCGCTTGTTTTGCGAGCCCCTTAGCGACTCTTGGTCACCATGTTTTGATAAAAACGCCCTCCTCCCTTAGTCGCGAGCGGCGAGGCTTGCTGCGGAGGTCAATTGAAAATTTTAGTACTCGCTTGTTTTGCGAGCCTCTTAGCAGCTCTTGGTCACCGGGTTTTGATAAAAACGCCCACCACCCTTAGTCGCAAGGGACGAGGCTTACTTCATAAGCCAATTGAAAATTTTAGCACTCGCTTGTTTTGCGAGCCCCTTAGCGACTTTTGGTCACCAGGTTTTCGTAAAAACGCCCCCTCCCTTAGTCGCAAGGGACGAGGCTTGCTTCGGAAGTCAATTGAAAATTTTAGTACTCGCTTGTTTTGCGAGCCTCTTAGCAGCACTTGGTCACCGGGTTTTGATAAAAACGCCCCCCCCCGCCCCCTTAGTCGCAAGGGACGAGGCTTGCTTCGGAAGCCAATTGAAAATTTTAGTACTCGCTTGTTTTGCGAGCCTCTTAGCGGCTCTTGGTCACCAGGTTTTGGTAAAAACGCCCTCCTCCCTTAGTCGCAAGGGACGAGGCAAACTTCGAAGCCAATTGAAAATTTTAGGACTCGCTTGTTTTGCGAGCCCCTTAGCGACTTTTGGTCACCGGGTTTTCATTGAAACCCTCCCTCCCTTAGTCGCGAGTGGCGAGGCTTGCTTCGGAAGCTAATTGGAAGTTTTAGTACTCGCTTGTTTTGCGAGCCTCTTAGCGGCTCTTGGTCACCGGTTCTTGATAAAAACGCCCCCTCCCTTAGTCGCGAGCGGCGAGGCTTGCTTCGGAAGCTAATTGGAAATTTTAGTACTCGCTTGTTTTGCGAGCCTCTTGGCGGCTCTAGGTCACCGGTTTTTGATAAAAACGTCCCCCTCCCTTAGTCGCGAGCGGCGAGGCTTGCTTCGGAAGTCAATTGAAAATTTTAGTACTCGGTTGTTTTGCGAGCCTCTTAGCAGCTCTTGGTCACCAGGTTTTGATAAAAACGCCCCTGTCCCTTAGTCGCAAGGGAAGAGGCTTACTTCGGAGCCAATTGAAAATTTTAGTACTCGCTTGTTTTACGAGCCCCTTAACGACTCTTGGTCACCGGGTATTGATAAAAACACCCCCTCCCTTAGTCGCGAGGGGCGAGGCTTGTTTCGGAAGCCAATTCAAACTTTTAGTACTCATTTGTTTTGCGAGCCCCTTACGACTTTTGGTCAACAGGTTTTCATAAAAACGCCCCCTCCGTTAGTCGCGAGGGGCGAGGCTTGCTTCGGAAGCTAATTGGAAATTTTAGTGCTCGCTTGTTTTGCGAGCCTCTTACCGGCTCTTGGTCACCGGTTTTTGATAAAACGCCCCCTCCCTTAGTCGCGAGCGGCGAGGCTTGCTTCGGAAGCTAATTGGACATTTTAGTACTCGCTTGTTTTGCGAGCCTCTTAGCGGCTCTTGGTCACCAGTTTTTGATAAAAACGCCCCCTCCCTTAGTCGCGAGCGGCGAGGCTTGCTTCGGAAATCATTTGAAAATTTTAGTACTCGCTTGTTTTGCGAGCCTCTTAGCGGCTCTAGGTCACCGGGTTTTGATAAAAACTCCCTCCTCCCTTAGTCGCAAGGGACGAGGCTTGCTTCGGAAGACAATTGGAAATTTTAGTACTCGCTTGTTTTGCGAGCCCCTTAGCGACTCTAGGTCACCATGTTTTGATAAAAACGCCCTCCTCCCTTAGTCGCGAGCGGCGAGGCTTGCTGCGGAGGTCAATTGAAAATTTTAGTACTCGCTTGTATTGCGAGCCTCTTAGCAGCTCTTGGTCACCGGGTTTTGATAAAAACGCCCACCACCCTTAGTCGCAAGGGACGAGGCTTACTTCGTAAGCCAATTGAAAATTTTAGTACTCGCTTGTTTTGCGAGCCTCTTAGCGACTTTTGGTCACCAGGTTTTCATAAAAACGCCCCCTCCCTTAGTCGCAAGGGACGAGGCTTGCTTCGGAAGTCAATTGAAAATTTTAGTACTCGCTTGTTTTGCGAGCCTCTTAGCAACACTTGGTCACCGGGTTTTGATAAAAACGCCCCCCCCGCCCCCTTAGTCGCAAGGGACGAGGCTTGCTTCGGAAGCCAATTGAAAATTTTAGTACTCGCTTGTTTTGCGAGCCTCTTAGCAGCTCTTGGTCACCGGGTTTTGGTAAAACGCCCTCCTCCCTTAGTCGCAAGGGACGAGGCAAACTTCGGAAGCCAATTGAAAATTTTAGGACTCGCTTGTTTTGCGAGCCCCTTAGCGACTTTTGGTCACCGGGTTTTCATTAAAACCCCCCTCCCTTAGTCGCGAGTGGCGAGGCTTGCTTCGGAAGCTAATTGGAAGTTTTAGTACTCGCTTGTTTTGCGAGCCTCTTAGCGGCTCTTGGTCACCGGTTCTTGATAAAAACGCCCCCCTCCCTTAGTCGCGAGCGGCGAGGCTTGCTTCGGAAGCTAATTGGAAATTTTAGTACTCACTTGTTTTGCGAGCCTCTTAGCGGCTCTTGGTCACCGGTTTTTGATAAAAACGCCCCCTCCCTTAGTCGCGAGCGGCGAGGCTTGCTTCGGAAGTCAATTGAAAATTTTAGTACTCGGTTGTTTTGCGAGCCTCTTAGCAGCTCTTGGTCACCAGGTTTTAATAAAAACACCCCTGTCCCTTAGTCGCAAGGGAAGAGGCTTACTTCGGAGCCAATTGAAAATTTTAGTACTCGCTTGTTTTACGAGCCCCTTAGCGACTCTTGGTCACCGGGTATTGATAAAAACACCCCCTCCCTTAGTCGCGACGGGCGAGGCTTGTTTCGGAAGCCAATTCAAACTTTTAGAACTCATTTGTTTTGCGAGCCCCTTACGACTTTTGGTCAACAGGTTTTCATAAAAACGCCCCCTCCCTTAGTCGCGAGGGGCGAGGCTTGCTTCGGAAGCTAATTGGAAATTTTAGTACTCGCTTGTTTTGCGAGCCTCTTAGCGGCTCTTGGTCACCGGTTTTTGATAAAAACGCCCCCTCCCTTAGTCGCGAGCGGCGAGGCTTGCTTCGGAAGCTAATTGGACATTTTAGTACTCGCTTGTTTTGCGAGCCTCTTAGTGGCTCTTGGTCACCAGTTTTTGATAAAAACGCCCCCTCCCTTAGTCGCGAGCGGCGAGGCTTGCTTCGGAAGTCAATTGAAAATTTTAGTACTCGGTTGTTTTGCGAGCCTCTTTGCAGCTCTTGGTCACCGGGTTTTGATAAAAACACCCCCGTCCCTTAGTCGCAAGGGAAGAGGCATACTTCGGAAGCCAATTGAAAATTTTAGTACTCGCTTGTTTTACGAGCCCCTTAGCGACTCTTGGTCACCGGGTATTGATAAAAACATCCCATCCCTTACTCGCGAGGGGCAAGGCTTGTTTCGGAATCCTATTCAAAATTTTAGTACTCGTTTGTTTTGCGAGCCCCTTACGACTTTTGGTCAACGAGGTTTTCATAAAAACGCCCCCTCCCTTAGTC
This sequence comes from Chloris gayana, assembly GCA_031894775.1. Taxonomy (NCBI): domain Eukaryota; kingdom Viridiplantae; phylum Streptophyta; class Magnoliopsida; order Poales; family Poaceae; genus Chloris; species Chloris gayana. The sequence goes on from JAUNZO010004298.1 coordinate 804,432, forward strand.
GCGAGGGGCGAGGCTTGCTTCGGAAGACAATTGAAAATTTTAGTACTTGCTTGTTTTGCGAGCCTCTTAGCGGCTCCTAGTCACCAGGTTTTGATAAAAACGCCCCCTCCCTTAGTCGCGCGCGCGAGGCTTGCTTCGGAGGTCATTTGAAAATTTTAGTACTGCTTGTTTTGCGAGCCTCTTAGCGGCTCTAGGTCACCGGGTTTTGATAAAAACTCCCCCCTCCCTTAGTCGCGAGCGGCGAGGATTGCTTCGGAAGTCAATTGAAAATTATAGTACTCCCTTGTTTTGCGAGCCTCTTAGCAGCTCTTGCTCACCAGGTTTTGATTAAAACGCCCCTGTCCTTTAGTCGCAAGGGACGAGGCTTGCTTCGGAAGCAGATTGAAAATTTTAGTACTCGCTAGTTTTGCGAGCCCCTTAGCGACTCTTGGTCACCTGGTTTGGATGAAAACACCCCCTCCCTTAGTCGCAAGGGGCGAGGCTTGCTTCGAAGCCGATTGAAAATTTTAGTACTCGCTTGTTTTGCGAGCCTCTTAGCAGCTCCGGGTCACCGGGTTTTGATAAAAACGCCACCTCCCCCTTAGTCGCAAGGGACGAGGCTTGCTTCGGAAGCCGGTTCAAAATATTAGTACTCGCTTGTTTTGCGAGCCTCTTAGCGGCTCTTGGTCACCGAGTTTTCGTAAAAACGCCCTTCTACCTTAGTCGCGAGGGGCGAGGCTTGTTTCGGAAGCCAATTCAAAATTTTAGTACTCGCTTGTTTTGCGAGCCCCTTACCACTTTTGGTCAACGAGGTTTTCATAAAAACGCCCCCTCCCTTAGTCGCGAGGGGCGAGGCTTGCTTCGGAAGCCAATTGAAAATTTTAGTACTCGCTTGTTTTGCGAGCCTCTTAGCGGCTCCTAGTCACCGGGTTTTGATAAAAACGCCCCCTCCCTTGGTCGCGAGCGGCGAGGCATGCTTCGGAAGTCAATTGTAAATTTTAGTACTTGCTTGTTTTGCGAAACTCTTAGCAGCTCTTGGTCACCGGGTTTTGATAAAAACACCCCCTCCCTTAGTCGCTAGGGACGAGGCTTGCTGCGGAAGCCAATCGAAAATTTTAGTACTCGCTTGTTTTACGAGCCACTTAGCGACTCTTGGTCACCGGGTATTGATAAAAACACCCCATCTCTCGGTCGCGACGGGCGAGGCTTGCTTCGAGAGGCCAATTCAAAATTTTAGTTCTCGCTTGTTTTGCGAGCCCCTTACGACTTTTGGTCAACGGGTTTTGATAAAAACGCCCCGCTGCCTTACTCGCGAGGGGCGAGGCTTGCTTTGGAAGCCAATTGAAAATTTTAGTACTCGTTTGTTTTGCGAGCCTCGTAGCGGCTCTTGGTTACCAGGTTTTGATAAAAACGCCCACCTCTCTTAGTCGCAAGGGACGAGGCATGCTTCGGAAGCCAATTGAAAATTTAAGGACTTGCTTGCTTTGCGAGTCTCTTAGCGGCTCTTCGTCACCGGGTTTTGACAAAAACGCCCCCCTCCCTTAGTCGCGAGTGGCGAGGCTTGCTTCGAAAGTCAATTGAAAATTTTAGTACTCGCTTGTTTTGCGAGCCCCTTAGCGACTCTTGGTCACCATGTTTTGATAAAAACGCCCACCACCCTTAGTCGCAAGGGACGAGGCTTACTTCGGAAGCCAATTGAAAATTTTAGTACTCGCTTGTTTTACGAGCCCCTTAGCGACTCTTGGTCACCAGGTATTGATAAAAACACCCCCTCCCTTAGTCGCGAGAGGTGAGGCTTGCTTCGGAAGCCAATTGAAAATTTTAGTACTCGCTTATTTTGTGAGCCCCTTAGCGACTTTTGGTCACCGGGTTTTCATAAAAATGCCCCCCGTCGCAAGGGACGAGGCTTGCTTCGGAAGTCAATTGAAAATTTTAGTACTCGCTTGTTTTGCGAGCCTCTTAGCAGCTCTTGGTCACCGGGTTTTGATAAAAACGCCCCCCCCCGCTCCCTTAGTCGCAAGGGACGAGGCTTGCTCGGAAGCCAATTGAAAATTTTAGTGCTCGCTTGTTTTGCGAGCCTCTTAGCGGCTCCTAGTCACCGAGGTTTTGATAAAAACGCCCCCTCCCTTGGTCGCGAGCGGCGAGGCATGCTTCGGAAGTCAATTGTAAATTTTAGTACTTGCTTGTTTTGCGAAACTCTTAGCAGCTCTTGGTCACCGGGTTTAGATAAAAACACCCCCTCCCTTAGTCGCTAGGGACGAGGCTTGCTTCGGAAGCCAATCGAAAATTTTAGTACTCGCTTGTTTTACGAGCCACTTAGCGACTCTTGGTCACCGGGTATTGATAAAAACACCCCCTCTCTCGGTCGCGACGGGCGAGGCTTGATTCGGAGGCCAATTCAAAATTTTAGTTCTCGCTTGTTTTGCGAGCCCCTTACGACTTTTGGTCAACGGGTTTCGATAAAAACGCCCCCTGCCTTACTCGCGAGGGGCGAGGCTTGCTTTGGAAGCCAATTGAAAATTTTAGTACTCGTTTGTTTTGCGAGCCTCGTAGCGGCTCTTGGTCACCGAGGTTTTGATAAAAACGCCCACCTCCCTTAGTCGCAAGGGACGAGGCTTGCTTCGGAAGCCAATCGAAAATTTTAGTACTCGCTTGTTTTACGAGCCACTTAGCGACTCTTGGTCACCAGGTATTGATAAAAACACCCCCTCTCTCGGTCGCGACGGGCGAGGCTTGATTCGGAGGCCAATTCAAAATTTTAGTTCTCGCTTGTTTTGCGAGCCCCTTACGACTTTTGGTCAACGGGTTTCGATAAAAATGCCCCCTGCCTTACTCGCGAGGGGCGAGGCTTGCTTTGGAAGCCAATTGAAAATTTTAGTACTCGTTTGTTTTGCGAGCCTCGTAGCGGCTCTTGGTCACCGGGTTTTGATAAAAACGCCCACCTCCCTTAGTCGCAAGGGACGAGGCATGCTTCGGAAGCCAATTGAAAATGTAAGGACTTGCTTGCTTTGCGAGTCTCTTAGCGGCTCTTCGTCACCGGATTTTGACAAAAACGCCCCCCTCCCTTAGTCGCGAGTGGCGAGGCTTGCTTCGAAAGTCAATTGAAAATTTTAGTACTCGCTTGTTTTGCGAGCCCCTTAGCGACTCTTGGTCACCATGTTTTGATAAAAACGCCCTCCTCCCTTAGTCGCGAGCGGCGAGGCTTGCTTCGGAGGTCAATTGAAAATTTTAGTACTCACTTGTTTTGCGAGCCTCTTAGCAGCTCTTGGTCACCGGGTTTTGATAAAAACGCCCACCACCCTTAGTCGCAAGGGACGAGGCTTACTTCGGAAGCCAATTGAAAATTTTAGTACTCGCTTGTTTTACGAGCCCCTTAGCGACTCTTGGTCACCGGGTATTGATAAAAACACCCCCTCCCTTAGTCGCGAGAGGTGAGGCTTGCTTCGGAAGCCAATTGAAAATTTTAGTACTCGCTTGTTTTGTGAGCCCCTTAGCGACTTTTGGTCACCGGGTTTTCATAAAAATGCCCCCCCTCCCTTAGTCGCCGGGGACGAGGCTTGCTTCGGAAGTCAATTGAAAATTTTAGTACTCGCTTGTTTTGCGAGCCTCTTAGCAGCTCTTGGTCACCGGGTTTTGATAAAAACGCCCCCCCCCGCTCCCTTAGTCGCAAGGGACGAGGCTTGCTTCGGAAGCCAATTGAAAATTTTAGTACTCGCTTGTTTTGCGAGCCTCTTAGCGGCTCCTAGTCACCGAGGTTTTGATAAAACGCCCCCTCCCTTGGTCGCGAGCAGCGAGGCATGCTTCGGAAGTCAATTGTAAATTTTAGTACTTGCTTGTTTTGCGAAACTCTTAGCAGCTCTTGGTCACCGGGTTTTGGTAAAAACACCCCCTCCCTTAGTCGCTAGGGACGAGGCTTGCTTCGGAAGCCAATCGAAAATTTTAGTACTCGCTTGTTTTACGAGCCACTTAGCGACTCTTGGTCACCGGGTATTGATAAAAACACCCCCTCTCTCGGTCGCGACGGGCGAGGCTTGATTCGGAGGCCAATTCAAAATTTTAGTTCTCGCTTGTTTTGCGAGCCCCTTACGACTTTTGGTCAACGAGGTTTCGATAAAAACGCCCCCTGCCTTACTCGCGAGGGGCGAGGCTTGCTTTGGAAGCCAATTGAAAATTTTAGTACTCGTTTGTTTTGCGAGCCTCGTAGCGGCTCTTGGTCACCAGGTTTTGATAAAAACGCCCACCTCCCTTAGTCGCAAGGGACGAGGCATGCTTCGGAAGCCAATTGAAAATGTAAGGACTTGCTTGCTTTGCGAGTCTCTTAGCGGCTCTTCGTCACCGGATTTTGACAAAAACGCCCCCCTCCCATAGTCGCGAGTGGCGAGGCTTGCTTCGAAAGTCAATTGAAAATTTTAGTACTCGCTTGTTTTGCGAGCCCCTTAGCGACTCTTGGTCACCATGTTTTGATAAAAACGCCCTCCTCCCTTAGTCGCGAGCGGCGAGGCTTGCTTCGGAGGTCAATTGAAAATTTTAGTACTCACTTGTTTTGCGAGCCTCTTAGCGGCTCTTGGTCACCGGGTTTTGATAAAAACGCCCACCACCCTTAGTCGCAAGGGACGAGGCTTACTTCGGAAGCCAATTGAAAATTTTAGTACTCGCTTGTTTTACGAGCCCCTTAGCGACTCTTGGTCACCGGGTATTGATAAAAACACCCCCTCCCTTAGTCGCGAGAGGTGAGGCTTGCTTCGGAAGCCAATTGAAAATTTTAGTACTCGCTTGTTTTGTGAGCCCCTTAGCGACTTTTGGTCACCAGGTTTTCATAAAAATGCCCCCCCCTCCCTTAGTCGCAAGGGACGAGGCTTGCTTCGGAAGTCAATTGAAAATTTTAGTACTCGCTTGTTTTGCGAGCCTCTTAGCAGCTCTTGGTCACCGGGTTTTGATAACCCCCCCCGCTCCCTTAGTCGCAAGGGACGAGGCTTGCTTCGGAAGCCAATTGAAAATTTTAGTACTAGCTTGTTTTGCGAGCCTCTTAGCGGCTCCTAGTCACCGAGGTTTTGATAAAACGCCCCCTCCCTTGGTCGCGAGCGGCGAGGCATGCTTCGGAAGTCAATTGTAAATTTTAGTACTTGCTTGTTTTGCGAAACTCTTAGCAGCTCTTGGTCACCAGGTTTTGATAAAAACACCCCCTCCCTTAGTCGCTAGGGACGAGGCTTGCTTCGGAAGCCAATCGAAAATTTTAGTACTCGCTTGTTTTACGAGCCACTTAGCGACTCTTGGTCACCGGGTATTGATAAAAACACCCCCTCTCTCGGTCGCGACGGGCGAGGCTTGATTCGGAGGCCAATTCAAAATTTTAGTTCTCGCTTGTTTTGCGAGCCCCTTACGACTTTTGGTCAACGGGTTTCGATAAAAACGCCCCCGCCTTACTCGCGAGGGGCGAGGCTTGCTTTGGTAGCTGTGACACTCCATGTCACATTTTTGTAAAGTTAGTATTTTTAAAACTAACCTCAGGTCCGGATGAACCCCTCCAAGAATTTTCATTGACATGCAATATGGTTTGCGCTGTAAATAAATTCAAATACACTTTGAATTGAACTACAACTCACATTTCTACAATATAAGTAAGGTCAACCAAAAATATATGTTGTAGGGCATGTCAAAACAAAAATCTAGGATAAAACCCCTCTGGATTTCATCAAGGTTTGATACCTCAAATAAATCAGAGAAACTTAACTTTTAAGCACTTTCTCTAAATTTTCAGAATTAATCCGGAAGGCGTTTTTGAGTAAACTCTTCGTGCATGTCACTTTCTTGAGTTCCTCTACCCATAGGATTTTTCATATCTCAGTTTTGAGCTCAAGAAGTATTTGTTTTGACATTTTCTTTTCAGAGAGAAACCACATGTGGAAAATCTTTCGAAAAAGAAAAATGCTTCAGAATATTCGCCATGGGGCCCGCTTGCCAGTCAACCAGGGTGCCTCATAGGCAGACATGCCCGGCTTCTTTCTCTCCCTGCTTCTCTCTCCCTCTGTTGGGCAACCACCATGGCCGTCACCTCTTCTCCCTCATGGCCCAACCAGCTCGCTGCCTCCCAGCTCAATCCCTCCCACCAAAACATGCGTAAGGACCTCCTTTAGTTGCTGGAAGGAACCACTTCCCAATCCCCTACGTGACCAACAAGGATTTGAGGAGGTTCAGCGGTAACATTTGTGTTGGTCGCCATTGACGCCGGCCACAATTGCTTCTGCCATGGTGAGCCTCGGCTGATACTTCTTGCTTGTATGGATGCACCACACGTTGCGAAACCCTCTGAACTATTTGTCCATTGATTTTTTCCCACGAGGTGACCGGAGGACCCCTACTCCCCAGCCATCTCCGACGACCACCGTGAGGCCTCCGACGCCGACCCACTTTCGGCCGTCTTCATCGACAAAAAACTTGATACCGGTCTTCTACTCGCTTCCCTAAAGCTCTAGGAAGAAACGGCACACGATTTGGTGGATCCTACGAAGCGCACGACCTCGCCGAACGTCGTCAGGCTGCGAGCTCACGCGTGCTTCGTCGCCGGCCATCTTCCGGTGAGCTCCTGGTCTCGGGAACTTTTTGAATGGATGCGCGTCGAGCTCTGGAGCATACTGATATTTTTATCTCAATTTTTCATGGTCGATTGACCCGTTCCGGCGAGCCGCCGCCGTCTGCGACAGCTCCGGCCGCCCATGGCCGAGCTGCAGCTCGAGCTGCCCTGGTGATGCAGCCTGGGCTGGGCGCTGCACTCGCGGCCTGCTTGCCGTGCTGGGCCGTGCATGCCCCACAGGCCACCAAGCGCGCTGGGCCGCTAGGCGAGTCAGGCCGGCCCAAGTCGGCTGAATTCAGCCCTCAAGACTTTTTAAACCCTTTCGAAATTTCAGAATTTAAATAAAATGTCAGAAAATTCATGCAACTTCAAAAATTCATATCTAGAGCTCTAGATCTCGAAAAATTGCAAACCCAAATTTGTTGGAATCCTTGAGACAAGTACTATTTAATGGTGCAATTATATTGACATTATCAGAGGCAAATTAATTGAGTCAATTTCCTTTTTGAGATTCAAGAATATGGCTTAATTAATTATTGGACTGTCTCAAATTATGAAGCTTGGTTTAATTATTATCTATAGCATGTTCTTAAGGACCAGAGGCAATTTAATTGCTATTTTACCTAGTTTTGCTAGGGTTATTGGATTATTTTCCCTTGCACATGTGATAATGATTTAAATGCTTCATGGGAGTTGATGAAGTAAATTAATTTGGTTAATCGCATTTAAATCATTTTCACCTCGCTGGACACCCAGTTATTTTATACTCACAAATTAAGTGTATTTGATGAAATCCGCACGTATTCCATAAAATATTCAATATCATGTTTTCATCAAAATTTACACATCACCTTTGCATCATGTAGCTGCGGTGGTGAACGCGATGACCGGCGAGGAGGAGCCAGAAGCTACTGCTATTGTTGACCCAGCTGTTCGGGGTCAAGCTCAAGGCAAGCCCCGGTGCACAACCTTTTTAATTAAGTCTTTCATTTTCATCACTGTGTTTGTAGGTCTCGTATTGTGCATTAGGTCTACAGGAGTTGTGATGAAACCCTAGCATGCGATAGGATCCTGATGTCCATGTTTCGATCACCCTACGTTAGATGCTTGCTTAAATAGGGCGATGATCCGTCGAGTGGTACGGAGACCACTCGTAGATAGGACAATCACCTTTTTGGACACGATGCTAAGTATTGAGAAGAGAATGGAAAAATTGGAGGCCGGACGGGTAACTTAGGTGGAAAGCGAAGGACTGAAAGAGTCTTCAAGGTTGTAGCCCCGTCCGTGCACACAAGGACCGCGTCGTGTCCGGCCCATGTGGATAAGTTTGAACGTACTTGCTTGCATGCTTGGTGTTGATGGGCCCGATGAAACCGACGTACCGATGGTTACTCGTATGTTAGAGAGATACCCTACTCCCTTGGTTACTTGGTAGGAATTTGGGAGGAGAGAAGGGAGCACTCTACTCACGGATGATGTCTAGGACGGCATCGCGTGGGGGACCCTTCTCCGGGGAGCTAGGCCCGATTAACACTACGAGTACCGGCTGGGAAAGGTTGTCTCATACGGCTTCCGGAAGCGCGTATGTGACGTGCGATCGAGTTTCTTCTGCAGGATGTAAATCGATTCGAATCGCTGCCCCTCACGATAACGAGTACCACTTGTCCCGTCGACCGGAACGTAGTAAGAAGAGAAAGATGATGATGATTATGATTAATTTGCTGTATCGCTTAATTACATGTTTGGAAACATGTAATGCGATAGGTTAGTGCAAATTAAATTTATTCTTCCGAGCAACTTAATTAATCTGCTAAAAGTTGAAAGTAAGGATTCACTTGTAGGCCAAGCATAGTGCTTAATTTTATCCTATCCCACTGGCCTTTGCATGTCTAGGAGTCGGCTGTAGATGGCCACTTTGACGGGTTAGTCTTGCTGAGCTCTAGTTGCTCGGGGCTTTGCTCTATGTGTTTTTCGAGTACCCCGTCGGACAGGACTTAGATCGTTGGAGATGACGTCCGGCGAGGACCGGACTCCGGACGGAGGCCACTACACTTGGAAGTGGTGCGGTCCGGAGGAGTAGAGGAGTTGATGTGCCGGTAAGGTGTTCTAGGGCAAGAACATCTGTCTCTGCCGGATGCCCGTGATGTATCGCCGAGAGAGCGATTGTACCTTAATGCTTCCGTTGTTTAGTTATTTTCCAAACTTATTAGCTTCGATGCTTATGAGACTCGATGTACGTTTGTACTTGGGATGAATGTAAGACTTGTACTTATGTTCATTGTATTCATGCTTATGTTTGTATGTTGTAATATCGGGTATCACGACACGTGATGCCACCCATGATGATCCTGGTGATGGAAACGACTCTTCGTGAGGCGGGTCCGTCACAGCGTGGTATCGAGCCGTCTTGGAGATATTACAGCACCTTAAGCGGCCTATTTTCAAAAACTAGGACGCTATCGTGTGAGGACGTGCCCGTAAGGATCTGTATTAGTTGTAACGAGTGGCAATGCTAACCCTGGGTATGTTTAATTACTTGCATCTACGGCTGTGGCTCGGGTATGTTTGCATTTAAATTAGCGGTCCGTGCCCGCGGACGGAGAATACGGGACACTGTTGGCTCGTGGCTTACCACGGGGCGATCCTTTCCATAGGTCGTTACTAGTAGAACTGTGCTTATTTTCGTAGTTTCTTTTGAATTTGATGTACTTGTTTCTGAAATGAATCTTTTGCAGGTACATAACTACGCTAGTAGGTGTGTGTCGATAATTTAGACTGACTTACGTGATTGAGTGCGGGACGCCACCCCGAAATTCGTACACCGTTGAGACGGTATTATTACTTTTATTTCGTTTGGTGAGGACGAATAGGGTGAATAAGATGCATTCATGATAAAAATGGCAACTCTAAAAGTCTGAATTTTTATAACCTAAAACTTTCAGAAACTCGCTAAGCAAGGAAATCCATAACTTTTTGCTCGAATCTCGGATTTGAGTAATTCCAAATGTTCTGGAAACCTAAAGAAGTTAACTAATTTACGGATGTGGTTTTGTGATGTTTGGATCTAGAGTGAGGGAGTTATGCTCGGCTTTGTTCAGAGGTGCTGTTTCTGTTTTTCAGAATGACAGCCGGGTTGATTTTCCCCATAACTCCCAGCTCGATTGTTGGAATGAGGCAAATGAGCACTTTCTGGAAAGCTTAGATCACGAGCTTCAACTTTCATAGTCTGAGGAAAGACTGGTTTTGAGTTTTGTAGGGTCGAAATTTCATATTCATCTATCTGAACTGAAAAGTCCTCTGAGCTGTTTTCAGAATCGTATGCCCATACCTTTCTGTTCATATCGTATAGCTCGTGCATTGGATAAATGTGTTCTAATACTTGTTGGAGAGGTTGAAACACGAGCTATGCCTTTGGTATTCTTTTTTGGAGAACCAATTTGGATCCTATCGGGTTCAAAGGTCAGGTTGTTACATTGAACAGGCTGCTGTTTCAGAAAAACACAGTCTGACGATATTGCTCATAAGTTTCAGCTCGTAGATCGGAATGGGATGAATAAGTACTTGTAGAAAAGATTGGAATACGAGCTACATCTTTGGTATTCTGTTGGAGAATCAATTCTGATGTTTTCTAGGTCGAAATTCATAGTCTTGTTGACTGTACCGACACGGACAACACGGTACAGATTTTGGAAAGTGGTGAAATGAGCCGTGTTTTGCGTTTTCAGTCAAGACAACATTGATTTGAGATTATCTTGCTGTTTTGCGTTACTAGATCTTCTCACTGGATGAAGCTTTGAATTTTCATATTAATTTCCATTTGTCATCTCTAAGATTGGGAGGTATTGATTGTTGCTTTTCAAAAACCCTTTGTACTACCAGTTTTGAGATGTTTGAAACCTCCCATATTGCCCTCTCCGTTGACATATCCTGGCTACGTGACCCGAGCATACCTTTGATATTATCATTACCGCCTCCTTGTGTAATGATATGAACTTCTTCCTTGAGTTTGATGTGCTTCCGCAAAATGTTGAAACTATGACATTCCTTTTTCCATCGGCACATCAGCTGGTTATAGTTGCCTTTCCTGCCGACAAACCTTGCGAATCCAGTTTTGAGAAAGGATAGCCTTATACTACCTTGTATGACCCTATTCTTGCTCAATCAACTAAAATTTGACAGCACGAGTCATATCCACATCTACAACTTAAAATGGTATGCATTGCAATCTCATGTAATTGCATTGCATCAATCATCATGTGCATCATGAATATGTACGAAGCATCACGAATGCATCATAACATGTGCATATGACACGACATTCATGTGTGCACCATATAATCATATGCATCATGACATGAACATTATTGCATATGCACCATATGAACTCATCATATATGCATCATGGGAATTGCATCATTTCATGTGCATATACCGGTACATCATGACAATTGCACCATTATGCACCATGCCATAATGCACCATAAACATTATGCAAGTGCGTCATTACACGAGCATCAGCGCATGTGTGTGTTGCATCATCCGGCATTTGCAATCCATGATACTTATGCATCCTGTCACATCAAACCACCGGTGAAACTTAGGTGCATTAATAGATAATCATGAGCGAGAATGCTAGTCCTTGAACCCTTGATAACCTTGTACTTATGCGATTGTGGTTGCTCAACAAAATCCTTGCTTTGAGCAATCTAGTACGGCAAAATCCTTGATCTATTTTTCATCACCAAAAACTACATGTAAAACCTACTCGAGCAGGTTCAACATTTCCTTGATACCTAAGTGACTCATAAGATCATCATCCAGGTGTTGTTTTCCGATTCCAAACTAGGACTCGTAGCCTTTTCAGTTTGGAATTCGAGATCGATAGTTTTGTTTCTAAGGAGGAACACGCTTCAACCGGGATTAGAGATCAAGCTATTGACAAGAGGAACACGACGCTAAGCGTATACGTTCAGATTTTTGCCAAGCACGACGCACATGTAGCATGTCTTGTCGTGACTATGATCTTATGACAATTGGATGATACTGGCGATGAGGAAGAAGAGTGGTGCCAGTGGTCGCCGGCTCAAGTTGGATCCGAGTTGTATCGAGTTTTAGGCTTCACTTGTTGTTGTACGCTCGCTCCACTGTACCGTAGCTACCGTGACTCAACGTACATGAAGCACCTTGTCTTATCGTGATATTGGACCGTGTTAGGTAGTAGATAGATGATTGTGAGACCGGTGGATTCAGCGCGTTGCGGTGGTGACTTTATTATGGTTTTAAGAAGTGGTGTTGTCATACTTGTTTTCCTACGCTAGAATCAAATTTTGTCTACTCTGTAATCATCGGTTGGACTAATGGTGTTTCACAAATTTTGATGGACGGAATGGCACGCAGGGACAACGAACCACCCCCACCGCTGCCGCCGGTAAACCCCATTGAGAGGATGGCTCAGTACTTTGCGTCGAAGCAAAAAAAAAAAAAAAAAAAAAAAAAATTCAGCGAGTAGCGAACGAGTTCCTTAGGGAGCTCCGTTAGCGAGCATGCGGGAGGTGACGGTAACCGTGACCGCCACCACCACAATGTCCCGTCACGAGACAACACCTATCAAGATTTTCTGGGTACTCAGCTACCAAGGTATGACGGCTCAGGAGAGGCGATGAGGGCGGAGGACTTCATCCGCCTCACCGAGTCCAAGTTTGGATCGCTCCACCGCACCGACGTGCGGAAGACGCTCTTTGCTGCGCAGCAGCTCGAGGGCGCCGCTAGTGCTTGGTGGGCTAGCCACCTAGCCACTCCGCCCGTTGGCACTCGGGTGACTTGGGAGGAGTTCAAGAGGGTCTTTCGCGCTCACTTTGTTCCTGCCGGAGTCATACGCACGAAAGCTAGGGAATTCATGGCTCTCACCCAGGGCAACCGCAGCGTGCAGGAGTACACCCAGCGTTTCAATCAGCTATGTACGCTCCGGAGCAGGTCGACACGGACATGAAGCGCAAGGAACGCTTCATGGAAGGACTCGAATGCAGAGTTACAACACAACCTCAATCGTAACATGACCGGCAGCTTTGCGGAGTTTGTGAACAATGCCATCATTGTGGAGGATAGCTTCCGCAGGGTCCAGCTGGAGCGGAAGATGTTAGCCGGTTCTATGGGATCACCCAGCATGCCCCCGGCTAAGTACCGCATGATCTACACCGACCCTTCCGGATAGCGCTACCGCTCTCGGCCTATGGTGGCGCCGCGCCGGTCGGCACCACCACGGAGGCCCCCACGACAGCAGAGGCCCCCACAGCAGCAGCAGACGGGACAGCGTGCTCTAGCACCCCGTCCCGCTCGTAATGCTACGAGGAACCGTCCACCACCAGCCGGAGCCCCTTGCTACGGCCGTGGCCGTCCCGGACACTTCGTTAGGGATTGCCCCTATCAGCAGAGGGGCAATGCTCCTAACCAGCAGCGCGGGAACAACAAGCAGGGCACCGCGAAGACAGGGCGTGTGAACTACACGTCCACCAAGGAGATCCCGGATGACGCACTTCGTGATGGCTGGTATGTTTTCCGTTCAAGATCACCCCGCTCTTATACTATTTGATTCTGGAGCATCGCATAACTTCATCAGTAGCATGTTTGTGGAGAAGTTTGGGTTATGCCGCAGACACAATGAGATCATCGTACTTGATAAAGTCGGCTAGTGGTCGGATCACCGCTAGAGATGAGGTTAGATGGGCACCGGTCACCTTGCGGACTAAGGTATACCCCACAGATTGCATCATCCTTCCAGGCAGTAATATTGATGTGATTTTGGGCATGATGTGGATGAAATACCATAAAGCGAGTATTGGACATAGATGCTTTCACTGTCAGCTTGAATTTCCCATTGCATGGTCGGGACGTTCTCCGATCGACTTATCTTAAGAATTGTACTCCAGCAGTACATCAAGCAATTGTTGAGGGTCCGAACGATATTCCAGTTGTCCGTGAGTTTCCTGATGTGTTTCATGAGGATCTTCCCGGGATGCCTCCGGACAGGGATATTGAGTTCAAAATTGAGTTGCAGCCAGTGCACGGCTCCTATCTCAAAGAGACCATACAAAATAGCACCCAAGGAATTAGCAGAGTTGAAAGAGCAGATTGAAGGAACTGTTGGACAAAGGTTACATTAGACCTAGTTCCTCACCTTGAGGCTGCCCAGCTCTCTTTGTCAAGAAGAAGGACAAGTCATTGCGCTTATGTGTGGATTACCGACCTCTTAATGCAGTCACTATCAAGAACAAGTATCCATTGCCTCGCATAGATATCTTGTTTGATCGCTTGATGGGAGCCAAGGTATTCTCAAAGATTGATTTGCGCTCGAGTTACCATTAGATCAAGATCGGGCGAGAAGATGTGCCTAAGACAGCCTTCTCTACACGGTATGGCCTCGTACGAGTATTTGGTGATGTCTTTCGGGTTGACAAATGCACTCGGCTCACTTCATGTATCTTATGAATTCTGTATTCATGCCCGAGCTTGACAAGTTTGTGGTGGCCTTCATTGATGACACTCTGGTGTACTCCAAGTCCGAGGAAGAGCATGCCGAGCATCTTCGCATTGTTCTCCGGAGATTGCGAGATCACCAGCTGTATGCGAAATTCAGCAAGTGCGAATTTTGGCTTAAGGAAGTTCCATTCTTGGGTCACATCATTTCGGAGGAGGGCATATCCGTTGATCCAAGCAAAGTGCAGGAGGTACTTAATTGAAAGGCTCCGAAGTCGGTACCACGGATTCGCAATTTCCTAGGCTTGGCAGGTTACTATCGGAGGTTCATTCCGAATTTCTCCAAGATTGCCAAACCTATGACCGAGCTTCGAAAAAGGAAAAGAAGTTTGAGTGGAATCGGGCTTGTCGGGAAGCCTTTGAGACTTTAAAGAAATTATTGACATCCGCCCCGATGCTAGCACAACCGGACCTTGAGAAGCCCTTTGATGTTTTCTCGTGATGCATCGGGCAGAGGTTTGGGTGGAGTTCTCATGCAAGAGGGCCGAGTTGTTGCTTATACCTCCGGGCAGCTTCGGAAGCACGAGCAGAATTACCCTACTCATGATCTTGAGTTAGCAGCAGTTGTACTCGCTCCGAAGGTGTGGAGACATTATTTGTTGGGCAATCTTGTTCGTATCTACACCGATCACAAGAGCTTGCAGTACATTTTCACTCAAGATGATCCGAATATGAGGCAGCGCCGTTGGTTGGAATTGATCAAGGACTATGAGTTGGAAGTGCACTACCACCCTGGAAAAGCCAATGTCGTTGCGGATGCACTTAGCAGGAAGGCACATTGCAACCTCCTTCAGAGCCACTCAGTCAGTCAAGGATGGACACTACATCCGAGGTTGTACCCCACGGGTCGCTCTACAACTTGGCTTTGATACCCACCTTGCGAGAAGAAGTGGTAGAGGCGCAGAGAGCGGATACTTGCATTGCTCACCTCAAGAGGAGGATAAAAGAGGGAGATAGGCAAGTGACATGTTTCCGTGAGGACGATGCGGGAGTCGTTTGGTTCAAGGACCGTATTGTGGTGCCGAAAGTTCTCGAGCTACGTAAGAAGATACTTGGATGAGGCTCACTTAGCCAAATATGCTATGCATCCCGGCAGCAATAAGATGTACCATGATCTTAGGACGAGATATTGGTGGACAAGGATGAAAAGGGAAATTGCTCGCTATGTCGCTGAGTGCGATACTTGTCGTCGGGTCAAGGTTGATCATTTGAGACCCGCCGGACCGTTGCAGCCGCTCGGTGTTCCAACATGGAAGTGGGATGATATTAGCATGGAGTTCATTGTTGGCTTGCCCTCCACGGTTCGGAAGTTCGACTCTATTTGGGTGATCGTGGATCGCTTGACGAAAGTGGCACATTTCATACCCGTGAGCACCCGGTTCACGACTCGAAGTATGCTCGGTTATACATTGAGCGGATCCTTTGTTCGCATGGTGTGCCCGGAACAATCATTTCGATCGAGGGTCACAGCTTGTGGGACGTTTCGGGAGCAACTTCATGCTTCCCTAGGAACGAAATTGATTCGAAGCTCAGCTTACCACCCACGGATCGACGGGCAAACGGAGAGAGTAAATAAGATATTGGAGGACATGCTCGAGAGCATATGTTCTAGATCATGACAAGAAATGGAATGAATGCTTACCCTTGACAGAGTTTGCTTACAACAATAGTTACCAGGAAAGCATTAAGATGACACCGTTTGAGGCTC
Organism: Chloris gayana; assembly: GCA_031894775.1. Classification (NCBI taxonomy): domain Eukaryota; kingdom Viridiplantae; phylum Streptophyta; class Magnoliopsida; order Poales; family Poaceae; genus Chloris; species Chloris gayana. The sequence continues at coordinate 820,223 of JAUNZO010004298.1, forward strand.
TCTATGGTCGCCGATGCCGTACTCCACTCGGTTAGTCCGAGTCCGGAGAGAGAACTATCTTTGGGCCGAACTTGTGCAACAAGCCGAGGAGCGAGTATTGAAAATCCAAGCAAACCTCAAGGCAACAAAATCAAGGCAAAAGAGCTATGCGGATAAAAGGCGCCGACCACTTGAATTCAAAGTGGGTGACCTTGTGTACCTTCGAGTCTCACCAACCAAGGGTGTACAAAGGTTTAGCGTGAGAGGCAAGCTCTCACCGCGCTACATCGGACCCTACCCCATTGTGGCCGGATGTGGTGTGGTTGCTTACAAGCTTGATCTATTTGACACTCTCGCTAGTGTGCATGACGTCTTCCATGTCTCGCAGCTGAAGAAGTGTCTCAAAGCACCGGTTGATCGAGTGTTGGATGAAGTGGTACCGTTGCAGCCTGATTTAACATACTACGAGCGGCCGATCAAGATTGTGGATACAAAGGAGAGAATTACCCGACATGGCACTCGAAGTTTTTCGAGGTCCAATGGAGTCATCACTCTGCAAAGGAGGCCATGTGGGAGTCTAAAGATTTTCTTCGCACTCACTATCCGAAGTTTCCGCTCGAGCCCGGAGGTACGCAAAATCACCTTCTCCTTGTTTAATCTTAATCTCTGGGCGAGATTTTCTTAAGGGGAGGGCTGTGACACTCCGTGTCACGTTTTTACAAAGTTAGCATTTTTAAAACTAACCTCAGGTCTGGATGAACCCCTCCAAGAATTTTCATTGACATGCAATATGGTTTGGGCTGTAAATAAATTCAAATACACTTTGAATTGAACTACAACTAACATTTCTACAACATAAGTAAGGTCAACCAAAAATATATGTTGTAGGGCATGTCAAAAGAAAAATCTAGGACAAAATCCCACTGGATTTCATCAAGGTTTAATACCTCAAATAAATTAGAGAAGCTTTACTTTTAAGCATTTTCTCTGAATTTTCAGAATTAATCCGGAAGGCGTTTTTGAGTAAACTCAACGTTCATGTCATTTTCTTGAGTTCCTCTACCCATAGCATTTTTTATATCTCAGTTTTGAGCTAGAGAAGTATTTGTTTTGACATTTTCTTTTCAGAGAGAAACCACATGTGAAAAATCTTTTGAAAAAGAAAAATGCTTCAGAATATTCCCCATGGGGCCGGCTTGCCAGTCAACCAGGGGTGCCTCATAGGCAGACATGCCCGGCCGCGCCGTACGTGGACGACGCCGCGTGGCTGTCGCCCACCGAGCCCGCCCCCACCTAGTCCTTCCGCTCCCAACCTTGTCAAAACCGGTGCCTCAGCCGAGCTTCTCTCTCCCTGCTTCTTTCTCCCTCTGTTGGGCAACCACCATGGCCGTCACCTCTTCTCCCTCATGGCCCCAACCAGCTCGCTGCCTCCCAGCTCAATCCCTCCCACCAAAACATGCGTAAGGACCTCCTTTAGTTGCTGGAAGGAACCGCTTCCCAATCCCCTACGTGACCAACAAGGATTTGAGGAGGTTCAGCGATAACATTTGTGTTGGTCGCCATTGACGCCGGCCACAATTGCTTCTGCCATGGTGAGCCTCGGCTGATACTTCTTGCTTGTATGGATGCACCACACGTTGCGAAACCCTCTGAACTATTTGTCCATTGATTTTTTCCCACGAGGTGACCGGAGGACCCCTACTCCCCAGCCATCTCCGACGACCACCGTGAGGCCTCCGACGCCGACCCACTTTCGGCCGTCTTCATCGACAAAAAACTTGATACCGGTCTTCTACTCGCTTCCCTAAAGCTCTAGGAAGAAACGGCACACGATTTGGTGGATCCTACGAAGCGCACGACCTCGCCGAACGTCGTCAGGCTGCGAGCTCACGCGTGCTTCGTCGCCGGCCATCTTCCGGTGAGCTCCTGGTCTCGGGAACTTTTTGAATGGATGCGCGTCGAGCTCTGGAGCATACTGATATTTTTATCTCAATTTTTCATTGTCGATTGACCCGTTCCGGCGAGCCGCCGCCGTCTGCGACAGCTCCGGCCGCCCATGGCCGAGCTGCAGCTCGAGCTGCCCTGGTGATACAGCCTGGGCTGGGCGCTGCACTCGCGGCCTGCTTGCCGTGCTGGGCCGTGCATGCCCCACAGGCCACCAAGCGCGCTGGGCCGCTAGGCGAGTCAGGCCGGCCCAAGTCGGCTGAATTCAGCCCTCAAGACTTTTTAAACCCTTTCGAAATTTCAGAATTTAAATAAAATGTCAGAAAATTCATGCAACTTCAAAAATTCATATCTAGAGCTCTAGATCTCAAAAAATTGCAAACCCAAATTTGTTGGAATCCTTGAGACAAGTACTATTTAATGGTGCAATTATATTGACATTATCAGAGGCAAATTAATTGAGTCAATTTCCTTTTTGAGATTCAAGAATATGGCTTAATTAATTATTGGACTGTCTCAAATTATGAAGCTTGGTTTAATTATTATCTATAGCATGTTCTTAAGGACCAGAGGCAATTTAATTGCTATTTTACCTAGTTTTGCTAGGGTTATTGGATTATTTTCCCTTGCACATGTGATAATGATTTAAATGCTTCATGGGAGTTGATGAAGTAAATTAATTTGGTTAATCGCATTTAAATCATTTTCACCTCGCTGGACACCCAGTTATTTTATACTCACAAATTAAGTGTATTTGATGAAATCCGCACGTATTCCATAAAATATTCAATATCATGTTTTCATCAAAATTTACACATCACATTTGCATCATGTAGCTGCGGTGGTGAACGCGATGACCGGCGAGGAGGAGCCAGAAGCTACTGCTATTGTTGACCCAGCTGTTCAGGGTCAAGCTCAAGGCAAGCCCGGTGCACAACCTTTTTAATTAAGTCTTTCATTTTCATCACTTGTGTTTGTAGGTCTCGTATTGTGCATTAGGTCTACAGGAGTTGTGATGAAACCCTAGCATGCAGTAGGATCCCGATGTCCATGTTTCGATCACCCTACGTTAGATGCTTGCTTAAATAGGGCGATGATCCGTCGAGTGGTACGGAGACCACTCGTAGATAGGACAATCACCTTTTTGGACACGATGCTAAGTATTGAGAAGAGAATGGAAAAATTGGAGGCCGGACGGGCAACTTAGGTGGAAAGTGAAGGACTCGAAAGAGTCTTCAAGGTTGTAGCCCCGTCCGTGCACACAAGGACCGCGTCGTGTCCGGCCCATGTGGATAAGTTTGAACGTACTCGCTTGCATGCTGGTGTTGATGGGCCCGATGAAACCGACGTACCGATGGTTACTTGTATGTTAGAGAGATACCCTACTCCCTTGGTTACTTGGCAGGAATTTGGGAGGAGAGAAGGGAGCACTCTACTCACGGATGATGTCTAGGACGGCATCGCGTGGGGGACCCTTCTCCGGGGAGCTAGGCCCGATTAACACTACAGTACCGGCTGGGAAAGGTTGTCTCATGCGGCTTCCGGAAGCGCGTATGTGACGTGCGATCAGGTTTCTTCTGCAGGATGTAAATCGATTCGAATCGCTGCCCCTCACGATGACGAGTACCACTTGTCCCGTCGACCGGAACGTAGTAAGAAGAGAAAGATGATGATGATTATGATTAATTTGCTGTATCGCTTAATTACTTGTTTGGAAACATGTAATGCAGTAGGTTAGTGCAAATTAAATTTATTCTTCCGAGCAACTTAATTAATCTGCTAAAAGTTGAAAGTAAGGATTCACTTGTAGGCCAGCATAGTGCTTAATTTTATCCTATCCCACTGGCCTTTGCATGTCTAGGAGTCGGCTGTAGATGGTCACTTTGACGGGTCGGTCTTGCTGAGCTCTAGTTGCTCAGGACTTTGCTCTATGTGGTTTTCGGAGGACCCCGTCGGACAGGACTTAGATGCTTGGAGATGACGTCCGCGGAGACCGGACTCCGGACGGAGGCCACTACACTTGGGAGTGGTGCGGTCCGGAGGAGTAGAGGAGTTGATGTGCCGGTAAGGTGTTCTAGGGCAAGAACATCTGTCTCTGCCGGATGCCCGTGATGTATCGCCGAGAGAGCGATTGTACCTTAATGCTTCCGCTGTTTAGTTATTTTCCAAACTTATTAGCTTCGATGCTTATGAGACTACGATGTACGTTTGTACTTGGGATGAATGTAAGACTTGTACTTATGTTCATTGTATTCATGCTTATGTTTGTATGTTGTAATATCGGGTATCACAGCGCGTGATGCCACCCATGATGATTCCGGTGACGGAAACGACTCTTCGTGAGGCGGGTCAGTCACAACTACCTATTACACATTTGTTGCTGCTTTTATAGAGTCAAGAAAGTTTTGTAGAGCTCCGTAAAGAATAACCAATGACTTTCAAACGTTTAATAAATTATGTTCTCCCATTGAATTATGTGATATTTGTAATTTAAGGAAAAAAAAACAGTTTTGTTTTCTTCTGTTCGTCTGTTTTCAGATGGCATCTGAGACAAAGTGCCGCACATATAGTAAAGACACCGTTCCTGAATGTCTGATGCACGTTTGGACATTTGTTTGCTCCAAGCACTTTTTTGCATTCCTGAAAATTCGCTTGTCCTTCTGAATTTTCTTCAGTTATCAAAGGTATACGTGTTCACTAATAATAGATGTGTAATTGTAATTAACGTTGATAGTGGAATGATCACAGTAAATATTTTTTTATTAGAATACGGACCGGCTCGTCCCGTCCACGAGCCTCTGCCGCTAGCCCAGGTCACAACGGGCCTACCAAACCATTGGCCTAATTGGAGCCCCACCCAAGGTCCTGTGCCATCTCAAACCCCAAAGAGCCTCATAGGTGAGGATCCCTCCACCTTATTAGAAGACGGTGGATTGGGTTTCCTGGACTCGAAAGTTCAAAATAAAGCATTACTTACGAAATTCCTTCATAAATTTTTATAATAGACTAAATATACCATGGGTGAACCTTACATGGCAACACGACAGCAAAAACGCACTATAGTCACGGGAGACAAAATACGGTAAAGACGGCATAAAAATGACCCATGGCTACAAATAAACTCCTATTTATATAGCGGCGGTCCACTTACGCAACCGTGGCTACAAATAAACTCCTATTTATAGCCACGGCTCACATGACTAAACCCCACCCCGCAGCCCAGCACACCCACCACAGCCCATGAAGTATAAAAGACAGAAAACCTAGCGTGACCCCTCCCTCTCACCTCCCTCTCTCCCTCCCACCAGCCGCCTCTCTCCCACACACAGCCGCCTCCCTCCTTCCGACATCGGCTCTAGCGCGACGCGACGAGCGACGACCTGGCGCGGCCGGCCCCTTTCCCCGGCTCGGGCGCGACAGCCCCTCCCTCCTGCCCCGGCGGCGCGCCGGCCGGATCCGGGAGCACTGCCCCTCCCGGCGGGTGGCCCGTCGAGGCCGAATCCGAGGGCGGCGGCCCCTTCTCCGACGAGCACGGCGTGGATCTAGGGCGGCGGCCCCTTCCCCAAGGCGGCACGGGCAGGCCTCCTCCGAGGGCGGTGCGGACGGATCCGACGACGGCGGCCTTCTCCGAGGCAGCGCGGGCGGATCCAGCGACGACGGCTTTCTCCGAGGCGACGCGGGCGGATCCGGCGGTGGCGGCCTCCTCCGAGGCGATGCGGGCGGATCTGGCGATGGCGGCCTCCACCGAGGCGGCGCGGGCCATCCTCTGCTCTCGGCAACACCGCGAGCCGGATCCGGCAGTCTTCTTCAATGCGGCGGCTGGCGGCGAGCTCGGCGGCGGATCTACGACGGCGGCGACGACCTCCACGATGGAGCGGGCCGAGCTCTAGGCTAGGCGGACGGGGCGGACCGGGCTGGTTCCACATTTTTTTTGTTTTATTCGTCGGTTTGTAGCCACGGTCGACCTCTTTTTACGTGGCTGTAGTGAATTATTTTTTAGCCTCGGGGTCGTAGCCACGGTCCGCATACCCGTGGCTATAGGCCCCTTTGCACCGTGGCTATAGAGCATGTTTCCTGTAGTGCAAACTTATTATTCAAATGGTAAAGTGCCTCATCACAGAAGGCCTGTGGGTTCCTTTTGGTGGAGGGATGTTTTGCACTTTAAAAACAATATAGAGCTATAGCAAGATGTGAAGTGGGGGATGAGAAATCAGTTTCCTTCTGGTCTAATATGTGGGATCTTGGTGTACCTATGCTCACTTTTCAATAATGTGTATGCTGCTGCAAGGAATGGACATATCTCTGTTTTTCATCATTTCACGGTAACGGCCTAGGGTCCAAAACATGGATTTAGGCCCAACTCCCATTTTGAGTGGACCTCACACACCCACCAACCTATTTACGCTTTCGTCCTCGCTTCACGTAAAAGGGTTAACCTAATGTTGATGATGTTGGACAACCTAACCTTACATGTTGGCTTGTCCCCCACTAGACTAATAAGGTAGTACTAATTCTCACACTCTCATACACATAAGTGTCCATGGGCCACTATGAGCCTAATCCTAATGCGCTGGGATGTTACATACACCAATCCTATGGAAAGAAACTTTGCCTTACCTCTATCAATGGTGGCTTCTGGTCAATTGTTCCAGGTTGAAGAAATGTTGGACACTATACAACTTCCGGCTGACACTTTTGATAAATGGTTTTTATATATGGGGCAATGGTATTTTCTCCTCTAAACTAGCATATAAAGCTCTAAAAGGATCCCTACCAGCCCCTAGGCCATTCAGGTGGACATGGTATGTTTCGTGCAGAGGTCATAAAAAATTCTTCTGTTTAATGCTGCATGATAGATTGAATACAAGGAACATTATGAGGAGGAAGAACCAGCATTTAGACACCTACAAACCGTTTCTCTGCAACAGAGGGGTTGAGGAAGACCTGAACATTTATTCTTCTCGTGTCCTTTTTCACAAAATGGTGTTGGAGACTGCTTTTTTCAATTGGGACAGCAACTTGGAGATGGTAGATAGAATCGAAAATGGCAATGCTCTAAACTCTACTTCCATATACAGAGAGCTGCTTATTGTTACTAGCTGGCGTATTTGGAAGCATAGAAATGGTATTATTTTCGATCACAAGAGAGCCTCAATTGTCAACTGGAAAAGAGAGCTTCGAGCAGAAATGGAAGTGACCATCATCAAAACCAAAGGGCAAAAGAAGACTGATCTTCAAGCTTGGCTTAGTATCTTTTGATTTTGTCCTAGTTTCTTTTGACTTTTCTAAAAGTCTCCCTTTTGTATAGTTTTCCTTTTCTTTTCTTTTTGTACATACCTCCTGTACATATAAAAATTCAGAAAATGTGAAATACCTGTAGGGGATTGCCCTCCTGTTTTGCTCAAAAAATTTTTTTTGAGGAACGAACAGATCACTGTCCTTCAAATTTTCTGCAGGTAGATTTACCTGTGGGTTGCATTTGAAGATCATCCACGACCCTGGTATATGCTGTTAATTCTCTGAAGATTGAGATAGACTCCCCTAAGGCCCTAAATCTATGCTGTTAATTCTGAAGTTTTATGCTGAATGAAATAGCAATTGATGCGTTGATCATTCAGATTCTCTGAGCTTTTGTGATACACTTCATTAACTCTGCTGTTAATTCTGAATTTTTGGATGCAAGCACTTCTGTCCATCATTGTACATGAACTAGTTGAATGCACTACTGTTAATTCTAAAGTTTTGACTGAAATATTGTGATACGTTTCTGAACATCACCACACAATTTGACTGAACGTGCAGCACTAGTCATGAACGTGGCCGGAAGAGTGACATGGGTACGTTTTGTACTCTCAGCTATACCTATATATGTCCTGACAGCCATCAACTTCCCTAAATGGTTCTTGCATGGCTTCACAAAAATTCATCGAGGCTTTGTTTGGAAAGGTAGAAAACAAGTGAATGGATCGCACATTATTTAAGTTGATTCCAAACTTAAAACTGATTTTTCTCTAAACTAAAATTAAATTGTTAATCTGTTTCCAACCATGATGTTAGAATTATTGCAAATAAATAGATCCACATGATTTTTTAATTTTTAAATAGAATTGAACATTGTTAGACTATGATTTCAATACCTTCCTTCTATTATTTCAACATGTTATATAAAATGGTGAAATTATTCATTAAAAAATATGAAATAGTTATTGTAAAATGTTAAATTTGAAGTTTCATAATGTTGAAATAATCCTAATAATTTTTAACAATTGAATATACCAGCACATATTTTTGAAAATGTTAAATTATTGTTTGAATATTATTAAATATATTCCAAATAATATTGCATACATGCATTTCAAATCTTGAATTGCTTTTATATTCATAAATTCTAAAATAATAGACTTAGAGAGTTATTAGTAAAATTCGGAAGAAAAAAGCTACTTTGTGACAAGATCACTCTACTTGATGGGCTGCTATATGACGAATAGGCCGGATACTGCTATGCCTCCTGGGCCGGCGCGTGTTCTGCATGCCTGGACTTTGTGTTGCGCATCCTTGCTGCCAACTACGATGGTGATGATGATTACGGCAGGGGCCCGACTACACATCAATAAACAATCACTGTAGCCATGGTTGGGGGACTTCATCAGTCACGGTCTGACCTAACCGTGGCTATAGTTACGAGGCTATAAATAAACATTTGTAGCCATTTGTAGCCTCGCAAAGCGAGGTCGACTGTAGCTATTGTAAGCCATAATAGCCGCGGTTGGAAATATCAACCATGGCTATTGTGTTTTTTATTAAAAAAATATATAACATATTACAATATTACATAATAATATTTCCAGAATTACAATATCACAGAATCATATTTTCACATACAATAACAAACAGAAACACAAACCATAACATTCACATCCATAATATTTATATGAACATTCATAATCCATTAGAACCAACTTAAACCAACTATAACCCAACGATCCAAGATAAATTTAACAAATCGGAATCAAAACCAATGAAAAAGTAAAACCCAAAATTCTCTTTGAATATTAAATGATAGCAAGAAAAAATACATTGAATGAGTTTTCCTTACCGTGGAGAACGAAATCCTGCAAAAAAAAACCGAACTCAAAACCTTCCCCCTCGATTTTCATAATTTGCCCAAATTTTTGGGCTGCGCATACTATTCCAGTGAGCTCTCTGGTGTCCGAATCGTGCTTAAATACTATAGACAACAATAGCCACGGTTCACATTGTTAACCGTGGCTATTGTGGTCACAATAGTCACGGTTAACATTGTCAACCATGGCTATTGGTGACTGTCTCAATAGCCATGATTGACAATCGTTGCTATTGTGGCCTCTATATCCACGGTCGATGGGCCTTGTAGCCTCGTCTCTACTGTAGCTACGGCCATTTTACCTGCCGTGACTACTAAGTTTTGGGAGGCGGGACTATAGTGCGTTTTTGGTGTAGTGCTACCACCTGTTTTTTCTTTGGCATAACAGGTGGTGGTAGTGGGCCTTATCCGCCACTCTGTTGTCCTTTTTTATTATTTTTACTAAATAAAAAAGTGGTTGGCATGAGTCCACCTTAGAGAATAAGCAGAACTAGTGGCGAAGACATAGTGGTGGATTTGGTGTCCATCATTGAGGCCACAAGGAAGAAAAAATGTCAATATGTTTTGTACTGCATGAAACACTGAGAAAAGATGAGCAAGGAGGATGTTTTATTTGCTGCTCTCGCCTGAGCTTACAAAAACAAGCTTCGCTAGCGTTGCAACATAGCTAGAACAATAAACCGAGTCAAGTAAAACAAAGTTAAGGTATCGAAGATCATATTGTAGGACATGACTTTGTTGAGAGACTTGCTAATTTGCGGTCGGCCGTTCCGGAGCAATGTTGCGGCCTTTTTATTTTAGAAAAGTTTTTCATCTTGTAAATGTCTATTTTAGGAAAGTTTTCCTTCGTCTTAGAATATTTGGCATTCTAGCCTCATCCAGTTTTTCTAAAATATTTGGCATTCTCATTTTTCGAGACACATTTCTCTCTTCCCAATACACCTCTATCTCTATCTCTCATCCCCATTTTCTGCGCACCTGCTTTATCCATTTTCTTCTTAATCTCCATGCTCAGGGTTATAATATCAATTATATTGGGACAGAGGGAGTACATAAATTATCAGAGTAACTTATACATGTAACTTATCACCGTAATTTATACGACTTATCAATATAACTTTTCATCAAAATTTATAACTTTTACACTGCAGTGGATCCCATCATGTGCCATCAATTGGAAAGTTATTGCAGCCGCACAGGAGAAAATGCGCGGCCGAGTGTGAACAAGGAGTCCTGCTTTATTGATCACTTTCCTGTGCTAAAAGATCAATCATAACTCAATACAAAATTTTTATGTTGCTATTTATTGCAGTGAAAATTTTATAATTATTTTTTGATTGCATAGAACCTTTGCTTATTTTCAAAATGCCATTATTCGTGTCAAGATTATTGCTCTTCCATCCATGTTACGATGGTGGTAGTATAGAAGAGGTCATCTCTCACAATGAATCATGGAAGAGACACGTCGGGGAGTAATAAGATTGTGTAATAGAGGAAAGAGAGAAGCCATGGCCATACGAAGGAGAGGAGAGATTTAGTAATAGAAGAGAGAACAAGGAAGATTTGGCAACGTGATAGTTTATATTTTATTATTCCATTCGGATGCACGTTTGCTAGTGGGTTTCATCAAATAAATTGGAAACAGACTACGAACTTGGTAAATTGAAAGTATCGCCTGCCGAATTTAACGGATAGTATTATGGTAGTTTTTAAAGATGGAAGATTTGCCGCGGTACATTTATGTTAACTTTATGTAATAGAATCCATATATATTGCTGTTGTTTGGTTCCACGGTGCCGTATAAAACCAACAATCCCCCCCACAACACTCGTGCCCCCTTTTGCATGTTACATGCTGCAGTAGCTCTGGCGTAGTTCCGTGTCGTCCCCACGCCCATCGTCGTCTTCGTGATTCGAACCAGCCTTCCCATTGCGAGCGAGCGCCACAGCTGTTGCTAGACTCGAATCCCGGCGACATGAAGCAGCGCATCCTCATCGTCTCCAACCGTCTTCCGGCCTCGCCGAAGCGCCACGGCGAGGACCAATGGTCGCTGGACATCAGCGCCGGCGGGCTCGTCAGCGCTCTCCTGGGTAATTCCTAAATGCCACGCGATGGAACGATGCATGCGTTAGAGCTCTGCATTTTATACTGATGTTGACACCCGAATTTTGCTGATGCTCCCAGGTATCAAGGACGTCGACGCCAAGTGGATTGGCTGGGCGGGTATCTACCTCCCTGACGAGGTTGGCCAGCGATCTCTCACCAAAGCACTCGCCGAGAAGGTTTGTGATTCCATGTCGTCCTGAACCAATACAACAGTGATTTTTTTTAATCACATGTACTCACATTTTTGAGGATTGATTGACTTACCAAAACAGGGATGCATACCGGTGTTCCTCGATGCGGAAACTGTGAACCAGTACTACAATGGATACTGCAACAGCATCCTGTGGCCGATGTGGCACTACCTCGGGCTGCCGCAGGAAGACAGGCGGGCGACGACGTGGAACTACGAGTCGCAGTTCGATGCGTACAAGCGTGTCAACCAGATGTTTGCAGATGTTGTGTGCCACCACTACCAGGAGGGGGATGTAGTCTGGTGCCATGATTTCCACCTTATGCTCCTGCCCAAGTACCTCAAGGACCATGACATCAACATGAAGGTTGGGTGGTTCCACCACTCGCCATTCCCGTCATCAGAGATTTTTCGGACGCTGCCATCCAGCAAGGAGCTGCTGCGCTCAGTGCTATGTTCTGATTTAGTCGGGTGAGCATCCGTTCAACTTATTGAGTTGATTTCATGACTTAAATCCATGCTTTTACTTCCATAAAAGTTATGAAAATACAAAACAATATTCTGAAGGTGGTATTGTAGACTGCAATACTTTTCTGATTTATTTATTATCATAGGGTCGGTGGTGCCTTTAGTTATACATGTCTACTAGTTGTTGTGTCCTTCAGCTGAGCGCCTTTGATGACTGTACATCTCGATAAGCTATTTCATGGTGTTTTTCTTTTCTTCAGATTTCATACATATGACTTTGCAAGGCACTTTGTTAATGCGTGCACTGGAATACTTGGACTTGAGGGAACTCCTGAAGGTGTGGAAGACCAAGGGCGACTAACCAGGGTTGTAGCGGTAAGTATCAGGCCAGCACTTCTATCAGCTACATTATCTCTTAATAATTGAATTTTGTTTTATGCTTATTTTGCTCCCACGATAGTTTCTTGATTATTTTTAAAAATTTTATGAATTACATACACTGTCATTTCAGTTTTTATTATAAGTTACACAGAACTTATTTGCAAAATTAATAATTTTTCACTCATTTTGTTGTAATCTTCAGTATCCAATTGGTATGGACTCTGATCGTTTCAAGCAAGCATTGGAGCTTCCAGAAGTCAAAAGACACATTAGTGAATTGACACAACGTTTTGCTGGTCGAAAGGTAAGAATGCATCCGTTACTTGCCTGGAATTTATTTGAAAAATCAGATATGGAATTGGTTCACCATATGTTCCATCAAATTAAATTCACATAATCTACACAACAAGATTCATCATCCATTTCAGCTCGTAGTTCTGATTCTTATCTTCTAAACTAGAATAGTGTGCTCGAGTTCTCTGTAATTTTTGAATTGCTAAAGGTATCTAAACTAGAGTAATGTGCAACTGGAAACTATATGAGTGTATTTTAGTGATGCTACCATTTTAGTTTCATTGTCATAATGACAAATTTGGAAGGGCATTATTTTCATTGGGCTGAATATACAATGCACTGCTTTATTATAGGTCGAACATACTGTATAGCTCTATCCTAATTTTAGCTGAGCACCACATTCTTTTGGTGATGGAACACTTCACTTGAATTTGGAACACTTCACTTGAATTTTTCCAATATTGCTTCAGTTCTACCTGTTACCGTTTTGTAGTTTTAAGCATCAGGGCATTGCTGCTGTGTCATTGTAATTTAACTCATTTAATTTATGTTTATCGCAATTTTCTAATGAACTCTACAAAATGTGATAGGTAATTCTTGGTGTTGACCGACTTGATATGATCAAGGGAATTCCACAAAAGATTTTGGCTTTTGAAAAGTTTCTTGAAGAGAACCCAGATTGGAATGATAAAGTAGTTCTTCTGCAGATTGCTGTGCCAACAAGAACTGACGTCCCTGAGTGTAGGAGCCTTCTCTTTACTGAATGCGAATATGACTTACATTGTGTGTTCTCTGCTGGTCACTTACTAGTTTGCTATAATCTACAGATAAAAAGCTTAAAACCCAAGTGCATGAAATTGTTGGGCGCATAAATGGCCGATTTGGAACATTGACTTCAGTCCCAATCCATTATCTGGTATTTTCCTCATCTTTCATAGTAGCACCTGTTACCAATGCAAAATAGAACGTGTAATCTCTAATGTATAAAATATTTCAGATTCATCTTTTTCTAATCTCAAATTACGCCCTTGCAGGATCAATCTATTGATTTCCATACCTTATGTGCACTTTATGCAATCACTGGTAATGCTTTACTGTTCTTGAAATGAACAATTGCACTGATTTTAATCTCTTCGTTTCATTCTGTCCTCATCTTCTGTTCAGTGAATCATGACTAAATTTTCCCTGCTTTCAGATGTGGCACTTATAACATCATTGAGAGATGGAATGAATCTTGTGAGCTATGAGTACGTTGCTTGCCAGGAATCAAAGAAAGGAGTTCTAATACTTAGTGAGGTAACTGCATGTCATTTCCTTTCGTTTTCTTTTTGTAAATGTTCCATCAATATATTATTTTGTAAATGTTCCATCACTGCTATTTCAGTTTGCTGGGGCAGCACAATCACTTGGAGCAGGTGCTATTCTAATAAACCCTTGGAATATTACGGAAGTTGCAGACTCAATACGTCATGCTTTGGAAATGACCTCAGATGAGAGAGAGAAAAGACACAATATTAACTATGCTTATGTGACAACTCACACTGCTCAAGCTTGGGCTGAAACATTTGTATGGTGAGGCTCTCGTTTCCAATAGCATGGATGTTCTTTGGTTGTTAATGTGGTTTGCAACTCTTGAATTCTGATGATCTTTCGTTTCCCCCTCAATGTAGTGAGTTAAACAAAACGGTTGCTGAAGCACAGATGAGAACAAGAGAAGTTCCTCCCAGCCTCCCTAGTCAAACAGCAATCCAACAATATGTGCGTTCTAAAAATCGTCTTCTAATATTGGTAATAGTCTTTTTCCACTTTCTGCTTGATCATGGAAGAGAAGTTTCCGAATAGCACTATTTTGCACCACAGAATTTTCTTCTCTTGCAGTACTAGGTTATAGAGATTCTTCTCTTGCAGTACTAGGTTGTAGCAGTATTCAGGGATTTACAATGAAATTATCCCTTAATAACTTCGATTCCTGGTATTTATAAATGTAGGGTTTCAATTCAACATTGACGGAGCCAGTTGAATCATCCGGGAGAAGAGGTGGTGAACAAAACAAGGAAATGGAACTGAAGTTGCATCCTGAGTTAAAGGGTCCTCTGAAAGCCCTTTGCGACGATGAGCATACTACAGTAATTGTTCTCAGTGGAAGTGATAGGAATGTTCTTGATGACGTGAGACTCAGACCATACATGTGTTTTATGCTAATATTATTGACCATAGAAATCATAACATTCTCTTGTATGCAGAATTTTGGAGATTTCAACATGTGGCTGGCGTCAGAGCATGGGATGTTTCTACGCCCTCCCCACGGACAATGGATGACAACAATGCCTGACCATCTGAACATGGATTGGAAAGCGAGTGTAAAGGTGCACGAATTTAATTAAAAAGATTGATCCATTATAACCATTTATCGATGTACACATTCTAACATCAACTACTTTTTCCCAGCAAGTTTTTGAATATTTTACAGAAAGAACCCCCAGATCACATTTTGAACACCGTGAAACATCATTTGTGTGGAACTACGAGTATGCTGGTATGTATTATCTTCCATGTATAATTTTTCTTTTCAAATTCTCTTGCTCCATAATTAGTTATTAATATTCCCGCTTGCCAATTGGATAGATGTTGAATTTGGGAGACTACAAGCAATAGATCTGCTGCAGCACTTGTGGACAGGTCCTATCTCAAATGCAGCAGTTGATGTTGTTCAAGGAAGCCGTTCTGTTGAAGTTAGATCTGCAGGGGTAACAAAGGTCAGTGGTTCAATACAATCTTTCATGGTGATGGATAGTTTTCTCCATATTTTTCTGTTAGAATTTATATATCTTTTCTGTTTCAATCTACAGGGTGCTGCAATTCGTCGTATCCTAGAAGAGATAGTTAACAGCAAAAACATGGTTAATCCATTTGACTATGTCCTATGTATAGGACATTTCCATGGAAAGGTAATTCCTCTGCATTTCTGAATGATGAAATGAAGGATATTATTTGTTTGTATCTGAGTTTTAAACATAACTATTTTGGGGATTGATTCATAGTTTACAGTTTACTGACAAAAGAATAAAAGCACATGAAATTTCAATTTATGATTATTAAATACCAGTGAACACTTCTTTGGATACAGCTGTTTTATTGGTAGGCGAAGATATGAACACATTGGAAGGTTTAGTAGGTAGTTGACTGTAAAATAGGAAAATAGCCTGTTTCTAGAAACCATTAATATTAAGTCCTTATGGTCCGAAAGAAACATTCTTATGTTCTGATGCATGACAAAATTATCTTAAGCGATAGCCGATAGATACTCACTTGAATTTTCAATTCCATCATTTCCAACCCTTATGTTTACTTCACTTGGGTTTGCTTGTAAAATATTCTTCCTCTTATTTTCAGGATGAGGACACCTATGTCTCTTTGGATCCCAAATATTCTTCTGATGAGTCAAAACTAAATCCAGAAGCCGGGTCTGCATCTCTTAATCTGAAGCCAAATGGTAGGCTGTCGAATGGCCGCACCAGTTCCAGGAGCTCGCAGTCTAGGGTCCAGATGGCACAGGCTGCATTTGAGAGGTCACCCCAATCGGTGCTTGGTCTGAAGGGTGAGAATTATTTCTCCTGCGCTGTTGGAAGGCAGCGGTCCAGTGCTCGTTACCTGCTTAACTCATCAGAGGAGGTCGTCTCCGTCCTCAAGGAACTGGCAACTGCAAGACCTGGCTACGAATCTAGCGCGTTCTTGGATAGGCAGTAGTAGCATTGGATAGGCAGTAGTAGCATTTTGTTTGGCGTGGTGACCATATTTTATTTCTGGTCGACCTACGATAGTGGTACCATACAGATACTTAATACATGAGTACTTTTCATTTTAGTAGGCAAACTATTATCCCTATTCAGCAGGAAGTATACATGAGTACGGAACTTCTATTCTTCCTCGACAGCTGAGTTGAGATGATCTCAACACAAGCTACCTAATGAGACGGTGAGGTTCTTGTCCCCCGGTATTTTTTCCATACCGGACGTGGTCCTGTTGATGCCATTCTTCTTCTCACGCATAAGCTCTCCAAGTGGCGTGTCCTTAGCACAACATGGTACATGGGCGGCACACACTAGTCATAGAACTTTCAGATTTGGCATCATGCCACGGAGCTGCGGTGCGACGGTGATGAAGCCATGGGAGACATGGTTTCATAAAATCTGTATGATTTTCCGGCAACGTGCTTGACCATTGCCTAGCCGTTCTAACGGGACGACCGGGTAACTGCCGGCGTCGGTAGGCACAATGTGCTCAGGCCCGCTTCAACGTGCTTCAGGGCGACGCGGTGTAGCACGCGAAAACATGAAGCGTGCACAGTACCTTCACTCGAGTCATTTCGCATAGATCGAACGCTGTTATAATTGTGCTTTTCTGCATCCAAACAGTGCCATCTGGGAAGGCAACTATCCCGTCTCTATTAAGGAAACAATCTAGTAGCGTGATGGAAGTCGTGGTCTGGATTGCCACTCTACCACTGTAAATTGTTGCTTACTTGCACGCTTACTTGCACGGGGCCATCTGCAATTCTGCATATAGAAATTGGACCAGTCAAATCTACTTATATATAAAAGATGCAACCCACTAGCACGTCTTAATGGTTATTTCTCTCAATCCACGTTGCGCCACGTCATCATAATTAATTTCAATCATTAGATAAAGATCACTCAGCATTTGATAATTATTTTATATTTAATTTATCCTGTTATGTACATGCGAGACCATGATAACTCAAACCATCAACAGAAAGCCAAGCGAGAGAGTTGCAGCTCCACTTGCAAAACGCAGAGAGTTATTTTATAAAGTATATAAAGTTTCCACTCTTTTATTTTTAAGTTATTCTTCAAACAAAAGCTTCTATAAAATAAAAATTAGTATCTTAAAAGATAACGACCAACAAAAATACAGACCAACACAATGCAGGTGTTCACAGCTAAACTATGCCAACCCATATTCCAGATATGTAACTATTATGTGTAAATGAACAGAAATCACGTAATGCAATAACAATACATACAAATTAAGCTATTTACACTTCTAGTCCTGTTGTAAATCAAAGTGTTGCCTAAATGCATTTGCTCGATCAACCATGGTTGCCTCCCACGGCTTTTATAGTCCCTGGCCCCCAACGGGCAGAAATGCCCCAACGGGCCAACCCTAACGGTAATATTGAGTCACGGGCGAACTGGGTTGTGCCCATGTCGGGCCGTGGTCTGAGTGCTTGACGGGTCACACAACAGGCTGACAAGCCTCCGTAAACAGGTCGTGCACAGGCCGACACGATGGGCCTAAGGTGAGGCCCAAGCATGGCCCTTCACGGTTTTCATGCCGGCACGACCCGTTAATACACTGGGCAGGCCGTGCCCGTGCCTGGCCAAAACTGTCGGCCTCATGTCGGCCTCATGTCGGCCCGCTTAGCATGACCCTTATGTTCAGCTATATACCCCATTGAGAGCCGTGCCCATGTCGGGCCGTGGTCCGAGTGCTCAATCCTGATAAGCGCATCGACGATGATCATCCCCATTCGGTCATCTTCAACCAGCTGCACCGCCGAATGCCGCCACGTGTGCTCATGGGTCATGATGGTCCACATTGCCCATTCGGCCACAAATCAAGCTGGCCCAGCCGAAGGAGATTCACCCCCCCCCCCAAGCTTTTATCCTTTTTCCGAATTTAATTCTTTTCCCAAAAAATAGAGTAAAATTTCAAAAAATCATGAATAATTATATGAAATTGATAAAAATGCAAACTCAATTTTGTTAGGATCCACTAATCCAGGGTATGTTGTGGACGAGTTACTTTTTCATGTTTGCATCTGAGTTGTTCCTCATAAACCCCTAATTATAAACTAAGTTTAATTCCTTATTAATTCCATAGACTGCAAAAAAATCTTGTGTTCTGGCATGGAAGTTGCTGGTCAGTGGTCACACCACCCTGAATTACCACTTGACCAAGTCTACTCCAGTTTTAGCTGCAGAAATTATTTTGTGTTTAGCACTCTTGGAATTTTAAGAATATTTCTGCATGCAATAAAATTATACCACTTGGTTACAATTATGCTCTTGCATTTAACTTATCACCAGTAAATCACCCATGTCCAGAAAGATTTTAAATCTTTTGTAGGGAATTAAATCGTCCTAGATAAGTATCTATGAGAATTGTTTAACGGAGTTAATGAAGGAAATACTGCAAGAAAAATTTACAATTAAGTTTCTCTACTTAACAGTACCCTTGTAACCATGCATACATGTACAATTAACCTTGTATATGTATTGTCTTTGTTGTTCTGGCAAAGCTTTAGCAGATGTTTCTCGAAATACGAATCCACAATCTATGTTTGTTGCAATATAGAAAAAAAAATTCTCACCACTCATTTGTACTCATGGTCAGTTATTTATTTCTACCCTCATATATCATTTTCAGTTAACCTTCCTTCATGACGAGACATGGGAATACCAATAGATCTACCATCTTTAATATAATTTGCACAACACTCTGATGATGGTATCACTTCTATGGACTCACATAATAATCCTCCAACTATATATTCGCAATGTCCAATGACTAGAGCTCATGCACAACGACTTAATTTAGAGGTGAGCACGTTCCTATGTTCTATATATGTTAGTTTTGAGTATGGTTTGCTACCTAATGAATATTATTAGGAACCTGGTGAAGACAAGGAGATGATGGAAGAAGCACTTGGGGAAGTGGAGGACAAGGAAAGACGAGCAACTCTAGGAGGAGGGCCAACTCAAAACGGCTTTGATCGATTTTGGAGTCCAGGACCAGTCTGCAATAAAATCGACGCTAAGGACGTATACGGGCTCGCTTTTGGACGTTCTACATACGGATGGAAAGATAAGGAAAAGATCTTTGCAATGGAACTGGTTTCGTGAATAAATTAAATAAGAGTCAATGGCAAGTTTTGAAATAATCAAATAAAAATATCAACAAATTACCTACAATTGATTCACATAAAAAACCAGTAATAATCATTATCTTGCCCTAGCTCTCCCTAAATAGCAAATTAGATCTACAATTGTTTGACATGAAAAAGGCTTCTAATAGATGACCTTTTTTGGCATGAGGTTAACATAAATGATTTATGATTTCATAATGAATTCGTCAAACCTGCTGCAACCCTACAAATCAAGAGAATTTTGATGAATTGGAATCAAACACAAATAAAAATTTAAACACAAAATTCTCTTTGATTTTGAAATGATAGCAAGAAAAAATATACGGGACGAGTTTCTTTTACCATGAAGAACAAAATCCCGAAAAAAAAATGAAATCAAAACCTTCCCCTCGTATTTCAAAATTTGCCCAAAATTTCGGACAACCGCTACTCGAGTGAGCTCAGGTATTGTCTGAACATGGACTTGTACAATGTAAAGCACTGCAAAGACAGGCCACTTTGTCAGCCACTGTTAGAAAGATCTCTGTCGCGGCGGTTGACAACGTGACCCGTCGCTAAAGGTTTCATGCTCAATAGCGATCGGTCACAACTTCACCTGCCGTTAAACAGGCATCTGCGGCTCAATCGCGTTGTAGCAGCGTGGCATGCTTTACGTACGTCGTGCTGCTACACCCTTTTAGGCTGTCACTACAGTGCATGATTCATGTAGTATAATCCTTTTTGGACCCCCACTATAGAGCATTTCTTTTGTAGTGGCTACTTCTCTGTCCAATCTTTGTCGGCGATTAGCTGTAGTGCAAAATATCGCGCCATCAGGAAATACATGTTCCAATCCGTTTTGCCGTGATTCGTCTCTATTTAATTCTCCATCTAATCCCCCAGAGCACTCAATGCTTAATTCCAAGGTACAACGTGACAGCGATACTCCGTACGAAAAGAAGTTTATTTGTGCCATTAGGTACATAAGGATATGTAAGTGGGAAGATTCCAGAGATAAAGAAAAGAAAGCACTCCTTCTGGCCGCAAGTTTGATATCCTTCTTTTGTTTTCTTAGATAACAGGATTTTATTGTAATCTTTGTACTTCTAAAAAGGCAAACAACTATACATTATCATATCTGAGGGTCTAATCGTCAAACAAAAGGGTACAAAAGCAAGAAACAAGTGAGATGTCTGTTGATCCAAACAACTTTAACGCCAATGTAGAAGCAAACATCAGAATCATTACACAAAAGAAAAATTCTATCTCACAGTCGTAAGCTATAGGATATTCCTTAAAATACAAGAGAGGGAACACAGAGCTCAAAATTATTGAATGTAAACATTTGTCCTTTTTCTGTAGATATAAGTATATCAAACAGCTATAGGAGTGGTTGGACTTATTCTAATCACTTTTATTACTTGTTCAGAACTACACGGATCAAAATGTTGCAGAATATAACTCAATTTAAATTGTGCGCCGTGTAGCTTCTAGGGTTTAAATGGATGCTATAATGCTACCTACAAACATAATTTTTATGCATTGTAGGTATTTCATTACTCTATGATTTATCATTAATAAGTCATTTTTTGAAATAGAATAAGGTGTTGTCACTGTTAAGTTACTATGCACTAACCAGTTGCACCCAAAAGCCCAAGGTTGATGTGGAAAGTGTGCAATTCACTTATAGTTCAACACTCCACCTCATGTGTAGCTCTCATGGGTGCAAACCTGGAAATATGAGCGGCGCAACGGAATATGCGGTTACAAAGACTTGGACTCAAGACCTATGTCTCGATACCATGTTAGGTTAATATGCACCAACTAGTTGCACTCAACAACTTAAGCTTATGGAGAAAGGTGTGCAATTCACTTATGGTTCAACAGTCACCTTACCTTTCGCCAGGGTTTGTAAAATTATAGTATAAAACTAAATAGTTAGTAAAAATTAAGCAGAAACAACAAATTTTCAAGAAACTATTCTGGTATTTTAAAAAAATATATGCATAACTTATTTTCATTTCAATTAAGTTTCTATCTTAAGTATTTCATTTTAAATTTGAGCAGAATTCAAATATCATTGAAAGTGTGGTAAAAGTTATGGAGATATATAACATAAAAAATAATCCCTCCCTTCTCGAATTTTTGTCATTAGGACAACTCCAGTTCAAATTTCTACTAGCATTCTTGCCCTAACAAAAAAAAAAAATTAAAGGCCAACCCAACAAAGCAGAAAGCAAATAGCGAAAGATAAGAGAAAACTCAAATCCAATATCAGTTGCATTTTTTCTATTGTATTGCACTAGCAATTTCCACATTTTAAATTAGATTTAGATCCTTAGCAAAATATATAGTTTGCTAACTCGATTTTTTGCTAGGGCAGCAGCGCCTTGGACCGTGTATGTAACAGTGAAGCAACTATGGTCCTCAGGTTCATAATCAAGCCAGTTATTAATTTAAGCTGATAGATTTTCGGAATAAACCACCGCCTCAATTTATTATTACAGTATAATCCTGTGGGAGTTTAAAGAAAAAACGGAAAATAGTTATAAGCTAATGATTTCAATAATTGCTACACAATTTCGTTCTCATGTGATCTGGTGGGAAAGGTTTCATAGCACAAATGGCTCTGCGAGCTTAAAAAACCGTTGCTGTCATTAATACACGTGTTAAAACTTGATCCTTTGCTTCCGGAGCCTGGCTCATATTATATACTCCCGTACTGCAAAATTATGTCAGGCATCAAAGCAGTAGTGCCCTCCCTCGAGAACCAAGCAAAGGATCGTAGCAGGTCATACATGTACGGTAGGGCATTTCTTTAATGAGCAGTGTCGGTGGAATCCTGCTATATATATATCCTCGTGGCCCTCCGATGTGTATTCCATCGATCTGTCAAAGCACTTGGTTGGTCTGTCTAAGTGTCTAACTGTGTTGACTAGCTTGTCCGCACATAGGCAAGATATGTCGACTCAGGTAATCTTACATGCTTTTAGTACAAATTTCTTCAGTAGCTAAATACATACACGTTTCCCCATTATCATTACATTGTTTTGCCCCTCGTCAGGTAATCGAGGTCTTGCAAATGTGACAACTCACAACCACCTAAATTTGAACTGGTTTTTACGGGTTATGGTGTTTAAAAGTTAACATTAATTAGGGTTAAGGGGCTTAGTGTTTACATGTTTCCCATTAGCGTTCCATGATTTACCCCTCATCCGGTGACTGCAACTTTTGCCAATGTCATGATAACCTATTTTTTCCATTTTTGTGTGACTCGAACTGACCAGAATGCGGCGCAATTGGCGGAAGCATCAAGTTCACAATCTCCCAAGCAGACTACTTCTGCGGAGAACATGCTGCAGGTGATAGCCTATGCGAAAGTCGATGCCACCGATGCCTGGCTGGAGGGGCACACCGGCATTCCCGTGCTAGTGCGTGTCATTGCACCACGGGAGATATCCGACCGCATACCCATCGATGTTGTTGCTGTGCTCGACGTCGGCTCCTGCCATGGTGCCCTGGCATCAGTGAACCGGATGAGTGTGCTCAACAGAGCCATGGACTTTGTCATCAAGAAGCTTAACAGCCAGGACCGCCTGGCCATCATCGCCACCCCTAAAATTGGTGAGGATGATAGCCTGTTGGCGATGACCTCAGATGGCCAGAAAAAGGCCATGTCTCGGGTGCAGGAAATAGCAGCCTGCGGCGATAACAAGCTATTATTGAAGACGTTAAACAAGGCCGCTGCGGTATGTCATCTACTATGAAGTTATCTTCAATGATAAATGCCATACATCTATACTTAAGTTAGCTGTTGAGGAATATACGTAGGCTGTGCTAGTAGCATGAACAAAAAAGTCGATCTGTAGCAAGATGCATGTTTGTTGCGTGTGTGCATCAGATATTGGACGGACGCACCGAGGAAGAGAGGAAGAAGAAAGAAGGATTCATCATCCTTATCTCGGACGGGGAGGACAGCTCCATCTGCCTGGAGACGCTGAACCCCATGTACCCTGTCCACGCCTTCGGCTTCCGTGACACCCACAACGCCAGGCAGATGCATCACGTCGCCAAGAGCTCCTCCGGTACCTACTGCATCCTTGACGACGAGCACGGCCAGATCACCGAGGCCTTCACGGCCAGCATCGGCAACATCACCTCCATCGTGGCGGTCCGCACCAAGATCTACATGGACTACATTGGACAAGATGCGGCGACAGCAGTCATCTCGGCTATCGAGTCCGGCACATTCAAGAACAATATCGTCAATAACCAAAAGACAGGCTGCATCAACGTCGGAACCGTCCAGGCTGGCGCGGCGAGGAGCTTCATCGTCTACGCCAATGTTGGGGAGAAGGAGCGTGACGAGTTGTCGAAGCAGCTTACCGTCCGGGTCGAGTCCTATGCAGGGAGCAGGGCCAGGGAGACGAAGGAGGCAGGGGAGGTCGTCGTCGCAAGGAAGGGCGTGGACGGGTCCCGGAAGGTGGCAGCGGAGATGGTGCGCGTCAAGGCGGTCGAGATAGTTGGGAGCATACTTGACAGGTACAGCAGGAATGGGCGCGCCGGCACTGCTGCAGACGAGCTACGGGACAGGTGGATCAACGTCAGGAACACCGAGTACGGCCGGGAGGCCGGCGAGGCGGGTCTCACCGCCGGGCTGGATGCGGAGATGGAGGAAATGGAGGCCACCATGCGCCAGGGCTCCGGCCTCTCGTACATGGTCTCGTGGCACACGCGCCAGACGCTGCAGCACCTGCCACCGCTGCCGGAGGCGAAGGGCTCCCCGCCGCCGGCTGCAGCCTGGGTGGTGTCAGGGGGAGGATCCTGGTGGACACACCCGTCGTCGCATCGATTGGAAAGCGCAAGCGCGAGCACTACACGGAGATGGAGGTGATCGAGCAGCGGATGGCGTACTGGTCCACGGTGCTGTGCGGCCTGCCACCGATGCACAGAGGTGACTGCCCCGGCCACGCGGCGATCATCTCTCAGGAGCTCTCCCGCAACTCCATACTGCAGGCCATGTACAAGGATGTCTTCTTGGTACTTGCCGTACTTCTTTGCTTTCTCCGTTCTTAAATTATTGACGCTGTTGAATTTTTTTCGTTATGTTTGACCGCTCTGGCCCTCCCTCGTAAACGCACAATTCATATTCTATATGTTGCATCATTAATTTGGACAGGCTGTCGCGATGAATGTCACGGACCGCAGTGGCTCCAAGTCCACCGACTGTCCTTGCTGCCATGGGACGGCGAACAAGCGCCGCCTTCTGGACTAATTCCCTTCTCCTAATCGTTAACGCCGCCGATAATTATATATTTTTAACCTACATGCGGGGATACATATATGAATAAGACCACGCATGAACTCTTGTGTGTAAGTGTTTGTTCATGGATATGTGTATTTTATATTGTTTCAGATCACACTATGTAGCTGTACGTCTGTATCAAGCCCTACTGATAATTGCTTGTACTGCTACTATTCGGTTGGTATACATTGCAAATAGTTTGGCTTGCTCGATCGAAAAGTCCATCTAAATAAATTATCAAGGCTACACCACATTCGCTCTTAGGACCAAAATATTACCATGCTAGTCAGAGAAAAATATAATACCATTTGTATGTAAATAGAAGAACTCCATTGTACTGCCCTCACCTATTTGGTTTGTCCACTTAACCTCTTAAACAAAACTCAGTCTCAACCGCCAACTATTTCGACTGGAACCGATTCACCCATAACTTGTCTTTTCGTAAATTTTTCTTTTTTGAAGTGACCCGGTGCCAATTTCATTAATTAAAGGAGTGTACCGATCAGCATATGGCAAAAAAAAAGAAAAAAACAGTAACATGTACAGACTAGGTTCCGGAAATTAGTTGTGCGAGATGTCGAGCCCCAACTAATGTCCAAACTCGTGCATCTTCCTTGAATTTTGCCTGGAGTGGTGATACACTCACCTCTTTTGGTAAACTATTAATAATGCCTCAAATTTTCGTTGGATTTTCAAATTTCAACCTGTTCCATGATTTTACAAGGGCACCCTTCGCTCTCATCTGACAGCGATTTCCCCAATGGTAAAGGCCATGGCCCGACGCTGTCAGTGGAAGTCCTTCCCTCTCCTGTACATGCAAGATTATCTTGAAACCCGCTGGGCATCCTTCAGAGAGGTTGAGGTAGGTCATGCCCGCCACAGCAAATTAAAGCATTCACTAGTGTAGTCAAGCCAAAAGCTACTGACGGATGGGCAGCAATTGGAGCTAGAGCTTGTATATGACCCAATGGTTTGATTGGTTCTTCACTTGACTGTCTTCAAGGTACTCCCTCCGTTCCTAAGTTATTGTCACCATTGACTTTGTTTGTTACGTTTAACTATTCATCTTATTCAAACAATTTATTGAAATATAAAAAGTTATAGGCTATAATTCAAATTTATTTAGTGATAAAACACATTCCAATAAATATATGATACTTTTTAAATTTTTTGTATAAGATAAATGGTCAAATATGACAAAAAAGTCAATAGCAATAACTATTTAGGAATGGAGTAGTAACTACCGACAAACGGGAGCTGCAGTGATGAAGAGCACTGAAGAAACTGTTCGTTGCAAGCTCAGGTGTGACTTTTGATTTGGATAGGCTGTTGTGCCCCTACTAATTGATGGAAGTATTGTACCATTGTGAATTATTGTGCATGTATCCATAGTATTGGCCTACTATTTTGACGGGTCAAAATATCTTACATGACCAAATAGCATATACAAGACCCAACAGAATTATGACATGATCCAGGAACAACATGCGGTACTTCAGGCAGCTTTTCTTTGTCTTGGGGTCAACTTATTTGGTTTTTTGAAGTGCTCTGCTGATTCTCCAAAATATCATTATAATTTCTTTGTCCCTATGGAAAGAATGCACGTTATTGAACTCTGCATTAGCTAAAAGAAGAATTGGTTACAGGATGGGAAACTCAACTTACACTCTAGCGTGTGTTGCAACACGTTTAGCCCTTAGTGGCAGCTAGATTTTTATGCCAGCATTCATCAAGCCCGTGTTCATATTCTTCATAGTTTCATGTTTTTTTCTATGGTATCTAGAGTTAGTGACATATACTACAAGTATAATGCCTGTCCCCAGGTTCGCTTTTCCATTCTTTTCTCGCTTTAACAGGGCATTCTGACATATCCATGAACTTCCGGCCCTGGTTGATCAGTTGTAGGCCAAATTTCATCAGGCTGCGCAATCAATGCTCATGTCCTCATGTGTTGCTGCCAGCTATCGATGTAATCTTCCACGCCTTCAGAGATGTCTTGAAGCACTAGTGGAATGGCAACATCGTAGTCCGGAGAGCATCCAATAGTTACAAGAGCAGTGCCACGAATATAATTTGACAGTGTGCCTTCTTTTCCCCTTCTCTATGACTTCAAATCCCTCCTTTCCGGTCCATATAACCTAGCAGATCCCTGACTTCTTTATGCTGACATTGAGCTTTTTTTAATATATTAGGACATATCTTGCCCCTTTACTTCTCTGCTTTAGTCCTATTTTCCATAATTCTGAGTGATCGTAGTACACCTAATTGCCTAAAGCATAGAAACAATTGGCAGAAACCTACATTTATGAAAGCATCCACTACTACAATAGAGCTCTATAGTGGCGTGCAAAAAGTGGACACAGTGACGGAATCAATTTTTGCCACTACGCTATTTTTACTACGAGAGGAAAATTTTAGTGGCAGACAAAAGACTGTTGTTAAATGTAAACGTTGTAGTGGACAGAGACGGCCACTACCGGACCAAAAGCCCACTACTATTTTTCTGAGCAGAAAAAATAAAAATAAAAACGAATCCTCACCGGATCCGTACGCCGGCGGCCGGATCCACGCGCCACGGGCCAGATCCGGCCGCCTATTCACCGGATCCGCGAAAGCAGGTCGCGCGGGGACGGCGGCGCGGAGGCGGCCGCGAGGGCCAGCCGGGAGCCGGATCCGGCCCGTCCTCGTTGGATCTGAGAAGGCCGAGGCGGCGGGGTCCAATCGGGGCGGCAGCAAGGTCGGCCGGGCCAACGAGGCCACGCGCGGGGCCGGCCGGGTCGGTCGGAGCAATGGGGGGTGGCCAGGGTGAGGATGTGCCTGTCAGAGAGGGAGAGGAGAGGAGAGAGAGGGGGACAGGGAGAGAGAGGAGGCGGCTGGGTGGGTGAGAGTGGAGTGTGTTTTTAGGGTTAGCATGGGAGTTTTATATATGCTGGACCACCATAGCTGTGGGGCAGAAGTGTCCGCTACTATTTTTTCCTCGTAGTAGCGGGCTGGACCACTATAGTTGCGGGCCAAATATGTCTGCCACTATTTTTTCCTCGTAGTAGATATCAGCAATGTGAGAAACCACTCCAGGACTTAATGGCTTCTTTGTCAATGACAGCTGTATACATATGATTGTTTGAATCCCTACCAATAGCACATAATAACTCTCCATTGCAGACATTTGAAGAAGCAACCTTCAAGATATGGCAAAAACTCTTCGGCTGCAAGCTGCAAAGTAAGCATTTAATTTTGGAAGATGACATGCCTATTGGATTCATCAGGATCCAATGTCACTACAACGGTTCTTCCAAGATCACTTCATGGTAATCAAATGTCTTGGAGTACCGCTCAGTTGACGCTAAAAAGCGATGTTAAACATGAGAACACCCACGTGCAGCAACGTATGGCAGATCTGCCGAAACTGGATACTGTGGTTTTGCAAACCAGAACCTCCGGTTTTGTCAAATTTGCTATGAAATTCAACAAGCACCTGCCCAAGAGGGACCCTATCGGGGAAAGCACACTCTTGGATTGTCCTAGAGTCGGTAGGCCATCTAGAATGCCATCAATTACAGTAGACACGAAGGAAGAACAACAAATTAGGGTTGAGATGGAATTTTGTAGAAAGAGATAAAACATAATGTTATTCTCTAATTGCCACTTTGCCCTTTAATCACACATGTTTTATTGATAATACCACCTGCAACAAATAAACTATAAGGACATGTGGAACTATGTTATTTTTAAACCATATATGAGGTGCTCATGTTAGTTGTACTTTATTTCCAAGACATTTGACGGCATATATTTTATACTTAGTGGTCGTCAACAACGTGATTGGTGGGGCCATTTCGCCCATGAATTTCGGTGTGCCGAAGTTGGAGATCTTGACGGTGCCACCATCTCCAATGAGGAGGATGGTCGTGGGCTTGATGTCATGGCGGACGATGCCACAATCATGCATAACCTTAGCGCCGCCCAGCAGGTGGCACAAGGTGTGGTGCATGTTGGCTTCTGCGAACGAGGGGGTGTCGTAGCCCATAGTCACGGAGGATGGCGGTGAGGCTTGGCCCGATGTTGTCTAACACGAGGGAGAAGTTTTGGCCATTATTCGTGTTATATGGCATGCATGTGACGATGCGGTAGTTGAGGACACCTTCTCCTCACCGTATGTGTATTGTGGTGGCCTCTGCTGGCAACCATGCAGGGTCAGTCTTGAGATTTCAGTGGCCCAGGGTGAACGTATGAGTTGAGGCCCCCTTATATACATAAAACACAACATTTTTTTACATGATATTTCTGCTTTGCAATTTTTTGCACTAAATTAGCTGTGTGATTTTCACCCTCCTAGCCTTAATTCATTCGCTTTCCAAGTGTTTGGGTGATATTTTT
Source organism: Chloris gayana (assembly GCA_031894775.1). Lineage (NCBI taxonomy): Eukaryota > Viridiplantae > Streptophyta > Magnoliopsida > Poales > Poaceae > Chloris > Chloris gayana. The sequence goes on from JAUNZO010004298.1 coordinate 849,318, forward strand.
TTTTCCGGCTGCACTGGTAGCTATGTTACTAACTTGATCAAGGTCAATTTGTGTACTAATTTTTCTCCGGTCCTTTCACTGACGATGCAAAACCTTCTATACGACATGATTAAATTTTTAGTCGCATTCATGCGTGATGCGCATGGGATCGGACTTAGCACTCAATCGCGTATAAACCAGGAGCCAGAGGCACAGCTTCGGTACACCGGGCCGGATTGGCTACTAGTCCTACTAAATTCGGTGGGGGAAAGCATGGGTGGTCGCATCCTGCTTCTACTATGGCGAGCATGGCATGTGAGGAATCATAGTGTAGATGGTAAAGGGGATGGATCGGTCTTGGGTTCAGCAAGATTCCTAGTAAGTTATGCTGACTGACCGACTCCCTCCTTATGGCTAAGGGCGATCAACAGGAGGGGCATGATGTAAAAGGGAAACGGAAGGTGTTTGAGGAGCATACACAGAATATGCTGTCCCATACGGGTGTCAGAGGGTGTGAGATTACTAAACATGTTTGGCAAGCACCTCCTACAGGATGGATAAAGGTTAATACTGATGCAAGCTTCTGGGCAGACACGGGGAGGGCGAGCGCCCGTGTTACTGCAAGAGACGACGTGACAGAACCGTCTCACGAGGAGATGTTCCTGTCTTCAGGATCATCTTGGGTGGCACCACGCACTGTGATGCTCGATATTACAACATACAAATATAAGCTTAATAAGAGAGATAAAGAAATACATAGGTACATCCATCATCATCATCATACATCAGAGTCTCATAAGTTGCGGAAGCGTTAAATTACATCAATAGTTCAACATAAAACAAATACGAAGTTCGATACAATCGCTCTCATCGACGATACACGACGGGCATCCGGCAGAGACAGGTGTGCTGCCCAAATACACCATGCCGGCATCCAACTCCTATCTACTCTTCGGGGCCACACCACTCCCACGTATAGTGCCCTCCGTCGGCGGTGTAGTCGGCTCACTGTTCTACTCTAGCGTCTTCATGCGGGACGGGATCCTCTCGAAAACCACATAGAGCAAAGCCCTAAACAACTAAAGCTCAGCAAGACTGACCCGATAAGTTGGCCATCTACAGCCGACTCCTAGACATGCATAGGCCGGAGAAAAAGGATTCTAAGCAACTAAGCCGGTCTATAAGTGTATCCTTACTTTCATCTTTTAGCGGTGCATTAGTTATAAGAAGTTCAAATTTAGTTTGCTCTAGTCTATAGCAATCCATGAAACTCAAGCAAGTGATTAGCAAACAATTAATCATTTTTCCTCTTCTTACTACGTTCCGGCGGACTAGATAAGTGGTACTCGTTACTTGTGAGGGGCAGCGATTCGAATCGATGTACATCCTGCAGGAGAAACCTGATTGCACGTCACATACGCGCTTCTCGGAAACCGCATGAGACAACCTTTCGCTCAGGTATTGTAACACTAGTCGGGCCTACCGCCCCCGAATAGGGTCCCTCACGCGATGCCGTCCCGGACGTCATCCGTGAGTAGAGTGCTCCCTACTCTCCTCCCAAATTCCTGCCTAGTAACCAAGGGGGTAGGGTATCTCCCTAGCGTCACAGCCTCCATCGCTACGTCTGTTTACTCGGGCCCAATAACACTAGCATGCAAGCAGTACATTCAAGCTTATCCACGTGGGCCGGACATGACGCGGTCCTTGAGTGCACAAACGGGGCTACTACCGTTAAGACTAGTCGGTCCTTCTCTTTCCACCTAAGTTGCCTGTCCGGCCTCCGATTTCCTTTCCATCCTTTCCATCTTGTCATCGTGTCCAGTGTAGTAGTAATCCTATACTACGAGTGATCTCCGTACCACTCGGCGGATACATAACCCTAATTAGCAAGCATCTAGCGAAGGCTCTCTAATTAAGGCATAAAAGAATGCTACTGCATACTAGTGGTTTCATTCAACTCCTACACACCTAATGCACAAACAATCCTACAAACATAAGTATGGAAATAAAATCCTAAATTCATAAAGTTGTGCATCGGGACTTGCCTTGAACTTGACCCTCAGCGGCGGGGTCACTTGCAGCAGCGGGGACGGTCTCCTCCTCGGCGGTCACCATATTCACCTCCGAACCTACATGAATGCATAATGATGCGGGGTTTAGAGAGACAAATAAGTAATCGGTCTTTTATTGAGTAAGTTCACATTGTTTTCTTTTTATAGAATATGTGCGTATTTCATCATAATAATGGAACTATGAGTTAAGGAATCACATTACTAAGGTAGGGAGGTATCGCTGTCCATCGAGGATCAACTAGCTATTAATTTTCATTAATTCCCATGAAGCATTTAAATAAAATTCTTAGGTCCGTATGAAAGAAAGTAATTAACCCTAGGAGGCATGTATGTTTCTTCACTTGAGTGATCTACTAGTGATAGGTGACAGGCTCGGGACATTCAAACTAAAATTTAGGGCTAATTCGGGCCTCGGTAATTAATTAAGAATTTATCATGCATTACCAATAAGGGAAATTATTCAATTAATTCGCCTCCGATCATGCCAATCTGACACTACCACTAAATAGGGTAGGTAACAAGGATCCTAACAAAAATGGGTTTGTTCAAATTCGAGGTCTAGATCATTAGTTACGAATTTTGAAGTTTATACTAATTTCCTGAAATTTCTAATTTAATTCACAAATTAAAAAGGAATTAATGGCTAAGCGGGCCAAATCCGGCCGACTTGGGCCGGCCTACGGACCCACGGCCCATCGGGCGAGCACGGCCCGGCGGCTTGCTGGCCTGCCAGCCCGGCGCGGCCTGGCTCGGCGCGCGGCCCAGCGCGTGCCGGCGCACGGCGGCGCTCTCCGGACGGCAACATGCCCGGGAGGGGCAGCAAACGGCGGTGTGTCGAAAGGTGGGGTCGGATGGCGGGGGTGCTCACCGGAAGTGGCCGGTGGCGAGTAGCGTAGGCGGGCGGCGTTCGGTTGCGTCACGCCGGCGGGAGGAGTGTCGACGTGGTCGGCGGCGGGGTCGGGAGGCTTCACGGTGGTCCGGGGAAGGCCGTCGAGGTCACCATTGGCGGTGAGGGGGTCCCGGTGAGGCCGTCGTTGACGGGGTGGTGAGGACCGGCGGTCGGGGTCGGGGAAAACTCCACCGGCGGCGAGCTCCGCGTACATTAGGCAAGAAAAGGGTTGGGGGGGGGTGCGGAAAGGAGTTGCGCACGAAATGGAACCAAGAAAGGGACCGGAGCTCACCGGAGGCGGCCGGATTCAGCGGCGGACGGTGGCGAACGGTGTCGGGAAAACGGCCGATTCGCCGTGTCCGATGAGAACGGGTGGTCGGTGACCTCACGGTGGGGTGGACGAGCTCCGTGCACGGCCGTGGGTGGCGGGGCTCGGCCGGAGGAGTGCCGCGGCGGCCGGAGCGGCGAGCTCGAGCGATGGCGGCGATGGCGAGCGGGGCTAGGGTTAGGGTTTCGCGTGATGGAGGCGGTGAAGTGGGCGCGGGATGGGGAGAGAGGGCGTGGCCGGGGCAGGTCATGGCCGACCGGCCTACCGGCATGGGGGCGGCACCGGCATACGGCCGCCAAGCGGCGCGCGAGCGCCGACAGCGCCTAACGCTCGGCGGGTGCGGCCGACGGGCGGGTCCCACCCCATTTTTTGAACGTGCGGTGTTTTGTAAAATCAAAATAAATTATTTTAAGCACTCAAAAATTCCAAATAAAAATTTATTTGGGATCCCTGTAATTGTCTCTAATTTCTGGAGGGTCAAACTCCAAATGCTCCCCTCTAGGAAAAATAGATAAAATTCTTCCAATATGCTGATTTCCAAGGTTTAATTGATTTATTTAGGGCATTTATCCAGTGAGAAATTTTGTGGAGCTTGGCCTATATTTTTCATTTCCCAAGCCCTACAACATACTACCATGGTGGGGTCTACTTATGTTGTAAAATTCTGACTCGTAGTTCAAACGGAAGGAAAATTGAATTAATTTACCCCCTAAACTCATTTGCATGTTGGTATCAACTTGTTTTTGTGGCACTACTAAGTGATAAGAATTTTATAGGCCCCCTAGTTCTCATTGTTCGAAATTTTGGAGTGTTACAACCCTCTCCCCTTAAGGAAATCTCGCCCGAGATTACGAAAAGTTAGGAGTAGGGAAAAGCGGCGTACTGTCGCCTCAAGCGGAAACTCCGGATAGTGGGTATGAAGAAAATCCTCGGATTCCCAGGTAGCCTTCTGTTTTGAATGATGGCTCCACTAGACCTTGAAGAACTTCTGTCTTTCTTCGTGTAACTCGTTCATTCACATCCAACACTCGGGTCGGACGCTCGAGAATATGACAAGTTAGGCTAGAGTTGTTCCACTTCTTCCAACACTCGTCCACCGAAGGTTTTAGACACTTCTTCGGTTGTGAAACATGAAAAACGTCATGCACTCCCGATAGAGTGGTGGGTAGCTCGAGCTTGTAGGGAACAGGACCACATCCGGCAATGATCGGATACGGGACTACGTAGCGGGGTGCGAGCTTGCCTCTTACACCGAACCTCTCCACGCCTTTGGTGTGCGACACTCGGAGGTATACATGGTCACCCACTTTGAACTCAAGTGGTCAACGCCTCTTGTCCGTGTAGCTTTTCCGCCTCGACTTAGCTGCTCTCAAATTTGGTTGTATCTCTACCACTCGTTCCTCCGCCTGCTGCACGAGTTCGGGCCCAAATACAGTCCTTTCCTCGGTCTCGGACCAGCCGAGGGATGTACGACATCGGTGACCATAAAGAGCCTAGAAGGGTGCCATCTTAATGCTCTCTTGGTAGCTGTTGTTGTAGGCGAATTCTGCCAACGGTAGACATTCGTCCCACTTCTTTTCATGGTCAAGCACATATGCCCTCAACATATCCTCCAGGATTTGGTTGACCCTCTCCGTCCGTCCGTCTGTCCGAGGGTGATAGGTAGAACTACGGATCAATCTAATGCCCAACGCTGCATGTAGCTGCTCCCAGAACCTTCCCACAAGCCGTGACCCTCCGTCGGAAATAATAATCCTAGGTACTCCATGCAAGCATACCACTCGGTCAATGTATAGTCGGGCGTACTTCGGCATCCTGTACCGAGTGTTCACGGGTACAAAATGTGCCACTTTAGTTAGTCGATCAACGATCACCCGGATAGAGTCATACTTCCTCGGGGTGGTGGGTAGCCCAACAATGAAATCCATGCTAATGTCATCCCACTTCCATGCTTGGCACGCTCAACGGCTGCAAGCTGTCCAGCGGGTCTCGGGTGATCGGCCCTAACCCGATGGCACGTGTCACATTCTACCACATAACGAGCAATCTAATATCTGGCTCGGAGGTCATGATACATCTTGTTGCTGCCGGGGTGCATAGCATATTTGGCCACATGAGCTTCATCCAATATCTTCTTGCGTAGCTTTGGGGTCCTTTGGCATAACAAGGCGATTCTTGAACTAAAGAACTCCCTCGCTATCCTCATGAAAGCACTTTACTTGCTCATCTCCCTCCTTTATCCTTCTCCTGAGGTGAGTGATGCAAGCGTCCCTTTTCGAGCCTTTTCCACTTCCTCTCGCAAGGTGGGTGTTAATGCCGGGTTGTACAATGCGCCATGGGGAACAACCTGGATAAAATGCCCATCCTTGACTCGCTCGTGTCGCCAGCCTTTCTGCTGAGTGCATCGGCCACTACATTCGCCTTCCCGAGGTGATAATGCACCTCTAGCTCATAATCCTTGATCAGCTCTAGCCATCTCCTTTGCCTCATATTCAGATCCTCCCGAGTGAACAAGTACTTCAAGCTCTTGTGATCGGTGTAGATGCGAACTAGGTTGCCCAACAAATAATGTCTCCACACCTTCAAGGCGAGTACAACTATAGCCAACTCAAGGTCATGTGTAGGATAATTCTGCTCATGCTTCCCGTAGTTGCCTGGATGTGTAAGCAACCACTCGTCCTTCCTGCATAAGAACACCTCCTAAACCCTTGCCCGACGCGTCACAAAAAACATCAAATGGCTTCTCCAGATTTGGCTGAGCCAATACCGGAGCGGTGGTCGGATGCTTCTTCAGGGTCTCGAAGGCTTCCTCACACGAGCGATCCCACTCAAACTTGTTGTCTTTCTTCAGCAACTCAGTCATAGGTTTGGCAATCTTGAAAAAGTTGGGAATGAAGCGGCGATAGTATCCCGCTAGCCCAAGAAAACTGTGGATCCGAGTCACCGGCTTCGGTGCCTTCCACTCAACCACATCCTGCACCTTGCTGGGGTCAACAGAAATCCCCCTCTCGAAATAGCATGGCCCGGGAATGGAACCTTCCTAAGCCAAAACTCGCACTTGCTGAACTTGGCATACAGCTGATGATCCCTCAATCTCTGGATAACAATGCGAAGATGCTCGGCATGCTCTTCCTCGGATTTGGAATACACAAGAATATCATCGATGAATATCACCACGAACTAGTCGAGCTCGGGCATGAACACCGAGTTCATGAGATACATGAAGTGTGTCGATGCATTTGTCAATCCGAAGGATGTTACCAAGTACTCGTACAGGCCATAACGAATAGAGAATGCGGTCTTGGGAACATCCTCGGCCCAGATCTTGATTTGGTGGTAACCCGAATGCAAGTCAATCTTGAAGAATACCTTTGCTCCCATCAACCGATCAAACAAAATATCAATGTGTGACAGTGGATACTTGTTCTTGACAGATCACGGCATTGAGAGGTCGGTAATCCACACACAAGCGCAATGATTCATCCTTTTTCTTCACAAACAAAGCTGGACAACCCTAAGGTGAGGAACTAGGACGAATATACCCCTTGTCCAACAACTCCTTCAACTGCTCCTTCAACTCGCCAATTCTTTGGGTGCCATCATGTACAGCCTCTTTGAGATAGGTGCTGTGCACCGGCTGCAACTCAATCTTGAACTCTATGTCCCTGTTCGGAGGCATGCCCGGAAGATCCTTAGGAAACACATCAGGAAAGTCACAAACCACTAGGATATCCTCTAATCCTTCAACTATGGCTTGATGCACTGCCGAGTGCAAGTCTTAGGGTAGGACGAGTCGGAGAACGTCCTTCCCATGCAATTGTAAAGTCAAGGCTGACAGGTGAGCGCATCGATGTCCAACACCGCCTTGTGGTACTTCATCCGAGACCATACCCAATATCACATCAATGTTGCTACCCGTAAGTACTATACAATCCGTGGGATACACCTTGGTCCTCGGAGTAACCGGTGCCCATCTAACCTCATTTCTCGCTGTAATCCGACCACCGGCTAACTGGATCGGATATGACGACCTCATAGCACTACGGCTCAATCCCGATCTCTCCACGGACGTAGCACCGATGAAGTTGTGCGATGCCCCAGAATTAAATAATGTAAGTGCGGAGTGATCTTGTACAGAAAATATACCAGCCATGACTAGGGCGCCATCGGGGATCTCCTCGGTGGTGGTGTAGTTGACTCGACCGATCCGAACCGCTGCTCTGTTGTTGTTGTCGTTGCGCTGCGGGGCCGGGTTTGCCTTCTTGTAGGGGCAATCCCTAGCAATGTGACCAGGGCGGCCACAGCAGTAGCAGGGTGCGCCCGGCCCGTAGCCCTGCTGCGGCGGTGGTTGGCTCCCCGAGGCGGCCTGAACGGGGCGGGGTGCCGGAGCACGCTGCTCGGTCCGCTACGGTGGCCTCTGCCGGGGTGCCATCCGGGGGGACCTTGTGGCTGGAGCGGTGCGGCGATCGGCTGGGTGTGGTACCGCTGTCCCACAGGGTCGGTGTAGACCATGCGGTACTTGGCCGTGGGTGGGTTGGAGAAGCACCCGGTGCCGGCGGACCTCTTTCGCTTAGTCCGAACCCGTCGTAGCCATCCTCGGCGATGATGGCGTCGTTGACAAACTCCACGAAGGTGCCCGTCATGTTGAGGTTGAGGCGGTCCTGCAGCTCCGCATTGAGCCCCTCCATGAAGCGGTCCTTGCGCTTCGTGTCCGTGTCCACCTGCTCCGGGCGTACATGGCCAGCTGGTTGAACAGCTGGGCGTACTCCTGTACGCTGCGGCTGCCCCGGGTGAGGGACATGAACTCCCTCTCCTTCCGGCGCATCACCGGCTGGAATGCGGTGAGCACGGAAGAGTGCCTTGAAGTCCTCCCAAGCCACCCGAGTGCCAGCGGGCAGGGTGGCTAGGTGGTTAGCCCACCATGCGGCGGCGGCGCCCTCCAGCTGCTGCGCCGCGTACAACATCTTCTGTATGTTGGTGCAGTGAAGCAGTCCAAACTTGGACTCGGTGAAGCGGATGAAGTCCTCCGCCCGCATCGGCTCTCCTGAGCTGTCGTACCATGGTGGCTGGGTGTCCGGGAAGTCCTGGTACGAGCTGTCCCAGCCTGGTGCGTGGTTACGGCAGCCGCGGTTGTCGTCTCCACCTGCGGGGTGCTGCTGCCGGACCTCCAGCAGGAACTCGTTCTGCTGCTGCTGACCGTCCCTCATAGCTGCGAGGAACTGCGCTATCAGGTCCATCGGGTTGGGTACCGGTGGAGGTGGCGGTGGTGAGGGTGCCGGTGGCGGTGGCGCCGGTGCCGGCGGCGGGTTGTTCCCGGCCCCCTGGTTGGAGCTCTCGGGCTGATCCCCAAAGATCTCGTGGAGGTTCCGCATTCGCACCATTCTGTTTATGCAAAAGCATGAAATCAATTGGTCAATTAATCATGTCCGAAAAATTGACATGGAAAATAACAGCATTAATAACTGACAGCAGCAAATTTAAACGAGTGCAATAATAAGATGAACATTGGTATCCAAATTATGACACACTGCATAATTAATATTTACACCAACATCCCAACACAATACTTAGTTCACCGGTTCATAGCATGCCGGCCTAGCATTCATACATCAATTTCGATTACAATTATGCTAGAATTAAAGATACAATTTGATTGTTGGGGACAATCCTAGCCCTCATCGTGATAACTCCGCTCAACCCTCCTCCTCGTCGTCGGGGCCTTCGAGCTGCTCTCCCCGACGTAGAAACGTGGTCACATAAGGACCCGGGCCATGGGGGCCGTACTCGTCGAGGAAACGGATGTAGCGGTCCAGTGCCTCATTGCGATCTGCAATGGCTGTGTCCCTTGCCGCAGCGGTCGCTCGAACCTCTGCTCGAAGAGCGGTCGGTGCGAGCTCCCTTTGCTGAAGCTGGTCACGTAGTGCCGCGTTCTCCGCGGTAAGTATCGCAATCTGCTGGTCTCTCTGTACCACTCCTGTGTCGGCGCTCCGCAGGTCATCCAGCAACCTGTCTACCTCTATCGCACGAGCGGCATAGTGACGGTACGGTAGGTCGGAGTAGTGTGCGGTGGCTGCTAACATGGGAGCATAGCGGTGGGTGGTGCTCTCCCTCAACACATCCAAACGACGTGTCCAACGGCGGTCGAACGGGTCTCCCACCGGTAGGTAAAGGTAGGGTGTCCCTACAAGGTCGTGGGCGTAAAGCTCACAAAGTCGAGTGAGCGCCTCCAAAGCGGCCAGGTCCTACATGTCCTGCCGGGTGATCCCAACAACGATCACCATCCAGGGCTCCTGTGGTGGGTAGGTCACCTTCTCCGGCACCACGACGTGTATGGTGCAGGAGGGGTAGCCTCGCTCCACGTACTCCTTCCCTACGTAAGTCGGGGACTCCGTGTAGCCCAACGTCTGCAATGCCTACCAAAGCATCACAGGTAGGCCTACACGCTCCGTGGAGCTAGACCACATCCAACCGTTATCCAAAACCTCAACATTTCCTGCCATCCGTACGAAAGATAATTTTCGAGAGTGAATACATAACTTATTAATGCCACATGAACAATGATAGAAACGACATCTTATAAATAAGTACATCATGGAAACAAGTTCAACATCAATCCTAATACACATCTCTACATCCAGCACAAATTAGGATACAACTCGATCTTTCCATCGAGTACAAAATATACATCATGACTACCACACCCTAGTCATCCTCCTATGCTGCCACCCACGAGGTACCCCTACCGGCCAGCCGTACCGCCTAGCACGGTCAAACTGGAGGGACCCCGTAGTCAACGTCCGAGGTGGCCTCGTTGTCCTCGGGAACCGGCGGTGCTACCGCCGCCTGCAACTGCTGCTGGGGGTGAGCAACCTGTGCCTCCGGTGTCTCCACCTGCCCGGCCATCTCGGCCACTATCCGTTGAGCTGCACCCAAGTGCCCTTGGAGGTGGTGGATGTAGTTGTTCCTCTCGGTTCAAGGTGGCGGCGAGATCCGTGACCTCGGTGTTGAGGAGGTTCCGCGTGTGGGTCAGCGTATCCTTCTCCGGGAAAAGCTCGTCACGCTCCTCGCGCAACAAGTTGCGCTGAACCAGCAGCGCGTCACGCTCGTGGACGATAGCGCCACGCTCATTAGTAACCCTCTCCAGCTCCACCGTCCTCGCGTGCAGAGTGTGAGCAGTAGCATGCTCACGCTGCTTCGAGGCCTCCAGCTGAGTCCTGAAGTCGCGGTTCGCGGCCTCCAAGTCGTTGGAGCGCTCGCGGTGACGCAGTACCATTGCGTCCGCGTCCCGGCATATCTAGAGCATGCTCTTGGCGTAAAGAGAAACACGGTGATAGCCCGGCTCGGTGCGGGCTATCCTCCTGAGCGTCGTACGCCCACCTCGTCGTCCTGGTCCAGTATGGGAAGCATCTCATACCGGGTACCGGCCAAGGCGTCTCGGTGAGTCCTGCAGTACTCGGCCAGCACGCAATGAGCCACGTTGGCTCGTCCAATGGGTACGCGCGAAGCTAGCGCGCACCACTTAGCGGCCTCCAAGTCGGGACGCCGGGGGTTACCCTTCAGCACCAACTTCACCTCCAACAAACGGACCCCAGCGTTCATGACGCGCCGGTGGTGGTACATCGGAGGCTCGGTGTACCCCAAGTGCTGCAGCACACCCCACAGGATGGTGGGGAGGTCTAGGTGAAGACTGTCGTCTCCGTCGGACGAGGCCTCACTCCCGTAGTCGCTGTCGCTGTCGGTGTCCGTGTCGGTCATCATCATCCGTCGTGATATAACATTATTAGTAAGCAATATTATGATTGAGTATTTACATGATTACAAATTTTAACATCCTATTCAGCTAGAATGAGATGGATAAGCACAAGAACTCATTTGACCTATTTCAAATTTCTGCCCCGGTTGTCCTTTCCGGTTCAGTCAACAAAGCTGAAGATATCGCCCTAGAAATCTTCAGATTTGGATCTTCCACCGAATACCAAACTTGTAGCCTTGAGTGGCACCACGCGCTGTGATGCCCGATATTACAACATACAAACATAAGCTTAATAAGAGAGATAAGGAAATACATACGTACATCCATCATCATCATCATACATCGGAGTCTCACAAGTTGCGAAAGCGTTAAATTACATCAATAGTTCAACATAAAACAAATACGAAGTTCGATACAATCGCTTTCATCGGCGATACACCACGGGCATCCGGCAGAGACAGGTGTGCTGCCCAAATACACCATGCCGGCATCCAACTCCTATCTACTCTTCGGGGGCCGCACCACTCCCACGTATAGTGCCCTCCGTCGGCGGTGTAGTCGGCCCACTGTTCTCCTCCAGCGTCATCATGCGGAACGGGATCCTCTCGAAAACCACGTAGAGCAAAGCCCCGAGCAACTAAAGTTCAGCAAGACTGACCCGACAAGTTGGCCATCTACAGCCGACTCCTAGACATGCATAGGCCAAGGGAAAAGGATTCTAAGCAACTAAGCCGGTCTACAAGTGTATCCTTACTTTCATCTTTTAGCGGTGCATTAGTTATAAGAAGTTCAAATTTAGTTTGCTCTAGTCTATAACAATCCATGAAACTCAAGCAAGTGATTAACATGCAATTAATCATTTTTCCTTTTCTTACTATGTTTCGACGGACTAGATAAGTGGTGCTCGTTATCGTGAGGGGCAGTGATTAGAATCGATATACATCCTACAGGAGAAACCTGATTGCATGTCACATACGCGCTTCCCGGAAGCCGCATGAGACAACCTTTTGCTCAGGTGTCTGTAACACTAGTCGGGCCTACCGCCCCCGAATAGGATCCCTCATGCGATGCCGTCCCGGACGTCATCCGTGAGTAGAATGCTCCCTACTCTCCTCCCAAATTCCTGCCTAGTAACCAAGGGGGTAGGGTATCTCCCTAGTGTCACAGCCTCCATCGCTACGTCGGTTTACTCGGGCCCAATAACACCAGCATGCAAGCAGTACGTTCAAGCTTATCCATGTGGGCCGGACACGACGCGGTTCTTGTGTGCACGAGACGGGACTACTACCTCGAAGACAAGTCAGTCCTTCTCTTTCCACCGAAGATGCCCGTCCGGCCTCCGATTTCCTTTCCATCCTTTCCATCTTGTCATCGTGTCCAGTGTAGTAGTAATCATATACTACGAGTGATCTCCGTACCACTCGGCGGATACGTAACCCTAATTAGCAAGCATCTAGCGAAGGCTCTCTAATTAAGGCATAAAAGAATCCTACTGCATACTAGTGGTTTCATTCAACTCCTACACACCTAATGCACAAACAATCCTACAAGCATAAGTATGGAAATAAAACCCTAAATTCATAAAGTTATGCACGGGGCTTGCCTTGAACTTGACCCTCGGCGGCGGGGTCACTTGCAGCAGCGGGGACGGTCTCCTCCTCAGCGGTTACCACGTTCACATCTGAACGTACATGAATGCATAATGATGTGGGGTTTAGAGAGACAAATAAGTAATCGGTCTTTTGTTGAGTATGTTCACATTGTTTTCTTTTTATAGAATATATGCGTATTTCATCATAATAATGGAACTACGAGTTAAAGAATCACATTACTAAGGTAATAGAACTACGAGCTAAAGAATCACATTACCGGGGCCCGGAAGTTCTGGACGCCAACAGCCTGGAAGTGGAGCTGGGCGACCAGCGGGTCGTTGGCGTCGAGGTGGGGTGGGCGGGAAGATGAGGCGACGATATCGGCGACGTGGACGGCGGGCTGCGGACCGGCGGAGAGGAGCAGAAACTGCTCCGCCTCAGCAACCCGACGAGTGAGGGCATCCGCCTCGGCGCGCTTGCGCTCCCGGGCAAGGGCGGCCTCCTGGACCCGCTCCTAAGCCGCCAAATCCTCGGCCATTGCCGCGTGGAGGGCAGCGGCAAGAGCGGTGCCCGCCGAAGCGGCTGCTCGGAGAGGACCGGCCGGCCGGCGGCGTGGAGAGGGCGTGGCAAAGGCGGAGCGGCGGTGAAGAAGTCCGGTGGCATGCCCAAGCCGGTGTAGGTGAAGCCCGTGCCCACGCCCGAGCCTCGCCATGGCGGGGGATGCGGGGCTCGACGGCGCAGCGACCGGGGTGGGGGCTCGTGCGCCCGGGCCTGCGGCGGCGGCGGTGGCGGTGGCGCGGGCGGGCCTGGCCGGGCGGATGCGGCGGCGGCGGAAGAGGTGGCGGCGGGCCGGGTAGCGGCGGGAGGTGCCGGGGCCACGGCCGGAGAGGAGGAGGAGGGGGAGGGCGACGGCCGGCCATTGCGGCGTCGGCGGGCGGCTGGTGGTCGGAGACGAGAGGTAGGGTGGGGAGAAGAGAGAGAGAGGAAACCCTAGCTCTATACCATGTAGGAGGAAAATGATTCTCTATTCCTCTAACTCTAGAAGGGTGGGTATATATACATGGGCTTAGTTGGGCCTCATACAAGGCAACACACTCATAGGCCACATTCCTATATATACTATACTCCAACAGTAAGTAACATAAGGCCACTGACATTCATATTTACTGATTAAATGGAAAGTTCCTTTTGCCTGATGCAAAAGCTTCTATTCCATCTGTTGGCATGCAAATATGATCAAAGTAACATAAAGAGGTTTTGGTGTTTCCTTTTACAATCAATGCTTCATATTTTCTAGTAATTGTTGGCTTCGTTTGCGCATTACTGTTACTTGTAAGAAGATTATCATAGAGATTATTACTGTACACAGAAGTTGAACACCTGGAGTTGCATTCATTTAAACAGCAGGAATGTTTTACCAGAGCACTTTTACATTCAGAATATACTTCATACGTCAAACAGTAAGACATTGTTTTCAAAATAGTGCTCATAACTCAGGTTACATGACAGGTTTTTTAGGTGCACTGTAGTTGTTCATTGTCATATCTCAAAAGCTCTAAAATATCCAGTCATAGATTCTATTCAGTTCAAGTTTGTATATTGTACTATGCCATCGAAATAATCAGATTATAATTTAAACTTGGGGCATAGGGAATCATGTTTTTTCTTTGTACTATTCAGTTAAACTTGGTTTCGGTTTTTGGTACGGGTTTCATGAAGTCGTGTTTTCTTTGTACTATTTTCTTCTCCTTATGATGTAATCATAGACAACTCTCTTGTTGTTTTGAGGGAAAAAAAACTTTTAATGCAGGACTTTTTGTCATAATTAAACTTCCTGTTGCCTTTTTTTAGAAACAGAGGAATATTCACTGACGCCTTTTTCCTATGTCAAGGAGCTACCTTTTTGTTTCCATATGCAATGCTTCTCGGAGCTTCTTTTTTTTTTTTTGTTTATATCATATTTTTTACAGATATAGTTTCAAGGAGTAGCGAGCGTTTGTCTATGTCTTGTTCATGGGCCCACTATTTCTCTTGGAGGCATGACAAGTATATGGTGTCTTTCATCTTTGGGACATGCCTGAAAATTGCAGTACTACTAGTTATGCCTTGTATCTCGTTTCACATGTTAAATTGTTTCGTCTTCTAATTATGTATCTGTAGTGAACGCTTTTGTAATGTGGACCAATTATCTTGCATTTGATTGTAGTCCTCAAGTTTGTTAGTTAAAGTGAAGAATGTTCCAGCGACTGTATTGACAATTTACACGTTTACGCCCTACGGGAATGCAAGCAGGAATATATGATCTTATTTGACCGGGGGTTACATGATACTGAAAGTGGGTCATGCGTGGAGTATTAGACTCGCGGTTTGCTGCAGACACACACATGGTGAGCATGTAATTCAAATGAGTGACAACTTTTTTTTCTGATGATATGAAAGTGGGGATTCAAGTGATAAGGACGGTGGCTACTGTGACACCACAAATTTTTGAACAATGAAAAGTAGGGGCCCTATAAAATTCTCCTCACATTGTAGAACCACAAAAATATGTTGAAGATCACATGCAAATGGATTTTAGCGGTCAATTAAATCAAATAAAAATGCAATTGAACTACAAGTCAAAATGTCATTACACAAGTGGACCCCACCCTGCACGTATGTTGTAGGGCATGACAAATGAAAAATATAGGCCAAGCCCCATCACTTTTCTCAAAGTTTAAGTGCCCCAAATAAATCAAACAAACCTAGGAACTAAGCATCTTGGGAGAATTTTATCTATTTTTCGTAAGATGGTTCATTGGCAGTTTGACCCCCAGAAAATATTACCAATTGTGAGGATTCTAAATTATAATTTTATTTGGAATTTTTGGGCACCAGAAATATTTTATTCTGACTTTGAAAAATCACCTACGTTCGAAAACTAACGCTACCGGACAAAAGTGGGTGGGCGCCACCCGTCGGCCTCCTGGCGGGGGCATCGAGCGCGCCCGGCGCAATTGCGCCACGTGGCGGCCGTACGTCGGTGCCGCCCCACGCCGGTCAGGCCGGTCGGTCATGACCCCGCCGGCCGCGCCGGCTCCTCCGCATCTCGCGCCATTTCTCCCCTCCCCGCACGAGAACCCTAACCCTAGCGCCACTCGCCATAGCCACCACCGCTCGCACCTCACCGCCGGCCAGCACGCCGCCTCCGAGACCAGATCAGCCGGCTCCTCGGGTGCGCGAGCTCGAGCTCCCCTTCCACCCCGAGCACGCGGCCGGGGACAGCATAGCGAGCTAGGATTCACTTCTTTCTCCCCGGAGCTCGCCGACGACCGGAGTCGACATCGCCAGCCAATACACCCACTCCGGAGAGCCTCGGCGTCTTGCTCTTGCTCCATTCCGTGCGCAAGCCCGCTCCGCATCTCCCCTAACTCCCACGTTTGCCTTTTGTACGCAGAGTTCGCCGGCGTTGAGCTCCTCCCGCGATCGCAAACGCCGGCCGTCTCCACCCTCTCGCCGACGACGGCGCCAAGACCTCCTCGCCGACGACGGCGACTCGACGATGACGCCTATGCTCCGGTGAAGCTGCCGGTCGAGGAAGCCGTCAACGCCGACGACCCGTTCGCCCGCACGCCGTCGCTGAACCCCGCCCGTCTCCGCCGCTCGCCGCCGCCACCGTCCGGTGAGCACCCCATCCCGGCAACATCACCACGATGATCCCCGTGCCACGAGCTACATCCACGGCATGTTGCCATCCACCGTTGGCCACCGTCGGTGATCCTCCGGTGACCGCGCCGACGCGCGCGCACGAGCCGCGCCGTGCTGGGCCAGGCCATGCGAGTGGGCCGCGTGCCCTAGGCGGGCCATGCCCGCGAAGTGGGCCAAGCCCCCGCGCCGGGCCACGCTCGCCCGCGCTGGGCCGAAGCCCGCAGGCCAGCCCATTTAGCCGTGTTTGGCCCAATTATCTATTAAAATCCGTTTTTAATTTCTGGAATTAATTTAGAAATTCCAGAAAAACATAGAAACTTCAAAACTTCAAAAGTAATGATCTAGAGCTCCAAATCAGGTGAACCAAAGCTTGTTAGAACCCTTATATTGTGTACTATCCAGTGGTAGGATTAGATTTACATGATCAAGTGCAAAATTGAATAATTTAGCTATCTCTTTGAAAATCCTGGATAAGCCCCGGTAATTATTTAAAACCATCTTGATCCGTATTCCATGGCATGATTAACATCCAATGCTTGCGTGTGAGTGACAGCGACAACCCCTCGCTGTTGACCTAGCCCTTTAAGGATTTAATTCCTTCTTTTACACGCATGAAATGTCGGTATAAATGTTTCATGGGAATTAATGAAGATGAATAAGCTAGTTAATCACCAATGAGCAACGATACCTCCCAACCCTAGTAGTATGTCCTTCTTAACTCATAGTTCCTTTATTATGATGAAATCCGCACATATTCTATAAATGGATGAAATACAAACTTATTCAACCAAAGACCTATTATCTATGTTTCTCTAAAACAACACATCATTATGCATTCATATAGGTTCAGTGGTGAACGTGGTGACAGCCGAGGAGGAGACTGTCCCCGCTGCTGCAAGTGACCCCGCTGCTGAGGGTCAAGTTCAAGGAAAGCCCTGGAGCACAACTTTATGATTCTAGGGTTCTTATTTCTATATATATGCTTGCAGGATTGAATGTGGAATAGGTGTGTAGGAGTTGTGATGAAACCCTAGTATGCAGTAGGACTCTTTTATTACCTTGATTAGAAGCTCTCGCTAGTTGCTTGCTAATTAGGGTTACGTATCCGTCAAGTGGTACGGAGACCACTCGTAGTTTAGGAATACTACTACACTGGACACGATGACAAGATGGAAAGGATGGAAAGAAATTGGAGGCCGGACGGGCAACTAGGTGGAAAGAGAAGGACCGACTAGTCTTCAAGGTGGTAGCCCCGTCTATGCACATAAGGACCGCGTCGTGTCCGGCCCACGCGGATAAGCTTGAACGTACTGCTTGCATGCTGGTGTTATTGGGCCCAGTAAACCAACGTAGCAATGGAGGCTGTGACGCTAGGGAGATACCCTACCCCCTTCGTTACTAGGCAGGAATTTGGGAGGAGAGTTGGGAGCACTCTACTCACGGATGACGTCCGGGATGGCAACGCGTGAGGGACCCTATTCGGGGGCGGTAGGCCCGACTAGTGTTACAGCACTTGAGCGAAAGGTTGTCTCATGCGGCTTCCGGGAAGCGCGTATGTGACGTGCAATCAGGTTTCTCCTGCAGGATGTACATCGATTCAAATTGCTGCCCCTCACGTAACGAGTACCACTTATCCGGTCCGCCGGAACGTAGTAAGAAGAGAAACATGATGATGATAATAATAATGACTATTATGTTGAATTGCTTGTTAATTTCTTGATTGTGAATCATGTATTGAATTAGAATAGTGCAAACTAAATCTGGCTAAAAGATGAAATTAAGGACACACTTGTAGGCTGGCTTAGTGCTTACAATCCTTTACCCCTATCCTTTGCATGTCTAGGAGTCGGCTGTAGTTGGTCAATTTGACGGGTCAGTCTTACCGAGCTTTAGTTGCTCAGGGCTTTGCTCTACGTTGTTTTCGAGAGGATCCCACCGAGTACGCCGATGCTGGACGAGAGATGTGGGCGGACCAGTCTGCCGATGAGGGAATCTACACCAGGAAGTGGTGCGGCCCCGATGAGTAGCTAGGAGTTGGATGCCGGCATGATGTATTTGGGCATCACACCTGTCTCTGCCGGACGCCCGTGTGTATCGCCGAGAGAGCGATTGTATCGAGTTTCGTAATTATTTTATGTTGAACCATTGATGTAACTAAACGCTTCCGCAACTTGTGAGACTACGATGTACTATGATGATGATGGATGCACCCCTGTATTTCCTTATCTTCATATTAAGCTTATGCTTATATATTGTAATATCGGGCATCACAGCGTGTGGTGCCACTCAAGATGATCCTGGAGACGGGAACGTCTTCTCGTGAGACGGTTCTGTCACAAAGTGGTATCGAGCCGTCTTGGGGATATTACAACACTATAAGCAACTATTTTTGAAAACTACGACGCTTACGTGTGAGGATGTTAGAGTTGGTGGCAAAGCTAACCCTGGGTTATGTTTGTTAAATACTTGCATCGACATCTTCGCACGTAGGTATGTGCGTGAGCCGACACGCGGATATCGGTGTCCGTGCCTCGTAAACGTATACAGGACACTTTGGCTTGTGGGTTACCACAAGGCGATCCCTTTCCATGGATCGTTACTAGTAGAACTGTTTTTCTTTTTGGTAATTTCTCTTCATTTTGATGTAATGTTTCTGAAATAAATCTTTTACAGGTACATAAGTACGTTAGTTTAAGTGTCGATAATTTAAACTGACTTACGTGGCTGAGTGGGGTTGCCACCAAAGTTTGTACACTGTCGAGACGGTGAAAATATATGTCTTTTCTTTTGTGAGGACGAATAGGATAAGATATTGCATTCATGCTAAAAATTGCAACCATAAAAATCTGAAATCTGTTTTAAAACCAGGAATTTTAGCAAGTTCGTCGTTCGTATAAAATTAATATCTTCGCGCTTCGAAGTTGGAATTAGACAAATAATAATAATCTGAAAACACGAAGGAAAACCCTATCGCCATCACAATGATTTAGATCACGTTTCGATCCAAAAATGGAAGTTATGCCCTATTTTATACAGAGGACAGAAATCTGTTTTAGGAATGACCATCGATCTTGTTTTTGCCATAACTTCCAGCTCGAGTGTCGGATTTTGACGTTTGAGCACTTTTGGGAAAGATTAGTATATAGGCTACGAGTTTGGTATTCAGTGGAAGCTCCAAATCTGAGGATTTCTAGGATGAAATCTTCAATTTGTTGACTGAACCGGAAAGGACAGCCGGGGCAGTGATCGGAGAAATAGATCAAAAGCGTGTTTGTGTTTGTCATCTCATTCTAGCTGATAGGATGTTAGAAATCTTGTCCTTATATAAATGCTAAATTATAATATTGCTTACTAATAATGTTATATCACGACAGATGATGATGACCGACACGGACACTGACAGCGACTTCGGGAGTGAGACCTGGTCCGATGGAGACGACGGTCTCTCTCTAGACCTCCCCACCATCCTGTGGGAGGTACTGGAGCGCGTGGGGTACACCGAGCCCCCACTGTACCACCACCGGCGCGTGATAAGTGCCGGGATCTGGTTGGTGGAGGTGAAGCTAGTGCTCGAGGGCTACCCCCAGCGCCCCGAGTTGGAGTCGGCTGAGTGGAGCGTGCTTGCTACACGCATGCCCGAGGGACGAGCCAAGCTGGCTCACTACGTGCTCGCCGAGTTCTGCAGGTCCCCGCACGAGATGCTTCCCATGCCGGAGAGGGACGACCCGGTGGTTAAGAGGCGCCTCAGGAGGATAGCCCGCACTGAGCTGGGCTATCACCATACTTTACTTTACGCTCAGACTATGCTCTGGGTACACTAGGACACAGACCTGATTGCCCGACCTTACCGCGAGCGCTCCACCGACTTGGAGGCCGTGAACCGTGACCTGAGGACTCAGCTGGAGGACTCAGAGCAGCGCGAGCGCGCTACCGCCTACGTGCTACACTCTAGGACTATGAACTTGGAGAGGGTCACTGACGAGCGTGGAGCTATTGTCCACGAGAGGGACGCGCTGCTAGTTCAACGCAACTTGTTGGCTGAGGAGCGAGATGAGCTTCTCCAGGAGAAGGATTCGCTGATTAGTCAGCGAAACAGCCTCAGCACAGAGGTTACTGACTTCGTAGCCACTCTGCACCAGAGGAACAACTACATCCACCACCTTCAGGGACACCTCGGGGCAGCTCAGCAGACAGTGGCCAAGATGGCTGGACAGGTGGAGACGCTGGAGGCACAGGTTGCCCATCTCCAGCAGCAGTTGCAGCTGGCACTAGCACCGCCACCCCCAGTAGCTCCAGAGGACGACGAGGATGCCTCAGATGTTGACTACGAGGTCCCTCCAGTTGGACCACGCTAGGTGGTACGATTGGCTAGTAGGGGTATCTCGTGGATGGTAGTTTAGGATGATGACTAGTGTGATAGTCATGATGTATATTTTGTACTCGAGGACTGACTCATCGAGTTGTATCCCAAATTATGTTGGATGTAGAGATGTGTATTAGGATGGATGTTGAACTTATTTTCATGATGTACTTAAATTTTAAGATATCATTTCTATCATTGTTCATGGGGCATTGATAAGTATGTATTCACCCTCAGAAATTATCTTTCGTACAGATGGCAGAAAATGTTGAGGTTCATGACAACGGGTGGATGTGGTCCGACTCCACGGAGCATGTTGGCCTACCTGCGATGCTTTGGCAGGCATTGCAGACGTTGGGCTACACGGAGTCCTCGACTTACGTGGGGAAGGAGTACGTGGAGCGAGGCTACCCCTCCTGCACCATACACGTTGTGGTGCCGGAGAAGGTGACCCACCCGACGCAGGAGTCTTGGATGGTGACCGCTATTGGGCTCACCTGGCAGGACACCGTGGACTTGGTAGCTTTGGAGACGCTCACTCGACTTTGTGAGCTCCACGCCCACGACCTTGTGGGGGCACCCTACCTTTACCTACCGGTGGGAGACCCTTTGGACCGCCGTTGGACACGTCGCTGGGACGTGTCCAGGGAGAGCATCACCCACCGCTACGCTCCCATGTTAGCGGCTACCACGCACTACTCCGACCTGCTGTACCGTCAGCACGCCGCTCGTGCGATGGAGGTAGACAGGTTGCTGGGCGACCTGCGGAGTACGAACACAGGAGTGGAACAGAGAGACCAGCAGATTGCGATGCTTACCGCGGAGAACGCGGCACTACGCGACCAGCTTCAGCGAGAGGGAGCTCGCACCGACCGCTCTTTAGGCAGAGGTTCGAGGCGACTGCTGCGGCAAGGGACACAGCCTTTGCAGATCGCAATGAGGCACTAAACGGCTACATCCGATTCCTCGATGAGTACGGTCCCCGTGGACCGGGTCCTTATGTGACCACGTTTCTACGTCGGGGAGAGCAGCTCCGGGGCCCCGACAATGAGGAGGAGGATTGAGTGAGTTAGCGATGAGGGCTAGGATCAAACAATCAAATGTATCTTATTTGTATCATGTTGTAATTGGAACTATGTTAAGGATGATTGTGTTGGAATATGGTCCAAATGTCATTTATGCGAGTATGTCATAATTTGGATACCAATGTTCATCTTGTTATTGCGCTGTTAAATATTATTGCTGTCAGTTATTAATGCTGTTACTTTTCCAAGTCAATTTTTCTGGTATGATCAATTGACTAACTGATTTCATGATTTTCGCAGGCCGCAATCAGTCCGACGGAATGGTGCGGACGCGGAACCTCCATGAGATCTTGGGGGACCAGCCCGAGAGCTATGACCAGGGGGTCGGGAACAACCCACCGTCGACATCGGCACCACCGCCACCTCCACCGGTACCCAACCCGATGGACATGATGGCGCAGTTTCTCGCGGTAGCGGCGGGGAGGGGGCGGCAATCGTGGCTGTCCGAACCACGCACCCGGCCGGGACAGCTCGTACCAGGACTTCCGGGTACCCAGCCACCCCGGTACGACGGCTCAGGAGAGCCGATGCGGGCGGAGGACCTCATCCGCCTCACCGAGTCTAAGTTTGGACTTCTCCACTGCACCAACGTGCGAGAAGACGTTGTACGTGGCGCAGCAGCTTGGAGGGCGCCGCTAGCGCATGGTGGACTAACCACCTAGCCACCCCGCTCGTTGGTACTCGGGTGACCCGGGAGGACTTCAAGGCGGTCTTCCGCGCTCACTTCATTCTAGCCGGGGTGATGCGCCGTAAGGCGAGAGAGCTCATGTCCCTCACCCAGGGCAACCGTAGCGTACAGGAGTACACCCAGCTGTTCAACCAGCTGGCCATGGACGCCCGGAACAGGTGGACATGGACATGAAGAGCAAGGACCGTTTCATGGAGGGGCTCAATGCCGAGCTTCAGGACCGCCTCAATGTCAACAAGACGGGCACCTTCGCGGAGTTCGTCAACAGCACCATCATCACCGAGGATGGCTATCGGCGGGTGCAGGCTGAGCGGAGGAGATCCGTCGGCACCGGGGTTTCTCCAACCCACCCCGGCCAAGTACCGCATGGTCTACACCGACCCGGCGGGAAAGCGGTACCGCACTCAGCCCGATCGCCGCACCGCAATAGCCACAGGATCCCCCACGGAGGGCACCTCGGTAGAGGCCACCGTAGCAGACCGGGTAGCGTGCCCCGGTACCTCTCCCCATCCAGGCCGCCCCGGGGAGCCGACCACCGCCATAGCAGGGCTATGGGCCGAGCGCCCCTGCTACGGTTGTGGCCGCCCCGGCCACTTCGCTAGGGATTGCCCATACAGGAAGGCGAATCCGGCACCGCAGCGCACCGACAACAACAACAGGGTTGCGGTTCGGACCGGCCGCATCAACTACACCACCACAGAGGAGATCCCCGATGGCGCCCCGATCATGGCTGGTATGTTTTCTGTCGAGCAATCACTCCGCTCTTATATTGTTCGATTCTCGGGGCATCACACAACTTCATTAGTGCTATGTTTGTGGAGAGATCCGGGCTGAGCCGTAGTGCTATGAGATTGTCTTATCCGATCAAGTCAGCCGGTGGTCAGATTTCAGCTAGAGATGAGGTTAGATTGGCACCGGTTAGTCTCAAGGCAAAGGTATATCCCACAGATTGCATAGTGCTTCCAGGCAGCAACATTGATGTGATATTAGGTATGGTCTCGGATGAAGTACAACAATGTAACAGCCCAAATCTTGTACTCAAAAATTCGTGTAATAAAAATACTTAAGTTTGGAAAAGGATTGATTAAATTCGGTTGAGATTTGAATTCAAATCAAAGGAAGAACGGTCGACTTAATTCGGAAAGGTTTTTAGTTTGAATTTCACACCGTGGGCCGAATCCTTTCTCTTTCTCACGCGCCAGCCCAGCCCAACCCGCAGCCCGGCTTCCACGGTCTTCTTCTTCCCCTTCCTTTCCACCTCAGCCACGAGCGCGCGCGGCGACGGAGCGAGCGCCACCTCGGACGCGCGTCGCGTAGCGACCCTAAAGCTACCTACTCCCGTCCCATCTGCCGCCTACAAAACCCCTCTCACTAGCCGCCGCCCCTTCCCCATCTCCTCGCACCGCCCGGGCGCAAACCCTAGCCGCACCGCCCTGTAGGAGGTCCGCCGGTGCCGTGGAAGAGGGGGCCGCCAGGTGAGCCTCGTCACCACCAGCATGTGCGGCGTGTTCCCCGAGTCGTCCGGTGCTCACCGTTTCTCGTGCCGTGCCCCGGGGAGGACAAGCGTGCCGCAGGGAGTTTCCGCCCGCCGAGGAGATCACCGTCGATCCTCGTTGTCCGTGCCTCTCTCGGTGAGCTCATGTCCTGTCCTTTGATCCCCTTCGCGCGCCGCATCTCTCCGCTCTAACCGCCGCCGTGTTGTTTCTTGGAAGCCCGGGAACGGAGCTTCACGTGGTCACCGCCTACTCTGCGCGTCGCACGCCATTCGCCATCGTCGGAGCTCCGTCGCCGGCCACCGCCGGTGCCTCCCCGTCCTTCCTTCGACCGCCGAACGTCGCTGGTGAGTCCCCACCTCTTTCCCCCTTGTTTCCCCCTCGAGTAGTCCGCGAATTGGTACTCCACGTCGAGCTCCGCCACCGCCGTGCCATGGCCACCGGCGTAGCTCGCTTTTGGAGCTTGCTCATGTTAGTTTGTCACTTCGGGGTTTGTGTTGTGAGCCGTAGAAGCTCGTGCACCCCTCCGTTTGGGAAAAGAAGCATGCTTTCGTAGGAATCGATGGGACCTCGTGTTGCGCCGCCGCGGATCCCGCCGCCGGTGGGTCTCCGGCGGTCTATTCTTGGTCGAAGGCTGGTGCGAAAGACTCGCGGAGTCATGAGCGAGTGTGTTGGTGCGTTTTGTTGCGAGCTTTGATGAGTCCCGGGGTTATCCCCTCGAACGCCGCCGTGAGCCACAACTCCGGCGAGCTCGAATGCTCGTCGGAGGGAGCCGGAGCTCGGATCCGGCATCGGCGGATGCGCCGTGGGTCGAGCTCCACTTTGGTGTGCTTGGCATGGCCGCCGGGAGCCGTAGCGGCCGAGCGGGCCAAGTCCGGCAAGTACCCTGGTATGCTCGACGTGGTGTCGACATGGCTGCTGAAGTGTCATGTTTTCATGCTGATATGGCGCCACGTAGCGAAGGTTTCTATTAACGTGGCGCTGATCTGTCGTCCCGCGTGGCAGCAACGTGGTGCCCACGTGGCAGAAGTGATGCCACGTGGTGCTGACCTGTAGAGTGATTAATCGACGTGGCGTCTACGTGGTCCCGACGTGGCGCCCACGTGGCAGAAGTGATGCCACGTGGTGCTGACCTGTAGAGTGATTAATCGACGTGGCGTCTATGTGGTCCTGACGTGGCGCCCACGTGGCAAAGAATATTCCACGGAATATTCCATTTCTTTTTATTGGATTGTCCTGAATTTCTATAATTCCTTTTTCTTTGGAAATTCATATCTTTTTCCTGGAGACTCGGAAAAATACGCGGTCAGTTGCGTTGGACTCGTAGCGATGTTCTCTACGCGTTAGTGTAGCTTTTTGTCATATTCTAGTATCGTAATTTCCGTCGTTATTTCCGTACTATTTCCTTTTGTCTCGATAAGCGTGACTAACCCCTGTTTCACGATCCGTCCGTCGGAGGGTGCCGAGGAGGTCCCGTCTCGAGCCACGGCTTGAGGAGTTTCCACCGGAACAGCCGTACGAGTACCCCGACCCAGCCTGGGAGCAGCCCTATCCGGGCAAGCTTAAGGACAGGTTCTTGTGCGTATACCTCTCTTTACTAGCATACCACGTGACTTGTATGGGCGGGCTGGATCATGATACTTAGCGGAGGACCGGGTGGCCGCCGTGGTGTAGAGATTAGTGGTAGTGGGTGTTGGAGCGTTTGCCTCGACTCACGAGCAGAGGATATCCCACCTGGCCCGTGGTACGCCTTGTCACACCCTTCAGGACCTTCTTTTCCTATGTTGTGGTTAGAGGATCCCAAACCCGAGGGACGGGCGCCTACCGATCGATGCTTTGTGGAGTGATCTTGTGAGTGTTGCTTTGCTTGGACCACGACGGTGGTCTTTTGTTTGAGTACCTCTTCACGTGGGTACGAGTTGCTTACTCTCTGCGAGAGATATATAAATCTATACGTATAGTCTAGCCCAAAGTATGGGCACTACCGAGAGAAATCCACTTGATTAGCATTTACTACTTCTCCCCTCCGATAGGTGTTTTACTTCCGGCTTCGAGCCGTGGTCCCGTGGAGGTGTGCAGGACATAAAACTTGACCCTTGCAGGATTGTGTTGTTTCCTGCAAGGCCACTTATAAAATTTGACTAATAATAAAATGTGATTCACATAGACTTGAGGAATAATACTTTAGGTGCTAGCCCCTGCCTTTCCTTGAACTATCCCAACATGCATACATTGTTGCTAGGTTGTTTGCGGCTTGCCGAGTACTCTATGTACTCACGACTTTCCACTTTGCTTTTCAAACGCCGTTGTCGAGGAGCCGACCGCGCCAGCTGAGGGAGCCGACGGAGAGGAGTGACGGTCTCGCCTACACTCGAGTTGCTTGTGGGTATGGTCTTCACCACGGTTCTTCACCGGAGATGCTTCCGCTTTGCTTCCGCTTCGCTTCCGCTAGAATTCTACCATGATTTCGCGATGGCCTGCGTGCCACACTCTTGTACTCTGGAGTTTGAGACCTATGCATAATAATTATGTACTTGGAGATTCTATTATCTTGTCTTGTCATTTCCTTTATTTATGGTTTTTCTGTACTAACATGTGTTGGTTGTACGTGCCACACTCCCGGGAGTGGCAAAGAGGTACAAAGGGCTCGGATTTCACTTCGGTGAAAATCGGGTCCTCACAGCTTGGTATCGAGCCATACTTGACTCGTAGTAACGAGACCCGTAGAAACCGGACGTAACCATAAGGACATGATCTAGCTCTCTAATCTGCTAAACTCCTTTCATCAAACTTTGAAATCTATCTCATCATTTAAAGTTCTTAACGTAAGAGATGACCGAATGGATGATGCCTTTGTCGTGTTTGCAAGGATAGATGATTTGCATACTATTCTCGTTACTCATGAAGATTCTTTCAAGATTTGAAGCAAGTGTTGGATCACCCGTACTAATTGTTGGAATTGTGCCTTGTTAACAGATGCCGAGATGAAGGGGTCTACACGTGTAGTTCGAGCAGGCTGCGATGGAAGTGGACGACCAGCCCCCGCAGGTCGTGGGCGTGGTCGTGGTCGTGGCAGAGGTCGTGCCGCGCCCGCAGCAGCTGCACGAGGCCGCGGTGCGAGAGGCCGTGGCCGTGGAGGAGGAGCTGTGGGTGCTTGTGGCGAGGGCGTGGTCGCGGTGGAGAGGCACCACCGGATCCCGCAGCTGGAGAGGCGAGGGTGCCGAGCAGGAGGCACCAGGACAGCAGGAGGCTCCCGGGCAGCAGGAGGGCGCCGAGCAGCAGGAGGTGCCACCACTACCCCCGCTCGGACTCTTGCCGAGGTGATGGCTGTGCGGACCAACATCTTGGGAGGTCCGATGCGGATGCTGCAGCAGCAGCAGCAGCAGCACCAGGAGCAGGTTCCCCAGCAGCAGCCGCAGCACTTCGCAGGCCGCAATCGGTCCGACCCGAGGAAGGAGGCCTTCCGCAGGCTTCAGCTCGAGACGTTCTCTCACCGCACCGACCCTCCGGACGCCGACAGCTGGCTCGGGACGGTGTCCAAGCAGCTAGTGATGATGGATTGCACCGACGCCGAGTGTGTGTCACTTGCTACTTACTTGCTCGGAGGTGCAGCCGGCGCGTGGTGGGACACTTACGTGGCCAACCACCAGGACCCGATACAGTATCTCTTGGGATGAGTTTGAGCAGGAGTTCGGAGCTCAGCACATCCCCAAGGGAGTGATGGACAGGAAGGCGGACGAGTTCCGTAACTTGAAGATGGGATCTATGGGTGTGCTCGAGTACTACCACGGGTGGACCGAGCTGTCCCGCTACTCACCTCGTGACGTGTCCACCGAGCAGGTCGAAATCTCTTATTCAGCTTTTCATCTCAAATAATCACTATCTAATCTTCCCAATGACTTGCCTAACGCATTCTATGTTGCTATCTCTTCATCTCATTTCCCTTCGTGGTTTTCTATCTTTCCAATGAGCAGGACAAGATCTACTATTTCAAGCGGGGTCTCAAGGCTGAGATTGGTTCCCACGTGGCAGGGTGCTCTACCCCGAAGGAGCTAGTGGACAAGGCTATTGAGGTTGAGGACAGCATCGAGAAGATTAGGAGGGTTGAGGCACACAAGAGGGCCGGAGGACAGCTAGACCGTTCCGGAGGTCGGCAGAGGCCGAGGTTTGGAGGACAGCAGCAGCAGACCGCCCGTCCACCGCAGGGGCAGTTTGGCGATCCTGGGCGAGAGGCAGTACGCACCACACGGGCAGCAGTACCAGCGTGCTCCAAGCACCACAGCGAGTCAGGGTGGAGGCCCCCGAGCAGTGGGATGCCCTTCGCCAACAGGTGCTTCCAGTGTGGGTAGCCGGGACACAAGTACTACGCGTGTCCCAACATGGGTCGAGAGCTCCTACGACCTGCACTACACCAAGGCCAGCAGCACAGCCACGCAGCAGCAGCAGTTCCACAGTGCCCCACGTCCCGTGCAGTCAGCAGCTAGGCAGCAGCCACAGCAGAGCGCTTCCCGTGCGAGACTTCACCACCTCACTCGTTGAGGATGCTCAGCGAGCACCGGACGTCGTCCTTGGTGAGTTTTTGGTTAACTCATGTTTAGCTTCTGTTCTTTTCGATACCGATGCGACTAGATCGTTCGTGTCTTCTGCGTTCGTTGCGAAGCTTAAGATTCCTGTCGTCTTGCTCGATTTTCCTGTGCTCGCTATCTCTCCACTTGGTACTTCAAAGTGTGTGACGGGTTGCCGTCAAGTTCCGATTCCGATTGAGGGTGTTCGGTTCTTGGCTGATTTGGCTCTCTTGCCGTCTTCCGGGATTGAGGTGATTCTTGGGATGGATTGGTTGACAAAGAACAAGGGGGTGATTTATTGTGATGAGCGGATTGTGACCGTGGTGAACCACCGAGGAGTGGCTGTGTGTTTCACACCGGTTGCTCCTAAGTTGCCAGCACAGCTTTGTCATTTGCAGGGGTTGTCACTTGAGCGGATACCCGTGGTTTCGAGTATCCCGAGGTCTTTCCCGATGATTTGCCGGGACATCCTCCAGATCGGGATGTCGAGTTTGTGATTGATCTTCTTCCCGGCACGGCTCCTATTGCTAAGAGGCCGTATCGCATGTCTTCCGATGAGTTGGTGTTGTTGAAGCAGGAGATTGATGATTTGTTGAGTAAGGAGTTCATTCGCCCAAGTGCCTCACCTTAGGGATCCCCTGTTCTGTTTGTGAAGAAGAAGGATGGTACTGACAGGATGTGTGTTGACTATCGTTCCTTGAACGAGGTCACCATCAAGAATAAGTACCCCTTGTCGAGGATTGATGATTTGTTTGATCAGCTGAAGGGTGCAAAGTACTTCTCTTCCATTGATTTGAGATCCGGCTATCATCAAATGAAAATCCGAGAGTGCGACATTCCTAAGACTGCCTTCGTGAGTAGGTATGGATCTTTGTTACCGCCTTGTCAATTCTATTGCTATCTATCATGCCGGATCGCCCCTCCTTGAATTTTACCTCTTATCTATTTCTCGGACAGGTATGGACAGTTTGAGTTCACCGTTGCTTCCTTTGGCTTGACTAATGCCCCTCCCTACTTCATGAACATGATGAACAAGGTCTTCATGGCAGAGTTGGATAAGTTTGTGGTGGTTTTCATTGATGACATTCTTGTGTACTCGAAGTCCGCCGAAGAGCATGCACATCACTTGAGGGTAGTCTTGGAGAGGTCGAAGGAGCATCGGTTGTATGCCAAGTTTAGCAAGTGCAAGTTCGGCTTGAGGAAGTGGCATTCCTAGGGCATGTCATCAATGCCGAGGGAGTGTGTGTGGATCCTGGAAAGGTTCGGACAGGTTGTGAGTTGGCCGTCACCGCGAGTGTGTCAAGGATGTGAGGAGATTCTTTGGAATGGCTGGATACTACCGTCGCTTTGTTGAGGATTTCTCTCGGATAGCTCGTTCCATGACGGAGCTCTTGCAGGATAAGGTCACCTTTGAGTGGACACCGGAGCATGAGAGGAGCTTTCGGGAGCTCAAGACTAGATTGACCACCGCACCTGTGCTCACCTTGCCGGATCTGAGTCGGGATTTCCGGGTGTACTCGTGATGCTTCCACTCATGGGATTGGTTGTGTGCTCATGCAGAACGAGAAGGTTGTGGCTTATGCTTCGAGGCAGTTGAAGACGCATAAGAAGCATTACCCCACTCATGATCTTGAGCTTGCAGCAGTGGTTCATGCTTTGAAGATTTGGAGGCACTACCTCATCGATGGCAGATGTGAGATCTTCACGGATCACATGAGTCTCAAGTATATCTTCACGCAATCGGAGCTGAACATGAGGCGAGAGGAGATGGCTTGAGTTGATCAAGGATTATGACTCGAGCATCAGCTACCATCCCGGCAAGGCTAATGTTGTTGCGGATGCGGCTGAGTCGCAAGGCCTATTGCACTTCTCTCATGACGAGTCGGTCGGAGGTGTTTGAGGAGATGATGAGGGATGGAGTGGAGCTCATTCCTGAGGGCTATCTCTATGAGTTGAGGATCACGAGTCTTCTTGGAGATCGGATCAAGGAAAAGCAAAAGGTTGACGGTCTTGTGGAGTCGATTAAGGGAAAGATAAAGGAGGATAAGGCACACTGGATTCGAGTGGATGGTGATGGTGTACTTTGGTACAAGGATTGGATTGTGGTTCCTGGAGGTGCGGGGATTCGAGATGAGATCTTGCGAGAAGCTCACTGTTCTCGCTACTCGATCCACCCGGGGAACACAAAGATGTATGAGGATCTCCGTACCGAGTTCTGGTGGGAAGGCATGAAGAGGGACATTGCTCGGTTTGTGGGGATGTGTGACATTTGCAGGAGAGTCAAGGCGGAGCATCGGAAGCCAGCCGGTTTGCTCAAGCCTCTTGAGATTCCTATGTGGAAATGGGAGAACATCAGCATGGATTTCATTGTTGGACTACCTCGCACGCCGAAGGGTCATGATTCCATCCGGGTGATTGTGGATCGGTTCTCCAAGGCCGCTCACTTTATAGCCGTCGGGACAGGACTACCATGTGGGTGCCCTTGCCAAGCTGTACATTGATAACATTCTCGAGGCTACATGGAGCACCCCTCACTATAGTGTCCGATCGTGGTCCTCGGCTTGTGGCTAAGTTACGGAGGAGTTTGCATGCAGCTATGGGCACTCGCTTGGACTTTAGCACAGCTTATCACCCTCGGACGGATGGTCGGACAGAGCGGCTGAATCAGACCTTGGAGGATATGTTGAGGGCTTGTGTGCTCACCTACAGCAAGAATTGGGAGGAGAGCCTGTCGTTTGTTGAGTTTTCTTACAACAACAGCTACCGGGCAAGTACCTAGATGTCTTCTTCTCTTTGTCTTTTAAACTCTCTTCACTCTCTATTCCTTATGTTCTTTACCTTCTACCGGGCGAGCATCAAGATGTCACCCAATGAGCTCTTGTATGGAAGGAAGTGCAGGACACCTCTCATGTGGGCGAAGTTGGAGAGAGGTCTTTCTATGGACCGGATCTTATGAGAGAGGCTGAGGAAAAGGTTGAGCAAGTGAGAGAGCATATCGAGTTGCTCGGAGCAGGCAGAAGAGCTACGCGAGATAAGCGGAGGAGACCTTTGGAGTTCTTTGTTGAGGACTATGTCTATCTCAAGGTCTCTCTACTTCGTGGGACTCGCAGATTCCACGTGCCCGGCAAGTTGGCACCAAGGTTTGTTGGACCTTTCCGAGTGGTGAGGAGGATTGGAGATCTCGCCTATCAGCTTGAGTTGCCGGGACACCTTGCCGGAGTGCATGATGTGTTCCATGTTTCGCAGCTCAAGAAGTGTCTTCGTGTGCCGAGAGGAGCAGGTTGCTCCGAGAGGTGATGGATCTACAGGACAGTCTTGAGTACTTGGAGTACCCTGTTAAGATCTTGGATGTGGCTTTCAAGGAAACAAGGAGTCGCAAGATCAAGTTCTGCAAGGTGTTGTGGAGTAACCACACCGAGCGAGAGGCCACTTGGGAGATGGAGGATAACTTGAGGAAGGACTTCCCTCACTTCTTTGAGGATGAGGAGTGAAATCTCGAGGACGAGATTCTTGTAAGGGGGAGTCCGTAACAGCCCAAATCTTGTACTCAAAAATTCGTGTAATAAAAATACTTAAGTTTGGAAAAGGATTCATTAAATTCGGTTGAGATATGAATTCAAATCAAAGGAAGAACGGACGAATTAATTCGCAAAGGTTTTTAGTGTGAATTTCGCACCGTGGGCCGAATCCTTTCTCTTTCTCACGCGCCAGCCCAGCCCAACCCGCAGCCCAGCTTCCACGGTCTTCTTCTTCCCCTTCCTTTCCACCTCAGCCACGAGCGCGTGCGGCGACGGAGCGAGCGCGACCTCGGACGCGCGTCGCGTAGCGACCCTAAAGCTACCTGCTCCCGTCCCATCTCGCCACCTACAAAACCCCTCTCACCGGCCGCCACCCCCTTCCCCATCTCCTCGCACCGCCCGGCGCAAACCCTAGCCGCACCGCCTCGTAGGAGGTCCACCGGTGCCGTGGAAGAGGGGGCCACCAGGTGAGCCTGTCACCACCGGTGTGTGCGGCATGTTCCCCCGAGTCGTCCGGTGCTCACCGTTTCTCGTGTCGTGCCCCGGGGAGGACAAGCGCGCCGCAGGAGTTTCCACCCGCCGAGGAGATCACCGTCGATCCTCGTTGTCCGTGCCTCTCTAGTGAGCTCATGTCCTGTCCTTTGATCCCCTTCGCGCGCCGCATCTCTCCGCTCTAACCGCCGCCGTGTTGTTTCTTGGAAGCCCGGGAACGGAGCTTCGCGTGGTCACCGCCTACTCGCGCGTCGCACGCCGTTCGCCATCGTCGGAGCTCCATCGCCGCCCACCGCCGGTGCCTCCCCGTCCTTCCTTCGACCGCCGAACGTCGCTGGTGAGTCCCCACCTCTTTCCCCTTGTTTCCCCCTCGAGTAGTCCGCGAATTGGTACTCCACGTCGAGCTCCGCCACCGCCGTGCCATGGCCGCCGGCGTAGCTCGCTTTTGGAGCTTTCTCATGTTAGTTTGTCGCTTCGAGGGTTTGTGTTGTGAGCCGTAGAAGCTCGTGCACCCCTCCGTTTGGGAAAAGAAGCATGCCTTCGTAGGAATCGATGGGACCCCGTGTTGCGCCGCCGCGGATCCCGCCGCCGGTGGGTCCCCGGCGGTCTATTCTTGGTCGAAGGCTGGTGCGAAAGACTCGCGGAGTCATGAGCGAGTGTGTTGGTGCGTTTTGTTGCGAGCTTTGATGAGTCCCGGGGTTTTCCCCTCGAACGCCGCCGTGAGCCACAACTCCGGCAAGCTCCGAACGCTCGTCGGAGGGGAGCCGGAGCTCGGATCCCAGCATCGGCGGATGCGCCGTGGGTCGAGCTCCACTTTGGTGTGCTTGGCATGGCTGCCGGCGAGCCGTAGCGGCCGGGCGGGCCAAGTCCGGCAAGTACCGCGGCGGAGAGCGGGCGGCGCCGCCCTCTCTCGGTATGCTCGACGTGGTGTCGACATGGCCGATGAAGTGTCATGTTTTTCTGTCGATATGGCGCCACGTAGCGAAGGTTTCTATTAACGTGGCGCCGATCCGTCGTCCCGCGTGGCAACAACGTGGTGCCCACGTGGCGAAGTGATGCCACGTGGTGCTGACCTGTAGAGAAATTAATCGACGTGGCGTCTACGTGGTCCCGACGTGGCGCCCACGTGGCAAAGAATATTCCAGGGAATATTCCATTTCTTTTTATTGGATTTTCCTGAATTTCCATAATTCTTTTTTCTTTGGAAATTCATATCTTTTTCCTGGAGACTCGGAAAAATACGCGGTCAGTTGCGTTGGACTCGTAGCGACGTTCTCTACGCGTTAGTGTAGCTTTTGGTCATATTCTAGTATCGTAATTTCCGTCGTTATTTCCGTACTATTTCCTTTTGTCTCGATAAGCGTGCCTAACCCCTGTTTCACGATCTCGTCCGTCGAGGGTGCCGAGGAGTTCCCGTCCGAGCCACGCTTTGAGGAGTTTCCGCCGTAACAGCTGTACGAGTACCCGACCCAGCTCGGGAGCAGCCCTATCCGGGCAAGCCGCAATCCTTGACCACTCTTGCTCCTATTTAGTACTTACATTAAATTGAACCATGCATGATTAATGGATACTTGCACTTGTAGTTTACCTATGCCATACTATGCCATCCTTGTCACCTGTTTACCATAGGTTGTTCTACCGTTACTCGCATGCTTAGTATGTTGCTTACTTGCTTAATTGAACCCCATGATGACTATACATGATTTTTGCGTAAAATAAATTGTAGGTATTTCTTAGGTGTCGAGTTTCCGTACTAGATACCCTGTAGGACCTTTTGCGGGGGCGAGTGTGTAGGTGGTTAGGTGCTCGGGAGACTTCTAGGGAGTCTCCACTTGGATAGTACCTGTTGCGGGTACAGCTTGTGTAGGGGTCTTGGGTTATGGGGCCCCTGTTGTGGTGACACTCGTTGTTGAGATCGTTGATTTGAGGAGAGGGATGGTAACTCGCCCCGGCAGCTTAAGGACCGGTTCTTGTGCGTATACCTCTCTTGGCTTTACTAGCATACCACGTGACTTGTATGGGCGGGCTGGATCATGATACTTAGCGGATGACCGGGTGGCCCGCCGTGGTGTAGAGTTTAGTGGTAGTGGGTGTTGGAGCGTTTGTCTCGACCCACGAGCAGAGGATATCCCACCCGGCCCGTGGTACGCCTTGTCACACCCTTCAGGACCTTCTTTTCCTATGTTGTGGTTAGAGGATCCCGGACTCGAGGGACGGGCGCCTACCGATCGATGCTTTGTGGAGTGATCTTGTGAGTGTTGCTTTGCTTGGGCCACGACGGTGGTCTTTTGTTTGAGTACCTCTTCACGTGGGTACGGTTGCTTACTCTCTGCAGAGATATATAAATCTATACGTATAGTCTAGCCCAAAGTATGGGCACTACCGAGAGAAATCCACTTGATTAGCATTTACTACTTCTCCCCTCGATAGGTGTTTTACTTCCGGCTTCGAGTCGTGGTCCCGTGGAGGTGTGCGGGACATAAAACTTGACCCTTGCAGGATTGTGTTGTTTCCTGCAAGGCCACTTTAGGTGCTAGCCCCTGCCTTTCCTTGAACTATCCCAACATGCATACATTGTTGCTAGGTAGTTTGCGGCTTGCTGAGTACTCTATGTACTCACGGCTTTCCACTTTGCTTTTCGGACGCCGTTGCTCGAGGAGCCGACCGCGCCAGTCGAGGGAGCCGACGGAGAGGAGTGACGGTCTCGCCTACACTCGAGTTGCTTGTGGGTATGGTCTTCACCACGGTTCTTCACCGGAGATGCATCCGCTTTGCTTCCGCTTCGCTTCCGCTAGAGGTCTACCATGATTTCGCGATGGCTCGCGTGCCACGGTCTTGTACTCCGGAGTTTGAGACCTATGCATAATAATTATGTACTTGGAGATTCTATTATCTTGTCTTGTCATTTCCTTTATTTATGGTTTTTCTGTACTAACATGTGTTGGTTGTACGTGCCACACTCCTGGGAGTGGCAAAGAGGTACAAAGGGCTCGGATTTCACTTCGGTGAAAATCAGGTCCTCACAAACAAGGCGAGTGTTGGACATCGATGCGCTCACCTGTCGGCTTGACTTCACCATTGCATGGGAAGGACGTTCTCCGACTGTCCTACCCTAAGACTCACGCTCTAGTAGTGCATCAAGCCATAGTAGAAGGTTTAAAGAATATCCCGGTGGTTTGTGACTTTCCCGATGTGTTTTCCGAGGATCTTCCTGGCATGCCTCCGGACGGGGACATTCGGTTCAAGATTGAGTTGCAGGCTGGGACAGCGCCTATCTCAAAGAGGCCGTACAAGATGGCACCCAAGGAGCTAGCTGAGTTGAAGGAACAGTTGAAGGAATTATTGGACAAGGGTTACATTCGCCCTAGTTCATCACCTTGGTGTTGTCCAGCGTTGTTTGTGAAGAAGAAGGATGAGACATTATGCTTGTGTGTGGATTACCGACCTCTCAATGCAGTGGACCGTCAAGAACAAGTATCCATTGCCTCGCATCGATATCTTATTTGATCGGTTGATGGGAGCTAAGGTACTTTTCAAGATTGACTTGCGTTCAAGTTACCACCAGATCAAGATCGGGGCCGAGGATGTTCCCAAGACCGCATTCTCTACTCGTTATGGCCTCGTACGAGTACTTGGTGATGTCCTTCGGATTGACAAATGCACCGGCACACTTCATGTATCTCATGAACTCGGTGTTCATGCCGGAGCTTGACAAGTTTATGGTGGTATTCATCGATGACATTCTTGTGTATTCCAAGTCGGAGGAAGAGCATGTTGAGCATCTTCGCATAGTTCTCCGAGAGATTGAGGGATCATCGGTTGTACACCAAGTTCAGCAAGTGCGAGTTTTGGCTTAGGAAGGTTCGATTCCTGGTCCATGTCATTTCGGAGGAGGGGATTTCGTTAACTCCGAGCAAGGTGCAAGATGTAGTTGAGTTGAAAGCACCGAAGTCGGTGACTCGGATCCGCAGTTTTTTGTGCTAGCGGGATACTATCGCCGCTTCATTCCGAACTTTTCCAAGATTGCCAAACCTATGACCGAGTTGTTGAAGAAGGACAAGAAGTTTGAGTGGGATCACTCATGTGAGGAAGCTTTCGAGACCCCGAAGAAGCACTTGACGATCGCTCTAGTGTTAGCTCAGCCAAACCTGGAGAAGTCGTTTGACGTTTCTCGTGATGCTTCGGGCAAGGGATTATGAGGTGTCCTTATGCAGGAAGGACGAGTGGTTGCTTACACCTCTAGGCAACTACGGAAGCATGAGCAGAATTATCCTACACATGACCTCGAGTTGGCCGCAGTGGTACTTGCTTTTAAGGTGTGGAGACATTACTTGTTGGGCAATCTTGTTCGCATCTACACCAATCACGAGAGTTTGAAGTACTTATTCACTCAGGAGGATCCGAACATGAGACAGAGGAGATGGCTAGAGTTGATCAAGGACTATGAGCTAGAGGTGCATTATCACCCCGGGAAGGCAAATGTAGTGGCTGATGCACTCAACAGGAAGGCTTACTGCAATTACCTTCGAGGCTACGCAGGTAGTCAAGGATGGGCATTACATCCAAGTTGTTCCCCATGGTGCATTATACAACTTGGCTTTGATACCAACATTACGTGAGGGAGTGGCAGAGGCTCGGAAAAAGGACGTTTGCATCACTCACCTCAGGAGAAGAATAAAGGAGGGAGATGAGCAAGTGAAGTGCTTTCATGAGGATAGTGAGGGAGTTCTTTGGTTCAAGAACCGTCTTGTTGTGCCGAAGGACCCCGACCTACGCAAGACGATATTGGATGAAGCTCATGTGGCCAAGTATGCTATGCACCCCGGCAGCAACAAGATGTATCACGATCTCTAAGCTAGATATTGGTGGACTCGGATGAAGAGAGAGATTGCTCGTTATGTGGCAGAGTTGGACACATGCCGTCGGGTTAAGGCCGATCATTTGAGACCCGCGGGACAGTTGCAGCTGCCGAGCGTGCCAGCATGGAAGTGGGATGACATTAGCATGGACTTCATCGTTGGATTACCCACCACATTGAGGAAAGATGACTCCATTTGGGTGATCATTGATCGATTGACTAAGGTTGCACATTTCATACCCGTGAACACTCGGTACAGGATGCCGAAGTACGCCCAGCTATACATTGATCGAGTGGTATGCTTGCATGGAGTACCCAGGACTACC
This sequence comes from Chloris gayana, assembly GCA_031894775.1. Classification (NCBI taxonomy): domain Eukaryota; kingdom Viridiplantae; phylum Streptophyta; class Magnoliopsida; order Poales; family Poaceae; genus Chloris; species Chloris gayana. The sequence continues at coordinate 887,003 of JAUNZO010004298.1, forward strand.
GTTTCGGACGGAGGGTCACGGTTTGTGGGAGGGTTCTGGGAGCAACTACACGCAGCATTGGGCACTAGATTGATCCGTAGTTCTGCCTATCACCCTCGGACAGACGGGCGGACAAAAATGGTCAACCAAATCCCGGAGGATATGCCGAGGGCATTTGTGATTGACCATGAAAAGAAGTGGGACGAATGTCTACCGTTGGCAGAGTTCGCGTACAACAATAGCTACCAGGAGAGTATTAAAATGGCACCATTCAAGGCTCTTTATGGTCACCGATGTCGTACACCCCTCGGTTAGTCCGAGACCGGGGAAAGGACTATCTTTGGGCCCAAACTTGTGCAACAAGCCGAGGAACGAGTGGTGGAAATACAAGCAAATTTGAAGGCAGCAAAGTCAAGGCGAGAAAAGCTATGCGGACAAGAGACGTCGACCACTTGAGTTCAAAGTGGGTGACCATGTATACCTCCGAGTGTCGCCTACCAAAGGCGTGCAGAGGTTCGGTGTGAGAGGCAAGCTTGCACCCCGCTACATAGGCCCGTATCCGATCATCGCCGGATGTGGTCCCGTTGCCTACAAGCTTGAGCTACCCACCACACTAACGGGAGTACACGATGTTTTTCATGTTTCACAACCGAAGAAATGTCGGAAACCTCCGGTAGACGAGTGTTGGAAGAAGTGAAACAACTCCAGCCTGATTTGTCATATTCCGAGCGTCCAACCCGAGTGTTGGATATGACAGAACGAGTTACGAGGACGAAGACTCGGACGTTCTTCAAGGTCCAGTGGAGCCATCATTCAGAACGGGAGGCTACCCGGGAATTTGAGGAGTTTCTTCATACTCACTATTCGAAGTTTCCACTTCGAGGCGACAGTACGCCGCTTTCCCTACTCCTAAATTCCGTAATCTCAAGACGAGATTTTCTTAAGGGGGAGGGTTGTGACACCACAAATTTTTTAACAATGAAAAGTACGGCCCCTATAAAATTCTCCTCACATTGTAGAACCACAAAAATATGTGAAGATCACATGCAAATGGATTTTAGCGGTCAATTAAATCAAATAAAAATGCAATTGAACTACAAGTCAAAATTTCATTACACAAGTGGACCCCACCCTGCAAGTATGTTGTAGGGCATGACAAATGAAAAATATAGGCCAAGCCCCATCACTTTTCTCAAAGTTTAAGTGCCCCAAATAAATCAAACAAACCCAGGAAATAAGCATATGGGAGAATTTTATCTATTTTTCGTAGGATCGTTCATTGGCAGTTTGACACCCCAGAAAATAGTAACAATTGTGAAGATTCCAAATATAATTTTATTTGGAATTTTGGGCGCCATAAATATTTTATTCTGATTTTTCAAAATCACCTACGTTCGAAAACCAACACTACCGGACAAAAGTGGGCGGGCCCCACCCGTCGGCCTCCCGGCGGGGCGTCGAGCGCGCTCGGAGCAATTGCACCTCGTGGCGGCCGTACACCGGTCGGGCCCCCACGCCGGTCAGGCCGGTCGGCCATGACCCCGCCGGTCGCGCCCCGCTCCTCGCCATCCGCGCCATTTCTCCCCTCACCGCACGGAACCCTAACCCTAGCGCCACTCGCCATAGCCGCCGCCGCTGCTGCTCACCGCCGGCCACCTCGCCGCCGCCGGGACCAGATCAGCCAGCTCTTCGGGTGCGCGAGCTCGAGCTCCCCTTCCACCCCGAGCACGTGGCCGGGGACGGCACGGCGAGTTGGGATTCACTTCTTTTCCCCGGAGCTCACCGACGATCGGAGTCGATATCGCCGGCCAATACACCCACTCCGGTGAGCCTCGGCGTCTTGCTCTTGCTCCATTCCGTGCGCAAGCCCGCTCCGCATCTCCCCTAACTCACACGTTTGCCTTTTGTACGCGGAGTTCGCCGGCGTCGAGCTCCTCCCACGACCGCAACCGCCGGCCATCTCCACCCTCTCGTCGACGGCCCCACCAAGACCTCCTCGCCGACAACGGCGACTTCGACGACGACGCCTACGCTCCGGTGAAGCTGCCGATCGAGGAAGTCGCCAACGCCCACGACCCGTTCACCCGCACGCCGTCGCCGAACCTCGCCCGTCTCCGCCGCTCGCCGCCGCCACCGTCCGGTGAGCACCCCATCCGGGCAACCTCACCACGATGATCCCCGTGCCGCGAGCTACATCCACGACATGTTGCCGTCCACCGTTGGCCACGGCGTCGTCATGCGCGCGCGCAGGCCGCGCCGTGCTAGGCCAGGCCGCGCGAGTGGGCCGCGTGCCCTAGGCGGGCCGCGCTCGCCCGCGCCGAGCCAAAGCCCGCAGGCCGGCCCATTTAGCCAGGTTTGGCCCAATTATTCATTAAAATCCGTTTTTAATTTCTGGAATTCATTTAGAAATTCTAGAAAAACATAGAAACTTCAAAAATTCATAACTAATGATCTAGAGCTCCAAATCAGGTGAACCAAAGCTTGTTAGAACCCTTATATTGTGTACTATCTAGTGGTAGGGTTAGATTTACATGATCAAGTGCCGAATTGAATAATTTAGCTATCTCTTTGAAAATCCTAGATAAGCCCCGGTAATTATTTAAAACCATCTTGATCCATATTCCATGGCATGATTAACATCCAATGCTTGTGTGCGAGTGATAGCGACAACCCCTCGCTGTTGACCTAGCCTTTTAAGGATTTAATTCCTTCTTTTACAAGCATGAAATGTCGGTATAAATGCTTCATGGGAATTATTGAAGATGAATAAGCTAGTTAATCACCAATGAGCAACGATACCTCCCAACCTTAGTAGTATGTCCTTCTTAACTCATAGTTCCTTTATTATGATGAAATCCGCACATATTCTATAAATGGATGAAATACAAACTTATTCAACCAAAGACCTATTATCTATGTTTCTCTAAAACAACACATCATTATGCATTCATATAGGTTCGGAGGTGAACTTGGTGACCGTCGAGGAGGAGACCGTCCCCGCTGCTGCAAGTGACCCCGCCGCCGAGGGTCAAGTTCAAGCCAAGCCCGGTGCACAACTTTATGATTCTAGGGTTTTTATTTCTATACATATGCTTGCAGGATTGAATGTGCATAAGGTGTGTAGGAGTTATGATGAAACCCTAGTATGCAGTAGGACTCTTTTATTAACTTGATTAGAAGCTCTCGCTAGTTGCTTGCTAATTAGGGTTCCGTATCCGTCGAGTGGTAAGGAGACCACTCGTAGTTTAGGAATACTACTATACTGGACACGATGACAAGATAGAAAGGATGGAAAGATATTGGAGGCCGAACGGGCAACTAGGTGAAAAGAGAAGGACCGACTAGTCTTAAAGGTGGTAGCCCCGTCCGTGCACACAAGGACCGCGTCGTGTCCGGTCCACGCGGATAAGCTTGAACGTACTGCTTGCATGCTAGTGTTATTGGGCCCAGTAAACCGACGTAGCAATGGAGGCTGTGACGCTAGGGAGATACCCTACCCTCTTGGTTACTAGGCAGAAATTTGGGAGGAGAGTAGGGAGCACTCTACTCACGGATGACGTCCGGGACGGCATTGCGTGAGGGACCCTATTCGAGGACGGTAGGCCCGACTAGTGTTACAGCACTTGAGCGAAAGGTTGTCTCATGCGGCTTCCGGGAAGCGCGTATGTGACGTGCAATCAGGTTTCTCCTACAGGATATACATCGATTCGAATCGCTGCCCCTTACGATAACGAGTACCACTTATCCGGTCCGCCGGTACGTAGTAAGGAGAGAAACATGATGATGATGATGATAATGACTATTATATTGAATTGCTTGTTAATTACTTGATTGTGAATCCTGTATTGAATTAGAATAGTGCAAACTAAATCTGGTTAGTGATTCAACTTAATGCACTCGCTAAAAGATGAAAGTAAGGACACACTTGTAGGCTGGCTTAGTGCTTAGCATCCTTTACCCCCGGCCTTTGTATGTCTAGGAGTCGGCTGTAGTTGGCCAACTTGGCGGGTCGGTCTTGCTGAGCTTTAGTTGCTCGGGGCTTTGCTCTACGTTGTTTTCGAGAGGATCCTGCAGAGTATGCGGCCGATGCTTGGAGGAGAGATGTGGGTGGACCAGTCTGCCGATGGAGGAGTATACACTAGGGAGTGGTGCGGCCCCGATGAGTAGCTAGGAGTTGGATGCCGGCATGGTGTATTTGGGCAGCACACCTGTCTTTGCCGGATGCCCGTGTGTATCGCCGAGAGAGCGATTGTATCGAAGTTCGTTATTATTTTATGTTGAACTATTGATGTAACTAAACGCTTCGGCAACTTGTGAGACTCGATGTACTCGTGATGATGATGGATGTACCCCTGTATTTCCTTATGTTCATGTTAAGCTTATGTTTGTATGTTGTAATATCGGGCATCACAGCGCGTAGTGCCACCCAAGATGATCCTGGAGACGGGAACGTCTTCTCGTGAGACGGTTCTGGCACAGCTATCCACCCGGTGCCGGGATTTTGAGCCCTGAAGCAAAATTTTTCTTGTTCCACTGGCATATGTTATCCATTATATGGTGTGTGGATCTCTCATGCTTGTGTCTATTCTGGTAACCCTGGGTATGATCACTACTGCACATGAAAACAATAATCATATATATTTGTTGAGGGACGCCACAACATAACCACATGTCCAGCATCTAGGAATTGTGTATTACGCTTAACCAATGTGGCATACAAAGCCAAGTCGTCTAATGTCTAGATGTGCAAATAACAGCTAAGACAAACGACTATCAGGCAACAACACGGACGTTTATTACGTCCCACATACTACTTAGCGGGTGGGGCATACTGCACAGAATGTTTCTGCGCCTTCTCTCTAGTTATCAATGTTAACCTCATCATCCTCAATTGCTACATGATCAGTGGCGCATCGCTTTCGGTTGCTCAATACCACCATATGTTTGCCATTGGATTTTCTGGATTTTCAATTGAACTTGTTCGTTTGTTGATGCCTTTTTTGGTCCTTCTCAGCCTTGTACTGTGCTGATGATTTTCTTCAACGCATCTTGATGCCTATGTGTTTCTAGGAAAAATATTTCGGCCAAATTTCGTCGATATATCCGAAATATCGTATTTATCAGTGAGGTCTGATATAATATTTATCACCGCAATTTCATCATTAGGTATGTTTATTAATCAAAAATTGTCTTTATTATGCATACAACTATGATAATTTAGAGATTAAAGATCATTTCTAGTCAAATCATGTAATTAATTTTAAAATGTAATTAATTTTAATTACTGAAATTACTGATATTTCCGAAAAAATTTCCTTGACGTGTATATTAGTGTATATCTCGTATTCGTCGGCATCGTGTGGACATCCAACACCGTCTTCATCGTATCTCGTTTGCGAACGGACGATTCCGATCAAAGCGAACGCTGTGTCCTGGCGTGCGTCGATCAACTTAGCCGTCGTCTTTTCCCTCCCCACGCCCTCCCGGGTTGATAGATGCAAGACTCCGCGCCATGCGGGAGTTGCTTGCCCAGAAGATTCTTATTTGATCGACTGAAACCCGTCTTTTCGAATCGCTCCACGAGAAGACACTTTGATCCATCGGTGGTGGGCATGGCCGCAGCGTCAGGGACAGCAGGGCTGCTTCGATCCGCGGCGAGCAAGCTCGGGGCACGCGCACTTCCACCGCATCATCGTCGTCCTGGACTTCAGAGCCGCTGCCCAGGGATTTCAAGATGCTCTTCTCGTCCGATTAGCTCCTCTTCTGCTGATTCCAACGACTACAAGTAAGGGTTACATTCCAGGCGAACTAGCATTAATTTGAGAGCTAATACGTGTACGCCGAGCTATGATGAATCACTTCGAATTTTTCTCTTCTGTTTCTTGTTTCAGTCCAAACTATCGAGCCATTGTGAATATGGGAAAACTCATCGTCTTCGGTGGTCTGATCTGGATGTATGGATCTCTCTTGCCATCAATTGATTGGATCCAAAACAATATAGATGCTGCCGAGAGCACGAGATTGAAAAGGGAAGAGGAGACAATCCAGAGGATAAAGCTTGAATTTCAGAAGTTCAGGGAGTCCCAGGAAATGAAGTTTGAAGCTGAGAGGAATGCACTTGCCAAGTTTTCTGAAGATCAGACAACGTAGACCTCAAGTATCAATTTTACATGTAGCGTAGATTTAGAGAAACTGTCACGTGCTTAGTACTCTAGCGTACCCTATCTCTTCTCTGCAATATAATAAAACAGGTGTGGTCGTCATTGCATAATATTTTCGTGTTGGTTTCCTTATTTGTTTCCGCTTTTGGTTTCTGCCCGTCGCGGTCGTCTGTACCAGAAAAATTTGTTTCCGCTTTTGGTTTCTACCGTCGCGGTCGTCTGTACCAGAAAAATCGTCTTTACCAGAAAAACACGAGCACGGCCGACGGTTCTGCACCAAAAACTCGCGCCGCAGCAGCCTGAAGGCCAAAAACACACGCCGCAAAAACTCATACGCCTTGCCCATGCCCCCTCCGCGCCGTCCACCGCCGCCGCTCGTCCGGCCATAGTGCTCCTCCAGGCCCCCTTCTCCTCATCCCACGCTCGTTTCCCCCACCTCTTCATGTCCTCCACCACCTCCTCTACCCACACCCCACGCCTTGCCGCCGCTGCCGCCGGCACGGTGCCCTCCCTCCTCACCGTTGACCCAGGCCAGCGCGATGCCGTCCTGCTCGCTGCGCGCGCCGCCATGGGGAACTGCCTCAGGGAGACCCGCCTCGACCTCGCTGTCCCTGGGCTCCGTCTCGCCGCCAAGGGGAAGGTGAGCAAGCGTTCGTCGCTCCCTGGTCTGTCATCCATTGCGGGGATTCTGGTTAGTGACATTTGGTGTTTAAGTGAGGAATGTTTACGAGAGCGGGGATCACCTGGTGCTGGTGACCACCGACCCGTTTAAAGGGCAGGTATGCTCCTACTATGAGATTAATTCAGCGCGGCTGTTGATGAGCATATGCCAGTTCTACATGATGAATCGGCAATGTCATGCATAAACTGCTTTGGACGGTATGATTCATTGTTCCTAGCGACTATGGCCTTAAATTAATACAAGTTTGTGTTCCTGGTCATGTCTAGAATTTCACCTATTGTGGTTCTACCTTCTACCTGATTATATTTAAGTTGAGCCATGGAATTTTACCGGTGTAATGTAATCTGGATGCTGACAACACTGGAGTAAGAAATTATTGCTTCTCATGATCAGCTATTGTGACGTGCTGTTGTATCTATGCTTTCAGGTTCTCAATGAAACAAGCCTTTGGTGGTTCAATAGGACCCGTCATAGTACTCCAAATGCAGTTGTCTTCTCCAGATAAGAATATGACAATTGCCAAAATGTGCTCAGTTTTTCCAGTTGAATTTGTTCGTGAGACCTAAGGCTTGCTACATCTGTTAATTATTTCTGAGTATCCATAATTTGTTGTCTGTGCTAATCACTTAAATCAGAATGCAAATATAGCTGATTGTATATGCTATGAAACCTTTCGCAGGAATGCAGCTTCTTTGTTGTGCCTTCTTCATATGATAATCATCTCGTCGTTTTTTATTTTTTTTTCCTTTTTTTATCATTCATCAGGACTCGCTTTTGTCTTAGTCTCTCACGTTCCTTTTTTTGTTTATTATGTTCCTTATTATGAATCACATCTATTTGTTCATTGGATGCCTTCTGATTGCTATTGCTTATTTCGTTTGTCTGGTCTGCACCTGGAGTTCTTCCGCCAATATCTTTCTTTTGCCCCATATTAATTATATCTGCCCAAGACGCCAGATACGACGAGGATGTGGTGAGGAGGAGGAGGTGGCCGGCAGATCCGGCGCCCCGACGTGCAGGACGGGCTGGGCTGAGCCCAAACCTATTTTCTCCTTTTTTTTATTTTTTCTTAATCACAGCAATAGCGGGCGCTTTGACCGTTACTGCACCATTTGGATTTTGAATAATTGTGTAGTAGTGTAATCCCTGTGAAATCTCAAAGGAAGAAGTCCCCTTTTCCTCCCCAACTATTGGCTAAGTTTGCATTCCGTCGCTGAATTACAAAAGTGGGTATTTGGTCTGCTTGAACTTTCGAAAACGTTCACTTTTACTCCCTGAGTGGTTTGTAGAGTGGTTTCGTCCTACGTGGTAGGTGGGGCCCACATGTCAGAGAGCCACGTCAATATTGATGGCCCCACCCCTCACCTCTCTCTTCTTCTTCTTCTCTCTCCTCTCTCTCACCGAGACGACACCGGGGGCCTTGCCTCCTGTGTGTGTGCAGCCAGGCCGGGCCGCCACCGTCCCCTCCCTAGCGCGATGCGTGTCGTGGACCAGATCTGTTGCATCACTTAAATCTAATTTATCAATCGTATTTGCAAATCCATGAGTATCTATAATTGTTTGTTCTTAAAATCCATAACGAAGCACGGACACTTTTGCTAGTTTACTTATATGTAGGATGAGTCTGATTCATATCTGGATGGTTTATTAGCGAAGTATGGTTCATTAGGCTATCTCCAATGGTGAACACCCAAATCCGAGACCCAATCACTAAATAGGTCTCTGTAACCATGAAAACAGGAGAGCCAAAAACATGTGTCTCCAATAGAGACCCGAAATTGGGTCATGGAAATTCCTCGCGCCTCCCCCTGCAGCAGCAGCTTCCTAGTGCAGCCGCCGCCGTGCAGCAGGTACCTCGCGCACATACCACCACCCCCATGAAGCAGCAGCCACACGTCGTCACCACTCGCAGCTGACGCCCTCGCTCATCCGCCTCGCACACATGCTGCCGACGCCGTAGCGCAACCGCCACTACAACAATCATGTACTACTGTAGCAGTGGGTGAGGCCACCCGCTGCTACATTCGCGATGCTAAAAATAAAGACTAGTAGCGGTGAGGTGCACATCACCTGCCGCCGCTACAGCTTGACTTAAAAAACAAAAAAAAAGGTGGGACTTACTAGGGCCCTCGTGTCACCGGCAGCCAACCGCCGACCCCTCCGAAGGCCGCTGACCGCCACGGCCGCGAGAGGCTTCCGCGGGGGATGAAGTTGCCTCCAGCTGCCGGCCGGGTCACGCCGAGGAGGCACCGGCTCCCCTCCTTGTCGGATCCACGCCGAGGAGGCACCGGAGAGGGCGACGCCAAGGCGGATCTTGCCTTGCAGTCATCGGATCCGGGCCGCCGCGGATGTCGGGGGGGGGGCACGCTGGCTCCCCTCCTTGCTAGATCCGCGTGCTGCCTCGGCTCCTCCCGGATCTGGCCACCGACGCCGGGGAGAGGGCAGTTGGATCTAGTCGGAGGGGAGGGTGGGAGGGAGGTTGAGGGAGGGGATGGAGGGAGGGCCATCGGGGGATGGGAGGCACGCCGTCCTATCCAGCCAATTGCTGCCACCTTGTGATGCCACCTTGCCGTGGAGGAGCCGTCGGATCAGCTGACAACCAAGCTCGCCCCAGCCGAATCTTGCCGCCGCCGAGCTTGCCGGGGCCGCAGCCGACCACCACTAGATCCGAGAGGGGAAGAAGAGGAGGGGCTGAGCCACCGTGTGGGAGGATAAGAGAACTAGAGAGGGAGGCGGAGTCCGTGGTGATGGGGAGGAAGAGGAGAGCGAGGCAATGGGTAGATTAGGGTTAGTTTTTATAGGGACTCGGTGTTCGGCCACTAGGCCACTTTGTAACAGCGGCCTCTATCCCATCTGCCGCAATAAATAGCTAGAATTTTGTACTGGCGGGTCATGTTTGGGTCGCTGCTATAGTGGTTGATTGTAGTATAGCGCATGACCACGAGGGGCATCTCACCGGTGAACTTGTTGGAGAAGGAGCGGGATGGAGGAGAGGAGGCCACGACGGGGTGTCGTGCAGCCGCCAGCGCGAGAGGAGGGTGAGGTGGGGCACGCCGGATGCGACGTGGGTGCGAGGGAGCCGACGAGCGGGCGCGCTGGCCGTTTGGGTTGCTTGGCGACTGCTCCATTTTTGGGTCATGAGCTGTTGCCTCCCAAAATGGGTTTCTTATTTGGGTGCTCCGTTGGAGATTGATTTTGCACATTTTAGGACCTATTTTGGGTATGGGTGGTGTTGGAATTCATTATGACTACCTTTTAGTGGAAAATTCTCTTAATATATCGATGATAGTTTACCATATTGTATTGATTATTGCCACTAATCATGACATTTTAGTTCTTTAGTGTCTTTGTGTTTTCTTGTGTCATTTTAGGCGAAATACAATATATAATGCAAGTGGGGCGAATTATCCTTCAAAAGCGGGTCAAAACCTTAGCCCATGGCACCTCAAGCACTCCCTGAACGTCCATGAAGCCCAACACACAAGACCTAAACTCATTTTCTTGGTTTTCAAGTCACCTAGAAGGCTCACCCAAAATAATCATGAAATCTGGAGATTTTCGCGGAATCCAGAACAACATCTTGCGTCAAGCATTTGGAGCTCAAGACTACCTCAAATTAAAATCCATTGAATACTAAAGTTGTAGTTCATGTCGAGAGCTTTCCAGAACATATATAGATGATCCTATTTGGATTTCATATCTAGTAGATATGAGGCTCGCAATGAGTCCTGCATAGAGGAGTTCGAATCAGAACAAATATTCTTGCATCGCATATTTGGAAAATAATATGGGCGAATGTGAAGATCACAATAAAAACAAAGTTGTAGCACTTGTCAAGGGCTATGAGACAGAGTCTGAGGTTGCATTTAATGGACCTCGGAAGCAGGATCGAGTTATGATTTATGGAAAACGGAACTACGGAAAAGAAAAATCTAATCCGAGTTGTAGACGTCTCATGCCGATCAGCACCGACCCGGATTTGTTAGATCAAGTGTATAGGTCGGTAGGGGACGCCTCCAGGTGCCTCTCCACTATATATAAGTCCCAATGGGTGCCCCTCTCTCGATGAATTATCAAATAATCAATGTATTTCGAGTTGAGAGTCAAAACTTACGGCGTTACGCCGCCGGTTTCACCATGTAGCCTAGTTGTTTAGATTTTTTCTAGTTGGCTAGTTGGAGGAGCTAGCTAGGATTCTAAGATGAGTTGATCCACGTGGTAAAACTCTAATTAGGCTCTAATTAGTCTATAATTCAATTAGACCAAGGTTCAAGAGTTGGATGTCATCGTCATTGCAGTAAGTGATTGTGATGATTTCCTATGTGTTTATATTAGTCGATCTATCTTGTGTTCATATTTGCTTTCGATCTTGTTCCCCTCTATGTCTTTCTTCTTGTTGCAATTATGCTATATTCATGTTGTGCCGATCGACCGTAACCTTAGATGCAATAGGAAGGTGCATTATTTATCTTGTCGGTGTTGTTTAGCTATTAGTAGAGTAGCTGTCGTCGTAGGATCGCATGTGAAATCTAATAGTGTCGCAATGCTAATAATTGTTCAACGTAGTGCACCTACCTTTGAATTATTAGCCACCACCGTGACAGGGTCGCAGCAAATAGCTTAGGTGCATAGGTGCTAGATTAGAGGGGCTGGTAGTTTAATTTGCTTTATTATACTATATATTGGATTGGCTATTGCTATGAACTACAACTTGTGCTACTGGTATGTGCTTCATTCATATCTGGCTAAGATTCGTTTGCTTGATTATTGGTTTTAGAATTAATTTTTCTTTTCGTTGTTGCGTCTCTGTGCCGATGGGCACATCAACACATCACCTAATTCTCTCTTGTTCAACTTAATATGTAATTGTGTTTAATGCTAGAATTAGTTTGCTACATTTAATAGTATATTGTTTATGATTTTCTTATCGGTACTTGGATTCGATAAACCTTGGAATACTCTTCTAAAAGAAAAGCTATACTACGTCGACATATCCGCTTGCAGTCTCAATGGTGTGTTACACGCGCCAACAGGTGGCCATTTAGGCCACCCGTTGGATACGACCTTATAGGGATGAGAGAGCAAGGGAGGGACATGATTCAGCTAGGAAACAAAATAATTGAATCGATTATTATATACCCCTCTATTCCAAAAATGATGTCGTACTAACAAACAAAAATGAGCTAGGGCTAGTATAAATTTGATCACCCAAAACGACATCAGGAATATAGGGGTAGTGGAAAAAGGGAAAAGCAAAGGGCTTACTTGTGACTGAAATGTTCTAAGAGGGATCACTACACCGTTACACGCCTTTGATGGTCACATCTGCCAACAGATTACATGTCACAAAATTCACGTGTTAGAGACCTCTAAAATGCTTAGATAATGTATATATAACAAAAACAAACAATTTCTCTTTGTTGGTAAAACCCTTCTGGATTATAGATTCAGTTTTTTTAACCAGAAACAATGGGAAACTTTCAAAACAGGGACCTTGATCTTCAACTCATCAGTAAACAAGAATTAGGAAAGTTATTTTATCTTTTTGACTAGCAAAATATTCTTAAACCTGTGTTTTTTTCAACTTGCATCACTTCATTATGTCTCATGAATAATGTCAAGAACCTGAAAGCGCAGCTAGCAAAAAGAATTTCTCAAATTTGTTACAACCTACTGGAGAATGGATTACACACTAATCACAAAAAAATGAGCTCGTGTCACAAATTAATCAAATTGGAATACAGCCACAAAAACCAGGCCTTAGTTTGATGACCTAACTTTACTGCTTAATTGCTTAGTCGTGGCTTGAAAATTCATTTCTTCTATTATAGATTAATAATATTATGTTATACTAGTAATATGCACGAGCGACATGCACGTATAATTTATTTACTGTGATATCAAAATCTAACCCGTAACATATATAACCACGGGCCAAAAGGCACTGTAGCCACGGGTAAGGTCACCCGGGGCCACGAGGCCGAGGCTAAAAAATGGTTTGTAGCTACGCAAGCAAAACCAGCCGCCACTACAAGTCTTATTAAAAGAATAAAAAAAGTAGGCCCATGCAGGCCCACATGACGCACGTCGCCCTGTCGGCCGCCCCCGAGTCGCCGCCCGCCACCGGAGAACGGGAGCAGCCAGATCGGGCTGCCCCTAGGCCGCCGCACACCTGGAGGAGGGGGTTGGATCCACGGCCCCCGCTGCGCCTCCTCGCTCGACCGCCGAGGTGGATCTGGGGGAGGCCGTCACGGCGAGGAGCTCGGCTGCCGACGATCTGGGAGAAGGGACAAGCCGGTACCAAGCTAGGAGAGGGGACAAGCCATCAGCGGGAGGAGGGGCGGCGGCTGGCAGTGGAGGGTGGCGGAGGCGGCGGGGTGAGAGAGAGAGAGAGAGAGAGAGAGAGAGAGAGAGAGAGAGAGAGAGAGAGAGAGAGAGAGGTGTGGCCGTGTGGGTGGCGTGGGGGCGGCGACGACTGGGGGTGGGGGGCGTAGAGGCTGTGCTTTTATATCTAGTGGGAGGCGGCTAGGGCTAGCTAGGTTTTGGCTTTGTGGGTTGATTATAGCGGTGGGCCTTGTGTAGGGCTTCTGCGCTCCTGCTTCGTATCCTTTTTGCTCGGCGTCTTAGGCTAGATAGGACTGCTGCATTTGCCTCAGAATATTTGAAAAGATTGGAGGTAACTTGTGTGATTCTGGATGGCAATACTTGTGATTTCTCGAGCTGTACTGCTCTGGAGGACATCGAGATGGCGCATTGTGGAATCGGCGCAGACAGGATATTATCCCCGTCTATTGTGCACCTTCGTATCACGGACTGTATTTTCTATGACAATGTCCGGACTCGTGTCTCGGTCCCTAGTGCCAAAGTTATAGAGCTTGACTATAGCGGTTTCAAAGCTGTGTTCCTTGATGTCATTCCTTCATTAGAAACAGCAATCGTGAGGCCTCGCAGCCTGCTGGATCGCTGCCACCATAGAGCTGATTCTGGAGAATGTTACGGGCTCTGTGCAAAATGTCGCGGTGATGATGACTACATTGGTCGTTGTCTGCACTTTAGGGGTTTGGCTAGTGCTGTGAATTTGGAGCTGATAGCTGGCCCTGCTGCAATGGTATGAATAATTCTCTGCACATTAAATCTCAATCTGCACTTTTTCTTTGATTGGTTTCACAGGACTATTCTGCACTTTGTTCAGACTGTTTTTAGAAGAGACATGAGACGGTGCCCCACATTTAGTAGACTAAAGGCGTTGTTGATGAACGATTGGTCCGTTGAATCTGATCTTGATCCACTGGTCTGCATACTTGAACATGCAGCCGTGCTTGAAAATCTGACTCTTCAATATTACGCAAGGTACAATATTTTTAGCTGGTAATAAGTTGGCATTTTATGCGAACTACTCTCGTTATTACTCTTCATATACTGAAATGTCGTTTCAGGGCCCCGAACAACTGAAGGACATTGAAGGAAAACAAGGACGAATGAAGAGACCAGCTAATATATCAGATTGCCTGAAGAATGTTGTTATCAAATGTGAACAGAATGATGTGATGGTTATGAAAATTTCAAAGCTTTTTGATACATTTGGCATTGAAGCAACCATCAACAGAACCGAATAGTCTGAAACTGAGAGGCAACATGTTACTACAGAATTACAGAAGTTATCTGATTTTTCAATAAAAGGCCAAATTCTCAAATATTTTTTCATTCATCTGATATGGTCTTACACCTTACTAATTTCACTTTGTTTTATATTCTCTTTTATATTATCATTTGGTTGCTCCTTGTCGGCTCTTATGTAGTTTCCGTAGAAGAGTCGTCTGTTTGCATATAAACAATCCTGTTTGAAATATTTGTTTTTCATATATATTGTTGTTGTTCTTTTTTCCCCCTTTTCCTTTTCCTACTTCCTTTTGTTTTTGTTATGTTGTGCTATTTCTTATAACACTTTGTTGTACCGAACTTCATATCAATAAATTTTAAAGCTCATGAGTTATAGCTAATGCATGACCTATTTCTCATAAAGCGGCACATACCTATATTTGTGTGTGTGTGTGTGTACCACCATCGTAGCTTCTGGGTTCAAAGAAACAAAATCACAAGCATGATTGTTTATTTGAACCAAAGTCAAATGAATTTTAACCGTCAATGCATTAAGTTATGAGTAATTAACTGGAAATCAACGTAAAAGAATTAGTTGGAACTCAGTACTCAAATAATCTGTCACTAACTTCATTTATTTATGTTAAGGTTAGGTGTCAAGTAACTTGAACAACTATTGGTGCAGGTACCATTACAAGTAGACAACCTTTGGACTCTGATTGTGCTACAGCTTTCAAACAATTCAGGAGCGCAAGGGAAAAGATTTCGTGAGAGCGGGTGTGGCCAGATCTGGCTGCCCTTCGCCTCCCACCGCCGACCGAGAGCAAGGTAGCAAGATCTGGCCACCCCTTGCCTCCCTCCACCAACTGAGAGTGGGGGTGGCCGGTGGCCAGATCCGGCCACCCCTCGCCTCCTACCGCCAACCAAGAGTAGCGGCTGCTTGATCCACGAAAGAGCCTTGTCGAGGCCATGCATCGTCTTTGGGAGGGGGAGGGGGAGAGGTGGCGACGGTTTGGGTGCTGCAGGAATGAGAGAAGAGAGAGAGGGAACTATGGTTAGGGTCTGGTTATATATATGAAATGGGCTGAGAGGTGGGTCGTGGCTAGACGGTTGTTGTGGCGGAAGACGATTAAGTGGCCCGACAAATAGAAAATAATTTGTAGCGGCAGGTCACCGGATCAAAGTCAAGAATATGGTTCTTTTGGAAAACATTATGCATATCGAGAGTTGATGGTTGACCGCCGCCCCCTTGTGGATTGCTATCGTCACCCTTTCTCCCGGTGTATGTGAAAGAGAAAAAGTTACGAACTTTATTCTTTTCGGTTGGTTAGTCCAAAGAACGAGTCAGCTTCCTTAAGTCCGTTCTTCCTCAATAGCTCAGTGGTAGAGTGGTCGGCTGTTAACTGACTGGTCGTAGGTTCGAATCCTACTTGGGGAGATCATTCAGAATTCGAATTGATAGTTATAACTTTTTTGACTAGCGACCCCTGTCCGTCTCCTTTTTCTTTTCTAAAGACATAGCAGAATCGTCAAAGCGGGACATCAAAAAAGTGGGAAGTTGATTGTTGGATTTCTATTATTTGGGCCGCCGCTACCGCAATTTGACCCACGCTGCTGTAGTGCACAATTGTGGTAGTGATTGAGGATCTCCACTAGATCGTTTTGAATGGAGAACATGAGATAGGCTCATCCATAAGGAGGTGCAATGAGAAAAATCATAACCTTTGGAGACAATTAGTGGATTTCAAACACTGTTAGAAATGAGGTAGCTAGGTAAGAAGAAGGATCAGGCCGGCCACAGAGAAGCTCTATCGTTGATGTCTCAGTATCTGAACCAACAGCTATAGCAGTTTGTCACTCGCAGAGTACGCCTATCCAAACTTCCAAAGAATATCTATCCAGCATGGCTGTTCATCCGAGTTCTTCATTTGATTGACTAGTTAAACACACATGAATAAAATTGGATACTGGAGTACCCTGCTACCGCTTGGAGCAAAACGGTCTGCTCTTGTGCATTGGCAGCGCCTCATATTACACATGCCGCGCGTGAACTGCGAGTCTCCCAAAATAGCCAAACATCGTACCTGCGCCCAATGAGCTCGCACACAGAAGACGTCGCCATCAACAATATCGCCTCTCACTCCTTCGCACTGCTCAGAAACTTTTGCAAACGTCGATATCACATTACAGCAATACAGCCGCTGCCATCCCTCATGCACGCTTTTCCGCATCGCCTCCACCAGCATCAACCCAATTGCGGCCCTCGCCGGCAAAACAAGTACTCCCTCCGTTTTTAAATTGTTGACACCATTGACTTTTTTGTTACGTTTGACCGCTTGTCTTATTCAAAATATTTTTTCAAATATGTAAAATTCTAAGTCCTATTTTAACTTACTTCAATAATAAAATAAATCATAATAAAATATTTAATAATACTTAAAATTTTTTGAATAAGACGAGCAGTCAAACGTAATAAAAAAGTCGACGGTGTCAACAATTTAAGAACGGAGAGAGTATGCATTTTGCCTCCATATATTTCCAAGCTACTCGCCTCTCCCTCTCCATCGACAAATTCACATCCGTTGCCAACCAGGTCAAAGGGCGCAAGCCCGGCAGGTTTCCTCAATCAACTTTGGAGTTGAGCAAGAGAAGGCGCGGTGGCACAGTGATATCGGATCCCGATACTTATACGTCATTCCTTCTTGATTGCTTCAATGACGTGACTGCAACTTGTTTCAAGCGCAGAATGTCGCGATAAAGATTCCGCTGTCTCTTTCATCTGCTCTGGTAAGCTTCTGGGTCTATTTCTTGCGTTTCGATCATCCTTTTGAGGATTCTGCACAACGCCATCGTTCGGAGGATTGCGAATAATTTCAGTTTTTTTTTGCATATTTTGCATTGAAGCAACGATCAACACGGCTTCTAAATCTGAATAGTAGGAAAATGAAGATAATTGTTACTCTTTGGTTTGAGAACGACTTCAAAAGATGGTAGCAAACATTCCTCTGCTCAGCTGATCTTCGAGATTATTACTCCCATTTTGTGTGTTCCATGCTCTTTTTTTCTTGTCATTTGCTTGCTCTTTATCGTTCTTATGTAATTTCAGTAAAAGTACTCTACCCGTTGCCATACATACATATGATGCTAATTGAACTATTTTATGTCATATATATGGTATAGTTGATCTCCTTGCTTCCTTTCCCTACATCTACCCACTTTTATTTTGTATAACTTTCACTCTGTTTAGCTTATGGGTTCAAGGAAACAAGATCACAAGGATGGTTATTTATTTTAAAACATCAGTATCAAATGGATTACTTCGAAAGCATAAATTTTGTAAATAATGCATTGGAATTTACTACTTACGTACAAAAATTGCCCCGAACTCCATATATCTTAAGTTTGTTTGTAGGTGACCTTAACAATATATGCATGTACCAATCAGAAGTTGTGATGAGAAGCTTTGGACTGTTGACTGTGCAACAGTGGTTAATAATTTCAGGTGAGTGAGGCAAAAGTTTGTGCGCCTTTCAGTTTCTGTGTTCATTTCATGCAAATTCCAGTTGTAGAGAACCCGTGTAATGGGGATTATTCACTACCAGAAAACAGTTAGTTGCCGCGTGCCTATGGCACAAGGCGAAGGCCGTCTGGCACATGGTAACACAGTTTGCTATAGGTGGCCCACGGCGAAGGGCGGACGGCAGCAAGATCCGACGGCAAAGCAGCGTTTGTTGTGTGCCAGAGCTTGGGCACACGGCAAAGGAGGCGCACACGGCAACTCCTTTGCCGCGTGCCGGATCCAACACACGGCAAACACAAATCCAGTAACGGTGGCAAACGGTGCGGGGTTGACCGCGCCGGCCATCTTTGCTGTGTGCTAGCAGTTTGGCACACGGCAAACTATGGTCAGTTTGTTGTAGTTTGCCGTGTGCCAGGCCCCAACACACGGCAAACTATGGTCAGTTTGCCGTGTGCCAGGCCCCAGCACCCAGCAAAGAGACCGTCTTGATCACCAGTATGGCCACTTTGTCGTGTGCCTAGGTTCCTGGCACACGGCAAAGTGACCATACAGTTTCTTTTTTTTCTGTTTTTTCTTGCCTCGGACACCTCATATACACTCCAAACAACCCATATATCAAACACATCACAAATATATCACATAATCATCAATATATCACACATATCATCGATACGACACATATATCACGAATATACCACATATATCATCCATACATCGCATAACATCACATATATCATCACAAACATATCACAAATCCATAGATCGTCCACGAGTACAACAAGCTACAATTACCACAAGTCCATGTCATTCAAGTAGGTGGTGGGTCGAAGGGCGGTGGGCCGAAGGGCGGCACTGCTGGGAACAACTGCTGTGGGAGAGCGTAGGTGATATGTTTACTGAGGCATTCGATGCTGCTGATAGGTTCTGCAAAAAGAAGAAAAGATTGCAAACGAGAATGTAAGTGTCTAGGCTGTCTAAGTCTCTAAATGATTGTAAATTGAACAATATTTCTAGATTATCAAGTTTATAGTTTATCTAAGTCTCTAATACTTTAAATGAATCAACAAGATTATGAAGTAGGTTACCTGAGGAGTTACTGGAAACGGACGGGACATAGCTGGAGGCGATGGTAGTGGTCCTCCTGCTGCCAACTGAGCATGCACGTTCTGAATGTAAGCAAACAGGTTGGCCACATCCCCTACTGCCACGCCGATTCCTCCTGTCGTTGTCTTCTCTCTTCGGCGAGCTCGGCCTACAATATAAGTTTCCATCCTAATGTTACATTACAAAGCTAATACATGATTAGTTATTTAATAATTATTTACTAAAGCTAATAAAGATTTTGTGCATTGAAAATAGCTCTTTCAGCCCCAGTGACCATGACCGGACTCGTATCTCTGCTCCTAGTCTCGTTCAGTTGCAGCTAAATTATTTTGAGGGCAAAGCACCTTTCCTTGAAACTATGCCATCACTAGAAACTGCATCTGTCTCATTCCGTTTGTGGCCGGAGGATTCCTGTGAGAAAGGCGCTTCTGGGGGATGTTCTGGCATTTGTGCGGATTGCTGTGGTGATGATTCTCATAAAGGTAGATGTGTTCTTCTAGAGGGTCTATCAAGTGCTGTGAATTTAGCATTGATAGCTGAGCCAAGAATGGTATGTGGACTTACATCCTGTTTCTTAATGTGCAGTTCTGTTAGCTTGTGACACCTTTCCTTTTCAGTGCCTGTTTATTGATTTTATAACTCTCAGCATTATTGGTCACTCGACCTATATATTGTTGCTTCGTGATATCCTTTAGGGACATCCTTTCACTTCTATTGCACTTCAGTTTTCTTTATGTCATGTACAATAAAGGATTGCGAACATAATTCTTTCCCTTTTTGCAATTTCTTCAGTTTCTTTTCAGAAGAGATATGAACTGGTGTCCTACATTTAGTAAGTTGAAGAAATTGCTGCTGAATGACTGGTGTGTGACGATTGACTTCTTTGCACTAACTTGCATTCTCAAAAACTCGCCCATTCTTGAGAATCTTACTCTGGAATTACATGCGGTATATTCTTTCACTACAAACTTGCTAGTAGCAATCTTTTAAGTTTTTTTTCCTGCATAATTTATTTATAATGTTGAAATGTATGTTTTGGATACAGGGGTCTCCATTTACTGCTCAAATGGATGGAAATAACAGTGTCATGGAGAAATCAGCTGCTTTATCAGAGAGACTCAAGATAATTAAAATTAAATGTGAAGATGTCGATGACAGGGTTTACAAACTTGCTGAAGTTTCTGAGTGCATTGGACATAGAGATTACTATCAAAAGGACTAAAAAATTCACAATTCAGTACTAAGGTAACTAGTAACACACTTCATGCTTCAATAGAATAAAGTGCATAACCAGTTGAAACAAAAGCCATCAAAACTTTTGTATTGTTTGCCTATGGCCAAATACTTTCATGGCAAGAGAAGTATCCGTGTGCATGTCATTAGTATATCTGAATGTTATCATATCATTGCAAATGGAATGGTATTTGACTCATTCAGATCTTATATTTAATGTCATCTGAAGAGTATGCTTGGACGTAAGTTTATAATCTAATTATCAGGTCAAGAACGTCCTGATTTTGTTCAATATTAAACAACCCCGCGGCTCTATGTTCATTGCAAGTGGCCACACATGCTTTTGAAATGTCACTAAAGCTCTATGTTCATCCTGCATATATGAAGTTCAGTTACGTATGCACCTTTTGATAGTAACTTTTAGTTACAACTTGTAAGATTGCATGCTACTTTTGCTGTGTAATCTTGTTGTTACTTGGTACTTATACTCTGTATGTCGATTATGTTAGCCTCTATAGCTCCCATCACACCTCTCCTCATAGTTGAGGAACACAGACAATTTTTTTGTCACTCCACACTAGACCCATTTCTACTAATTCGGCACAGTTTAATACATTACTTTCACTGTCTTACACATGATAAATACACATGATAAACACACAAACACACTATGCTGCACTTTAGCGATACAACCCGGCTGAACACTCATGCAGCATATACACTAACATACGTGCATGCAGGAATGCAGGATCACCTTCACTAATTCCTGCATGCATGTTGACCCATGCCACTACTGCTATCTGCCAATCACTCAACTATGTACGCACTCTGCTTCACAAACTAATCAACTTGCTTCACATGCAAACTTATCAACACTGCACAACTATATTGCTCCCCCTAGGTTGCTGTAGTGCAGTCCACCTAGGTTGCTTAGCACATAAGTAATTTAGATATTTTCATAAATTGTAATAGGTTTCTTATGAGTCAAGTCAGACTTCTCTATATAATGAGAGGATTGTAATCAGATTGAATCAAGAAAGGAACAAGGGTTTAACCCTCTCTCTCTCTCTCTCTCTCTCGCTCGCTCTCGCACGCTCTCACGCCACCGCCCTCAAGCCGCACGCTGCCGCTGCTGCCTCACAACCACCGTTGCCCTAACCTCTAGCCGCCCACCTCATCCTTGCACTAACATCTGGTATCCAGAGACCAGCTCGATCCTCGCCGCTACCATAAGTTTCTTCGATGAGATCCGCGCCAATATTGCAACGATGCAAGAGGTGCACCTTCGTCAGGTGCAAGCTTTTACCACTCTTAGACAGGTGGCAGATGCATATTTTACGGCTGCCATTGTCGCCAACAACACCAAGGAGGAGGACATCATCCAGACGCCTACAACCGTTGTCACATACTGCTGCTGCTATCTCCACCTAGAACCGTTGATCTGCTTCCTGCCAAGCCGAAAGACGTCGCTGTTGCAACAATAGATCTGCCTCGAAGATCAGCCCTACCGATAGCATAAGCACTCCAGATTTGAGCGCAACGATCGAGGTAACACCATCTTGAACCCAATTCACTCACCTTCGGCTGTCAATTTGGTGTTTTTCCCCGCCCTGTCCACCAATTTTGGTTGTGCATCGACATCTACAACGACTTCTCTAATAGTTACCGATGGGGCAAATCCGGCCTTGTCAGCAGTCAGCAGTGGAGGGTGTCGTCGAGGCCCAACCAGCTGATGTCCGTGCAGCCAACTTGGTCTTCCCTACTTTGGAGCACGCCATCCCGGTTTCGCCACTCAATGATCTGGCATTGGGAGACCTAGCTTCCGCTCCGGCAGCTGTTTTAGTACACCTCTCCACTCCAATCAGCGATGACTACAAGGGCGTGCAGGCGCCTAGAGACCCTGTCAGCAACATCCCCGCTAAGGAGGGCAACTTGGAGGTGGCACGGGCTCTTGCCCTGGACATTGATGAGCTACCCACTGATGGAGCAACGGAGACCATCTATGTGGATGGCATCACCATGAGTAAGCATATTGTGTCTACTACATGGTTGTCTATTGCCTTACTACTCCTGCCAGTATTCTTCCTTGTCATCAACCATATCGCCAGCTGGGAGACCACCAGGAGTTCGTGCTCAGCATGAGCCATTCCATCGAGAGCAGGCGGCTTGAGATGGGACTTTCCTCATAGGATAGGAGGTTCCAATGGAGATGCTACTATAGGTGATGGTGCACTGGCAGGACTGCTTTCCTCTTCTCACCCACCAATGGCGCCCGTGGGTACTTTGATGTCTCTGCCTCTGTTGGTGTGAACTCTATGATCTTCGGTGTAGACCTTGGTCGGATGTTCAACAAGGCTACCATGAAGACTCTTGTTGATCCCTCTAACAACCATAAGGGCAGCCATGTGATTGTCCTTGTTTTACTTTTTCTATGGGTTGCACTTCTAATCAACCCGGAGAAGCAGACTACAACAACAATCAGGCGTAAGCATCCCGTCCTTATTCATTGGTTGTTTGTTGCTTATTATCTTGTGCTCTTATCTCAGCCCCAGATCACATCCAACCATAAGGGCCACAAGTGCAAGAACTTGTTCTGCATCGAGCTGCTGGCTGACCTAATCTACATCAATGACAACGTCTCGCGAATGGCTATCATCGGCACCGAGGGGCATCGTTTGCGCTTCTCTGGTCTCCTCGTCGACATCAAGATCCGTGACGATGTCCTCACCAAGCTGCAGTTCCTCACCAACGGTATCTCCTCTGGTGAGCTAGCCTCGTCTTAGACCCTTCAGGACGGCCTCATCTTCGTCAACGGATGCCTCTACATCGCTGCATCGTCGCCTCGCCTCTACCATTTACTGGCGGTCCTACTTCATCATGGCGAGGCGGCCCTCCTCCATCAGGTCGTAGTGGGCTTCCGCAGTCTTCCCCAACATGAACCATTGCTGGCCCGTAGCATTCTGCTTCTTAAGGAGATGCCCCGCAACAACATTGACACTGTTTTTCAGGTACCCAATGGAACAGTCGCACCATTATTAGCCGCGGAGTTCGGCATCTTCTTCAGGCACTAAATCGCCAACGCCATAGGGAGGTTTCACCCCACAGTCATTCCATGCGCACTAAGGCATGGTGCATCACTCGAGCTAGCAGCTCCTACAATGATGAATACCCTGTTCCACCATGATGACAATCTGTAGCGGCAACACTTCGAGAACCACTGGCATTTCCTCGATGCTGACTCTGCAAACATTTACACAGAGTGTTCCATTCAGGTTATGCACTACATTGTTGGTTACACCACTTCTGGAGACATCAAGGATGATACTTGTTGCATCTACAACATCCTTGGCTCCTTCCATGGCGACACCATCCAAGGTGGCCTGATCGTCTTCGCGAACGGGCTATACGTCGCTGTTACATCAGCTGGGCTGCATCGTCATCTTCAGTTCAACCCTCCAGCTAATGTTCTTATCTGTGACCATTGCTCGAGAATCACCCAGCGTGCTGACCCAGCGCAAGGATGTGTTGTCTGAAAAAGCGTGAGGAGATGATATGGGCCTAGGGGCCTACAGCCACCAAGCACAACAAGGCCCTGGCAGCAGCCCACTAGGTGCAACAAGGTCGGCCCAGTTACTGTAGTGCAGTCCACCTAGGTTGCTTAGCAAATAAGTAATTTAAATATTGTCATAAATTGTAATAGGTTTCTTAGGAGTCTTCTCTATATAATGAGAGGATTGTAATCAGATTGAATCAAGAAAGGAACTAGGGTTTAACCCTATCCTTAGCTCTCTCTCTCTCTCTCTCTCTCTCTCTCTCTCTCTCTCTCTCTCTCTCTCTCTCTCTCTCTCTCTCCGCCGCCCTCAAGCCGCACGCTGCCGCTGCTGCCTCACAGCCACCGTTGCCCTAACCTCTAGCCGCCCACCCCATCCTTGCACATAACACAACCCTATACCTTGCTCACGAAGACTAAATCTCAACCCACACACTAAGTCAAGACTTGTCTTGCACTTTGACTTTCAATATAAATCGAGATATTTCTCTCATCAAAAAAAAAAAGACTTGTCTTGCACCCTAAGGCTAGAACTTGACTTGCACTAAGAAAAGACTTTCCCGCACTAACAAGGAGCAAGGATTACACTAACAGGTTATATATGTAGGAGACTCTTATGACCTATGCATTCCTGTAACTTTTGTTTGCCTTTGCTCTGCAAGGCATTCAATTTTGCACGCATTCGATTTGCTCCCCATTTCTCCTAATGAATCAATTCTACAAATGAAACAATGTGGCCCATTGCTTTCATAGAAGAATCAGAAATTAAATTGGTGGGGAAACATGGATGCTGGCTACTGCTATGTGACAGTTCAGTTGGATGCCATTGAAATAAAACCTTTGAACCATGAATGGAAGTGTTGCCAACATCATGTTCATAATGAGTGTCTAAATCTTTGAAGGATAAATTTGAGACACTTCCATATTTTTGTATTATGTA
Organism: Chloris gayana; assembly: GCA_031894775.1. Taxonomy (NCBI): domain Eukaryota; kingdom Viridiplantae; phylum Streptophyta; class Magnoliopsida; order Poales; family Poaceae; genus Chloris; species Chloris gayana. The sequence goes on from JAUNZO010004298.1 coordinate 911,771, forward strand.
TGAATCATACATATTGAATAAGTTTTAAATCTGTATCTTAAACTTTTTATGTCAAGTGACTGAAACAATATAATTCCTCCTGGTGACAATGGGCTCACTGTTTTGATTTTTTCCTATTTTGCAGGTTTCTTCCTCTGGTAATTTAGCTGTTGATGATGGGCACTTCGTCTTTTGATGATATAATATTGAATTTGGCTGCTGAGACTATCTAGTTGCATTGGTTTCTGTCGGTCATATTGCCATGTCATGCACTGCTGTTTACGTGCAGAAATTCATGTTACTATAAGCTATTTTTTGGTTGATTACTAAGCGTGGTACTGGATATATGCCTTAGTTTTCAGTTGATGGTCTAGCATCTAATGTGTATCTTTGCTTCATATTATAAACAAGAAGTTTGAGGGAAACACGAAACCTATCGGCAAAAATATATCATGGAGGCGTAGGCACTAATACTCTGATAGAATAGAATGTTGCGATAAAGATTGTATCTCTAATTGGACTAGCTGGCCGCAGGCTGAAAAGAAATTGAAAGAACGAAATAATTTGGGCTAGGGCAGGAATGAGGCATGAGAAGCCCATATGTGCCCTTTTGTGATAATTAACGTTGCCTTTGCCGCCGCCGCAGGGCTCGCTCATCTCGCTGACTCGTGTCCCGGCGCCTGCACCACCAATCGGAATGAGTACACAAACTCAACCGATAAAACGCCGTGTTAAGAGCGTGCTCGCCCGGCGCTGGCGCCACCAATGGAGATCCATGCGCCGACTCAGAAGATTGGTACTACAACGATGCGTTCATCAATTTTGGCAACAGCTTACTGCTCATCCGGGATCTAGATGTGCTTTTAGATGAGGTGGAGATCACCGGCGGCCTATACTGGGAGTGCGAACACAACGATGTCCGAGAACATATCTAGTGCTTCCATCGGATTAGGTGCTCCCATGCTCCCTAAAGGTGTGGGAGCACTGGATATGATGCCTGTCCGAGAACATATCTAGTGCTTCCATCGGATTAGGTGCTCCCATGCTCCCACAATTAATTTGCACTACAAAAAAGATGTGAAAAATTGTAACAAAAATATATATGAATAGTTCATGTTACCTTCTATCATCATGCAAAAGTTTAGGTGCAACAAGTATTCCTGTAAGACGCGACAAAAAAGATAAATAAGTGTTTAAACAGTAACGGGTTATGGGTATAATATGAACAGTTGCAACCCGCATCTGTTGAAGCTGTTTTTCTCTTTTTTGTTGCACTTTATACAGATTTTTTTTCCATATACCCTTTTGCATAATGATAGAAAATAACATACACTATCCGTATATATTTTTGTTACAATTTTTTGCATAAATTTGCTAATGTAAAATTTTGGTGGGAGCACGGGAGCACCTAAAGGTGTGGGAGCACTGGATATGATGCCTGCTCCTCTCAACGTCCAAAACTGGATCCAACACGCCTGTACCAAGCTCGCGTGCTGACCATCGATGGGTGTGTCACTAATGTCATCCTCAAACTAGGCGACCCTCCCCTCGTCTCAAGGTACCTGACAAGGTTGGAGATTGCCGTCATTGACATATACAAAGATGTTCTTGATTTTTCAGGCTGTCTTGCACTGGAGATTCTTGTGATCACACAGTGAGAGCTAGGCTAGCTATTCGCGGATCATGTCGCCATCTGTGTCAAGCATCTGCCCATCGTGGACAGCGAGTTCTTCTATGGAACCCGCACTCGAATTTCAGTACCTGGTGTCACCAATTTGCATCTTGACTAGTGCAACAAGAAAGCTCCATTGCTTGATACCATGCCATCACTACAAACTGCATTTGACAGGTTGAGCCAAAGGTCAGTGTGCGAAGATCTGTGGCAATTCTGCTCATTGTTGTGGTGAGGATGACCACAAAGGTCGTTGTATACAACCTGAGGTTCTGTCGAGTGCTACGAATCTGGAGTTGACTAGCGAACCTGCAGTGGTACGCGTAATTGCATTTTGATTCTTTATTCCCTTATGATTCTTATTTTGAAGGTTTTGTTGCATACTAGCTTTTCGTCATTGCGCAGTTGTCTGTGCACCCACAACAGGGCGATAATCTGCTAGACTCGTTACAGTTGGTGGTAGCCACTATATATCTCATATAAATGGATCTTGTCTATTACGACTCAATGTTCTCATATCCACCAAATAGAAGGTGGTAGCCACTATATAAGATATTAACGTTGGCTATCAAAAAACAATTTGCCAAGCTACACTACCGGAAAACAGTTAGTTGCCGTAGGTGGCCCACGGCGAAGGGTGGACGGCAGCAGGAACCGACGGCGAACCTCTGTCTCGGATAAGGTGGAGCCGAAACTCTGTCTCGGATAAGGTGGAGCATGGAAACTAACCCCATCTACACATCCACGGGTTGCCCAAAAAACATGGACATTTCGAAACAGATACAGTTTTAGATATGCAAACAAATACATATTTTCAACCGTATCTCTTTCGAACAGGAGACGGCTAACTAGGTTACATGACCTACGAACATGATATGGAAGGAGAGGTCGTGTTGTGTCACCTTACTACGCTAGGAAGCGACGAGTCAAGGACGGCGCCTCTCTGCAAAAAAAGTAAAAAAAAAATTACTATCCAATGAAAATTTTGGCAGCACCTACCCTAAACAGTGAGGTTTCCAAAACCTGCAAACAAAGCAGCGGCACGATGGCCGACAACCACAACCAATTTTATAACAATACACAAAATCTGCAAACAACTATGAATGTAGATGTCCTCCTAAAATTCTATAACAATACACAAAGCATATATGGATAATAAAGGATTTTATTTCTTTTACTCAATTGAAGTTCCACCCAGACATCTAATTGTTAATAATTGGACTTGAGAATGAGACTACACTGCATGAAAGAGGGTAAGTACCTGTCGGACGCAGCCGGAAAACTAGCGAGGTTGATCGGTAGGCGGACGCTGCTGCCTCCCTCGTAGGTACCGGACGCTGCAGGGCGTGGGACCAAGAGGCCGATGGGCCCACGGGGCCGGCGAGGCGACCTCCGGTTCCGGCCGACGGCGAGGCAGGGCGAGGGCGGTGGGCGAGGCAGGGCGAGGGCGGCGGGCAGGGCAGGGTGACGACGACGGCGGGGCAGGGCGCGGGTGGGGCATGGGCGACGGCAGCGGGCGGGGCAGGGTGCGGACTGCAGGGCGCGGGCTGGGCGTGGATGACGACGGCGGGCGGGGTAGGGCGCGGGCGGGGTAGGGCGACGGCGGCGGGCGGGCGGGGCATAGGCGACGGGCGGGAGCGTGGCCAGCAGAGGAGTGAAATGAGCGTGTGTGGCCGGGAGAGAGAGCGCAACGGCTAAGTGTGCGGCCGGCAGGCCGTCTTGCCGTGTGCCCAGATCCGCGGCACACGGCAAACAGGTGGCCTCGCCCGAGTCAGAACGCCATGGGCCGGAACGCAGCCACACGACAAACACACCGTTTTAAAACCAATATAGAGCCTCAATCAAATGAATATTAAGATTCCACACACAGAAACCTATTATTTCATGTAATTATAGGTGAAAATCAATTTATAAAAATTAAAATGATGTAATTTCATGGTATTTCATTTAAATTACCAAACTAGTCCAAAAATATCTAAAAATAACATGTTAGTTCATGTTAGTTCATGTAATTTTGTATTCTGCATATAAGAAAGTTTTGAATTGAACTTACAATTCAAACTTGTCTTTGCATGTATGAACCTTACCTCATCTTTTCTAATCTGTATGGAATTTCATCGGGCCACCTTTACGTTACAAACATCGTACATGATAAAATGCACAAAAACAACTCAACTATTTATCACATGTTTTGTATATGATAAAATGATATACCGACATATTTCGTGAATTTCAGACATCGTTTGAATTTTGTAGAATTTAAATAGTATTTCACCCGACGGTCGTGGTAATGTTTCCTCAAATATGATTTTCAAAATTTTATTCTAACTACTGCATATGGTCTTACACTAGTATTATCATCATGAATATCTTTTTTCCGACTCACTTTTGTCTATTATTTCATGCACCTGTTCAAATTTCACTTATTCCAAAAATATCTTTTAAACAAAATAAATTGGATAAATATAGAAAAAATGGCAAGAAATGACCCAAATTGAAACATAGTGTACCAAGCCATGTACATGCATTAGACAAAAAGTTGTGCAGGTGAAATGCAAAAAAAAAGTTGTAGTTTGCTGTGTGCCATGGCGCAGCACACGGCGAACCTGTCTATCTGCCGTGTGCCGTGGCTAGAGCACACGGCAAACCGGACTGTTTGCCGTGTGGCAGCTTCCTGGCACACGGCAAACATTGATCCAATAACGGCCGTCAGCGATCGTTGCCCCGGTGTGAAGTTTACCGTGGGCCACAACGCGGGCACACGGCTAAGTGGTTGTTTGCCATGTGCCGGAGAGTTGGCACATGGCGAAAGTGTGTGCGCTCTTTGCCGTGCGTCACGTTGGTCGACACACGGCAAAGGATGCCTTCGCCGTGTGCCCGATAAAAAGCCCACGACAAAAATTGTGGCACACGGCAAAATTCTGTTTTGCGGTAGTGCTATTAGGCAATCTTTGTTTTCACTGGGGTACCAAGAGCCAGCCCTGTCAATGATCTTCTGCCTGCCGGTCAAATCTTCTTCATATGCAACAAGAGTCTGCATACAAAACGGAGTTTAAGTAGGACTATCGTCACGTGTTAACTACAGAGAAATGGTATGTTGATTGATAGAGTGCACACCTGGGACCCGCTAGAACTACTAGAAGAGTGGGAGCTGGTGGGCGGGACCGAGGGCGGGGGCAGGGCTCGGGGCTGCGCGCTGGTCGCTGGGGACAGGGTTTAACTTTTGAACCTTCGTCGTGCTTAGCTTTTTGACCAGAATTTCCCCCATTTATTATTTTCCGTATTGTTCAGCTTTTGCTCCCTGGAGGAAACAAACAGTAGTTACCATCAGTGCAAGCATTAGCTAGATGCATGGAACGTTTTTGAGTAAACATGTTAATCTGTGCGACTACAGTATCACTGTAAATGAAAGCATTATAGTGAGTAAACATCGGGATGCAAGTCTTTCACTTTTTAGGTCAATGGCTCAACCCAAACTCTTAAATGGATGGGTACTCACATGCATCCCTAAGCAGATATGATGATTGAACACATAAAAAGTTCATATTGTTTTCAGGAAATGGAAGTGCATAAAGTTTTGTAATCTAGCCCGACAATTAGAGAAGCTCCAGCCGTTTGGTGCAAAAGATAGTTATGTTTAGCCATTATAGACAACACTGAAAGATATCACCCCTTCCTTTAGCTTCCTGTCTATAGCATCCTCGTCCCAAATGATAGAGTTTTTATGTAATCTAAACTACATATACAGTGGGTAGAGGTGCAAGGGGCACGGGTCGGGCTGGCCAATGCTGCTAGCCAGTATAGCGTTGCCAGTTGGCCCGCATAAGCAAAGCGGCACCGCAACCTAACCCGCATCCGCTGGTGGGGTGGCGCCGCAAGAGCCTGCAAGGTGAATGGCGTGGCGATGACAAGCCACCGGTGATTCCTCGCATGTCCCAACCTCGCCGCAAGGGCCCCCACCCCCAACAATCTGCAGCATTGGGACAAACGACTAATCCTCGCGGGCGGAATCTCCTTGCCCCACCATCGCGCCTCCGGCCGCTGGTGGGGAGGCTCAATGACAGCGATGGCACGCCGATTGGGCAAGGGTGTCGGTGGCGATGCGGGCGATGGTGGCGTTGGGCACATGCACCTCAGCGTGACAACGATCCTAGCGTCCAAGTTCGCCAAGAACACCAAGCACAATGCAACATCACCAGCAGAGGATGGACGACATATACACCATCAAGTTCCCCAAGCCCAATGATCCGAACTTCTTGCACACCGACGACGTGCTCTGAGCTGCCCTGTGGGTGTGACATCACCTTGCTGCACCACCAGACTCTTTTCTTGTTTATTATTCTTATGTGTCTTACTGCTTTCCTGCGTTAAGCAGGCTAGCGGCGCCGCAAACTGCTGCAAGTTGTTTGTGGCGGTGAGCGGGCTTACCACAACACCCAACATTGGCGTTGCGGCGATGACGACAGCGGGGCAGTCAGCCACAGCCCGGCCCACTTTCATAGATAATAGTGGGGCATCTGGCTGATGGTAGAACAATATAGAGTAATCCCCGTCCATGGTAACGACATAGCAATTAGTCCCCATCCATGGTGATGACGTGGTAATCTGATCATTTGGCTAGAATCTCGAGGCAGCATTTTCCCCTATCCTTCCCGTGCACCAGTTTGGGTGCTGGTGGATCTCAGTTTGGAAAAGGTACAGATTGTAGCAGCTTACGTGTTCCGCCAGGTCTTCCAAAAGCTAAATGAGACTTTCAGCAACTTACATGTACAGATTGTATCTTTCTTCTCTTCAACAGAAAAACTTTCAGGTTCAAAATTCTGCATGATCAGTTATGGATACCAACGGTAGCACATTTTCTTAATTATGAAGCATGAATTACAGAAAAACATAGATTATCAGAAACACTCCTAGGACATGGAATTTCCAGAATCTGTAATTTAGAAATGGCATATAACATTTTACATGATGTTTGTAACGCTCCAGAATAAATAAAATAGCACATTAATTCTGTTGGGCCTAATTAGTGGGTTTAGTGGGCATTAATTTTGGCCTTAATGAAAAAAAACGTTTCACAGGAGGGGGAGGGGCTGAACTGACGTATATTCCTGGTGTGTCTCTTCACGATCGATCCTTCTTCGATAGGACTCCTACAGGCGGCGGTGAATTCGTGGATCCTGCTGCTAGGGCAAGGCTGGTTGTGATTCTTTCTGCTGGCTGTGGCTGGGCTTTTTACTGTTGCCTACTTTGCTCTAGTTACTAGTTGCTGCAGCCGCAGCCTCAAACAGCCATAAAAATCACATCCGATCGGACCCGCTTCTTTGGTAAGCCTTAATCCTGATCGTTAGTTGGAAGAAAAAATAGGAGACGCCATAGTTGCTGACTGTTCCTCGCTTTTCTCTACATTCGGGATGGCTGCAGATCGTAGGTTGGGTTAAGGAAAGGTACAAGAACTTTTGGAGCAGAAAACGACCTGATCTAGCCTAGGTAACGAAGCCCTATATTTACCGTGTGATCTACCATCGTGTCTTCATCAATTTCAGCCATTAGAAACTTAATCCATCGGACTAGAAAGTCCTTGCCTTGTCAGCTTGTGCAGTGTGGGTTCAGTCCCGTTTTCGAGGCCTTTAGGTTTTGAATATTCATTTTCTTTGAATACGAAAGTAGTAGATTATTTGTTTATCTTTCCAACGAGTAATTATAAGCAAATTTTCGTTGAGTAGAATGAGAGTTATGCCTGTCTAAGTTTGACTGTCATTGTTCTCACAGTTTCTATGAATTTGTTTACTTTCAGTTGCTTTATCCTAGAAACGATTGAATTCGAGGATGAATTTTCCTTTAGGGGGCTAGAATGTAACGCTCCAGAATAAATAAAATAGCACATTAATTCTTTTGGGCCTAATTAGTGGGTTTAGTGGGCATTAATCTTGGCCTTAATTAAAAAAAGTTTCATAGGAGGGGGAGGGTGTGATACCCCTCTCGGGGAAATATACCGTGTATACGTACCAATCCCTGGATCAATAGTTGGTACACACAAAGATGATACAAATCCAAATACAACAACCTTTATTTTACCCACATAGGGGAGTAGCTGGAGATACAAATCTGAATTACAACCAAGGAGGTGGATAAGGCATCCTCAACTGAAAGGGGAAATAATGGGAAAGCTTCATAAACTCCACGAGGCAACATCGAGCGGAGGATGCGGCCTACTCGTCGGCTCCGTAGTATTCTCCATCTTCGTCTGAATGATTAAGCAAGGGGTGAGTACTTAAGGTACTCAGCAAGCCCTACCTCTAGCAAGGATGTATATATATATATATATATATATATGCATTTTCGGGTAGTGGTCAAGGAATGGGTATAAGGTTCGGAGTTTTGTGGAAATGTGCGCATGCAGGGTTCACTAAAGAAGCAAAGAGGTTTTTGTAACAGGAAAACAGTTTTATAACTTTTAGTTCGTCGGACCTGAGGGAGATATTCATCGATCCCGTCGGTTCCCGAGTTTTAGTTGAGCCTTCCGACCGGAGGTCATAACAGCTCGGGCAGCCAATGCCCACACTGTTTCCAAAACACGGACACAAGGACCCCCACTCACGCATCAAGGAGGTAATATTTGTGGCTAATCGACGAGAGCTCAAGATTTGGTATGTCAATATACCGTGACAACGGTCATCCGGATAGTTATTACACTCTGTAGAGGTTGGTACACTTTACCCACATGTTATGTGTTCTTAGCTACGGAACACACAACGCTTTCACGTCAGCTTGGCACGCCCACAAGTCCACCACGAATTCCAGGGATCCGACGGTACGACACCAAGGCATACCGTCCACCAACTTATAATTATTGCCAAGTACTTGGACTTCACCATTATCACCTAATGACCCCTAAAGATCCACATCTACTGCTCCTGATGGAACTTACTTGCTGTGCAACCTCGAGGTTTAGTGTCGATCCTGCCCATGACAGGTTACGTGGTCGTACACTAAATTACAAATTTGGGGTCCGAAGAACCGGTCCTTATATGGCAACACTCATGTTTTATAGTTTATTTTTTTTTTGTTTACGAGGTGTATTTTAATTGGCCAAAAATCAGGGTATCACGGACATACCCCACTTAAAATGAATCTCGTCCCTGAGATTCACGCTGGTCCTCAAAGAGGTAGGGATATTCCTTCCTGAGGTCGTCTTCTCTTTCCCACGTGGCCTCATTCTCGGTATGATTATTCCATTGCACCGGGCAGATATTTATAGCTTTTGTCCGTGTCCGACGAATGACTGTATCCAGGATCCTTACTGGATATTCCTTGTAACGTAGGTCCGGCTGAAGTTCAACCGAGTCTATCGGCAGTTGCTGTTCCGGTACTTCTAAGCACCTGTTCAACTGCGAGACATGGAATACGGAGTGCACGTCGGACAAGGCTTCCGGTAGCTCGAGCTGATAGGCCACTTCTCCAACCTTCTTGAGTATCTTAAATGGTCCCACGTAGCGAGGGCTAGTTTGCCACGTACTTGAAATCTCCGTGTACCTCTCATAGGTGATACCTTCGGGTAGACAAAATCTCCCGGACAGTACTTGTAACTCCCTACGATGCTTGTCGGCGTAGCTTTTCTGTCTACTTTGGGCTGCCTTGAGTGTCTCTCTAACAGCAGCTACTTTCTCTTCCGCCTCGGTAATGAGAGCGGGTCTGAAAAAAGATCTCTCTCCAACTTCGGACCACATAAGGGGGGGTCCGACATTTTCTTCCATACAGCATTTCAAACGGGGCCATCTTAATGCTGGTTTGGTAGCTGTTGTTGTAAGAGAATTCTACGAAGGATAGACTTGCTTCCCAATCTTTTCCGTATGTCGAGTACGCATGTCTTCAAGGATTTGATTTACCCGCTCGGTTTGTCCGTCGGTCCGAGGGTGGTATGTTGAGCTGTAGTCGAGCCTGGTTTGTTGTCTTGCATGTAGACTCTGCCGGAAGTGGGAGGTGAACTGGGTACCGCGATCGACACTATCCGGGAAGGTACTCCGTGCAGTTTCAGTATGTTATCAATATATAATTGTGCCAGCTTATCTCCTCGATAGGTTTTCCTTACTGCTATAAAGTGGGCAACCTTGGTCGATCTGTCGACTATGACCCATATTGAGTCATTTCCTTTCGGAGTGCGTGGTAGTCCCACGATGAAGTCCATGGCTATGTCATCCCATTTCCATACGGGGATATGTAAAGGTTGTAGTAAGCCAGCTGGTTTCCGGTGTTCAGCATTTATCCTATTGCGGGTGTCACACCAAGCAACATGTTCGGCTATGTCCTTCTTCATTCCACTCCACCGGTATTTCTGCTTTAGGTCCTGGTACATCCTAGTGGTTCCGGGGTGGATTGAGTATGTGGAGTCGTGCGCTTCTTTGAGCACGAGTTTCCTGAGTCCATCCACATGGGGTACACAGATCCGATCTTCAAACCACGGTGTTCCCTTCTTGTCCGGTCGATGTCCCGGTAACTTGTTCTCTCGCCACTAGCCGCTTTTGCTTCTCTATTTCTAGATCCTTGAGCTGAGCTTCTCGTATCCTGGCTTCTAGGGTGGGTTGGAGTTGTAATGCTTGCGCTCCTCCTGGAGAGGTTATGTGTAAGTTCAATTTTTCCATCTCTCTGGATAACTCGGAGCTGATGGTGGTGGCACTTACGTTATTGCAATAAGCTTTCCGGCTAAGTGCATCTGCTACCACATTTGCCTTTCCGAGGTGGTACTTGGACATCCAGGTCATAATCTTTTATCAGTTCCAACCACCTTCTTTGTCTTAGGTTCAGGTCGGGCTGAGTAAAAATGTACTTCGAGACTCTTGTGGTCCGTGTAAATCTTGCACTTGTTACCAATGAGGTAATGCCTCCGAGATCTTCGGTGCGTGTACTATAGCTGCCGGTTCTAGGTCGTGTGTCGGGTAGTTCTATTCGTGTGCTTTCAGCTGTCTTGATGCATAGGCCACTACTCGGTTATCTTGCATGAGTACTCCTCCCGGACCATTCCGAGATGCGTCGCGATACACAATAAAATCTTTGTGGATGTCCGGTAAGGTGAGTAGTAGGGCCTCCGTGAGTCTCTTCTTCAAATCTTGAAAACTTTTCTCACACTGGGGATTCCATTGGAATTTTACATCTTTTCGGGTAAGTTCCACCATTGGCTTGGAAATCTTGGAGAATCCTTCAATGAACTTTCGGTAGTAACCTGCTAAGCCTAGGAAACTCCGGATCTCGGTGGCGTTCCTGGGTTGTCTCCAATCCTTGACAGCTTCGACCTTAGCGGGGTCTACTGCCAATCCTTCGGCGTTGATTACATGTCCTAAAAAGCCAACCTCTTTTAGCCAAAATTCACATTTGCTAAACTTGGCGTATAGTTGGTGGTTTACGAGACGGTCCATCACTATCCGTATATGCTTCTCATGTTCTTTGATGCTCTTTGAGTATACGAGTATGTCATCTATGAACACTACCACAAATTCATCCAATTCTTCCATGAATATCTTATTCATCAAGTTCATGAAGTATGCGGGTGCATTAGTTAGTCCAAACGGCATGACGGTGAATTCGAGCCGGCCGTAGCGAGTGACGAACGTTGTTTTCATGATATCTTCTTCCCTTATCTTCAATTGGTAGTATCCTGATCTAAGATCAATCTTGGAGAAGTGTTTGGCTCCTTTTAGTTGATCGAACAAGTCGTCAATCCTGGGTAGGGGATACTTGTTCTTGATGGTTACTTCATTGAGGGCACGGTTGTCCACACACATTCTCATGCTTCCGTCTTTCTTCTTCACGAAGAGAACCGGTGCTCCCCACGGGGATGAGCTGGGTCGTATATATCCCTTGCTCTGTAGTTCAGCTAACTATTCCTTAAGCTCTTCTAGTTCATTTGCTGCCATCCAGTAGGGTCTCTTGGCAATGGGCCTTGATCCCGGTATCAAGTCAATGACAAACTCAATTTCTCGGTCCGGTGGCATCCCGGGTAGTTCCTCGGGAAATATGTCCGGGTATTCTTTCACAATGGGCACCGACTCTATGGTGGGGGCATCAATGTGGCATAGCATGCTCCTTGTTCTAGTTCCACGAGGTTTGCAGATCACTGGTATCCCTTGATGGTTAATAGCGGTCACGAGTGCAATCTTCGCAGGATATGTTCCCCTTGTGCTTGGCTAACCAATTCATTCCAAGTATTACATCCACTCCTTGGGTTTCTAATATCACTAAGTCCACTTGAAAGGATACCCCACTTAAAATAATTTCTATCCCGAAGCAGCCATATCGACATTTTATCGTGGCTCCCGGGGTTTGTGTTATGAGGGGTGTTTTAAGTGCGACTTTGGGTATGTGGTTTTTAAGAACGAATCTCGATGAAACAAACGAATGCGAAGCTCCGGAACCAAATAGAACTGTTGCGATGGTCGAGTTGACTAGGTACTCACCGAGCACTACGTCGGGCGCCTCCTCGGCTTGCTGAACGGCGATGTGGTTCACTCTTCCGCGGTTGTAGCTCCGGGTGGGGCGCTGCTGTCCTGATCCTGGGGAGCGCTACGGGCCATGGAGGCCGCGAGGCTTGGCTCCCGAGTTGGCGGGGGCCTGAACTCCTGCGTTCTTATAGGGGCATATAGCAATCCTGTGGGTAGTCTCGCCGTAGTAGAAACAGCCACGGTCGTTGGTACTACGTGTCCGGTTGACGGAGGTATTGGTCCTTTGCGTCGGGAGTACGTCTCGACTTGGTGCCTGTTGGGCTGCAGCTGGTGGATAGGTGCTGGGAGCACGGAACTGCATCATAGGGCGAGGCTGGGGCCTCGGGGCATTCCCGTGCTGCTGGCGCTGTGCCCTTTCCTGGCGCTCTTCAAACTTGCGCTTGCGGTCATTGTTCTCCATGTTGATGGATTCTTCCGAGCAATATGCTACGGTTCATCGGGATGTTGAAATCCGGGTATATGTTCCCTATGGTGTGGGTTCTTATGGGTCCACGCAGTCCCTTCTTGAAGCGTTCCTGCTTCTTCTTGTCGGTGTCCACTTCTCCTGGAGCATAGCGAGCTAAGCCGGGTGAACTTCTTGAGGTACTTGGTTCATGTTCATGGAACCCTGGTTTAGTTTCCGGAATTCATCCTTCTTCATGTCCATGATTCCTTCGAGGAATGTGGTACTCTCTAAAGACTTGCTGGAATTCGACCCAGTCAATTGCGGCTACATCGTGCACGGCTTCACGGTAGTTGTCCCACCACTCGGCTACGGGTCCAACTAGGCTGATGCGTGGCCAGGGCCACTTTCTCCTCGTCACCTGCTCCAACTATCCTCAGCTTCTTGGTGATTTCCCTAAGCCGGTCGTCTGCTGTCATGTGGTCCTCCGGGTTGCCCTCGTAAGTGGGCGGTTTCAGCCTCATGAACTCAGCCATCTTGGAAGGAGGGTGTCCACGATTGGCTGCCTGCAGTAGCTGCGGTTCAGTCTGCAGAAGGTCACCCACGGTGACCGGTGGCCGGGGTAGTGGCTGGTTTGGTGCATTCCCATGGTTGCTGACTTCCATTTCGTTCTCGGCGTTGCTCTCTCCTTGGTGGCTCCGGTGATCCATGCTAAGGCGAGGGCGAGCTTCCTTTTTCAGAGGAGGAAAAAGTTTAAATCTAAGGCCTTAGCGTTGTTTGTGTGATCTTATTTCTTTTAGTCACACAACTTCACTCAATCAAAGATCCAATTAAGAAGCAAACACACAAGCACCATGCATTTCTTATTTTTTTTACACAACGAGTGGCTTACATGACACATGGTACATGATAGGAGATACATGACACCGAGATACATTATACATGGTACATGGTACATACTCATGGTACATGGTGCAACACATGATACATGGTACATAATACATGATACATGATACAAGTACTTGGCACATAATATGCTCTCACATGACTCATGGTACATGCGCCTAGTACTAAGGTCTAAAGGCAGTCTTTATGAGGCGGGGTCTACTCGTCGTTGACCACGATGGGGTCCTCCCGAGGGCCGGAGGTGGTCTTCGCATCTCTGTAGGCCTTGCGGTTGGTGCAGTCTCCACATCCGAAATCCGACACGCAAGGGTCGTAAGAACTGGTGTCGTTGCTCAAGCATCCTCCGTATCCGAGGGTGGAGTCGGGCTGGGCTCCCACGGGGTCTCTCTCGCACTTAAACCGCGGTGCGCGGCGTGGGGCGCTGGACTAGCGTGGTGCCGACGAGTGTGGCGTCCACCGTGTAGCTTCACCAAGGTGGACGTACCGGGAGTGACTCTCGATCCTGTGCCTCCCGAACCCTGCTGGTTCGGAGCGAATCCCGGTGGTGCGTACCACGAGGATGTCTCGCCACGGATTCCGGTGGCGGTACGTCGGCGAGTACCACTAGGGGTCTGTCCTCCTAGGGTTTCTTACCCCTAGTCTTCTCCGGCATCTTGACCAAGTTGGTGATCCGTGTCTTCTTTCTTCCCGGCTCTGTCTCCAAGGTGTGTATCTTGTCTTCCATCTCCTGAACCTGACAGGTGAGATCCTCGTTCCGACCAACCAACTCCTCGTTCATGACTCTAGTCTCGCGGGCGGTCTCCCTCTCCACCGTGACGGTGTGAATGAGACTCTCCGTGAGCTTGTCTAGCGCCACGAGGTACCGAGCGGTGGCTGCCAAGGTAGGGTCCGTCACTACGCAGGTGGGTCCGTCCAAGGAGCCAACACGGTGCTGCCGGACGGGGTGGTGTCTCTTGTCCACGGGGAAGAACCGTATGGGAGTGTTCCCCGTTGTGTTAATACCCTCGGCACGGTAGTGTAGCAGCACGTCTCGAGCCACTAGTTGTATAGTGTCCTCGAACGAAGTCCCGGTCCGAGTCACGGAAACATATATGGGGTTGTCCGTGCCTCCATAGATGTTTCGTGAGCGTACTTCCATGGTGCATCCGATAACTCCGTCTTCGGCGAGTCCGCCGGCGGTATTGTGGCTCCATGTAGACTCCATGCATGTGCAAGACTCGTCATAGGATCCTGGGAAAACCATCCGGGTCGGTCGCGGAGGTGTAGTTCCATGCAATGTCGTCATCCATCTGCGGGATAGATATGTTGCGGGAGTAAGAGTTAGGTCGAGAAAGTTGTAGAAGAATTTAAATTTTAGTATTACAATGAGGCAAGGAAGATTTTATGATTTTGGGGGGGGGGGGAAGGTATAGATAGTGCGAGTGTATAATACGTCCTAGATCCTTAGTCGTGTCCTATCGGTCCAGTATTGGCTACGATACCATACGTGATACCCCTCTCGGAGAAATACACCGTGTATACGTACCAATCCCTGGATCGGTAGTTGGTACACACAAAGATGATATAAATCCAAATACAACAACCTCTATTTAACCCACATAGGGGAGTAGGCTGGAGATACAAGTCTGAATTACAACCAAGGAGGTGGATAAGCCATCATCAAGCGAAAGGGGAAACAATGGGAAAGCTTCATAAACTCCACATGCAACATCCAGCGAAGGACACGGCCTACTCGGAGGCTCCGTAGTATTCTCCATCTTCGTCCGAATGATTAAGTAAGGGGTGAGTACTTAAGGTACTCAGCAAGCCCTACCTCTAGCAAGGGTATATATATATATGCATTTTCGGGTAGTGGTCAAGGAATGGGTATAAGGTTCGAGTTTTGTGGAAATGTGCGCATGCAGTGTTCACTACGAAGCAAAAGGGTTTTTGTAAGAGGAAAATAGTTTTATAACTTTTAGTTCGTCGGACTCGAGGGAGATATTCATCGATCCCGTCGGTTCCCGAGTTTTAGTTGAGCCTTCCGACCGGAGGTCATAACAGCTCGGGCAGCCAATGCCCACATTGTTTCCAAAACACGAACACAAGGACCCCCACTCACGCATCAAGGAGGTAATATTTGTGGCTAATCGACGAGAGCTCAAGATTTGGTATGTCAATATACCGTGACAACGGTCATCCGGATAGTTATTACACTCTGCAGAGGTTGGTACACTTTACCCACGGGTTATGTGTTCTTAGCTACGGAACATATAATGCTTTCACGTCAGCTTGGCACGCCCACAAGTCCACCACAAATTCCGGGGATCCGACGGTACGACACCAAGGCATACCGTCCACCAACTTATAATTATTGCCAAGTACTTGGACTTCACCATTATCACCTAACGACCCCTAAAGATCCGCATCTACTGCTCCTGATGGAACTTACTTGCTGCGCAACTTGAGGTTTAGTGTCGATCCTGCCCATGACAGGTTACGTGGTCGTACACTAAATTACCAATTTGGGGTCCGAAGAACCGGTCCTTATATGGCAGGCGAACACTCGTCCATAGCAAATGGACTTACACCTAAACACCAAGTACTCTACACCAGTACTATGAGTTTCACCCACGGCCGGTAGTTTCCCACCCAATCTTCACCTTAACACGAGTTGGTCTAACACCCACCCATTTAACACACACCACCAAACACATTTCACACATTTTCGCAAAAGAGATATATGATGATATGGTAACAAGGTCCTAAGCAATTGCTACAACGTCACTTGTTAACTAGGTTAACAACCACTTTTAGGTTGATCTAGGTGGATGGTATAATGGTCAATCAAGGATTTAATGTTCGTGTCTATAGTGACAGAACATTATCATACAACAAGTGGGTCTCTAATAAAATAATTGCAAGGAATAATGCATATAAGAGTAAGCTATTAAGTAGGTGCGGTTTTGTAAAAATATATGAGCAATCATGATCAAGAAATAGATAGAGCTTGCCTCCTAACGCGTCCTCGAAATCCTCCTCGTAGTCCGGGTCCTCGGGCTCCTGCTCCTGGCTCTCCTCGTCTACGAGACGGCGGTGCTATACGTAAGTTACCACCACATAAAATAATAAAGAGAGAAGATAAAAATAACGAAAAACCAAATAGAATGGAGTGGAGACGAAGGCTTCGGGGGCTAGGGTTTGTTACAACGATTCCAACGGCGTAAAAATCGCCCTAATCGGAGCTATGGTTGAAAAGTTATGGTTTACGAAAAACCTAGGGGCTTTTCCGTAATTTTTGGAATTTCTAATATTTATTCTGGTAATTAGAATGGCGCTAGGGGCCTTTCTGTAATTTTTCTAGGGGCTCGTTGAATTTACGGGAAGTGGAGGGGCTAAGTGCAAAGTTCTGGTTTAAAGGGAAAAAGAGAATTATTTTTCTATGGGAAAAGTTGTGGAATAGGTTCACGGGGGTGTGGACCGGGTCCACGGGGCTGGTTTATAGGCCGGGAGATGTGGGTCGTAGATCCGGGATCCGACGGCTAGGATTTAAAACAGCGAAGGGGTATGCTTGCTTCTAATCTCGGCCATGGGGATGGATCGGACGGGCGGGAGGGGCGACGGCGCGCGACGGTGGCCGAAATAGGGGCTGGGCGACGGCGAGCTCGCCGGAGTTGGCTCCGGCGGCTGCATCCGAGGGTAGGGGTGAGGTTGGCGAGTTCGTCGGGGTTCTACGGGCTAGGGCGGAGCTGCGGGCGTGTTATCGACAAGCGACGGTGCGAAGTGGTGGCTAGCGGGGTGGGTCGAAGGTGGTGCGCGACGGCGGCACCGTGCAAGGTGCTCGCGCGTGCACCGAATCGGTGGGGAAAGTGGTCGGGGAGGGCGTGTGAGCTCGGCGAGGGCTCTCGGTGTGTTGGTCTAGCCGGGGAGGGGTTGTGACGGCGTGGTGGCGGAAAGGGGCGATTCACCGTGGTGGCTGTCGGTCTTTGGGGAAGAAGGGGAGGAAGAAGGGAGGAGCGGTGGTGGCTACTCGCCTACTTGGCTCGCCGGATGGTGGTGAGTTCAGCGAGGAGAGGAGGGGGGTGGCTTTTATAGGGGAAGCGGTCGCGATCTTGGCCACGGCGGGGCCGGTCATGGTGGTGGCGGGTTGTGCGGGGTCCGGGAGCGCCGGAGCTCGGCTTGGGGGGGGACGGGATGCCGCGGCCCTCGCCGACGAGCGGGGTGCTCGCTGTGACATCCCCTCCGGGACACCCGGGAATCGGAACAGAGGGACACTCGACGAAGCGAGTTACAACAGTGTATCATCTCATACAAGCCAGCATATATATACATCATGGTATAATACAACCAGGTTTCGAAATACAAACGTTGTACAGCGGAAGCATAATACATTAATGAAGTTTAACAACCTACGAGTCTTGCAGCAGAAACTTGTACTTTTCACCAAAAGATCACTAGCGTGATGTACTGAGCCCGTCGTACATCACGATACTCCTCGCTCAGGACGTCGGGATCTGTTCCCACCGAGGGGAATACCCTTGGAACACGGCTCCTCTTCCGGACCACTACCGTGACAGCCGTGGAAGCACGGCTCGGTCCTGAAAAATATAACGAACAAACCTTGAGTATTCTAATACTCAGCAAGACTGACCCGTCAACATGGCACGCTAAGACCGACGCCTATTATGCAAAGGCTTTCTGGTCGTGGGGTTTACTCCTTTGCGAAAACAGCTTTAAAGGTTGGATCCTTACTTTTAATGTTTTAGCTCGGTATTAAGTTCATTAACCTCTAGGTTTGCAGGCTATTACTATTGCAATCAAGTTTGCAGGAAAAGAATAATTCCAAACAACAATCCTTTCATTCTTCTCCCTTCATCTTTCACTTGATTAACTACGATGTGACACGGTGAACAAGCGGTACTCATTACTGCGAGGGACAGCGATTCGAATCGATTTCACCAGCTGGGAAAACCCGTTTACACGGCGTATACGCACCCCTTTGGTCGCATACGACAACCTTTCACGCTAATTCCTGGCACTAGCCGGGTTAGTCTCCCATCCGCCCGAGAACCCGGGGACCCCACGCGATGCCCGTCCTCGACGTTATCCGTGAGCGACCACCCATTCCTCTCCCTTGAGACATGAGGCCTCGCCTCATTCTCCAGCCAATTAGGGGATGAGCTACGTCCAACCACCGAGGCAAGTAGGTTACATCGGCTTCCTGGCCCCATAAACACCGAGTATGTAAATCGGTACGTTCAAATACTTGCTCAGCGGGGCCAACAACGGTACGGTCCTTGATCGACACGAGATGGGGCTACCACCTTGCAAGACCTCATCTCCGTCTTTGCCCTTTCTCCTATGTGGCCCGTCCGGTCTCAACTTCATCTTCATTTCGTTATTTAACTTCAACTTAAAAGACATCAATCAACTTAAAGCCTCCATGCTTTAAGCTCGGACCAGTACGTTACGGTCCTTGATCGCGAGTGTGCTCAAGCACCACTCGACTTCTACCGTAGCCCCGTGAATTAAGCGTAGCAGCTATCGAGACACAAAACCAACATGGATAAACAAGTAACATAGGAATTCTACTCATGCATCTATGGTGTCAAGCAATTCCTGTAACCTAATGCACAATCACGACACAATTATCGTGATAAAAGAAAAGACTTTAAAAACATAGGTGGGATGCACCGGGGCTTGCCTTGATTCGAGTCGGGGTTAGCTTCCTCGAAGTGTTGGTCGACGTCGAAGCTTCAGTCTTCTGCCTCGACCTCGGACGGAACCTCGATCACGCCAGAACCTAGGTCGACCAACAATACGTCGCGAATCACAACCATGCATGCATGAATGTTCATGAGATGATGCGCAACGGTTTTATTAACCAAGGTCGTTAATTAGCTATTAATCATTACTTAAATTCATTACTATGCAATTTGTAATTAACAATTAATCATGTTTTTAAACCACAATAATAAGTGCTTAACGACATATGAGCACACTTAAGCTCTTAATTTGGGATCACATGAAATGACGGTGTTTAAGTTGAATTTTGGAAAACAGTTTTCACAAACACTTTCGTCTGCAATATCTCTAATTTTTAAAGAAATTTATTTTTCAAAAACAATTAATAATTAGCATAAAATAATAGGTTATATTAACTAAAGAAAAGGGACTTAATTAAACTATGAAATTATAATTTCTCAAAATAGATATTTGAATTCATAAATAAATTGAGAATAATTTTATGAATCCAAAGAACTTTGTTTGACATTTTTTTGATTTTTCCTGAATTTTCTACGAATTTTTGAAGTTGGAAAGGAAACCGAAAATGAATAAATTCGCTAAATGAATAATGGACCAATGGGCCGAAAGGCCGGGCCCATGTGGCGTCTTATCTACCCAGCGGCCCAATTGCCCAGCCCGGCCCGGAGGCTCGCGCGCGCCCAACTCCAGGAACACCACGGCCATGGCCGTGGTGGCCGGAGGTGGCGGCTGCCGCGCCGGAGTTGGGCGAGAGGAGGACCAAGCTTGGCGTAAAAGGCTCCCACACGCTCCGCGCGTTATGGGGAATCGAGCAAGGAGGTTGCCGGCACCGGAGGGTCACCGGAGAAGTGCCGCCGGCGGTAGGCGGGCAAAGGAAGGGTTCGGCGACGGCGTGTGCTCACCACGGTTGACCAAACGAGGAACGGCTTCTTGCTAGAGCTCCACAAGAGCACGTCGAAGACCGGCAGCGAGGTTTTTGTAGACCAAGGGTGGCCGGACCATGGTGCGCACCGTGAGGCGATGGCGGACCGGCGGTCGCGCTTGGGGAAGAGACCCGATTCCGGCCACCGGGACGCGAGAATGGAACTAATACATAGTCTAGGAGATAGAGGATAGCGTCGCACACAACATGGAAGAAGATTCAAGCCCGGATGCTCACCGTGGGAGGCGAGTCGGGTTCGCGGCAACGGCCGGTCGTGGCGACGGCTCGGTGAAGACCGGCCTCGATC
This sequence comes from Chloris gayana, assembly GCA_031894775.1. Classification (NCBI taxonomy): domain Eukaryota; kingdom Viridiplantae; phylum Streptophyta; class Magnoliopsida; order Poales; family Poaceae; genus Chloris; species Chloris gayana. The sequence goes on from JAUNZO010004298.1 coordinate 932,177, forward strand.
TTGGGCCCTAGTGCGGGGCAGCTCGAATGGGCGCCACGGGGAGGTTCCGGGGAAGAGGACGCACCGTTTGGAGGTAGTGGCTCGCCGGGATATGGCCGCAGACGGTCCGGTGGCGGAGGCCGGACGGGCGCGCGGCCGGCGGTGTTCAAATGAGAGAGAACCGGAGAGGAAAAAAAGATAAGCTCCGGCTTTTATCTCCAACTTCCGGATGTTCGAGGCGGTAACGGGCGAAAGCTCCTACGTGGCGCCGGAACGGAGGGGCGCGCGGCCTGCTGCTGCCAGCGCTGCTTGGTTGAGCGGCGGGGAGAGGCGGTTCGCAGAGAGAGAGAAGAAGAAGAGAGTGACATGTGGGGTTGTGGTCACTTTACAAAAACACCCTCGCACTTTTGATTAATAAACAACGGCCTTTCCGAGTACTCAGAAAAATCTGAGAAAAATTAGGGGTGTTAGTAAAAACATTTCAAACATTTTTCTTTTTAGGTCCAAGTTCCAATTCCAAATATTTTTCCGGATTAAAAATTCATGTTTAAATTAAAAGGGAAGCTTTGTTTATTTCTTGCAATTAATCTTACAAAGCAAAAATAATTTCAGAGCACTTCTATAAATCTTTATTTAGAATGTTTAAGCAATAGAAAATGTTAAACATAAATTTTTCTTTTCATTTTACTTCTTTTTAAGCATTTCTTTTATTCTTTAGCTACTTTGACATTTTATGTGCGTTTCTTCTCACCAAAAGTAAATAGGTTTACGGATGCACATGATGACATGCTCATGATTGCCATGAAATGCATTTTATTTCTGCGAGTTGTTACACTCGCTGCGGTGGCTGGGAGCGGCGGGCGGTGGGGGCTAGGGTTGGGGCTGTGGCGGGTGCGCCGCTGCGGCGAGCGAGAGGGAGGGGGCTCGGGCTCGGGCGGTGGAAGCCGACGACGGGGCGGCGGGATTCCCGACCGTCTTGGCGGGAGCGGCGGGGACCGGAGGTGGGGGACGGCCGGTGCGGGCGGCGCGCGCGCGGCACGCGGTGGCGCGAGGAGGGAGACTAGGTGTGGGGCCGGTTGAACGAGCTGGGCCGCAAGGTGGGCCGGGGGAGGGGGAGAGGCTTGGGCCGGGAAGAGGAAAAGGGGGTGGGGCGGCCCGATAAGGGTTTAATTCTTTCTTTTTTTTTTTGTTTTCTGGTTTACTCTCCTATTCTCCATTTAATTTCAAATAAATTCTGATAAAATTCAGATAAATCGAGAGGGATAAAAGCAATAAAATCCAAGCAAGAGAGAAGATGAAACACTCATGTTTTAAAGTTTCCATGTTTTATAGTTTTAAATTTTTTTTGTTTCCTGTATGTATCTAAATTAAAGTTTTTAATTCTCTATTTATTTCAAAAATTATTTCGCCTGAATAAAAATAAAAATGATTTACAAGGTGTATTTTAATTGGCCAAAAATCAGGGTATCACAGAGGGGCTGAACTCACGTATATTCCTGGTGTGTCTCTTCACGATCGATCCTTCTTCGATAGGACTCCTATAGGCGGCGGTGAATTCGTGGATCCTGTTGCTAGGGCAAGGCTATTTCTTTGGTAAGCCTTAATCCTGATCGTTAGTTGGAAGAAAATATAGGAGACGCCATAGTTGTTGGCTGTTCCTCGCTTTTCTCTACATTCGGGATGGCTGCAGATCGCAGGTTGGGTTCAGGAAAGGTAGAAGAATTTTTGGACCAGAAAACGACCTGATCTAGCCTAGGTAACGAAGCCCTATATTTACCGTGTGATCTACCATCGTGTCTTCATCAATTTCGGCCAATAGAAACTTAATCCATCAAACTAGAAAGTCCTTGCCTTGTCAGCTTGCTCAGTGTGGGTTCAGTCCCGTTTTCGAGGCCTTTAGATTTCGAATATTCATTTTCTTTGAGTACGAAAGTAGTAGATTATTTGTTTATCTTTCCAACGAGTAATTATAAGCAAATTTTCGTTGAGTAGAATGAGAGTTATGCCTGTCTGACTTTGACTGTCATTGTTCTGACAGTTTCTATGAGTTTGTTTACTTTCAGTTGCTTTATCCTTGAAATGATGGAATTCGAGGACGAATTCTCCTTTAATGGGGTAGAATGTAACGCTCCAGAATAAATAAAATAGCACATTAATTCCTTTGGGCCTAATTAGTGCGTTTAGTGGGCATTAATCTTGGCCTTAATGAAAAAAACGTTTCATAGGAGGGGGTGGGGCTTATATTCCTGGTGTGTCTCTTCACGATCGATCCTTGTTCGATAGGACTCCCACAGGCGGCGGTGAATTCGTGGATCCTGCTGCTAGGGCAATGCTATTTCTTTGGTAAGCCTTAATCCTGATCGTTAGTTGGAAGAAAAAATAGGAGACGCCATAGTTGCTGACTGTTCCTCGCTTTTCTCTACATTCGGGATGGCTGCAGATCGCAGGTTGGGTTAAGGAAAGGTAGAAGAACTTTTGGAGCAGAAAACGACCTGATCTAGCCTAGGTAACGAAGCCCTATATTTACCGTGTGAACTACCATCGTGTCTTCATCAATTTCGGCCATTAGAAACTTAATCCATCGGACTAGAAAGTCCTTGCCTGGTCTGCTTGCTTAGTGTGTGTTCTGTCCCGTTTTCGAGGCCTTTAGGTTTCGAATATTCATTTTCTTTGAATACGAAAGTAGTAGATTATTTGTTTATCTTTTCAACGTGTAATTATATGCAAATTTTCGTTGAGTAGAATGTGAGTTATGCCTGTCTGAGTTTGACTGTCATTGTTCTGACAGTTTCTATGAGTTACAGTTTTCAGTGTTAAGATTCAATTTGAGCGGCCGTTTAAAATAACATAGAGTCTGAATTGTATCGTGTGGTTTCAAGGTTATTATAGAACTTTGATTCTTCTTTCCATGGACTTGTTATTCACTAGAATTGCTGCCGTAAGTTAATAGATATAAATTTTCAAAACTTGGTGCTTGCTGTCCCAATCAAACTTGGTCTGAATTTTCTGAAACTGTACAGTTTCAGTTTTAGGTTTCGGTTTTGGGAGCCAGTTGTAACATCCCGAAAACCTGTAACATTTGCCCATGTAATAAATAACGAAGTTTGGAAAAGATTCCACAAAATTTGGATAAAGTTTGAATGGTTTCAAATGTGAAACAAACTAAACAAATTCGCAAGGGTTTTATTTTTCGAACTCGCGTCGTGGGCCGATTCCTCCGCCGGCCCATTTTCCTTCTCCTCCTCGCGCCAACCCAGCCGCGGCCCAGCCCGACCCAGATGCCGCTGTACATCTTCAACCTTTCCACCCACCCCCTCTCCCACGCGCGGTACGGCACGGACGCCGAGGCCACGCGGCGCGTTCCCGTGCTGCCGCCCAGCAAACCCGCCGCCCTAACCACTCCCTCCACCTTTTCTCCTCTACAAAACCCCACCCGAGCCGCCGTCTCCCTTCCTTTCCCCAAACCCTAGCGCCCGCCGCCGCCGAGGTTTTCCTGTCCGCCATGGACAAAGCATCAAACCTCCACTGCTCATGTTGCTTTCCGTGCACGGCGTGAGACGCTGCGTCCGCCGGTGCGCTCGGTTTCACGAGAGGAGCCACCGAAGACGAAGCGCGACGCGTGCGAAGTTCCGAGCCGTCATATTCTTCGTCCCCGACCATCGCCTCCGGTGAGACCTTGACCATCTCGTGATCTGTTCTTGGTTCTCCATTGCTCGCTCTTTCGCTCGGTTCCGAGCTCGTGCTTGTTCCCCTCCGGTAGCGACGGAACGCCGAGCTCGTGGTCACCACCGTCGTCCGCGCGGTGTTCTTCGCCCGCCGCCACCGTCCGTCGTCGCTCGTCGTCGTCGGCCCGTCTCCCTTCCGTCCAAGCCTTGCGCAAGCTAGCTGGTGAGTTGCCGCGTTGATTCCCCTTCTTTTCCCCTTTGATTGGTGACGAATTGGCCACTATCGTCGGCTTCCGCCACCGCGTCTCCATGGACGCCGGTGAGCTCGTCGCTAGCGGCGAGCTCAAGCTCTTTTGTCGGTCGGTTAGCTTCCCCTTGTTCCTCCGTAGCTCATGCGCGCGTCCTTTGTGGAGAAAGGTGGGTGTTTGTGGGTTTGCGATGGAGCCGCCATGGCCGCCGCCGCGGCTCTCGTCGCCGGCGGGCCCTCCGTCCGTCTTTTGGATGGGCGAGGGTGCGGTTAAGTTCCCGACGACATGAGCTACATTTTGGTGTCGATATTTTGAGGGCTCTAGTCACCCGTGGGACTTCCCCTTTTCGCCCCGCCGCCGCGCAACTCCGGCGAGGCCTCGCCTCCGCCTTGGTGCGAGCCGGTGCTCGAGCGTGGTGTGGGCAGGAGCGCGTCGGCTTGTAGGTCGTCCGGGTGCATGCGGAGGGGCCACCGGCGAGCCGTAGCGGCCGGAAGGGCCGATTCCGACGGCTCCCATGGAGGAGCTCGGACCGCCGACTCCGGTGGCGCCGATGTGGCGGCCGACGTGTCGTGTTTTTCTGCCGACGCAGCGCCCACGTGGTAGAAATGGTACGCATGTGGCGTCTAGGTGGCAGCTGATGTGGAGAGGAGGTGGCTGCTAGCGTGTTAGATGTTCTGCTGACATGGCGCCACGTATTCTGTTTTTCTACCGATGTGGCGCCGATGTGTCGTCCTGCGTGGCAACCACGTGGCAGAAGAATTGCCATGTGGTGCTGATTTGTAGATGAATTGATCTACGTGGCACCGACGTGGCGTCAACGTGGTGCTGACGTGGTCCCCGCGTGGCAAAGAATATTCCAGGAAATATTCCATTTCTATTTTTGGATTTTCCTGAATTTCCATAATTCCTTTATCTTTGGAAATTCATATCTTTTTCCTGGAGACTCGAGAAAAATACGCGGTCGGTTGCGTTAGACTCGTAGCGACGTTCTCTACGCGTTAGTGTAACTTTTGGTCATGTTCTAGTACCGTAATTTCCGTCGCTAATTCCGTTCTTTTCCCTATTGTCTCGTTTTGCGTGCCTAACCCCTGTTTCACGATCCGTCCGTCGGACGGTGCCGAGGAGTTCCCGTCCGAGCCGCAGTTTGAGGAGTTTCTGCCAGAGCAGCCGTACGAGTACCCGACCCGGCCTGGGAGCAGCCCTATCCAGGCAAGCCGCAATCCTTGACGACTCTTGATCCTATTTAGTACTTGCATTAAATTGGATCATGCATGATTAATGGTTACTTGCACTTGTAGTTTACCTATGCCATACTATGCTATCCTTGCCACTTGTTTGTCATAGGTTGTTCTCTCGTTACTCGCATGCTTAGTACTTGATTAGTTGCTTAATTGAACCCCATGATGACTATACATGTTTTTGTGTAAATTAAATTGTAGGTGTTTCTTAGGTGTCAAGTTTCTGTACTAGATATCCTGTATGACCTTTTGCGGGGGCGAGTGTGTAGGTGGTTAGGTGCTTGGGAGACTTCGGGGAGTCTCCATTTGGAGAGTACCTGTTGCGGGTACGAGTTGTGTAGGGGCCTTGGGTTTATGGGGCCCCTGTTGTGGTGACACTCGTTGTTGAGACTCGTTGTTTTGAGGAGAGGGATGGTGACTCGCCCCGGCAGCTTAAGGACCGGTTCTTGTGCGTATGCCTCTCTTGGTCTTACTAGCTTACCACGTGACTTGTATGGGCGGGCTGGATCATGATACTTAGCGGAGGAATGGGTGGCCCGCCGTGGTGTAGAGATTAGTGGTAGTGGGTGTTGGAGCGTTTGTCTCGACCCACGAGCGAGAGGATATCCCACCGGCCCGTGGTACGCCTTGTCACACCCTTCAGGACCTTCTTTCCCTATGTTGTGGTTAGAGGATCCCGGACACGAGGGACGGGCGCCACCCATTCGATGCTTTGAGGAGTGATCTTGTGAGTGTTGCTTTGCTTGGGCCACGACGGTGGTCTTTTGTTTGAGTACCTCTTCACGTGGGTACGGTTGCTTACTCTCTGCAGAGATATATAAATCTATACGTATAGTCTAGCCCAAAGTATGGGCACTACCGAGAGAAATCCACTTGATTAGCATTTACTACTTCTCCCCTCGATAGGTGTTTTACTTCCGGCCTCGAGCTGTGGTCCCGTGGAGGTGTGCGGGACATAAAACTTGACCCTTGCGGGATTGTGTTGTTTCCTGCAAGGCCACTTATAAAATTTGACTAATAATAAAAATATGATTCACATAGACTTGAGGAATAATGCTTTAGATGCTAGCCCTTGCCTTTCCTTGAACTATCCCAACATGCATACATTGTTGCTAGGTTTTTTGCGGCTTGCTTGAGTACGTTATGTACTCACGGCTTTATCACTTTGTTTTTCGGACGCCGTTGCCGAGGAGCCGGCCGAGCCGGTTGAGAGAGCCGACGAGGAGGAGTGACGGTCTCGCCTACACTCGAGTGCTTGTGGGTATGGACTTCACTACGGTTCTTCACCGAGAGATGCTTCCGCTTTGCTTCCGCTTCGCTAGACTTCTACCATGATTTCGCGATGGCTCGCGTGCCACGCTCTTGTACTCTTGAGATTGAGACTTATGCATAATAATAATGTACTTGGAGAACCTATTATCTTGCCTTGTTATTTCCTTTAATTTATGGTTTTACTGTACTAACTTGTGTTGGATGTACGTGCCACACTCCCGGGAGTGGCAATGAGGTACAAAGGGTTCGGATGTCACGTTGGTGAAATTCGGGTCCCTCACAGTTGGTATCAGAGCCATACTTGAGTGTAGGAACGAGACCCGTAGAAACTGGACGTAACCGTAAGGACATGATCTAGATCTCTAATCTGCTAAACTCCTTTCATCGAAACTTTGAAATCTATCTTATCGTTTAAAGTTCTCAACGTAAGATATGACTGAATGGATAAGTCTTTGCTATGTTTGCTTGGATGAATGATCTGCATGATATTCTTTTACTCATGAAGATTCTTTCAATATTTGAAGCAAGTGTTGGATCACCCGTACTAATGGTTGGAATTGTGCCTTGTTAACGGATGCCGAGAGGAAGGGGTCCGCACGTGCGGTTCGAGCAGGCTGCGATGCAGGTGGACGACCAGCCCCCGAGAGGTCGTGGGCGTGGTCGTGGTCGTGGCAGAGGTCGTGCCGCGTCCGCAGCAGCTGCGCGAGGCCGCGGTGCGAGAGGCCGTGGCCGTGGAGGAGGAGCTGTGGGTGCTCGTGGCGAGGGCGTGGTCGCGGTGGAGAGGCACCACCGGATCTCGCAGCTGGAGAGGCGGAGGGTGCCGAGCAGCGGGAGGCACCAGGACAGCAGGAGGCTCCTGGGCAGCAGGAGGGCGCCGAGCAGCAGGAGGTGCCACCACCACCCCCTGCTCGGACTCTTGCTGAGGTGATGGCTGTGCGGACCAACATCTTGGGAGGTCCGATGCAGATGCTGCAGCAGCAGCAGCAGCAGCACCAGGAGCGGGTTCCCCGGCAGCAGCCGCAGCACTTCGCAGGCCGCAGCCGGTCCGACCTGAGGAAGGAGGCCTTCCGCGAGGCTTCAGCTCGAGACGTTCTCCCACCGCACCGACCCTCCGGACGCCGACAGCTGGCTCGGGACGGTGTCCAAGCAGCTAGTGATGATGGATTGCACCGACGCCGAGTGTGTGTCACTTGCTACTTACTTGCTCGGAGGCGCAGCCGGCGCGTGGTGGGATACTTACGTGGCCAACCACCAGGACCCGAGACAGTATCTCTTGGGATGAGTTTGAGCAGGAGTTCAGGACTCGAGCACATCCCCAAGGGAGTGATGGACGGGAAGGCGGACGAGTTCCGTGACTTGAAGATGGGATCTATGGGTGTGCACGAGTACTACCACGAGGTGGATCGAGCTGTCCCGCTACTCACCTCGTGACGTATCCACCGAGCAGGTCGAAAACTCTTATTCCGCTTTTCATCTCAAATAATCACTATCTATTCTCCCCAATGACTTGCCTAACACATTCTATGTTGCTATCTCTTCATCTCATTTCCCTTCGTGGTTTTCTATCTTTCCATCGAGCGAGGACAAGATCTACTACTTCAAGCGGGGTCTCAAGGCTGAGATTGGTCCCCACGTGGCAGGGTGCTCTACCCTGAAGGAGCTAGTGGACAAGGCTATTGAGGTTGAGGACAGCATCGAGAAGATCGGGAGGGTTGAGGCACACAAGAGGACGGGAGGACAGCTAGACCGTTACGGAGGTCGGTAGAGGCCGAGGTTTGGAGGACAGCAGCAGCGAGACCGCCCGTCCACCACAGGGGCAGTTTGGCAGTCTCGGGCGAGAGGCGATACGCACCACGGGGCAGCGGTACCAGCGTGCTCCAACACCACGGCGAGTCGGGGTGGAGGCCCCCGAGCGGTGGGATGCCCTTCGCCAACAGGTGCTTCCGGTGTGGGCAGCCGGGACACAAGTACTACGCGTGTCCCAACATGGGTCGAAGAGCTCCTACTACCTACACTACCCCCGAGGCCAGCAGCACGGCCGCCGCACGCAGCAGCGGTTCCGCAGTGCTCCCCGTCCTGTGCGGTTAGCAGCTAGATAGCAGCCGCAGCAGAGTGCCTCTCGTGCTAGACTTCACCACCTCACCGTTGAGGATGCACAGCGAGCGCCGGACGTCGTCCTTGGTGAGTTTCTGGTTAACTCCTGTTTAGCTTCTGTTCTTTTCGATACTTGGTGCGACTAGATCGTTCGTGTCTTCTACGTTCGTTGCGAAGCTTAAGATTCCTGTCGTCTTGCTCGATTTTCCTGTGCTCGCTATTTCTCCACTTGGTGCTTCAAAGTGTGTGACGGGTTGCCGTCGAGTTCAGATCTTGATTGAGGGTGTTCGGTTCTTGGCTGATTTGGCTCTCTTGCCGTCTTACGGGATTGAGGTGATTCTTGGGATGGATTGGTTGACAAGGAACAAGGGGGTGATTTATTGTGATGAGAGGATTGTGACCTTGGTGAACCACCAAGGAGTGGCTGTGTGTTTCACACCGGTTGCTCCTAAGTTGCCGGCACTAGCTGGGTCACTTGCAAGGGTTGTCACTTGAGCAGATACCCGTGGTTTGTGAGTATCCCGAGGTCTTTCCCGATGATTTGCCGGGGCATCCTCCAGATCGGGATGTCGAGTTTGTGATTGATCTTCTTCCTGGCACGGCTCCTATTGCTAAGAGGCCGTATCGCATGTCTTCCGATGAGTTGGTGTTGTTGAAGCAGGAGATTGATGATTTGTTGAGTAAGGGGTTCATTCGCCCAAGTGCCTCACCTTGGGGATCCCCTGTTTTGTTTGTGAAGAAGAAGGATGGTGCGACGGGATGTGTGTTGACTATCGTTCCTTGAACGAGGTCACCATCAAGAATAAGTACCCCTTGCCGAGGATTGATGATTTGTTTGATCAGCTGAAGGGTGCAAAGTACTTCTCTTCCATTGATTTGAGATCCGGCTATCATCAAATGAAAATCCGAGAGAGTGATATTCCTAAGACTGCCTTCGTGAGTAGGTATGGATCTTTGTTACCGCCTTGTCAATTCTATTGTTATCTATCATGCTAGATCGCCCCTCCTTGAATTTTACCTCTTATCAATTTCCGGACGGGTATGGGCAGTTTGAGTTCATTGTTGCTTCCTTTGGCTTGACTAATGCCCCTCCCTACTTCATGAACATGATGAACAAGGTCTTCATGGCAGAGTTGGATAAGTTTGTGGTGGTTTTCATTGATGACATCCTTGTGTACTCAAAGTCCGCCGAAGAGCATGCACATCACTTGAGGGTTGTCTTGGAGAGGTTGAAGGAGCATCGGTTGTATGCCAAGTTCGGCAAGTGCAAGTTCCGGCTTGAGGAAGTGGCATTCCTAGGGCATGTCATCAATGCCGAGGGAGTATGTGTGGATCCTGGAAAGGTTCGGATAGGTTGTGAGTTGGCAGAGACCGCAGTGTGTCAAGGATGTGAGGAGCTTCTTGGGGATGGCTGGTTACTACCCTCGCTTTGTCGAGGATTTCTCTCGGATAGCTCGTCCCATGACGGAGCTCTTGCGGGATAAGGTTACCTTTGAGTGGACCCCGGAGCGAGAGAGGACCTTTCGGGAGCTCAAGACTAGGTTGACCACCGCACCTGTGCTCACCTTGTCGGATCTTAGTCGGGACTTCCGGGTGTCTTGTGATGCTTCCACTCGGGGGATTGGTTGTGTGCTCATGCGGAACGGGAAGGTTGTGGCTTATGCTTCGAGGCGGTTGAAGACACATGAGAAGCACTACCCCACTCATGATCTTGAGCTTGCAGCGGTGGTTCATGCTTTGAAGATTTGGAGGCACTATCTCATTAGTGGCAGATGTGAGATTTTCACGGATCACAAGAGTCTCAAGTATATCTTCACGCGATCGGAGCTGAACATGAGGCGAGAGGAGATGGCTTGAGTTGATCAAGGACTATGATCCGAGCATCGGCTACCATCCTGGCAAGGCTAATGTTGTTGCGAGATGCGCTGAGTCGCAAGGCCTATTGCACTTCTCTCATGACGAGTCGATCGGAGGTGTTTGAGGAGATGATGAGGGATGGAGTGGAGCTCATTCCTGAGGGCTATCTCTATGAGTTGAGGATCACGAGTCTACTTGGAGATCGGATCGAGAGAGAGGCAGAAGGTTGACGAGTCTTGTGGAGTCAATCAAGGGAAGGATAAAGGAGGATAAGGCACACGGGTTCGAGTGGATGGTGATGGTGTACTTTGGTACAAGGATCGGATTGTGGTTCCTGGAGGTGCGGGGATTCGAGATGAGATCTTGCGAGAGGCTCACTGTTCTCGCTACTCGATCTACCCAGCGAACACAAAGATGTATGAGGATCTCCGTACCGAGTTCGGTGGGAAGGCATGAAGAGGGACATTGCTCGGTTTGTGGGGATGTATGACATTTGCGGGAGGGTCAAGGCGAGCATCGAAGCCGGCCGGTTTGCTCAAGCCTCTTGAGATTCCCATGTGGAAATGGGAGAACATCGGCATGAATTTCATTGTTGGACTACCTCGCACGCCGAAGGGCCATGATTCCATCCGGGTGATTGTGGATCGGTTCTCCAAGGCCGCTCACTTCGTAGCTGTCGGGACGGACTACCGTGTGGAGAAGCTTGCTAAGCCTGTACATTGATAACATTCCGAGACTACATGGAGCACCCCTCACCATTATATCGGATCGTGGGTCTCGGTTTGTGTCTAAGTTACGGAGGAGTTTGCATGTAGCTATGGGCACTCACTTGGACTTTAGCACAGCTTATCACCCTCGGACGGATGGTCGGACGGAGCGGCTGAATCAGACCTTGGAGGATATGTTGAGAGCTTGTGTGCTCACATACAGCAAGAATTGGGAGGAAAGTCCGTCGTTTGCTGAGTTTTCTTACAACAACAGCTACCGAGCAAGTCTCTAGATGTCTTCTTCGTTTCTATCTTTTAACTTCCTTCACCCTCGTTTCCTTACGTTCCCTATCTTCTATCGGGCAAGCATCAAGATGTCACCCAATGAGGTCTTATATGGAAGGAAGTGCAGGACACCTCTCATGTGGGCGAGAGGTTGGAGAGAGGTCTTTCTATGGACCGGATCTTGTGAGAGAGGCTGAAGAGAAGGTTGAGCAAGTGAGAGAGCATATCCGAGTTGCTCGGAGCGAGCGAGAAGAGCTATGTAGATAAGAGGAGGAGGCCTTTGGAGTTCTTTGTTGAGGACTATGTCTATCTCAAGGTCTCTCCACTTCATGGGACTCGCAGGTTCCATGTGCGTGGCAAGTTGGCACCAAGGTTCGTTGGACCTTTTCGTGTGGTGAGGAGGATTGGAGATCTCGCCTATCATCTTGAGTTGCCGGGACACCTTGCCGGAGTGCATGATGTGTTCCATGTTTCGCAGCTCAAGAAGTGTCTTCGTGTGCCGGAGGAGCAGGTCGCACCGGAGGAGTTGGATCTGCAGGACAGCCTTGAGTACTTGGAGTATCCTGTCAAGATCTTGGATGTGGCTTTCAAGAAAACAAGGAGTCGCAAGATCAAGTTCTGCAAGGTGTTGTGGAGTAACCACACCGAGCGAGAAGCCACTTGGGATATGGAGGATAACTTGAGGAAGGACTTCCCTCACTTGTTCGAGGATGAGGAGTAAATCTCGATGACGAGATTCTTGTAAGGGGGAGTCCGTAACATCCCGAAAACCTGTAACATTTGCCCATGTAATAAATAACGAAGTTTGGAAAAGATTCCACAAAATTTGGATAAAGTTTGAATGGTTTCAAATGTGAAACAAACTAAACAAATTCGTAAGGGTTTTATTTTTTGAACTCGCGTCGTGGGCCGATTCCTCCGCCGTCCCATTTTCCTTCTCCTCCTCGCGCCAACCCGGCCGCGGCCCAGCCCGACCCGGATGTCGTCGTACATCTTCAACCTTTCCACCCACCCCCTCTCCCACGCGCGGTACGGCACGGACGCCGAGGCCACGCGGCGCGTTCCCGTGCTGCCGCCCAGCAAACCCGCCGCCCTAACCACTCCCTCCCCCTTTTCCCCTCTACAAAACCCCACCCGAGCCGCCGTCTCCCTTCCTTTCCCCAAACCCTAGCGCCCGCCGCCGCCGAGGTTTTCCTCTCCGCCATGGACGAAGCTTCAAACCTCCACCGCTCATGCTGCTTTCGTGCACGGCGTGAGACGCTGCGTCCGCCGGTGCGCTCGGCTTCACGAGAGGAGCCCCGAAGACGAAGCGCGACGCGTGCGAAGTTCCGAGCCGTCATCTTCTTCGTCCCCGACCATCGCCTCCGGTGAGACCTTGACCATCTCGTGATCTGTTCTTGGTTCTCCATTGCTCGCTCTTTCGCTCGGTTCCGAGCTCGTGCTTGTTCCCCTCCGGTAGCGACGGAACGCCCGAGCTCGTGGTCACCACCGTCGTCCGCGCGGTGTTCTTCGCCCGCCGCCACCGTCCGTCGTCGCTCGTCGTCGTCGGCCCGTCTCGCCTTCCGTCCAAGCCTTGCGCAAGCTAGCTGGTGAGTTGCCGCGTTGATTCCCCTTCTTTTCCCCTTTGATTGGTGACGAATTGGCCACTATCGTCGGCTTCCGCCACCGCGTCTCCATGGACGCCGGTGAGCTCGTCGCTAGCGGCGAGCTCAAGCTCTTTTGTCGGTCGGTTAGCTTCCCCTTGTTCCTCCGTAGCTCATGCGCGCGTCCTTTGTGGAGAAAGGTGGGTGTTTGTGGGTTTGCGAAGGAGCCGCCATGGCCGCCGCCGCGCTCTCGTCGCCGGCGGGCCCTCCGTCCGTCTTTTGGATGGGCGAGGGTGCGGTTAAGTTCCCGACGACATGAGCTACATTTTGGTGTCGATATTTTGAGGGCTCTAGTCACCTGTGGGACTTCCCTTTTCGCCCCGCCGCCGCGCCAACTCCGGCGAGGCCTCGCCTCCGCCTTGGTGCGAGCTGGTGCTCGAGCGTGGTGCGGGCGAGGAGCGCGTCGGCTTGTAGGTCGTCCGGGTGCACGCAGAGGGGCCACCGGCGAGCCGTAGCGGCCGGAAGGGCCGATTCCGACGGCTCCCGTGGAGGAGCTCGGACGGCGCCGCCGATTCCGGTGGCGCCGATGTGGCGGCCGACGTGTCGTGTTTTTCTGCCGACGCGGCGCCTACGTGGTAGAAATGGTACGCATGTGGCGTCTAGGTGGCAGCTGATGTGGAGAGGAGGTGGCTGCTAGCGTGGTAGATGTTCTGCCGACATGGCGCCACGTATTCGTTTTTCTACCGATGTGGCGCCGATGTGTCGTCTCGCGTGGCAACCACGTGGCGGAAGAATTGCCATGTGTTGCTGATTTGTAGATGAATTGATCTACGTGGCACCGACGTGGCGTCAACGTGGTGCTGACGTGGTGCCCGCGTGGCAAAGAATATTCCAGGGAATATTCCATTTCTATTTTTGGATTTTCCTGAATTTCCATAATTCCTTTATCTTTGGAAATTCATATCTTTTCCCTGGAGACTCGGAAAAATACGCGGTCGGTTGCGTTAGACTCGTAGCGACGTTCTCTACGCGTTAGTGTAACTTTTGGTCATGTTCTAGTACCGTAATTTCCGTCGCTAATTCCGTTCTTTTCCTTATTGTCTCGTTTTACGTGCCTAACCCCTGTTTCACGATCCGTCCGTCGGACGGTGCCGAGGAGTTCCCGTCCGAGCCGCAGTTTGAGGAGTTTCCGCCGGAGCAGCCGTACGAGTACCCCGACCCGGCCCGGGAGCAGCCCTATCCGAGGCAAGCCGCAATCCTTGACGACTCTTGATCCTATTTAGTACTTGCATTAAATTGGACCATGCATGATTAATGGTTACTTGCACTTGTAGTTTACCTATGCCATACTATGCTATCCTTGCCACTGTTTGCCATAGGTTGTTCTACTCGTTACTCGCATGCTTAGTACTTTCTTAGTTGCTTAATTGAACCCCATGATGACTATACATGTTTTTGTGTAAAATAAATTGTAGGTGTTTCTTAGGTGTCGAGTTTCAGTACTTGGATACCCTGTAGGACCTTTTGCGGGGCGAGTGTGTAGGTGGTTAGGTGCTTGGGAGACTTACGGGGAGTCTCCATTTGGAGAGTACCTGTTGCGGGTACGAGTTGTGTAGGGGCCTTGGGTTTATGGGGCCCCTGTTGTGGTGACACTTGTTGTTGAGACTCGTTGTTTTGAGGAGAGGGATGGTGACTCGCCCCGGCAGCTTAAGGACCGGTTCTTGTGCGTATGCCTCTCTTGGTCTTACTAGCTTACCACGTGACTTGTATGGGCGGGCTGGATCATGATACTTAGCGGAGGAATGGGTGGCCCGCCGTGGTGTAGAGATTAGTGGTAGTGGGTGTTGGAGCGTTTGTCTCGACCCACGAGCGAGAGGATATCCCACCTGGCCCGTGGTACGTCTTGTCACACCCTTCAGGACCTTCTTTCCCTATGTTGTGGTTAGAGGATCCCGGACACTGAGGGACGGGCGCCACCCATTCGATGCTTTGAGGAGTGATCTTGTGAGTGTTGCTTTGTTTGGGCCACGACGGTGGTCTTTTGTTTGAGTACCTCTTCACGTGGGTACGGTTGCTTACTCTCTGCAGAGATATATAAATCTATATGTATAGTCTAGCCCAAAGTATGGGCACTACCGAGAGAAATCCACTTGATTAGCATTTACTACTTCTCCCCTCCGATAGGTGTTTTACTTTCGGCCTCGAGCTGTGGTCCCGTGGAGGTGTGCAGGACATAAAACTTGACCCTTGCAGGATTGTGTTGTTTCCTGCAAGGCCACTTATAAAATTTGACTAATAATAAAAATATGATTCACATATACTTGAGGAATAATGCTTTAGATGCTAGCCCTTGCCTTTCCTTGAACTATCCCAACATGCATACATTGTTGCTAGGTAGTTTGCGGCTTGCTGAGTACGTTATGTACTCACGGCTTTATCACTTTGATTTTCGGACGCCGTTGCCGAGGAGCCGGCCGAGCCGGTTGAGAGAGCTGACGAGGAGGAGTGACGGTCTCGCCTACACTCGAGTGCTTGTGGGTATGGACTTCACTACGGTTCTTCACCGAGAGATGCTTCCGCTTTGCTTCCGCTTCGCTAGACTTCTACCATGATTTCGCGATGGCCTGCGTGCCACGCTCTTGTACTCTTGAGATTGAGACTTATGCATAATAATAATGTACTTGGAGAACCTATTATCTTGCCTTGTTATTTCCTTTAATTTATGGTTTTACTGTACTAACTTGTGTTGGATGTACGTGCCACACTCCTGGGAGTGGCAATGAGGTACAAAGGGTTCGGATTTCACGTTGGTGAAATTCGGGTCCCTCACACCAGTTTAAAATTAGTTGGAGGCTGATTTATTGCAGGATGCTCTGATAGTTTTTTAAGTACTTTGTTCACTCCTTCTTTGGACTATCTATGTGTCCAGTTTAGCTGAATGGTCTAGGAGATATAAGTTGTTGAATTTGGTCTCTTACTGTTATTTGGGAGAAACTGTCAATCGCTTTGGGACTTCTTTTTGAGACAGTAAACGTTGAAATTAAAGTTTGAAATGAATACCAAAGTTGTACCTTGTTCAATGTAGATGTTCATGGAGTATTTATTTGCTATCATTGTTTTTATAGTTTTAATGCTATGAAAAATACAAGCAACACTGCTGTTGTTTATCAATTCGTTGTTTTTGTCGGTTGTGGGCATGAGACGTAGGAACGTTTTACTCATGTTTGTTTGATGTATATGTTTGTATTGGTGCTGAGTATTATTTATGATCAGGTGGTGTCCCTTTGGAGCGTGTTTAACTGTCAATTGATCCTTGATTTGTGAAGACAAGTAAATGTAGCGTCGTGGTCTACAAGCTTTCACTTGTTATTTGAGTTGCCTCCATCTAAAATCATTATTCACACTAGCCAGATAATTTGATAAATGGATTTATCATTTTATCTTGAAGTACATTGTATATTGTGGTAATTTTCCGCATATTTGAAGTTTGAAGTACATGAAGTGCATACATCGCAATCTTGCATTTTTGCACTTAGCCTCGATGTTGGTGCGGTAAGTACCGGTACAGCAACGTACATTGAAATGAGCAATGTGGTTGCAGCCCTCACTTTCTTTTGTTTGGATTTAAGGGTAGAAGTGAAGACATGCATTGCATTGCATTTCATTGCATCTTTGCATATTAATTATGAAGGATAATATTTATCACTTTGCTGATTTAATTCTATACATGAAGATATTCATGCTACAGATCCATTATTATATTGTTATGTTTAAGTTGTTGTTTAATCTACTACAATTTAAATAACTTGTTAAAGCAATTTGCTTGCTGAGGTTTTTCATAAACCTCATATGCTTTTCTTTCCCCTTCAGGTACTTGACTTTGAAGATGATGATTGTGGAATGGGGAATAGCAGCACATATCTTCACTCTACACATGTTCCTAGTTTCCTTCATGCAGTCATAATAAAGATCCAATGATCCTTATAGTTAGTGTTTACTATTTTAGTTGTTGAGTAATGTTTAAACCTAATCATATTATAATTATCCTGCTGGAATATTGAACGCTAAAGTGGTGATTTAATATTGACTTATCTACTTATCTATCTTATTGATGCTTCCGCGCACTTTGTGTTTGATAGTTGTCGTGCTGTTTGTGTTATCGATAATCATGTCAATTGTTGTAGTAGTGTAGTTTGTAGTAATACTCTAGATTTTTTTATCTAGGGTGTTACAATGTCCCAGAAAGATGTCCTTTGAATAGAAAAGTGCATGAATTTATTTGGACTTGCCTTAGATGATAGCTCCTCTATGGCACCAGCAATATCAGGACCAGAGCTATTGTCCAGTTGTCTCTCGTATATTCCAGTCTTTTCATGTGCATCATGATTATCATCAGCCTTCTTAAAACATTTGTTTCTTCATTAATTGCAGCATCACGTGCCAAGACAACACGGTGGGCTTGCATGAATAAGATTTCTTTTAACAACTTCTGTAATGAACAATTACCCCAGACCCCAGTTGCCTATTAGATTTTCTTTTTGTTACTTGACATCCACCAAGCAGCTCAAGACAGATTAAACATACCTGCTCGTATGGAATATTGATTGATAGTGCACATAAAACTATCTTTCTCATGAGAAGTAACAGGTTTAGGCCAAAAGTCATCAAAATTGTTGATGCCGTTGACTTTTTTCGTTAAGTTTGACTGCTCGTCTTATTCAAAATATTTTTTAAATATGTAAAATTATAAATGATGTTTCAAACTTACTTTGATGATAAAGCAAATCATAATAAAAAAATTTAATAATACTTAAATTTTTTTGAATAAGACGAATGATCAAATATACCGAAAAAAATCAACGGCATCAACAATTTAAGAACGGAGGGAATATGTTAGATGAATACCTTCTTTGCACACTCAAACAGCCACTCTGGCGTAGTGGTCGGAGTTCCTCTTTTGAAGTAGAACTCATACATTGGACCCATTGCAAATTTGCAGACAAGATGGGTCACATCATTACACACTTTCTCTGTAAACTTAGGGCCTAAAGTGAAGCACAAGTTCTTCAATAGAAACCCTTCTTTTTCTCGGTATTGTGAACAACAGAAACAGAAATTTTCAAACCCAGGGAGTGGAATGTGACAGCGCAAATGGGAGAAGATAGGATGATTGGTAACATATTGCAAGCAGCCCTCCTTTACAAAAATTTCAAACATCAGAATTAGAGGGTATACTTCCGATTAAAAACACTAGTGAACTGACATTGATCACAGAAACACATACGTCCAAACAAGAGTGTAACCATTGAGTTGAAACAACAGTTGAACAAGTCACAAGGCATGCTACTGTGACCATGACATTCAATTATGAAATCCACAGGTGTAGAATGTATGTCATCCACGATAATACCTCCAGCTTCTCTGACCCAATCAACAACCTCAGGTCTCTAATACAAATGAAAATAACCGTTTTACCAACAGAAATAAAAACAAGTTGGAACATAAAATGCTTATAATAATGCAAAGAAAACTTTTACTTTTGCAAATGAGTTGAATATATTCCTTTTACTTTTGCTCTCGTATTCTACATACAATAAACTTCAATGTAAAATAACATGTTAACAAGATCAATTGATAAATATTTGAATGTTTTGATACAATGAATCATTGCTGACCTTAATGTTCCAGTCATTAAATAAATACTGAAAAACAATCGTTTTTTTTAAGAAGAGGTGGTATTTATAAAGAATTGATGGCAATACAGCAATTAGATGAAATGTTAGCAAAGCAGCATACCTTGTCAAGAGAAAAAGAATTTGAGAAACCAAATGTTCTCCCTTAATTATTTTGGGAATTGCCACATCGTACAGACATTTCAGAAGTTACTTGAGCTGAGGGATGGTACTTGCCAAGACTGACCACTTCATTTTATTGACTTGATTCCGTAGGCCTGACTGCCCTGGTTTTGTTCTTGTTGACTTGTCGCCGCGCACGCCCTCAACATCTCGTGGGAGGCCACCACGAACACGGTCGCGCCACCGTCGGGTGCTGGGCTTAGACTATCCTCACTTACTCTAAATTCATCCTCTAAAAGATATATATCGTCTAGTCAGTAAGATTCTCGTCTCTATATTCAGTTTTTCTGCATCCGTTCATATTACGTATCCATCCTCTATACCAGCTAACTAATATTTTATTCAGTCATCTCCAACTACCATCTTCTTTTTCTGTACTTCTCTTCCCTTTTTAGTTTCTTTTTCACTTACCTTGTACAATAGTTTAACAATACTATTTTTCATTAAATAATAATAATTTTTTGTTTTCTCTCTTTCATTTTTCTTTTCTTTATTTCTTTTTTCCCCCTTTTTCTATTTTTCTTTTCCCTACTTTTTCTCTCCCTCTCCCTCCCCTCTCCTGCTTCCTCCTCCGCGCGTCGCCTCCACCGCACGCGCCGCCTCCTCCACGACCCTCCTTTGCGCGCGTCGCCGTCGACGGCGGGACCCGCCTCCCTCCTCTCTCGCCGGTGGGATCCGGTGCAGGGCTCCCTTCTCCGCTGCACGCGACGCCGCCGCCCGCATACGCCACGCGTGTCACCAGAGCCCGCCTTGCCTCCTCCATCTCCTCTCGTCGGGCCTACCTCCCCCGCGTCGCCGCCGTCGAGGCCCACGCGCGCCGGATCTGCGCGAGTCCGGTCGCGCGGCCGTCGGGCCCTCCTCCCCCGCCTCGGCTTGGTCGGCAGCAGATCCAGGTGGAGCGACGGCTTGGTGGCGCCACGGTGGTCGGCGCACAACGGCGGCGGAGTCCGGGCGTGGTGGCTCGAGCCTCGGTCTCCGGCGTTGCGCTCTCTCTCTCTCTCTCTCTCTACTCGCTGCGTCAACAGGGTTCGTTGGGATGGCGCGAGAGCTCGTGGGCCCCGCACCACCGCGGGAGTAGCGTTCCTCCACTACCTCCGCTCTATTTGGCGAAGCGTATCGTTTAGCGGAGCCCGATGCAGCTCGATTTCCGCTATCGCGGTCCTGGAGTAACGCATCTAGGACCCCGAGTACGGATAGTCTTACGCGGGACGGCGAGCTCCGCCGGGTCGAAGGCGTCGGACGACGCCATTGGGGAACGACGGAGGCGGCGAGTTTCGTGTTGCGGTGGCGGGAACTGGCTGGCGGGGCGATGGGTTTTTGGCGGCAACTAGCCGCGGGCCTAGAATTTTTTTTCTATTACTGTCCTTTTCTCTCTAAATTTTTAAGAGAAAATTCCCTCTATCCACAGCTTCCGATTCCCTATTTACCATCCAAAAATTTCCAATCCTTTGTGTATCATTGATTAAAATTTCCCTACCCATATGTACCATTCCGTTTCAGTTTTACCTCAAAAGGCTGGCCCACATGTAAGTTTCTTTCTAAATGACTATCAGTGCCCTCGGCCTGATGACCCTATGCTCACCTCACTACGCGCAGGAGAGCGACCAGGCAGAGCTGTTGGGCAGCGCTCGAGGCGCGACGGCCGGGCAGAGCTGCTGGGTGGCGCGAGGTGCGCGGTCGGGTGGCGCTCGAGGCACGACGCCTGGGCAGAGCTGCACGGCGCGATGGCCGGGCGGATCATGTGCGACAGGTCGGGCGGAGCTATAGCACAGCGCGAGGGCGCGGCCGAGCGGAGCTACTGGCTGGCCCTCGAGACGCGACAGCCCAGCGGAGTTGCAGCGCGGCGTTGGAGGTGTGATAGCTGGGCGAAGCTACTGGGCGGTGCTCAAGGCGTGACGACCGGACGGAGCTGCAGCGTGGCGCGAGGCGCGAGGTCGGCCGGAGCTGCGTTGTCTCCGTGGTGCTCAACGTGAACAACGTCCGCGCTGTTCGGCTGGCCATAACTGGCTTCTGCTGCGGCTGCTGCTGGCTATACCAGCCGTTCGGCCGCGCTGTCGGCTGGGCTTCAGCTCCCCGTTCGTTTTCACCCTCTAAAATTTAGATACTGTCACATCAAAGAGAATCTTACTATTTAGTAGTACTTTTATTAATTTAATAACAAAACCTATGTCGCGACCCCTCTAATTTACGAGACGAATCTAATGATCCTAATTAATCTATGTTTTGCTACAGTGATGCTACAGTAAACATCTTCTAATAACACCATAATTACCCTCGTTGGATTCGTCTCGTGAATTAGATAGGGGTCTGCAATTAGTTTCGAGATTAAACTTTATTTAGTACTCCAAAATGATAAAATTCTCTTTGATTTGACCCTCTAAAATTTATATAGCTGGAAACGAACGGGGCAGCCACAAATTGCTGGCTTCTATGCCTCCGTCTCCGTGGCCTCGAGGCCTATGGAAGATGTCCACGCCGTGGTTATTCGTCGCACCCGACGACACCGCGGGTCGGGCATTTGCAACTTCTGTGTAGTACCTTACGACACGTCATACTATCTCCTTTGCTTCGGTTCGACTCTTCTACTAGGTCATACTCGGCAGGTCTTAGAGCTTCTAAAGACTCTTTAATGTCTTCTGTTTTATAGCTCAGAAGCTATAACTGTGTAATGTAGGGAGCGTCTCCATATTCTATGCACTCCTGTTCAATTGATCAATATATGAGAGTACCCAATTATCAAAAAGAAAAAAGGTCGCACGATGTAATGCAAGAGTTGTTACTCTGCAATTGCATAGTACAAGTTAACATTGCTTGTAGATTTATTCTGTTAATAAATTTTAGAATTTGCATAAATAATTTTTTCTTCACATGAAAAACATTAATCAATCATTTATCGTGCACTATGGTTTAGGCCCCGTTCGTTTTCACCCTCTAAAATTTATATACTGTCACATCAAAGAGAATCTTACTATTTAGTAGTACTTTTATTAATTTAATAACAAAACCTATGTCGCGACCCCCTCTAATTTGCGAGACGAATCTAATGATCCTAATTAATCTATGTTTTGCTACAGTGATGCTACAGTAAACATCTTCTAATAACACCATAATTATCCTCGTTGGATTCGTCTCGTGTATTAGATAGGGAGGTCTGCAATTAGTTTCGAGATTAGACTTTATTTAATACTCCAAAATAATAAAATTCTCTTTGATTTGACCCCTCTAAAAATTATATACCTAGAAACGAACATAGTGTAACTGTAGAAGCTAGGCATAGTTCATACGGGGAATCAAAGCTGTGGCCTTACTGCCGTGCAGTGCAAGTACGCATTTTTATATCTTAAGTCCCGGTTCCCTAGGTATGATGGAGAGAAGGCTGCACTGCAAGCTTTGCCCACGATCATTATAAAAAAGCTTTGCCCCACGATAATCTAAAGGCAAGTTTGAGTGCGTTCAATGCAGAAAAACAGAATTTCTGTGTGTCTGAAACAATCAAGAAAAAAAGAACGCAATTTCTATTAAAACTAAGTTCGTGAAATATTACGCCCTCCGTTCAACTTTATAACACATTCTACCCCAATCCATTATTCTGAAAATATAAGACATTCTTCGTTTCCCAGGCTGCAGTGCCTCTATTCACGTACCAGTCTGGATCTTCTACATCCGTTCTTTCCGTTTCGCCCTCAGCTTCAAACCAGCCAGATTCTCTCCTCCTTAATCTGTTCCCACCATGGCGCAACACCACCCCGTCGGCCGTCGCAGCTCCCCTTCTACAGCGCAGCTGCCGCGACCGCAGTTCCCTTTCACGGCGTGTCGGCGCCTATGCTCCTTGTCGCTCGTCCTCCTTATCTTTCGCATGTTGAAACGGGAAGGTCACGCCGTCCCGAAACGGGCAAGCTTGGCGGTCGCAATGGCGACCTCGGTCCTGAGTGCTCGGTGGCTAGGTGGATGGTGAATCTCCATGTCGGCAAAGTTTGGTGGCGAGGCGTGACTGCAGATCCGAGCTTAGCAGACTGGGAGGGAGGGAGTCCTCTGCAGTGGAAGTAAAAATTCAGAGGATTGTAGCACCCTCTACAGTAAAACGTGAGATAACAAACAGGTCTCTGAATTAGTACTGTAGCAAGAACGTACACTGAATTACTGTTCCATCATTTGTGTATTTTTCTCTGGTACTGTAGCTTGTGATATACACCAACGGTTTTAGATCCAACAGTTTTGAGTATGAACAAATTCCAGGTACTGTAGCTTGTCTGAATTTACAACTCAAATTCAGCGGACCCCAACCGTAGCAGACTGGGCGCGGAATGCCAGGCTGCGATGCCTCATGCCGTGCCGTGTGGCTCCCTTGAGCCATGGGTGCGCCTCCCTCCCAACGACAGACGAGCTTGGTGGCGACGCTCGATGCAGCTCTGTTGCGTATTTGGTCCAGTGAGCCAAGGGCGGTACTACGAGCTTGGGTGGATGGCTCTGCTTGGGTGAACTGGTCACGACAGGTGAGCTCCGCACTGGTGTGTGGTGCGGTTGGTGGTGTGTGGCCGGGAGCATCGAATCTTGGCTGTTGTGTTGTAGAATTAATGCATCGTACCTAACTTTCTTAATATCTGTGCTAGATGTAAAACGTCCTAAATTCTAGAACGGAGGGAGTAATAAAATGTGATATAATCTAAATGAAACAGAGAAGGGATGCTTTTATTTAGAGGTACCATGCAATGTAAGGATTGTTACCCTACATTTTCATAACACAAGTTAACACGCTGATTGATTGATCCCTAAAAAAAATACATAAAACTATTTATCTTTCCATGGTATAAAAAATTTGAGTTTTTGTCTGCAGCGTGTTTTGTTGACATGACGGAGCAGTGCATGGAATCTTGACCAAAGCCACACGCGTCGAAAGTGAGTAATGACCAAATATATTTTTACTGGCCGGTAAGAACTTTGCTCTGCTTCTCGTCCTCCTCCTCCCTTCTAGGGCCGGACGAAAAGCTCGAAGCTCGTGGCTTGGCTCGACTCGTAAGTAGCTCAGCTCGGCTCGGCTCGACTCGGTTTCTTAACGAGCCGAGCCGAGCTTATATTTTAGCTCGTCGGATTAGCGAGCCGAGCTGAAGCTAGCTCACGAGCTGCTTCGTGAGCTCAACGAGCTCTAAAAGATCGAGAATAAGTAATGCTCAACACCAATATAATATCATATATTGAGTTAATTTTTGAATATTTTAAAACATATTTTAAACTAATCTATGTTATTAGCTTTTTCATGAAGTATAAATCATATATCTTACCTATTTTATAATAAAATATTTAAGATTTAAAGTATATAATATCTTAATTGTTCTATATTCCTAGCTGCGAGCTCTAACAAGCTAGCTCGAGCTAATTATCGAGTCGAGCCGAGCTAGGTTTTTAGCTCGTTTGTGTAACGAGTCGAACCGAATCGAGCCAGTTTTCCAACGAGCCAATACGAGTCGAGCCGAGCCGAACCGAGCCGGCTCGACATCCACCCCTACTCCCTTCCCTCGGTCCGCAGCCCCGTCGGCCGGCAACAGCACTCGGCAGGTGCAAGAAGGAGAAACCAAGGGAAGCTACGGTCGTGAAGGTGCGTGCTTTTGGATCTACGGAATCACATTTATCACTTTTATGCAATCGAAATCTTGCCCTGTTCTCATTTCTTACCGTTCCTCTGGTTCTTTGCTGCCGTGTCCTGCGACGCCGCCAACCCGTTCGACGGAATGCCTCACCCGAGCAGCACCAACAAATCGGTGATGCCTGGCGGCGTAGATCGGATCAGCGCGCTGCCGGACGGCGTGCTCGAGCACGTTCTTGGCTTCCTGCCGGCGGACGAGGCGGTGCAGACCAGCGTCCTCGCCCGGCGCTGGCGCCACCTGTGGCGGTCCATGCGACGCCTTCAGGTCACCAACAAAGGCAGGTGGCAGCAGAACACCAGTGGTTTCTACCAGTTCATCAACGGCCTGCTGCTTCTCCGGGATACTGGTGTAGTTCTCGATGAGGTCGTGTTCACACACCATCCAAACCGTCTCGATAAGGTCGTGTTCACACATCTTCCATTCCCAACCACGGCAACTGGTGATGAATGTATCAACATTTGGATCCAGCAGGTTTTGTCCTGCCAGGCAAAGGTGCTCGTTATCCGTTTCTCTGTTGATTTGTTCCTCATGTGGGGCGGACCTCCTCTCCTCTCCCACCATTTGAGGAAGTTGGAGCTTCATTGTCTTCATTTGCTCCGCCGTGTTCTTGATTTCTCAAGCTGCTCAGAGTTGGAAACTCTAGTGATAATGGGTTGCAACATTTTGTGTGATAAGATTACGTCTCACTTCATAAAGTATTTGTTCATCAAGTGTACCGCATTTCCGTATCACAAACGCACTTGTATTTCTATCCCTAGTCTTGTTTCGTTGCAAATTGATTATTGAGAAAATTCCTTATTTAGCATCCAAAATACTTCCTCTTCCTTATTTAGCACCCAAACTTGAAATCTTCCCTGTGTATGCATATGCCAAATATTTGTTCCCTATCTAGCATTTCTGTTTATTTCCCCACTTAACGGTGTTAAGGTGAAGTAAAAAAGTCAGTTTTACCCCTGGCCGGGTTTAGGTGTTTTGGCTATCCGAATTTTTTTTAAAAATTCCATTTTAATCCGTAAATTCTCAAAAAAATATTTGCTGTACTAAAAATGAGTGTTGTTTTTTTTTAATCCGAAAATTCGCATTTAATATTTGCTGTACCAAAAATTTGGCATGTATTTTTAAAAAACTCCCTTTGAATCCAAAAATGTCCCATTTATTCTTTGGTGTACCGGAAATTTGGCATGTCTTTTTTAAAAATTCCCTTTGTAAACAAACATCCAAGATAAATTCCATACACGGTAATTAACAAAATAAATTCTATACACGGTAATTCCATACACGGCAATTTGGCATGTCTTTTTTAAAAAAATATAAACAACACCACGAAGCATATCCATACACGGTAATTAACAAAATAAATTCCATGCAACATGTTCCAAGTACATGATAAATACAAACATCCAAGATCTGTTGCAACATGTTCGCAATCTACATTATTACATACATAGATATGACAATCAAATACTCAATCTTCTTTTACTCCTTGTACTCATTGCAGGACTAGCAGGTTCAACCACTTTGCTCCTCGTGTTCATTGCCGGGCTAAGTTGCAACTGCTTCGGTTTTGGGAGAACCTTCTTCTTTCTTTTGGCCTTTCCTTTCTTTTCTCCAATTGATGGATCGGGCAGTAGCGAAGGTGGCTGATTTGACCCACTCCCGGACCTATATATGCATTTGAGCTATTATTACAGTAACAAATGGAGACAGTAAACATTGAAAAAAAATTCAGATTTGGTGCAGCTACCTTTTTGAGCCCGCAGAATTAGAGTTTCCATGATTTCTCTCATTTGTACATGAAACTTCCACGCTTTGGCTATGGAGATCAAAGTTAAATTCAAGACCAAGTACATTGAAAGTACAATTCAGCACCAAGTTCGAAGTGAAAGTAGGGGTACCTCTTGGTAGTTTGAGAACAAGAGTCGGTACGTTGTCTCTTTGTACTAGTAGTACTCTCCAAGGTATGACTACAAGTGAGAAGGAAGATGAGAAAATTATATTTGTAGAAAAAAATACGAACAAAATTAGAGATAGCAAACCTTATTGGAGGTGGAAAGGACATAGGAGCTGCTAGACCATCATCCTCCCATGGCACAATGGCATTTTCATCTGTCATGTTTGTATTTTTCTCTTCTTTGATGGTCCTCTACATAAGTAATTTCAAGTAAAATATTGCTGAGTTTGTATGTAACATACATGTAAAATATTGCTGATTTTGTATGTAACATACATGTAAAATATTGCTGATTTTGTATGTAACATACCTTAAGGCTTTCATTGCTTCTATGTCTGCTTTGCTACCCTTTTTGCAAGTTTGCCAGTGGTGGCCATAGTCTTTACATATAGGGCATTGATGTTGCCCTTTACTCTTTTTCTTATCACCAACGCCTTTATGCCTTTCAGTTTTTGGTCTACCAGCTACAGCCTTTAGAAGTGGTGGATACATGAAAAACCCATGTTCTGATTTAGGCCATTGGCCCTTGTCAGGCAAAGCAGGAATCAATGCACTATAGGCTGCTCTAAATTTCTCAATGGAGTAGTATGAGTCAACATGTTTATCAATAGGTTGGTTCGGAAGTGAGGTAATGAAAGCTAAAGCATGCTTGCAAGGAATTCCTGATACCTGCCATTGCCTACAAGAACATGTCCTGTCATCCAAATTCACCACAAATCGAAAACCACTACCACCCAAGGTTGTCACCTCAGCCACTTGTTCTGAGCAGTCTCTCACTTCCAAGCTCAATTCCCTGGTCTTTTCATTCAGCGCCTTCATTAGGATACCTACATCCTACTCTCATAGGAGGATCTTCTTCATCATAGTCAACAATTGGGTGATGATTTACTTCTTCATATCCCTCCTCCTCCTCAATCTCTTCGTCCTCCTCTGAGTCATCCTCCAATGCACTTGCATCATCTGAACCAGACTCTGAATCATCCTCTATGTCATCAGCCATATTCTTGTATAGAACCACATCATTTACTACAGCACTCTCCATGTACATACCTTCCTCCTCAACACCAACATGCTTATTCATTGGATTAGGATTAGTAAGATAATTATCATCATTAGGTTCCATGTTGTTCTCAGGCTGTTGTTCACCTTCAAATTCCCACTCAGTGATAGGCTGAAATGGCTCAGTTGGGTCACAATAAACAATGAACATTTGTACAACCTTTTTCATACTATGCACATCAAACATGAGTAGCAAATCTTGGTCTGAGTTAACCTCTGGAAAAGTTTTGAGCACTTCATCATAATATTGGACATGTGGAACCTCCAAGTACCCTGGCGGATACTTGTCAACAACTGACTGAACAAAATCCATAAAACATGTCCTATCCGAATCAACAACCATATCAAAATTCCAACAGCTAGTATCCTTTCTCATCTTCTTGCGATTACCGATCAATTTTATGTTCAGCAAATAGTTCGAATCTGCTAACCTGTAGGTACAAAGCATGCATACCACAAACAAATTACTCCTGCTGCTACTGAAGTGCATGTACTATGCTATCTGACCATACAAACTGACGAAAAAATTTTACCCAGAAGAGCTGCCGCCGGCGCCCGAGGACTGCTGAAACGCAGCTGTGCCCGCGCCGACCGCGCCTGGGCCCGCGCCGGCCGCGCCTGGGGTCGCGCCCGAGGCCGCACAGGCCGCGCCTGGGCCCGCGCTGGCCACGCCTGCGGTCGCGCCCGAGGCCTCACCCGGGACCGCGCCGGGGGCCGCGCTGGCCGCGCCAGGGGCCGCGCCGGGGGCCGCGCTGGCCGCGCCGGCCGCGCCTCGGGCCGCGCCGCCCGCGCCTGAGGCCGCGCCTCGCGCGCCCGGGGCCGCGCCGCCCGCGCCCGGGCCAGCGCTCGAGGCCGCGCCCGGGGCCGCGCCGCTCGGGGCCGGCACTCGGCCGCCCGCGCCGGAAGCCGGCGGGTCTTCAGCGCCGCCGGTCTCTTCCCCCATTGCCATTCTCAGATGCGATCCAGAGGCTGGAGAGAGTCACGGTGGTGAATGGATAGACTAGAGGGTAATTTCGTCTTTTTCCTGGCGGACCCTACTACCTTCTCACGGTGGGGAGTCACGGCGCTCACGGTAGTGCTAGATAGGGAACAAATATTTGGCATGTGCACACACAGGGAAGATTTCAAGTTTGGATGCTAAATAAGGAAGAGGAAGTATTTTGGATGCTAAATAAGGAATTTTCTCTTGATTATTTTGAAGGTAAAGCGCCTCTGCTTGAAAGCATGCCATCGCTACAAGGTGCATTTATTAAATGTGCCCCCATTGGGAATGCGGATTACTGTGATAAAGGGGCTTCTGGTCAATGTTGTGGCGTCTGTGTGGAATGTTGTGGTGACAATGATAACAACAGTGGCTGCGTGCTTCTTCGGAGCTTTTCAAGTGCTACAAATATGGGATTAATTGCTGATGGTAGAAGGGTACACATATTTTCACCCTTTAATTCATTATCTGCAATTTTGTTGTTTAAACACTTGGTCTGCTTCTTGCTATTGCCTATTCAGTAGTTATGAATAAATAATTGTCAAATGTTTATGTGAGTACGTATGAGTTAGTTTTCCTATTAGCATAGCTATTATTATGTTTTCATTTAATAGATATCTATACAAATACAATTTGTTTGATGTATTTCTAAGTATGAATCTCTAATTTCCAAAGGTAATTAACTTTTTCTTGCAGCCATATACGTTTAAAGTATACCTGTATAAATTTAATACTTTCCCACTGTCCGCAGATCATTTTCAGAAGGGATTTGAGATGGTGCCCTACATTCAGTAATTTGAAGACTTTGTTACTTAATGAGTGGTGTGTGGCTAACGGCCCCAATGCACTATTTTGCATTCTCAAGCATTGTCCTGTTCTTGAGAAGCTGATTCTTCAGCTAGCTAAGGTATGTTTTTTTCCTGTAAACCTACGCTTATTAAAACTACTAGCTTTTAAAATTTTCATGTTTCATGCAGGGGCCTCAGCTTAGAACAGAAATGAATGCAATATTTGATGTGGATGAGAAATCAGCTACTTTATCAAAACACCTTGCAATTGTTGAAGTACGATGTGAAATGGTTGATGAGAGGGTTTGCCAGATTCTCAAACTCATGAAAGCATTGGGAATGAAATTTACTCTCAAAAGAACAAAGATGTAAGCTAACTACTGACATTCGATTATTCTACAATTTTGTTGTTTTCCATTTTCGCTAAATATGTCTGAGTGAAAGCATCAGATTATGCAACAAAGTAGAACTCCTTAGCTCGACAGACAGGAATGTTTGAAAACATTAAATGATACCTCATTGGATGAGAAAGCCAGTTAAAATAAAGTATTTTGTATAATTTGTTCCACTACTTTCTGTGTCATCACCTGAGAACAGTGAGCAGTATGTTTGACTTGTTGAGATCTGTTTTGTGTAATTTGGATCGTTCCACTTTAATATTAAATTCCAATAATTCTCATAGGATTGAAAAAAGCTTTATCCAACTTCTGACAGAATATCTAGTTATGTAAATGCTAACCTTATGCACTTGAGTAGACAGTAAATTGCCAAGGTATGTTAGCATTGTCTTCAAATTGATTGGTTGTTGTCACAGCAATTACTTTGCCGCTACTTGAAGTAGTTATGATTACTCGTCGCAATGCAAAACACCTCATAATTTTGTGAATCGTCCCTCAGTTTGCAAATCTAACTCCTTGGATAATAATCTATGCCCCACAATGTCAGTACTTTCAGTTGCACTTCTGTATTCCTGGTACAAACGTCTTGCAGATTGCCCTAAAACAATAACTGGCCAATGTATACTATGGTATTCCTTGAATAAAGCTATTGCAACTTATCCTAAAATATTAACAAACTACAATATAGATTTATGTTTGTATAGTTTCCTTGATGTGGAACATGGGAGTTTTATTTCACTGGTTGATTTTCAGCTGAACTTGTGCTCCTTTTCTTTTTACAGAAAAAATGATGTTGATGATGTAATGACAACCTTTGAGCTAATTTGATGGATCTATCTCTTGACAACTCTGAAACAATGAAGTGGTTGATGTTTTGAGTGAAATGTTAATCTACTGTTGTTTCTAATGTAAAAGGTTATGTTTGAATTCTCATCTATGGCTCCTGTCAGCTAGTTGCACTTAAACTATCAGTGCTGTTCTGAAGCAAAATCTTAGTCATATAGTGTTTTAATTTAAACCTATTGGACATCATATTTCTATACCAGAATTAAGTTGCAACACCACCGGTTAGTGCAATCGATGCTAAGAAAACCATTCTCTATGTTGGAACTCTTCAGTAAATCCATTCATATTGTTGGATCATATTGTTAGTGCAGTTGACATAATCACAACGCAAACCATTCTTAAGGCTAATCCATAATTAATTATCTGTTGACAATCTTCTATACATGATCAGGAACTCATTTAAACACATCACATTTATAATTAAAATATAATAATGCATCTTGCTGATATTTTCATTTATATCCAATGTTCTTATTTAAAAGAATGTCAATGTACATCATTAGTAAGAAGACAACATTTTCACACCCATACACATTTATAATTAACTAGGCCTTATCCCTAATCCATCAAACACGCCTTCAGTTCCCTGATCTCCAACCTTGGAAATTAACAAAACCCAAGCGATATGTCGTCAGTGGCATGCTCGATACACAAGTAGTAGTTACGTCGTCAGTGGCATGCTCAATATGTTGGCACTCTGAGGCCTCAAAAGCTATTAGCTGCCGAAGAATGGTAGATATGAGGTCACATTGATGATAAGTATACAGAATATGTGCTGCCTGCATGCGAGGAGTGCATTAGTGACCAAAACATTATTAAACAACATTTATGCACCTGATTATTTCTTTGTTATATTTAGGCACTTCACTAGCTTCTCTCCAAAATGAGTTAACACACTTTTTGACACTTCCCCATGCTTCTAAATGCAAAGTGAATAGACATAAGATGAAAATATGATTAAAATACCTCAAGCTTGAGCTTCCACGGTCATATAGTCCCTTATGGCAACCCACACACGAACAGGCTCTTTTGCTACCGGTGTCTCTGGCTCACTAGTGGGATCTTGTAAAAAGTACATTACAATTAATTGGTTAATAGTCATGACTACATAATCTTGTGAAGGAAATTACTAGCTCACTAGTCCATCTGTCTATTGTGATCCAAATATACACATTAGCATGTCCAATACACATTGATTCATCTGCACTACGACAAATTGATCCCTGTCACACCTGATAACACGTCGATTTAATCTGCACTACAGAAAATTGAAAAAAAAATCAAAGATGTTGTGAGCAACTCACAGAGTACGATTGTGTGACTAGAAGGGAGCAGGGGGCTGGACGTTCTAGCAAGTTCCCGGTCTCCTCTGGCTTGGAGGGAGGAAAGGAGGACGGACAGCACTGGATCTTGGAAGAAGCACAACTCAACATTGGATCTTGGAGGACGGAGAGGGCTGGATGAGCTGTTGCAGAGGTGCGAGCGTCAGGGGCACGCCGCGTGCAAGGCGAGCGTGGCCCGTGCGTGCGTGCTGGCCTAGGGCAAGGCACGGTGGGCGGAGCGTGCAGGTGAGGCGTCGTAGGCGTGGCTGCGCACTGGCTGGTGTACGGGATAGGGCGGGGCGCGCAGGCGGGGCGGCCGCAGGCTGCGAGCGGCCGCAGAACGTTAAAATCTGTACTGTCTGTACACTCCAGTGAACTTGTTGCACTGAATGTGTTGTTGGTTATTTCTGCATAGGTTCTTCTAGCTGGACTTGAGCCAATGTTGCTGGGAGGTCAATGGATACGCTGTTTTGATTGTGGAGGAAATGCAAGGCTGAAGCTCTGTTGGTTTATTTTGACTGGGGATCATGGCCCCTTCAGTTTGCAGAAATTAGTATAAATTCACATCGTGGTTTATTTTGGCCATCCAGTTCAACCTTACGACCTCATCCCTGATGTAACACACACGTCTAGTTTCACTTATGCCTGTTCTAACAGATACCTGGACTGATCATCATGCTTCTACTCCATCTTTAATTAATGCAAAACTAGTTGCAAAACCATGTAACTTGTTCGCTTCTGTTCGCCTCAGCCAAGTAGTCCTGGTTTATTGCAGTAAATCATATACCTTCAATACGATAATGTATCAGGTATTACAAAATGAAATCAGGTACACCGGCAGAGCAGTAAATCTCTGCGTTCCGATTTCAGAAGCATACGAGATTGGTGGGTGAAAGTATAGCAGACATTTATGAGTCAACTGATAGTGACTTTTGATGTTATATTAGTTTACATTTTAGAAATTCGTCCGTATGGAGTATGGTGTTGTCAAATAAAAAGGAAACCAATTTCTCAAATAGAAAGGAAACTTGGACAACATTGAAACTGATAGTGACTTGTAGGAAAGGTCTTTAAACCCTATGCAAATTCCAACTCTTGGACAACATTGAAACTGTATACCCACCTTCCAAAAACTGAGGAAGTCGAAAGCCGTCTGTCTGTCTGCGGATCTATGTACAGTCAACATCAAAATTATTATCCGCAGTTTTAGTTCAGGTTGACATGTATAAGTACTTTGTTTTGTGGAAAGCTAGTTAATTCCTCTGCAAAGACTTTGCCTTTTTTACTTCTCGAAACATTTGTTTTTCAGACAATCGTACAGCCAAGACAGATTATGTCCATTGTGTTTGAGTAAAATTATAAGCAGCACACTGTTTAAAAGTTTTCTTAGATGTTCATCGTACTATCTCATAAAGTCTATGTTATGTCTAAGATTTATGTAGCTTCGTTTCGACTGCTAGAAGAAGTTTCGACACTTTCAGAATTTTTCCTGCAGGTGACCGATGCAGACGACCGTGGCATGACTGCACATATGGAGGAACTCGAAAAGAAGAACCTAAAGATTGCCAAGCTTGAGAACCAGATGGAGCAGCGTTTTGCCAAGCTTGAGAACCAGATGGAGGATAAGCTCCTAGAGATGAAGCAGCAGTACGAGCACCGTTTTGCTGAGCTTGAGAACCGGGTGGAGGTTCTCACAAAGGCGCGAGATGATGCAATCCACTGGGCCCAGCACATTATGAATGATCTCATTCTCACCGAGGTGCAGAACAAGCTAGGCCAAATTTTGGTGGTCCTTCACAATCTGGTAATTGACCTTTTTAAAGATGTTCATAGATCCGGGCCAAGCTTCTAGTGGCCATTTACAATCTGGTAATTGACCTTTACGGTGTTCAAAATGTTTCCAGGGGATTAGGCAGATGGTGCATCAGATCCCTCCCGCACATGCGGCACCTGAGGATGAGATGGAGGTGGAGCATGATGATATCCAAGATGACTCCGATTTGACCTATTCTTACATTTCTACTCCAAGGCAGGAGGATGTCCTTTCGGATGCCGAGAGCATGGCTCCGCCACCATCAGCTAGCAGCTCCTGATCTAGAGAACTTGGAAGCCATGTGCTAATAGGATAACGAATAACACCCTTTGTTCATTTTGTAACACTACTTAAGATATTGACAATTACTATATTATTATCAATTCACTACGGGAGAATCGCTGTTTGCCGAGTGCCTTGGACACTCGGCAAAGCCCAGTTTGCACTCGGCAAAGGCTTTGCCGAGTGCCACACTCGGCAAACAGGTCTCGGCATAGGTCTTGTCGGCAAAGAGAGTATGCCGAGTGCATTATCACGGACACTCGGCAAAGGTTTGCCGAGTGCCGATTTTGACACTCGGCATTCATTTTTTGTGAAAATAAAAAAAAATCGGATGTGGGCCATGTCAGCCACACCACGCCGGGCTCACCGCACGGCGCCGGCCACCCTGCGCTGGCCGGGACCGCGTCGCAGGCCGCCGCCTCCCTTGCAGCCGCTGCCCTGCCCTGGCCGTCGCCACCGCGCCGCACGCCGTCGCCAAATCCGCCGCACGCCGTCGCCGCACGCCGCACGCCGTCGCCGGATCCGCCGCACGCCGTCGCCGCACGTCGTCGCCACCACGCCGCACGCCGTCACCACCGCGCCGCACGCCGTCGCCGAGATCCGCCGCACGCCGTCGCCGCACGCCGTCGCCACCGCACCGCACGTCGTCGCCGGATCCGCCGCACGCCGTCGCCGGTGGAGGGTGGAGGAGAGGGGAGGCCGGCCGGGCAGGGAGAGGATAGGGGGAGGGGGAGGACGGAGGGAGGGCGGTCGTCCCCACGGCGTCGGCGAGGTCCTCGAGCGCGGGATGCGGCGTGGGAGGTGGTCGGCGGCACGGCGAGGAGGCGGGAGAGGGGAGACGGGAGATGAGGAGAGGGAGCCGAACGAGAGAGTTCGGGAGAGAGAGACGCGGGGGAATTAAGGATAAGGGAGAGAGAAAGAAGGGAGAGAGAGAAAGGGTGATCCGGGTGGGAGGAATGGGTCAATAGAAAGAGAGAGAAGGGAGGACGGAGGATTGATGACATGGCATGTTTGCCGAGTGTCAAGGAAAAACACTCGGCAAACGTATCTTTGCCGAGTGTTTTTTTTTTACACTCGGCAAAAAATATCTTCATACTTCCAAAAAAAAGTAAAAATTAGTAAATAAATTCTAAAATTAATCAAATATTGGTATGATATAATTTATATGATCTATTACTTATATAAAATCTTTTAAACTCAAAATAAAATTCATCCATCAATCTGACTCTAAATTTTAATGACTTATTCTTAAGTCTAAGGTGCTTCTTCGAAGATTCTTAGTTTTGTAAGCAATATATGTCATAACTTTTATGAAATCTTTTCTACTTTTTATCGTAGTTTCTACGTGTGATACCATCACATCATAACAAGTATTATGATTTTTTGACTTTATTTGAATTTTCTAGAATTTAAAAATCATTCAGACATACGTTGGCGGTCATATTTCTGAAAAAATGTATGTCAAATTTCTTTTTCTTTCATGTGTAAGATCCTAAACTGGGCTAAATAAAATGATTATAATTTTTAAACTCATTTTATTTTCATATTTGAATCACCAGTAGTTCAAATTTGATTTTATTCAAAAAATTGCTTGAAATGTAAATAATTAGGTAAATATAGCAAACAAAGATGAAAAAATACCAAAATTTAACATGGAGTATCACATGTTGTGTGTTGAGAGTAGGAAAAGTTTTAAAGCAAGAAGAGAAAAAAATTATTTTTTTACCGTGTGTAACAAAAAACACTCGGTAAATAATTACCTTTGCCGAGTGTAGAGAAAAATACACTCGGCAAAGGAAATTTTTTGCCGAGTGTATTTTTTGACACTCGGCAAACCCCTATTTGCCGAGTGTATTTATTTTGCCGAGTGTTTTTTATTTGACACTCGGCAAATACGTTGTTTGCCGAGTGCCCGTACAAAAACACTCGGCAAAGAGGTAGGCACTCGGCAAACATCGATTTTCCCGTAGTGATTTATACAAATTCCAAATCTTATGTTTACGTTTCGATCCTCGTTTTGTGTAAAAGGGTTAGTCGAAGGTTCATGGTTTGAACAAGCTAATCTTATATGTTGTTCTTCCTCCAATTAGACTAGGAAGATGATACTAAATTCCCACTCCATCATGCACAGAGGTGGTCATGATCAATCACTATGGGTCTAATCCTAATATGGTGTTAGTTGAGCTAGCATGCCACTA
The DNA here is from genome assembly GCA_031894775.1 of Chloris gayana. NCBI lineage: Eukaryota > Viridiplantae > Streptophyta > Magnoliopsida > Poales > Poaceae > Chloris > Chloris gayana. The sequence goes on from JAUNZO010004298.1 coordinate 968,241, forward strand.
TGACCACTATGAGCTAGAATGCCACGTGACATGTGGGCTATTCATATTTAGCAGTTTTGATATAGAAAACATTACTATTATAGAAAAAAGCAAAGATTTGAACTTTGTAGAAAAATAATCTTTCTTTTGAACAAACTATTTAAATAAAAGTTTAATGTAAATGGAATATAAAAAACAGCAGTAGTCTCCAACCAGTAAACAAATGACCATTTGAATAAAAAAATTTCTGCACAACTTTGTCATTATCGACTAATAGTGTTTTCCAATAATTACATTGACCGTGCAAGCTAGCAACCAAAAACCCAGATGATGCTCAAAAGGCTCTAAGACGCATTCCTTATCCTGAAACACACCTGCTCCATTCTCGTCCACTCGTACGAGGACAGCAGCCTCGAGCCTCCTCTGCCCTCCTGCTACCGCGTCCTGCTTCACTGCGCAGTCGCCGAGATCTCCCGGCCCGTCTACGGCGTCAAGGTGTTGTGCAGGCCGCCGGATTCCTCAGCGCTGGCCCACGACTGCGGTGGCCGGGATGGCCATCCTCCTCGTCGAGGCCTTCTTCATCTGCGCGTTCGTAACGTGCTACTTGGGGGAGATGAAGCTATCTTTTTGGTTCTTAAACTCCATGTAGTTTCAGAGAAAGACACATAATTACATTACTGGTATGTCTGTTCTTGTATTCAGGGCGTCTCATCTGTGCAGCTGTGACGAACGCCCTGCTTCTCTCATTTTTCAGTGCCGGGGATTTACTTGGAATAATTCTCCGTATCTTGTGTTCCTACCATTTCTGTTCTGTTTTTCAATTCAGTATCTCAGCTGAGTGTGTTCAACACTGAACATTACTGTCAATTATTTATGTTAAATAGATGGATCTGAATGATGCTGTTGTAGCTATGCATCTGGTGATAAGTCAAATGTGCGATTGTTGTGGAATTGGTAGTACCGTATCGAATAGTATGTTCCAAGCTCATTTCAGGCTGCGCACTTACTATTCAAACAGAGGATCTGAGATTAGCAATTTTTTTGGGTGGGGATTCTGACATACAATTAGTTAGGGGAAATAAACTTCCGGGAGTAGCATTTGGTTGTTGATAGACACCAGTTGGTGAGAAAGTCATCCCTTACTCCTACTGTAGGCTAACGTTGATTCGTTGCCATAACACTCAGTACCTGACTCATCTGTGAAAGTATTTTTTTATCTATAAAGTTACATAAACCCAAACAGTGGCACTGGAAGGTCTCTCAGGCAACTATGAAAAATCAATTAAAATGTGGAACTGAATAAGGTTGTAGAAATCGATTATATTTCAGGTACCTGATGAAAACGTTTCACAAGATTCCAATAGTACAACAGCTGAGAGGAACATTATCCGACAACTGGTGGTTGAGGTTATCTGCTTCGCTATCTCCACTTTCCAGGTGGCATGAAGCTTACTACTGACAGTAGCAGCATCAGCTGGTATATTTTTACCTTGAATTCTTAACCCTTTCTCTCATTAAATATAAAAAACAACCGCAACTGATAGAGTATAATCTAGCCAGTAGCAATTATTATACTTTAAATATGTAAAGCACCATGTTGGAGCGGTTAAAAGTAAATTCTTATATATTTTTTTTACCATGGTTGGAGCAATCATAGGTTGCTGGGGCCTCAGCCGCATGCGAGAACCGTTGTGGGGCTCCAACCATCACGGAATTCAACCTGTAATTATCAGTGAAGAAGCATGTTGTTTTATATATATAAAATGAAAGAGATTTTCCGCCTCTGCGTGTCCTTATATAGAGTTTACATTATTACAACATACTCCCTCTGTTTCATTGAAAGTGTTTTTTAATTTTTAAAATCAACTTTAATCACTTGTTTTATTCATTTTTTTACAATTAATATTTATTATTTTATTCTTAATTTCATCATTGAAGATAAGTATCTCCAATAATAAAATAAAGTACAAAATAGTAAATAATGGGACAGAGGTAGTATCTAGATAGTTAGTCATAGGGAACAAGAGAAAACAACTGCTATGCTATATTTAATATTAAATTTTAACAAATCCAATATTGTCGTCTATGTTGTAAAACAACCGGAATCAGCCTGGTATTCCCTTTTGCTAATGCACACTCGGATCACAGTGGAAGAACATAAAATATGGGACGAACAAGAGCTTTGTTATTTCTCCGGGAGGATTACAACCGGGAGCTGCGTTGCTCTCCGTCGCCATCTTAGGCTCCTATTTATAGCAGGAGGAGGAGGCACGGCAGCACTATCGGATGAGGATGCCCCTCAACTGCCAACCACCCCATCAATGCCTAATTAATTCGCCCACAATTAAACACAACAATCTCCGAAATAATGTCGTTCTTTCTCTGTGGTTTCATAACACTCCCCTTGGGCGAATTATCGCGCCACGCCTATGCCTCGTTAAAAACTCCTCCAAAAACCCAGTGAGAAAAATGGCAGGAGAAAAGAGTACATAGCATGCGCAAGTCGTGTTGCACCCGTTGCCTCGTTAAAAACCTTGCGTGAGAAAACCTAGTGGGAAAAACTCACCAAGGGAAAAAGAGTACAACAGTTGGTGATCGGTAGTCTTCGAGACTACGCAAGTGATCTTTAGGATTACTCCCATGGTCTTCAGGATCACGGGCATGGGCTAATTCTTTTGGTGATCTTCAGGATCACCACATGATCTTCAGGATCATGATTTCATTCTCCCCCGATCCTTGCAACTCTCTAAGTCGTCTCATGTCAATTCCCCGAATGCATCTATAGAAGCTAGATGCTCGGCAGAGATTTTGTGAATAAATCCGCAAGATTTTCACATGACTTAGTGTGCAGGATATTAATTTCACCGCTCTTCTCGGAGCTCATGGGGGTAGAAGAACTTTGGAGCAATATGCTTCGTGTAATTGCTCTTCACATAGCCCATATGCATCCGTGCAACACGAGCAGCGTTATCCTCATAGATAACGGTGGGAGCACCGACGGTGTCCAAGCCACATGACTTCCGGATGTGGCCAACCATCCGTCTCGACCAGTGCACACTCTCGTGTGGCCTCAAAGAGTGCAATGATCTCTCGAGTGGTTGGTTGACGTGGCAACCGGGTCTCGCTTCACTGCACCGCCAAGCAATGGCTGCACCACCACAGAGAAACACGAAACCGGCTTGAGATCCGGCATTATATGGGTCGACATGTAGCCAGCATCCACATACCCCACCATGGTCGGATCTTGGTTCTTCGGGAACCACAACCCAAGGTCCTGCGTACCTTGCGGTATCGGAGAATGGTATTGACGCCAACCCAATGCCTTCCGGTTGGGGCAGCACTGCACTCGGCCAACAGAGTTGACCGCGAATGCAATATCGGGCCTCGTGCAATTTGCAAGGTACATTAGTGCTCCAATGGCGCTCAAGTAGGGAACTTCGGGTCCCAGCATTTCCTCATTCTCCCCTTTGGGCCCGAACGGGTCCTTTTTCACATCAAGTGAACGGACCACCATGGGGGTTCTTAGAGGGTGGCACTTGCCCATATTAAACTTTTCAATTACCCTCTTTGTGTAAGTAGACTGGTGCACAAACACTCCCCAGGGAGGTGCTCGAGCTGCAGGCCCAAGCAAAACTTGGTTTTACCCAAGTCCTTCATCTCAAACTCCGTCTTGAGGTAAGCCATAGCTTCCTCAATGTCCCCTGTGGTGCCAATGATATTCAAATCATCGACATAGACGGAGATGATGCAAAATCCACTCGGGATTTCTTTATGAACACACAGGGGCAATCATCATTGTTTGTGTAACCTCTCTTCAGGAGATATTTACTCAAACGGTTGAACCACATCCTTTCGGATTGTTTCAACCCGTACGAGTGCACGCTGCAGCGTACACTATACATGTTGCGATTTGGATTCGGACCAGGGATCTTGAGTCCTTCGGAGACTCGCATATAAATTTCCGAATCCAGTGACCCATACAAGTATGCGGTCACGATATCCATCAACCGTATATTGAGACTTAGATTAGCTGCCATAGATATCAAATATCGGAACGTGATCCCACTCATGACGGGAGAGTATGTTTCATTATAATCGATGCCGGTCTCTGCGTGAACCCTTGTGCCACCAGACCTCGCTTTATATCTTACCACCTCATTATTTTCGTTCCTCTTCCGGAGGAACACCCATTTGCATCCCACAGGGATGACCTTTGGGAGTGTTGGGACTGCAGCCCAAACACTCTTCTTTTATAAAGCGAGCGTAACTCGCCTCGATTGCTCGCTTTCCATTTATCCCAATCCGAGCGCCTTCGGCACTCGCCATGGACTTTGGTTCCGGATCCGGATCCATTGAGCAAGCAATCTTTGAGGCAAAGTTCACATTCACAATGGTGGTCTTTCTCGTTGAATAACTCTTCCGTGTGCACATAATTAGTGGAGATCTCATCCATATCCTCTAGCTCGTCGTGATTTCCCGAACGACCGAGCTAGGGTGTTCCAATTTCCCAGTGCGCTTAAGCGCGCACGATGCACTAGGATTTCCATCTTCGGGATGGGGTCCTTCGAGGACCTTCCCAACTTCAGAGTTGGGTCGCCTCTTCGGGGCTCCGTCTTCGGGACGGTGTCCTTCGAGAACATTCTCAACTTCAGGTTGAGCTTCTTCAACCGAATCTCGGAGTGGGACAAGTAGGCCCGCGGTCGTGCCTCCGCGGACGTCTCCGTGGGGCTTTGTCCCGAGCACCGGAGGTCTCCCGCTCTTCCTAGGATGGGGGTGACACCGGAGTCGGTAGCCTTTAGGGCTATCCGCACTCTCTCCGGCGCATTTATTGCAGGTATATGCGACCTTGTCACTCTCTTGTGATCATTGAAGGCATCCGGCAGCTTATTTGCAAGATTTTGCAAATTTATAATCCGCCGAACTTCCGATTCAGCCTCGCTAGTGCGTGGATCTAAGGACTGCATCCCGGTTGCATTCCATTCAATTTCCCGACATTCTTCGGGATGCCGGTCTCCCCTAATGCTTGGGAAATTGTCCTCATCAAATATGCAATCAGCGTACCGAGCCGTATGAAGATCCCCGATCATAGGCTCTAGGAATTTGATTATGGACGAAGTCTCATAACCAACATATATCCCCAACTTCCGGTGGGGTCCCATTGAAGTACGCTGAGGAGGTGGTATCGGCACATATACTCGCACGACTCGAATTTTCGCAGATGGGAAATACTTGTCACTTTCCCATGCACTAGCTGCAAGGGGGATGTCTCATTATATGCAGTTGGCTCCGAGTTGGATCGGTCATGCAGCACTCCATGGCCCCAACAAGCTGGTTGGCGACCGACAACTCTGCAACGAGTGGACGAGCAATCCACTTTATCCTTTTGATCAAGGATTCAGCTAGGCCATTTTAAGTGTGGACATGTGGTACTGAATGCTCTACCTTAATGCCCATAGCCATGCAATAATCATCAAAGGCTTTCGACTCGAACTCTCTAGCATTATCCATACGAATGGATCGTATGTGGTTATCGGGAAACTTGCTTTTAATCCGATGATTTGAGCAATGATCTTAGAGAAGGCATGATTTCTTGTGGACAACAGGTCCACATGACTCCATCCGGTAGATGCATCAATCAGTACCATGAAATACCCGAACGGCCCCGAGAGGGGCTGAATAGGTCCACATATGCCCCCTGTATCCTTTGCAGGAAAACAGGTGACTCATCCCTAATATTTAGGAGGGATGACCTAGTGATCAACTTCCCTTTTGCACAAGCCGTGCAAATGAATTCTTCGAGATTCGGGAAGTTCTTTGGCTCAATTTCATGGCCGGCAGAATTGTTGATGATTCTTCTCATCATCCCCAACCCAGGATGACCCAATCTTTCATGCCATGACTTGAAGGCATCGGGGTCACCAAAGATTGTCTTCATCGCAACATATTCTTCGGCGGGTTTAATGTACGTATGGTACAAACCCAATGGCAATGAAGGGAGTTTTTCAACCACATGCTTTTGATATCCATCAAATTTTGTGATGAGCAAGTATTCAATACCATGCTCGAGTCTCGACTGTTTCGAGTGGAAACCGTTTGCCCGGATATCTTTAAAGCTCACAAGGGTACGCTTGGATTCCGGATAGAGGATGGCATTCCTCACGAGTATCCGCGTACCCATAGGGAAAACTAGTGTGGCACTTCCGGTGCCAACAATATGAGCATTGCTTCCGGTAATGGTCATAATATTTTCAGACTTCTTGGTTAAAGTGTGGAAATACCTAGTTTCCCTTAATACGGTATTGGTGGTTGCGCTGTCTACGAGACAACACTCCTCATCCGCCATGGGACCCAGCCGAACTCGTATCAAATATCCTGGACATCATAAATAGAGATGCAGGAAATATAAACACATGAAATGATAACAACTCTAGGAAGACTGTTTGTAAAGACTTCGGGCTTTACAACAGTCTGCTCTTCAGAGCATACTCATGACCCAGTCGTTGCTCGTAAGCACTATTTACAACTACGGTTCTTCGAGAACCGTGTGCTCTTCAGGAGCTTTATTACAGATTTCGGATCATGAACCGACAAGCATGCGGAACATTGCACTTGACATGGAGGAGATTACTCGAGGTCCCCAAATATGTCAAAGTCATCATCGAGAAGGTCGTCCCCGCTGTCGTCCTTTCGGACGTCTTCACCACTCGCAATGACCATGTCATTGGCGTGAGCTTCGAGCTCGGTGGTGAAGTGGGACTCGAGCCCGCCCTCGTTCTTACTTCGGAAGAACGGCGACGAGCATCATTTAGGTGTACGGGGACGCGACAGCTTACGAGACCAATGTCCCGAACGTCCGCATCTATAGCATGCATTCTTGCTCCCCCGGATGATTCATCCGTGACCTTCTTGTCACCTTTACCTCGGGGCTTACCCTTTCCTCTCGCCTTTGAACATACCACCCTTCCTACCCTTCCATTTCTTACGACCATGTTTCGGGCCATCGAACTCCCGGCAACATTGGCGTGTGCTTCGAGCACACCCATCGACCCGATGGGTCGGGCGAGTGGTTCCGCATGAGAACCTCATTCTGCCGTTCCGCAACTAACGAGGTCCGAGCGAGTTGAGAATATCTCGTATATTTCGACATCCGTACTCGTTGTTGCGGAACGATGTTGCCCGGTGGAAGGTGTTCGGGGTTTTCTCGATCATCTCGGCGTCCGTGATCTGTTGGCCACGGAGACGCAACATCGAGACGATTCGATGAATGGCGAGTTATACGCCGCCACGGACTTATAGTCTTGGAAGCGCAGGGTAATCCAATCATTCCGAGCTCGTGGGAGTGCAATGGCTCGTTGTTGGTCAAAGCGATCCTTCGGGGATTCCCACGGAACTCGCGGATCCTCCTCGGTCATATATTCCATTTTTAGGTGCTGGTGTATGTGATGACGCAGGAAATGCAAAGCCTTTGCACTATCGGCGTCATCGACCACAGCCTTTTCCTTGCCCGCTTCGAGCTTGGCAATAGTATGACCGAGGCGCATGGATCTCGGGTTAATGACAATATCTTGAGCCCGGGTGAGGTAGTTGCTGCCATCCAAGGCAAGTCGGGTGAATTCTCTCTTTGCAATGTCCGACATACTCGCAATATCATGCAATTTACTTCGGGTAAATTATGCATGTAAATATTGCAAATATGCGGGTCATGAATATTTCCAGAGAAATTCCCGCATGTTAGTGAGCATAGAATAATTTTGTATAAATTAATATGGGCAAAACAGGGTTAGATGTGGAAATAACGCGATTAAACGCTCCAGGGTTTAACCCTGCAAATTTCCGAGTCCAGGAGAGATAATTCTACGAATTAACCAAACTTCAGGGTTTAAAACGCAAAAATAGCGCAAAAAGTCCTAAATTTGGCCCAGCCCGTTTCGTATTTTTTTGTGTTGCATGGACCGATTTAATATTGGCTTCGAGCCGGCCTATGGGCCTTTGGCCCATTTGATGTGGCGACTCGTTGAGCCTAACCGTGTGGCCCGGAAGCCACGACCGCCTAGGGTTAAACCCTAGCTGGTCGGACTCGTGCGATACAGCCGCAAAGGGGGCGAGGCCCCGATCCCCTTTTCTCCCGACAGGGCGGCGCCCTGGTGGGCTCATGCCGCCGGATCCGGTGGCTCGGACTTGAGTCCGCGGTGGCGCCCGCCCGATGCTTGCGTGCGGGCGTGCGGGGCCCGCGGCAGGCGCCACCGGCTCGCGGTGGCGCTGCAGCCGAAGGTGGTGCGTGAGGCTCGTGGCCGGGGCGGCGCGCGGGTCAAGGGGGCTCACGGCCAGGCGGAGCGAGCCCGGTGCGACTCGGCGCTCGCGCGCGGCCGGTCGGGCGACGCGCGGGGCGGTGCCCGCGGGCGTGTGTGGCGCGAGATGGCGGCCGGGGCGGAGCCTCCGGGCACGAGCGGGATAGGACCCGAGGCTGCGCGGGAGGCGGCTCGCAGGCTCGTGTTCTTCGCCTCCGGCAGCTGGATCCCCGCGGATCCGGCGGACCCATAACGCGGCGGAGGCGGCCGGGACGGGAGTCCATGGCATGTCGCGATGAGGTCGCGGTGGCACGGGTGGCGCAAGGCCTACCCGACCGGTTCTACGCGCGAGGTCTAATCGGGCCGCGATTCGGTGGCGCCCGTGGACGGGGCCCGGGCATTGCCGGCCCTCGGCTAGGAGGAGGCGGCGGCGCTTCAGGGCCGCACGCCTCCGACGACCACCGCGACACGGTGGCGCGGTAGCGGCACTTCAGGGCCGCGTCCCCACTTGGTGGGGGTCCCCTACCGGTTCCGCCTCGGGCTGCGACACGGGGCTCGCCTTGCTGCTCGCGTGGGGTACAACAACCACTCCACGAGCGATGGCAGGCGGATTAACGGGGTGTACGACGGCAGCACGCATGGGGCTTTTTCCCGCACGGCGGTGCCGGAACTTCCGTGACGACCACAAGCTCCCACGGTTTCCATGGTGCAATGGTGGTTCGTCAACGGCGACAACACCTTCGGTGTGTCAATCCCGCAGCGCTTCAGGGCTGTGGGTGCTGCGAGCTCAAAGGCATCGCGGTGACCCGCTTCCGGAGGTCACGGCCATGGCGCTTCGGGGCCATAGGCTCAAGTAATGCTTGGTCTTCGGGACTAGGGGTGGATGTCGAGCCGGCTCGGCTCGGCTCGCTCGACTCGTATTGGCTCGTTGGAAAACCGGCTCGATTCGGTTCGACTCGTTACACAAACGAGCTAAAAACCTAGCTCGGCTCGACTCGATAATTAGCTCGAGCTAGCTTGTTAGGCTCGCGAGCTAGGAATATAGAACAATTAAGATATTATATACTTTAAATCTTAAATATTTTATTATAAAATAGGTAAGATATATGATTTATACTTCATGAAAAAGCTAATAACATAGATTAGTTTAAAATATGTTTTAAAATATTCAAAAATTAACTCAATATATGATATTATATTGGTGTTGAGCATTACTTATTCTCGATCTTTTAGAGCTCGTTGAGCTCGCGAGCAGCTCGTGAGCTAGCTCGGCTCGGCTCGCTAATCCGACGAGCTAAAATATAAGCTCGGCTCGGCTCGTTAAGAAACCGAGTCGAGCCGAGCCGAGCCGAGCTACTTACGAGTCGAGCCAAGCCACGAGCTTCGAGCTTTTCGTCCAGCCCTATTCGGGACCAGCACACAGGTAAGCATCCGTAATGATTGGTGCTAACTTCGGTAGCACGTGTACATGTGCTTAGACATGTAAAGCAAAATAAACAGCAGTGCTAGCTTCCGGTAGCACAAGGATAGGGGTAGTAAAAACAGAGAAAGAGTTTGATTTAGTGCTAGCTTCGAGTAGCACTCATTCCATAGCATTAGCCACGGAATGCAAAGATTTTATGTTTATTTTTGCACTTACCATTGATGGCAGTATCATGTGCATAAGTAGGTAGGAAAAACCCGGACTGATTCTTACCTGGTAGCTCGGTAGAGGCTCGTGCTGATAACGTGTTGTAAAACAACCGGAATCAGCCTGGTATTCCCTTTTGCTAATGCACACTCAGATCACAGTGGGAGAACACAAAATATGGGGCAGAATAAGAGCTTTGTTATTTCTCCGGGGAGGATTACAACCGGGAGCTACGTTGCCTCCCGTCGCCATCTTAGGCTCCTATTTATAGCAGTAGGAGGAGGCACGGAAGCACTATCGGATGCCCCTCAACTGCCAACCACCCCATAAATGCCTAATTAATTCGCCCACAATTAAACACAGCAATCTCCAGAAATAATGCCGTTCTTTGCTTTGGTTTCATAACAGTCTACAATTTTTATCTGGAATAATGATTCCTTAGTTCCATCATCATGCTGCAGCAACGCCAAGGGCCCTAGTCCCCTGACGCTAGCCTAAAAAGATGTTGTGTCAACTATTTTTAATAATTAGATCATTCCAATATCTTGAAATCACCTAAAATAATTTAGCTGCCCCAGCACAAAATGTTGTTTTTTACTTTTAAATCGAAATTCAAAATTCAACCCCTCACATATGGGATATATACTCATCTGGGTAAAGTTAATCCTCCAAATTATCATTGCATATTGTGACAAGCAAAAACGACATGTCCAATGGTTTCATTATTAAAAGGCCAAATTTTTTTTGCTGTTTCTTTAGTAAATTATTTTTTTTATAAATATTACACCCTTTTCAAATACACTAAATGAAGATATTTGGAAATTGAGAGGATTTTTTGTTTCTACATCAATAAGAGCTATACTTTTACAATTGACATTGTCTCTCATCTAGCGGTGAAGTAGTCGCATCACCACTCATGCTACTAACCGATCCATCTCGAAGGCAAAGCTACATTGCCAAGCCAAGAGAGAAGTAGTGTGTGCAGTAGAGATCTGGGCGTCCACCACACCCAAGGTCACACACATGAACTAGGTCCACGTGCCTTGTTAGCACCTCTTTGTTGATATGCCTACGGTGGTGCACACGTATGCCATGGCAGTGGTGATGTGAAACAGCGGCAACTATATCATTGTGTAGTAGTAGATTCTATGATTGGCAGTTATGTAAATATAGGTGGCAGGATTAGCTATGAGCATCTAGTCACAATTTGAAATCAACATCTCCAGTAGGGATTGTGTAGTAGTAGATTCTATGATCGGTATACTACGGCCGCTTATACGGACCACTAATTGAATCTCTTTTGCTGTAGAGTTAATTAATTATATAATTATGGACGCGTAAAAAAATTTAGGAAATAGTTTGGCCATATAATTAAAAACCGAATCTGAACTAATAAAAGGCAGAGCAATGTCTACTATGTATGAGCTAACACATGACATCATGTGAGCATAAGTAAATGAGTTGCAAATTGAATTATTGAAGAATTACTAAATGAATTCATCCAAATACTTAACTACAGTAACTCATCATGGTCAGAAGCCATTGGTTTCTTGTAAGCTACTGATTTGCAATCTTCAGTAGCAGGCGACGCCCATCCAAACACTGCATGGAAATAATAAAGCATTGAGAACTGTTTGTTTGTTAGCAAATGTAACAGATTTACTAGTTTTGCGTGTATGAAATACCGATGAACACGTTATAATACATGCATGTTTGAACAGAAACTCCAGGGTGCTAATTAAAGTATATAGTGATCCAATTAAGTACCTCTCCACCGAACTTGGCTATAGAATTGGAGGATTCATCATCCGCTTTAGTCGCCATGGTTACTAACCCAAACCTTCTAGAGTGCCTTGTTTTTGTGTCCAACATGACTCTGGCGTCCATAACCTTACCATGCTTGCTGAAGAGCTTCTTCAGTCGACTGCTATCTACATTCTGCGACAGATTGCCCACGTAAATCGTTAAATAGGGCCTGGATTGTTGAAGCTTTTCTCTGATTTCCTGCACACAAATGAAAACGAAAGGTCATTTAACAATGGGCAACTCCAGAGAACGTACCGTAGGAAATTTTTTTGTTCATTCTATATATAATAATTAGACCTAAAGTCGCATATTGGATTCGTGTAAAAGTAGTATCAAATTTGGGAATATATCTGGATGTGAGAAACCATGAAATCATGTCAGTCCTTGCAATTACCTGGGTTGAAGCAATAGAAGGTTTGGGCGTGAGCCACATGCACCGGACGTCGTTCCACTGTATAGGCAGCTGCGCAACTAGCTCCACCTTGTCGTCACGGAAGCTGTACCTGTAGACACGACACCGATCCTCAGGCCTGTTACTCCATAGACCACCGCTGTAAAGTGGTCTCTTGTCGATGAAGTAGGCGCAGCCGCCTATGCCGAACCGAGAAGCGTCCACCGCAAAGCTTCCAAGGCGCCCAAGAAAAAGGACGCGGTCGATCAAGCTCTTGTTATCCCTCTCCACCCACAGTGGCTTGCCGGCTCGGTGCTGCAGCGCGTACACCGACACCATCAGAGCATCTTGCAGGCTACCGAGGTCGCCGGCGTTACACTCCACGGTAGCCTTGTAGTAGTAGTACTGGCTAGTGGTGTTTATCTGAACCAACACCCAAAGCAGCTTGCCGCGCGACTCCACGAGGTAGGTGGACTCGAGCTTCTTCCCCGCGGCTCCGTCGAGCCGCCCGGACGAGCGGGCACCGCTGAAAGATTGAGTGGACATGACGGTCCACGAGTTCCTGTCCCACGGCCACCCGCACAGTACAATGTTCCCGTCGTGATACGGCACCCACCCATGGCATCGGCATATATGTGCAGATCGTACCTTTCCAGCAGCGTCCAAGATGTGTCACCTGGACGCAGAAGTGCCACCAAGATTGGCACATCGGACGTGGTTCTTGCACGGAGGCCCTGGCGTGAAGGAATAGGGTGCCGTCAGTGGAGACGAAGCCGGTTGCGCGGTTCACCCAGGAGCTGATCTCGTCCGGGTAGGGAGGCAGGGCAACAGAAGACGCGAATCCGGAGAGGGGGTCAGAATTCTCAGGACATTTGGGGGTGGAGAGGCAGCAGGCGGCGGCGCCGTCGTCCGCGCTGATCGCCCATCCCCGGTCCGGAATAACCAGGCCTTCGGAGGCGATGGAGCAGATCGATTTGCAGGAGGAGAAGACGCAGCGGGCTTTGCGGTGGCCGGTGTCGGCGTCGCGCCGTGCTAGGAGCCACGGCAGCATCGCCAGGCGGCACGGCCCCGGCGGCGGAAGCGAGTCGCGCCAGGACGTGCACACGGCGTGGAAGCGGACGTAGTCGGTGCAGGCCTGGAGACGGCTCGCGATGTCGCGGAGGAGATCGAAGGGGAGGTCGGACCAGCGCGGGGCGGCGCCGCCGCGTACGCCGTTTCGGTATACATGATGGATCGATCAGATCCCAATGCCTGTGTCATAGCCGCAGGAGGCTATAATCGAGGAAGCAGACCTAATCCAAACTGCATCTATTGCTATTTCGTAGAAATTTCAAAGATACTACCTCTGTCCCATTGAAAGTGTCGTTTTTGACTTTTCGGATTTTAGGTTTGACCGCATTGTCTTATTCAAAAATTTTATAAGAATACAAAAATAAATATATTATTATTAAAGTATAACTAATGATAAATTAAGTTAGAAAAAAATATATAGCATTTACAAAAATTTTGTGAATAAGACGAACGATCAAAGGACGATGTCTAAAAGTCTAAAACGATACTTTCAATGGGACGGAGGGAGTATATCTGAAATATCACATCTGTCACCGAGGCCTGATATAATTTTTATCACCGAAATGTCATCATCAACTATATTTATTTATCAAAATTTGCTTTTGTTATATACAACGATCACAGTTTGTAGATTAAAGACAATTTCTAGTTAAATCATAGAAATAGTTTTAAAATATAATTAATTTTAATCACTGAAATTATCGATATATCTGAAATATAGTGTTTACTAGTGACCTCCGATCATTTTTCATACAGGAATTTCTTTTCCTAGATCAATTGATGAGTTGTCGTGGCCGTATAGTATAGCAACGTAGGACCAGAAACCCTATACACCACACGCATGAGTTTGGGTCTACGGCCCACTTGCCGCTTACGAAGCAGATCTTCTTCCTCGCACCCAGCTCGCAGCCACCAGCCCACCACCATGGCGCCTTTCCGTCATCGTCGTTTCATCGTGGCCAAACGCCTTTCAGATAATGAGTAATCACCATGGATAGAACAAGGGACCTCCACGGCTACAACAGGCATCCCCCACATGTGCCACATCACCTCTTCCATTCAGGAATAATTGATTCCTAGGGCTAGAACTTCGCATCTCCATGCCTGGGAGGTAGAGGCATGTAGGGGACGAGTCAGGACCTCGTGTTTACTACTACAGTCAGGGCTTTTGGTGTCACCTTACATTTTACAGTAATAACGGGCATAAAGAAAGTCCGTTATTGTAGTATGTGATCGATATCATAGGAGACGTTATTACAGTGCACACTGTAATATCGGGCGTTGATAACATCAGCGCTGCCCATTATTACAATGCACATGACAATATCAGGCTTCAGTTATGACATTGTGGCCCGGTATTAAAAATGCCACTGCAATTTCGAGCATAATGACATCATATTCGGCCCAATATTGTTGTGCCCTCTATCCCAACTGTGAGACTCATTTCAACCCGTTACTATATATACTTATTTCTCCACTCCAAAGCCTAGGTCCTTAGTCATTCTCTCTCTCTCTCTCTCTCTCTCAATGGCGTGTGTCGTGTCGTGGCCCTCCCGACGAGGTGACCCCATGGCCATGGGCTCCTCCCTGACCTCCGCTCCTTCCCCGTCCTCCACTCCCTCGTCGGTTGCCTCTCCGTCGCCGGCCTCCGCTACGCGGGGCTCCACCCCAACCGCCGCTCCCTCCTCGGCGGTCTGGTGCGGCGCTCCTCCGTGACTTCTGTTCCCTCCCTAGTGGCCTAGCGTGGCGCTCTTCCCCGGTCCCAGGTCGACCCGCCTCGACAGATCTCATGAGAAGGTGGCAGATCCGACAGGCTCCTCCACATGGGGTGCCTCCCATGGCCGAATCCGTCGACTCCATGCGTCGGCCCTCTCCCCACGCCTAGATCCTACGAGGAGGCGGCCTGATCCGGATCCTCCGTGCGTGGGGCCGCTCCCCACGGCAGGTGCAACGACCCCATGGCTTGGCGGCGGCGGATTTGGCGACCGGGCCAGGCGGCAGGCTACGTCTAGGCTGGGTCCAAGAAATGTGTGGTTATACATGTGGAGGTTATGAGTTAAGTTCCTAGCAACAATATATTCTTTTTTTAAAAAATAAGGCATACCCTTAAAACATAAGGCATGACGTGCTGGACTCATTCCGTTCAAACTGTATAAATCAAAAGCTGCTAAAACTTCGACTCTAAGCAACTAACTGCCCAGCGAATCCGGACTTGATTGCAGAGCTCCCTTGTGACACCATGTGTCACAAATTTTGCGAGTTAAAACCTACCTCTGGTCTAGTAGCACCCCCTCAAGGAATTTCATTGACATGCAAATAGATTTGGGCCGTCAAGTAATTCAAAATCCATTTGAATTGAACTACAACTCAAAATTCTATAACACAAGTTGGGTCTACCAAAAATATATGTTGTAGGACATGGCAAAAGAAAATTCCAGCCCAAGTTGCACTAATTTTTTTGAGGTTTAGTACCCCAATTAATTTAGGGAAGCTTAACTTTTGACCATTTTCCCTGAATTACCGGAAGTTAATAAAAGGAATTGGGACCAAGCTCAACGTGCATGTCATTTTCTTGAGCTGTTCTACCCATATAATTTTTTCAGAAGTCAATTTGGAGCCCGGAAAGTATTTTATCTAGCATTTTCTTTTCGGTGCGAAACAGCATTGGGAAAATCTTTCGAAAAATAAAAATGGTCCAGAACATTCCCTGCGAGGCCGCCTATCAGCCGCCCAGAGCGAGCCGCGAGCGTGCGCCATGCGCCAACACGACGTACGCCGGCGTCGCGTGGCGCCTGCCTCCTGGCCGCGGCCCACCTGGTTGGGCATGCCTCCCCGCTCCCAAAGTCGGTCGGAACGACTGATGCCACCCCTTCCCTCCTCATTTGCACCCCTCCCGGACCGCCATTGCCGTCGCCACCCTCTTCTCCCAACCGCGCCGCCGCCTCTGTCCACCCTTACCCGAGCCCGCCCGCGCCTAGCCGCACCTCGCCACCCAACAACTTGAGAGCAAAGCTCGGGTGCAATGGGGATGTGAGCTGGCCAAATTTGGTAAGTTTTCCCGCCGAGCCACCCCACCTTCCACGGCCAACCACGATCGCACCACACGATTCCCCATCGCCGGTGAGCCTCTTAACCCCGGATTCACCCCTGCGCATATGCAACACAGTGGAGAACCTACCCAACCCTAACCCCTCATGTTTACCCCTACGAGGTTGCCGGATTTCGACTTCTCCCCGGCCCACCGTCGACCGCCGCCTCCGCATCTACGCCGCGAGCGACCTTCCGTAGCTGCTCAACGGGAATGGAGGCTGTGCCAAGGATGATGTGGACTAGGATCCCGATCTTCTGAAAGGTTCAAATGACTCTTGATTAGGTGAAGATATGACACACGGTGCACAATCTTTATGATTAAGTCTTCAATTTTCATTACCGTGCTTGTAGGTCCGTACTGTGCACTAAGTTTATAGGAGTTGAGATAAAAACCCTAGCATGCAGTAGGATATTATTTAACCATGTTCGATAGCCCTACGTTAGATGCTTGCTTAATTAGGACGATAATCCATCGAGTGGTACGGAGACCACTCGTAGTATACGACAGTCACTTTTGGGCACGATGCTAAGTATTTGAGATGAGAATGGAAATTGGAGGCCAGACGGGCAATTTAGGTGGAAAGTGAAGGACTGAAAGAGTTTTTAAGGTGGTAGCCCCGTCTGTTCACACAAGGACCGTGTCGTGTCCGGCCCATGTGGATTAATTTTGAACGTACTGTTTGCATGCTGGTGTTAATGGGCCTAGTAAACCAACATACTGAAGGTTGCTGTATGTTAGAGAGATACCCTATACCCTTGGTTATTAGGCAGGATTTTTAGGAGGAGAGGAGGGAACACTCAACTCACGGATGACGTGCCGGGACGGCCCGCGTGAGGGACCCTTCTCGGGGGAGCTAGGCCCGACAACCTAATGAACAACTAAAAGATGAAAGAAGTGATTCACTTATAGGCTGCCTTACTTCTCAATTATCCTACCCTTCAGCCTTTGCAAGTCTAGGAGTCGGCTGTAGATGTTCACTTTAACGGGTCATTCTTGTTGAGTTTTAGTTGCTCGGAGCTTTGCTCTATGTGGTTTTTAGAGAACCATGATGAGCAGGATGACGTTGGTGGAGACGGTGACTGGTAGGACCAGTCCGCGGACAGAGGCCACTACACTTGGAGGTGCGGTCCGGAGGAGTAGAGTCGTTGATGTGCCGAAAGGTGTTTAGGGTAAAACACCTATCTCTGTCGGATGGCCCGTGGTGTATCACCATATACCTCCTTGGAAAACATTGGACTTATAGCCAGAAATTCACTGATAGTTATGTTATCAAAATGTTTTTTGTTTTGACAATAAGCGTTATACCTCATTTGTGCAGGCTTTTTTAGAGGAGCATACTGGCTACGGTATTGGGTGTTGCTGTAGCGTGAGGAGGTACGAGGGGACTTCCAATCCGTCAGCGCGACGCTGAAGATAATCGCGTTGGAACCCTTTGTTAGTTACGGATGGAAATTTAATAAGACTCCATCCTCCTAGATTTATTCTTTTGCTTCGTGGCCAGTCTACGAATTGCATTCTTTGTAGGAAAAACAAAATTGCCTGTGTGCTCCAGCAAAGGCCGGAAACATTATTGAAGTTTCTTTTATCTAAAAAAAGTTATGTATCACATTATTTTCCATCTATTGGTGTGCTAAGCAGCGAGGTACAAGCTCACTTAGCACACCGAACACAATGAACAAGTATGCGAGTAAATAGATAGAGTGGCGACATAATAACTCTTGAATAATCGAGGTTAACTCAAGATTACATCTGTCTCTATAGGCGACTCTTAGTTTTCGTTTATAGTCGTGGGGAATCACAACTTTACATGACCATCCTACCTGGAACGCCCTTAGAGCTACTGAGAGGCAGTAACTCCCGAGGACATTACGGACAATCGTCTGGCCATGTGCAAATGGCGGCTTAGCTGCTGCCACGCTGGCGGGCACTATGGGGGGACTCTTCGCTCGGGTACCCGCTCTTTGCGTGGGGGTCAGTTTGGGGAATGGCCGTCATCTTCGCCGTCGGCTGCCTGCTTTGCTTTGCGCCACGTGGCCGACGTTGGTGCTTCGCACCATCTCTTAGTCTCTACAATGCTAGGGTACCTGCACATCCGTTTAGTTGGTTGTTGTTAGTGCTTAAGAAAAGACAAAGGACTCAGGCCTGTCCAGCGAGGTGGAGTACTGCTAGGTGAAGGTGTTTAGTCCACACGAAGCGAACTCCACAGTAGATACCCAACAGTAGCCCTTGAGGGATAAGCTCACTTCGCGTGCAAGTCGAGCGAGCAAGGGGAAAACACCACTTCCCGGATTCGACGCTGAACTCCTTGGACTGGGTGACTAATTTAGCTCATCGATACCTTGACTATGGTGTTTTTGGTGTGCTCCTGCTTTGATGGGCCTGACTGGGCTTCCTATTTTTCGCCGTTCTTTAGAAGGCCTGCCTCGGTTACTGCGACGCTATGCGTCGGCCGTTTACCATTTGTGCTGCCTGTTCAAGGCCATCTTTGACCTAGATTTCACCCTGTGCTTATAAAATGAATCGTCCGGTGAAAATCCTAGTACTCCTCCAGGTTAAAGAGCCTTTTAACCTAGAAATTCTCAGATCTTTAGTTGCTGCTCGCTGCCTCGATTCCTGGAGGCCTTCCATCGTCCCACGCCTCTTTTTTCGTGAGTTAATTTTGCTTTGCCTTCTGAGTTTGTACATTTGGTCGCTTTCGCCTTTTGCTTTTACTGTCGATATTGTTTCATATCGCTTCGCCTAGGCACCGCGATGGTCCATTGACGAGGGTGCCGCTGCTGGTGAAGTCAATGTCGAGACCGGGGCTCCGGATGCCGGGGCCGCTGCTTCTCCAAAGTGGAGGATTCGAACATGACATCTACTAAGGAAGGCATTTAGGGTTCCAGTGTCGGCGACGAGGAAAAAGACGCTGCGAATGACCTCATAGCGGGCGACGAGCGAGATGAACCCGCCGCTGGGATTAGGGGTGACGATGGGGAGGAGACTTTTGTCGAAGCATCCACCGATGCTGTCGAGGCAAATACCGATGCTGGCAAAGCGGATGCCGACAGTGGCGGCGATACTTCATGCTGCCGACGCACGATGGCACCGAAGGTCATCAACCTACGCACCTTTCGAATCGAGCCCTCCGGGATGACCGAGGAGCTGGTGAAAGAAGTTGTTATTGAGAGGCTGATCACGGGGTACCGCCTTCCCGTGGGCAAAGATCAGTTTAGGTCGGAGGCGGACGAGGTGGTGGTTTTCGGCGACTACTTCGTTGCAGGCCTCGTCATTCCCTGCCATCGATTCGTGTTATATGTTCCGGAGCGCTACCGGATCCAGCTACACGAGCTGACACTAGGGGTTTGCACATTTGAGCAAGTTCATCCGGGCTGTGGTTAGTTACGGAGGGGACCTCAACATTGAAGTCTTCACCCGCCACTTCGTGTTGCACGATCAACGGTGTCGCATCAAAATCGATGGCATCTAGCATGACTACAATTACGCGTTGTTTAGCTTCGCCCCGTGACGCGACGAGAACAAGCGTGTCATGCACCGAGCATGAACAAGTAGAGCCGGAATTGGTACCACTACTTCTTCTATGCCAAGGTCCTAGGCGTGAACGTGATGGAGGGTGGCGAAGTCAAGACGGTGTAACCCTTCACCTCCCGCCTATTTCCCTCGAATCGTGTCCGGATGCTAGACTTCGAGAAGCAAGGCCACTCGGTGAATGAGGAGGTCTACGATGTTGCTTACCACAACACCAGCGAGTCGTGACCTCCTGGAAGAATTCATAGCCGCCAATGTCCCCCCCGCGTGAAAGCCGGCTTCGATATCACGAATGACCGGTTGATGATGGTCAACTTTGGGGTAGAGGGGATCGTCGGGGCCATTCGCCGACCGAAGGTCAACCTTGACCATCGAAGAAGAGGGCGAAGTCCTTCGTCAAGGACGTTGAGCAATGGGCAATGGTCTATTTCAAGTCCCGTACTTGCCATGAAGGGGCGCTTCAATCGCGTCCATTGGATCCGGAGAATCCCCTACTCCACACGCGAGGTTCCGCGCGAGGGGGTGGTGATACCGACGTGGACGCCATAGTAGGCCGGCAAGAAGCGAAACGCAGCTCCGGTGGTGACGCGGGTTCTTCCAGGTCTCGTCGAGGGAAAGGCCTTTTGCCCCTATCGACCGACTCCGAGTCTTCTCCCGAGGCTGCTGCCGGCACCCTCGTTCGTGGCCGGTTACGGGGCGCCCTCCTACTCCGGCACCGCGGTCGCTTATGATGCTCCAGTACTCCCAAACGAGGTATGCATTCTTTCTTCGGTGTCGCACCATTCTAGGCACTCTCTTCGCCACTGATTTCTCACTTGTTTTGACTTGGCAGGGGACGTTGGTGCTACCGACTCAGCCACCGCCCCGAAGCTTCCAGCCAAGATCTAGGTTACTTGTCCGCTTTTCGTTCCTGCTTTTACTCTTTGTTTGCGTTGCTTCAAAGTGATCATTCATTTATTCGCTCATTGGCCATCATGTACTCCGTCGCTCCCACCGCCCGCGGAAAGCATGCCGCCCTGCTGCCCCCTTTGCAAGGGCCAGGACGTCATCGTCGCTCTATCGAGCCGCGCAACCCGGCGGGTGGAGGCGGACAAGGCGCTCGCCGCTACAAAGGCTGCTAACGCCCAGCTGAAGGTGGAGGTGGCTCCGCTAAAGGAGGCGGCGACGGGGGATAAAAGGCGCTAATCGCGGTGCGGAAGAGGGTCAAAGATGCGGAGGAGAAGCTAAAAACCGTTGAAGTGAAGAAAGGCTTGCTGTCCTCCACCCTCGCTCGCCACGATCGCACTTTCTCCGAAAAAGGGGTGGAGATTAGCTCCTATCTTGTATCTTCGCTCGGGGAGTTGGAGCTCACGTCCCTCCTTTCGAGGTCGCGGAGGACGACGACGTAGAGGATAGCTTTTCGCCTGGCTCAAGGCTCGGCTTCTTGCTATACTGAGCTACAACTTCGCTTTGCTCTTCAGCGTGGAGGCTGCGATTGCGAGCACGTCGGGGATCTTGTCGATCCGACGGCTACCGTCGTCGGCCCCGACTCCCGCAAGGACTTGAGCGAAGCTATCAAGTGGTCTTCCACCCGGTGAGTCGTGGCGAAGTACTAGGTCGCTTATGGGCGCAAAGACGCACGCAAAGATGTCATGGCTTGGCTAAACTCGGTGAGCTTTCCCCCTCCTTCACTCCTTTGATTCGGTTTCCTTTGCTTATCTATTCTCGCCTTATTCCACAGTTCCTCAAGGCTCAAAATGTCGAAGCTACGAGAGGAAAATGAGGAGCAGGAGGAGGGGCAGGAAAAGCCGGTCGAGACGTCCTCGCACCGTCGACGGGAAGCACCATCTTCGCCCGCCGGCTCCGGTTCTAAAAAAGTAGTGGTTTAGATTGGGCTTTCCAGTGGAGGGGCTTCGTCCACATTTCGTGTAAAAACGATATTTGTGATAACTTTTAACCTGCGTAGGTTCCGCTTGAAGGGCTTGCACAGGGATGAGATAGCGATGTATCTGTTCTAATTCGAGCGTTGGACCTTCCCGATGATTCTTCTCGAGGTGATGGTGTAGCCTCGAGCTTAGACGTTGACTCGGGATATTTCAAGGCCCTGGATAGGGCTTGCGGCGAGGTTGATAGATTCTCGGGAGGAGGCAGAGCAATGTCTCTAGGCTCTCGAGTCCCTAGGGCAACGGTGCGGAAAGTGGGCGCAAGGTGTGCAGCTGCCGAGTTCGACGCCGTCGCTCGGGCTTCCTCGCCCTGCAACATTGCATCATGGGCAATACCTTGCCCTCCTCCTCAAGTAATTTTAACACACTTAGAAGTTTATGGTGATGTTGCAAGGGGCAGCCTCGCAGATCATTCCCTTCGCCCTCGAGTGATCGGCTCGAGTTACTACCATGAGTCCTTTTAACGGGACAAGTAGGATACAGTAAAACCCGCATTTTTTGGGTCGGGTGTTGTCGTCAAAAGGGAACATGAATAAAATCTCACGAGGTTGTGTTTGCTACTTACATTGCACGACACATTTTCGAAGATGGATGAGTTCGAGCCTTGTGCGGCTCTTGAGGTCGCGCCCCTTGCTTGGCAGCGAGCTCATTTGAGGGTTACCTGGGGTTGTTACGAGCGATATTGCGCCTTGTATACCCGAGGCAGTCTTGCGGCAATTTTTAAAATATCGCCAACATTCGATACGCTAAAGGTCAGTGCAAACTGACGATGAGGGACTCGAGCAAAAATCAACCCCGTACTTCGTTAGTCGCTCCTTTGAAGGACGAGGGCATGAAAGTCGAAAGGCCCGGCAGATATGTTTTCTGCTTATGACACTCCCCTGTACGAGGGGGACAAAATCTGTGGAGTTGTTGAGATTTTTTGATCGATCATGTATTTAAGCTTTATCCAATTTTTGTCTGAAGTGAATACTTATGAGTCGATGATTTTACTGCATCGTGTTGTGAGTCTTAGGATTATCCACGCTGGTTGTGTTTCTTCGTTTGGCGTTGTTTCTTGCGCTCAAAAACGCCTTGCTATATCAAAAACCACTCCCCCTGCCTTAGCCATTCGGGGCGAAGTGAATTTGCTTCGAACGAAAAACGCGAGCCCCTTCGCGACCCAACGCTTTGTTTTGTTTAAAGAAAACGGCACTCCCCCTCCCCCTAGTCATTAGGGGCGAAAGTGAGTTTGCTTCAAACGAAAAATGCGAGCCCCTTTGCGGCTTAACGCTTCATTTGGTTTAAAGAAAACTCCACTACCCCCTCTTAGTCATCAGGGCGAAGTGAATTTGCTTCTAAAGAAAAACGCAAGCCTCTTTGCGGCTCAACGCTTCGTTTTGTTTAAAGAAAACACCACTCCCCCACCTCTTAGTAGTTAGGAGCGAAGTGAATTTGTTTCAAACTGAAAACGAGAGCCCCTTTGTGGCATAACACTTTGTTTTGTTTAAAGAAAATCCAACCCCCTCTTAGTCATTACGGGCGAAGTGAATTTGCTTCGAATGAAAATCACGAGCCCCGTTGTAGCTCAACGCTTCGTTTTGTTTCAAGAAAATGCCACTCCCCCTCTTAGTTGTTTGGGGCAAAGTGAAAATGTTTTGAACAAAGAACGTGAGCCCCTTTGCAGCTTACCACTTTGTTTTGTTTAAAGAAAACGCCACTCCCCCTCTTAGTCATTAGGGGCAAAGTGAATTTGCTTCGAACAAAAACGCGAGCCCCTTTACGGCTAAACGCTTCGTTTTTTAAAGAAAATACCACTCCCCTGCTTAGTAGGTAGGGCGAAGTGAATTTGCTTCGAACTGAAAACGCGAGCGTCTTTGCGGCTTAACGCTTTTTTTTGTTTAAAGAAAACACCACTCCCTCCCTCTTAGTCGTTAGGGTCGAAGTGAATTTGCTTGGAATGGAAAACGCGAGCCCCTCTATGGCTTGACACTTCGTTTTGTTTAAAGAAAACGCCACTCCCCCTCTTAGTCATTAGGGATGAAGTGAATTTCCTTCGAACAAAAAACGTGAGCCCCTATTCGGCTCAACGCTTCGTTTTGTTTAAGAAAATGCCACTCCCCTCTCTTAGACATTTGGGGCGAAGTGAATTTCCTTCGAACAAAAAATACGAGCCCCTTTGCGGCTCAACGCTTCGTTTTGTTTAATGAAATGCCGGTGCCCCGCCCTTAGTCATTAGGGGCGAAGTGAATTTGCTTTGAATGAAAAACACGAGGCTCTTTGCGGCTCAACGCTTTGTTTTGTTTAACTTTCTGCAGTTCTTTTTTGTGCCCGACGGAAGGTTAATTGTTCTGGTTGGCCAGCACGCCGGGGTGTATTACTTATGCCCATCGAGTGAATTGTTTGACTGTCCAACCTTCCATGTGTTTATCTTATCCCCAACGGAGTGGGTTGCTTAGCTAGCCAGCACTCCGGGTGTGTTGCTTATGCCTGGCGAAGTGCGGCAGCTGGACGAGGTTTCCTCGCTTGTTGAATGTTCAGACTTCATTTGCTTTTGGAAGTCGTTTCGACTGTTTTTTGCTTCAATCTTAGGGGAAATTCAGCTTTTTATTGCTTATAGCTGTTATTATAGATGCCGCCTCGTTAAAACCTCGTGCCCTGAAAAGGGGTCCCCCTGCGAGGAAAATAGTACGGACTTTTGCAATGAAAAAGGAAACTAGATGCCTATCACTTTAAATTTAGGTGCTAGCTACTTTGCTGGCCTCTTTGCTTATATTTTTGCAAAGGTGCCATTTTACAACTTTGGCTTAAGCTTTTCTCCGAGGCCCCTACTCTTTGCGGGGGCACTGGTCTTTCTTGCTGCTTGATTTTTCTTTTACCTGGAATAGTCGTGCTTCAATGGTTTCTGCTGATGCGGCGAGGTTTTTCTTCATTGTTCACCAGACGAATGCTTCTGTCTGCTCTGTGCTTGCTACTCTTGTTAGCTTATGGATCTTGTCTTGCTTGAATTCTGGTGACTCAGCTAGTTTCGCTTTGCCTCCTGGGCAGCTCTTGGCTGGTTCTTGGATGTTGTGAATGTTTGCCACTCCAGGGGTGAATCCGTTCTCTATGTTTCTTGCTAACTGCTGATCTCCTTTCACCGTGATTACACCCTTTACTGCTGGTATCTTCATGTGAAGATATGCGTTGTGAATTACGACATCAAATGTGTTGATTATTGGGCTTGCCAGTATTGCGAAGTACTGATAGTTTAGCCATACCATATCAAATGTGATGAACTTTGTTCTCGGGTTGGTTGCGTCGCCGAAGGATAGTGGTAGTTTTATTTTTCCTGCAAGCTCCAGTCTTTTTCCGCTGAACCCCTACAAAGGCACGTTGGAGGGCTCTAAATCCTGGTTAGTGCACCCCATTCTCAACAATATCCCGTGCAAGATTATGTCTGCTTGACTTCCATTGTCCACGAGGACTTTGTCGATTCTCCACTTGTCAATGTAAGCTTCAATCACATATGCATCTGAGTGAGGGTAGCTTTTCAACTCGAGGCCAACTTCTGTGAAAGTTATTGGTATGTGCGACCACTTGGACTTTTTTATTAGCCCTTCCACAACGACTACATTTACCAATTTGAAGTAATCTCTTCGCTGCCTTTTGCTGTCGAAGTCAATGCTTGAACCCCCTGATATCATTTCAATGAACCTTTTTGCTGGCAACGGCTAGGCGCGATTATCTTGCTTGCTTACGCCTTCGATTTTTGGTGGTGGCAGCGACAGTGCTTCCGAATACATGGTTTTGTTTTCCTGCTTCGCATGATGCGAGGTAGGAGGTCCTTGGAAGTGTGGATGCTGCAGGTGGTGGTTCGTTCCGAAGTAAGGTGTTGGATAGTAAGGTTGCTGTGGATAATAGTGATTCTGGACGTTTGGTTGTTGCATTGGCTGCTGCGGCCAGCAGGTCGCTGTCATGTGGTTCACCTCCGCTGGCTTCTCATGGTGCTTCTTTTCCAACTCTAGTCTTCTCATGATTCCTTTTGTCCTTTGGCAGTCTAGAGTTTTGTGACCTGCATAACCTTCGCAGTAGATGCGGTATGGCTTTTTCCGTTGATGCTGGCCATTGCGACTGGCAAAGTTACCACCCTTGCTACTGCTTTGTGGTGCTCCTTTTTGCTGACCCTGATGTGCTTGCCCTTTGCTTTCTTCGCTGCTTTTGGCTTGAATGTTGTTGACTATTGGTGCTCGCACATTGTCCTGGGGCTTCGCCTTCTTGCTATGCCTGTCATAGCTGTTGTTGTGGGCATCACAAGATTGCTTTTGGTTAGATGTCCTTCTCTTGTACTATGTTTCTGAATGACATTACTCCTCAAATTTGCTGCACATGTACTGCAGTGTGAGAGGGCGCTTCTTCGTGAACTTCAGGCTTAAGGGGCTCGCGCGAAGTCCTTGAATAGCGTACTCGATTGCCAGCTCTTCCGGTACTTTAGGACATTGAGACTTTAGGCTGAGAAATCTTCTGTAGTAATCTGAAAGTAGCTCATTTGGCTACTGTTCAATGTGCCCGAGATTCTTGAGAGCTTCTGAGGCGCCAATAACCCCTCTGAAGTTTGCCACTACCTTGTCCGTAAGATTCTCCCAGCTGCAGATTGATCCCGGTTGCAAGCTAAAGTACCAGGATGATGTTGGCCCTTTCAACGCGCATGCGAATACCTTTGCCAGTTCTACTTTGTCCTCGGCTGCCGAGGTGATTGCTGCTTCTTAGCTGATGAGGAATTGCCTTGGATCTGTTTCTCCACTATACTAAGGGACTGTTTCCATTCTGAAATTCTCTGGCTCATTGCAGCCCTTCTCACAACGGTGAATCTTTGTCATAGGTTACAATTCCAGGCCTTCTGATGGGCAGTACTTCGCGTCGAGATATGTGGTTTTCTCTGCTTCGTAGCTTGGCCCGAGCTCTGGTTCTGAATCGCTTTCGATTGTTGCTACTGACTTGTTATTGGGCTTGTTTTTCTTCGATCTCACTCGGAGCCTTCTTACTTCCCTTGAGAGTTCTACGTGCTTGCGTATTTCTTCAAGCAAGGCTCGTTTCTCTTGCAATAGCTTTTCTCTTTGCGCCACCTCTTGCATTTGTTTTTCTCGTACTTCTTCCAACTCTCGGTTGTTTCTTCGCAGCTTCTCCACTTTGTGGGCTAGCGAAGCGCTGTCTCCTGAGCTGTCACTGTCTTCATGGTCATTCTCTTCTTGAATTGCCGGCAACTTGCCTGGGTTTTGCTTCTCTTGATGGGTCTGCTTGCACACTCAACGTGTGCCGAGGTTGGGTATTGCTCGATCTGAAGTAGCTCCGGTCTTTAGCTTTGTTGCGGTGCTGATCTCTGCACTAAGCCTCAGGATGACGAGGCAGTTCCCTATGGTCCCGCTGGCAGCTCTTGAAGTGGCTGAGCAGATGCCGCGGTTGTTGTGGATCTTGTCATCGTGAGGTTTTTACTTTGAGCTCATGCACGGTGGGCGCCAATGTTGGTATGCTAAGCAGCGAGGTACGAGCTCACTTAGCACACCGAACATAATGAACAAGTATGCGAAGTAGATAGACAGAGTGGCGAGATAACGACTCTTGAATAATCGAGGTTAACTCAACATTACATCTGCCTCTATAGGTGACTCTTGGTTTTCTTTTATAGTCATTGGGAATCACAACTTTACATGACCATCCTATCCCTAGCCTAATGCCCTCAGAACTACTAAGAGGCAGTAACTCCTAAGGGCATTACAGACAATCTTCTGGCCACCCGCGAATGGTGGCTTAGCTGCTGCCAGGCTGGAGGGCACTGTGGGGAGACACTTCGACCGAGCACCCGCTCTTCGCCTAGGGGTCGGTTTGGGGGATGGCCGTCGTCTTATGTCATCGGCTACCCACTTTGCTTCGCGTCATGTGGCCAACGCTAGTGCTTCGCACCATCTCTTAGTCATTGCAACGTTGGGGTACTTGCACATCTGTTTAGCCGGTTGTTGTTAGTGGTTAAGAAAAGACAAAGGACTCAGGCCTGTCCAGCGAGGTGGAGTACTGCGGGGCGAAGGCGTTTACTCAGCGCAAAGTGAACTCCGGGCTAGTTCCCCAACACCATCTACTAGCACACAAAGGATTTCTATCGTATATATTAGGAGGCTATTTCCAGTTCACTCATAGTTAGGTTTGTAAGTCAAAAACATGTCTTTTTCTTTTTTGCAATCATCACAATACAAATGCACATATGCATGTACATGTACTAGTGGTCACCCCAATGAACATAGGCATGTAGATCGTACCACTATGAGCATCTCCGAAAGACTTAACTGTCGATCTTGAATTTCACACAATAGGCAACTTACTATCGATGGGTACATTGCTTATTCACTTAAAAAAACTAGTTGTAAATACAACACCCAAATCATATCTGAGATTTGGATCCGGGTAGGTTGGTTCCACCAAGACAATACCTCACGTTCAAGAAATTACAAGTGTCACACAACTTGTATCAAGCAACATACTTTCTAGCTTACACAGGTAATTTGTGCACTAAAAAAATATACATGTTTCCTTTAAAAAACACACAATACATATGCAAAAAGACGAATACACGTATGAGTCCTCATCTGAATGAACACATAGGAGCACATGCCCATGGCTATAAGCAACACTAAAAGACTGCAATCATCATAGACATCTCGTTCTCGATTGGGAAATCACTTTGCTATATCTCACCCTTAAACAACAAGGCATCTCTGATGTCGAGCATTAAACTTGTTTGAATATGCATAATACTCCAGTCAAGCATAGTCTATGCTATTGGTCGAGGACACTATATCCTTTGCACCACAGCTTCGTTCCTTCTGTAATAATCTCATTGGTTTTTGGGGTGTTGAACTGGCCGATTCTTCGGTGACAATTTGATCCATTGGTCTTCTAATTGGCAGCCCATCATCTTGTGGTCGACCTTGGAAGAAGAGTGGGGTGTTAAACTAGTTTGCTCGGTATGTTGCCTATTCTGCAACCAAATTGTATTTTGTTGTATTTCATATATATATATATATATATATATATATATATATATATATGAAATGTGGTGTGTGGTGGTGTCATCTACAACTCATGACGTAAAACATGTCGATCTTGATGTAAAACCCGTCGATTGTGTCTGTCCCGTGCGTGTCTCCAAGTCGGATCGAAGTTGAAGACTAAAGCATTGCATAAACCTGTCGTCCTCTCTCAGTCCCGTCTAGTCTTCCGTGTTAAATATTTAGGCATTTTCATGATTAATTTAATCAAGAATAATACGCAAGTGTGATAATTGTGAACATAGAGATGGACCAAATAACACAGTTAACTAAAAGAGTATACCCTGCGGAGGCACCTATGCCGTAGGCACTGGTGGCTCCATTCTCACGAGTCATTTTCATATGTTTGTTCGATGAAGTTGATCTTAGTTGATGCCGGACGAGGTACGCAGTGCAGTCCCTCAAACAACCTGATTAGGACATCACACCCTCGGATATAACCAACACTCCCCCAATACACATACATAATTCAAGGACAAAAACTAGAGCACGGCAATTGAATTTACGGGTGAGCATGTTCCTAATGATCTTTTTATTTATATTTAAGAATATATTACTACCTAATGAGTTAATTATTGTTAGGAACCATGGAGATGATGATAATATGGTTAAGGAGGAGGTTAGAGGCGTGGAGGGCCAGCAAAGACGTCCATGCCAAGTTGGAGGCCCAAACAAAGTCGACATCACATCTCCTCTGGTTATCAACCGTGCAAGCACGATTGATCTCGCCAAGAAGGCTAATCCTTGCCTGCGAATCGAAGAACACAAGCAAGAACAAGATAGAAGTAACCAAATTACAAATATGTGATTAAACTCACGAGTTGGGGTCTCACAAACCGACAAAACGGCGAAACTGTTCTTGACAGAATAATCTAAGCAAAACCCAAACCCTAAGGAAGAGGCGGCGGCTGCTTATTAGGTCCCTAGGGTCGTCCATCTCCCCCTGGACGCAGCCCTAAGTGGGCTCAACAAAATACACGGTCCAAAGGCCAAAAGACGGTGGTGCAACACCGGGACAGTTTTTGGACGTCTTAGTATTTCGACAATTTCTGACGACTCGAGAAGCATTTGGATATGAGACCAGCTCCAGTGGAAAGGCTATCAAATTATCTTTCCATCCATATAAAGAACGTCCCAAATGGACTTCGTATGCGACCAGGACGTCCGTTTTGGTGCAGGCTGTTTCTGGACTCCGAAATAGAATCGAAGTCGACTTTGTTTGGGCCTCCAACTTGACATGGACGTCCTTGCTGGCCCTCCATGCCTCTAACCTTCTCCTTAACCATGTTATCATCATCTCCATAGTTCCTAACAATAATTAACTTATTAGGTAGTAATATATTCTCAAATATAAAACTCACCCGTAAATTCAATTGTCGTGCTCTAGTTTTTGTCCTTGAATTATGTATGTGTATTGGAGGAGTGTTGGTTATATCCGAGGGTGTGATGTCCTCATCACAACCTCTGGTTCCTATGTTGGTGACGAGGAAGGAGAGGTGCGCATGGTTGTAGTCGATCAATCACAGGTAGCGAGTAATCGTGAAGACGCTCCCCAAAAACCTGATCGCCCGCACACCCGAGCAGATGTCCCATGTGGGAGAAGGTTCCGGAGGCCTGCTCTCTCAACACTTGTGCGCGCAAACGTTGGGACGAGGATGCGATTGAACTCAGTTGTTTGATGATTTTCAGCTTGGAGAGCTCGTGATCGTACTTCGGTTGTGAGTGTTCTATAGTTCTTGAGTATTGTTTTTCTCTTGTGAAGATAAACTCTTTTTCCTGAAATAGGCAGGTCTGTTTATGTTCTGTTTAGATCGGTGTTCCTGTCCATACTGTTCACAAAAAAAGAAGAGTGAATTGCGATGTGCAAGCAGCTGGAGATGTCAGGGCATGGAAAGAGCTAACAAGGCGAGACCAGCTGGATGCATTGCACTCGCCGTCGTGGCCCTCCATCGGTACGCTACGCTTTTCCCTCTAAAGAAAAATTCCATCCACATGTGGAGTCATAAGACAAAAGGACCACATGAGACTTAGCAGACTAGATAAAAGAAAGAGCTCGGCAGCAGATCATATATTATACAGATTCCGCATTGTTCCTATGTTCATCATTGTACTATCATTCAAAAAGTTATTCCCTCTGACAATTCTGTTGTTTTATAATGAACCATGGTGCGTTACATGATGACTTGTTTGGTTGCGAATAAACAAGCAATTCATGCACCATGGTGCATCACATGATGAATGGTTTGGTTGCGAATAAACAAGCAATTCATGTACCATGGTGCGTTACATGATGAATGGTTTGGTTGCGAATGAACAAGCAATATTCATGCGAGGAATTAGTTACTCGAGCCTGCAGGAAGCAGGATTGTGCATGTAGGAAAGGTTTTGATACTAGCTAGATGGTACAGCATAGATCAGAACTATAGGAGGCGCGCGACATATTTACAAAGTCTGATGCCAAAGCTCAAGATACAGCTAGGTAAGCACTTAATCAAGTTAATAATAATAAAAAGACTTGGTTACATGAGATCCTAAGAGGTCAACTCGTGTCAATTGTTATACAGTTCTCTGCCCACTCAGCCGGGAACTATTGTTTACTAGTCCTTAGTGCCGGTTGGTGGCATCTTCTCAACCTACCAACCTCGTGTCTATGTAACAGTACTATATATTAAGATTAAGGAACTCAAGACTATATATAGGGCAAGATCCTCGCTGTCGATAAGGCATAGAAGCGCCACACAGCCATGCCATAGTTATCAAAGAACTAACCGGTGTATCAGTGTGCTATACACATTTGGCTTAGCTGTGATCATGGAGACCAAGGTAATTGAAATCTTAATTACTTCTCTGCCGAGTTGTTGTTGTTCGTATAAGGACCGTTTGTCATGGTCACCTAATAATGTTAGTAACAGTGTTTCAGTATGATTTTGTTCCATAGAACGAGCCATGTTCCAACCTAATAAGTAGTCCAGCTACCCGCGCGCACTTGCAACATTAATCTGGATATCTAATTGCAAAGATTAACTATACCATAATATTCTTTGAATTCTACACTTTCAATTGTCAAACTATTCAACTTTTATTATAAAATCAATTCATCATAATGAATTAATTTTATTTTAGTCTACTAAATATTCAAAATTATGCAAGTTTATATTTATGTTAACATTTTCTATGGCATGTATTTAGGACAATATAATTGTTTGTCTCAAAGAATTGAGATCAATGTTATTCTTCTTACGATATGTATCACCTGCCACGTTTCTTTCATTCTTTTATCTCTGGGTTTCTTGTTTCTTAAAGGGTTATTTGTGGCATGTTTAGCTTTTTGTTTTTTTAGTAATGGCATTGGTGGGTAGTAAAGAAGTAAATATAAGGCAAAACGGTGGGTAATAATTTATCTCACAATTTCTCTATTTTTTGTCTATCTGTATATTTGTTAGTCTTTTTTAATAATGCGAAAGCCTACCTTTTTTCTTTCTTTTATCTCACAGTCCTCTTTCTTTCTCAAATGATCATGATTCCTTTATTTAGATAGCCACAGTTCCTTCTCTTAAGGTATGTTTATTCTTTAGTTCTTTCAATAAGGGCAATGGTGGTAAAAAGATAGAAATAAGGGTGTTTTAGTTTAGGTTTTTTTCGTAATGTGATTTTTGGGTAATTTTTCTTCAATAAATATGGTAATTTCTTCAGATTTTTTTAATAAGTTCTATGGTGGGTAATTTCTTCAGATTTTTTTAATAAGTTCTAGTTTTTTCATAATGGCAGTGATGAATATTTTCTACTCTTTCCCTGGATTTTCGTGATTACTTTTTATGCATTGAGAGCGAATGTGGTGACTCCGATGTTTGGTCAAATACATATATAATAGTCTCTATGGTTATTTCTATTTTTCTAGTCATTCTCGCTGCTTGGATTATCTAAGAGATGGAATAAAAAAATATTCCGTACGTACGTCCTATAGGTTACGCAGCGGCTAGTGAATCTCAGAAGCCTTATGTTTTGCTGAAACACGATACAGACACCCGTATCAAACTCATAAGCCTTCATTCATATCCTGTCTTTTACGTTGATTCTTTTTCCAAGCATTTGCTATTCCCTGTAACCCCTAATAACCTGTGAAATACACAGTGACAATGTAGTTCCATTTTTGCAGATGAGAGGGCCAAGATTTGCTGAGTTAGAATTCTAAAATTAACATGCACTTCAGGACATCCCTCTATTAGATATACAGTAAATTTGTTGCCCAATGCAAGAATATTTTACTTGTTTGTATGTAATTTTGCTAGTCAGATTTTCAATTTAATGGTCGACTATACAACCATCAACCCTTCCGTTTCAGCTTTAAATACTGGAATAACAACAGTTCTTACACATTCATTGGCACAATATTGACAATACCTTTTGTTGTTTATTGGCCAAAGTTAGACTATTGAGGTAGTTTCATAATATTATTTGTCTCGCAGGTCGAGCCAGCCAAGGAGAAGGTTACAATTAGCAATATATGGCACCTCCCTCTCCATCTGGTGAAAACGGGAACAACACAAAATAAAGATTTAAGTGCAACTGCGGTGGTCCGGGTCAAAGCACCACTATTGGTTACCAGCCGTTCTCCCATTCACCTAGTCTTAGTGTTTGATGTCAGCTACAGCACATTGCAGAAAGAAGCACCACTGCAGGCAAATAAGGCGTCTAGACGAGATCTGTTGAATAAAGCCGTGCTGTTTACCATGCGCCAGCTTCACGTTGATGACCATCTTACCATTGTGTACGGTAATGACAAAA
Organism: Chloris gayana; assembly: GCA_031894775.1. Classification (NCBI taxonomy): domain Eukaryota; kingdom Viridiplantae; phylum Streptophyta; class Magnoliopsida; order Poales; family Poaceae; genus Chloris; species Chloris gayana. The sequence goes on from JAUNZO010004298.1 coordinate 1,001,790, forward strand.
GTTATAAGTTTGTAATTTCTGAAGACACACCGATGCTTGCTGAAAACATTGTGGACAAGCTCATGGACAAGGCTGATAACAGCACGTCTAAACCTGGATTGATAGCTGCAAAGGTATGATTTGAACATTAGTTATTTGGCAGAATTTGCTCTAGGATACCGTTTAAGAGTGGTATTTGCTGGAGGACATCATTGAATCTTGGTTTTGCTCATAGACACTACTCTTTTGTGGTAGAATTGCTAGAAGACATCAAAACATATAAAATAATCATATAGGGAGAGAGAAATATGACGAATTGACTGAAACACCCTTAGAATGCATGTGTCGGATAAAAAAACTGAGCTTTGTTGCTTTACTCTTGGGAGTATTGATGTTCATGCTGCTCTGTTATTGCTGTGTTGGCATGTTGCAATGTGTTGTTCATCGTCATATTTTGACTTACACTCACACGTATGGATACAAGCTAAGCAAATGTGAGTTTGATGGTCTGCAGCGTGACATGTCGAGACAAATTCGTTTGGTCTTGCTGCCACCTAAACCTATCAGAGTACCGATAACCTGTAGCTACTGAGCTTGGCCAATTAAGTTTTGACCCAGGCTTTTTTTCAGGTCACTGAATTATTCATAGTTGTGGCCTTCTTCAACTCGTGTCGGATTCGGAGTTATATGACATGGCTGTAATTTGCAAAGCCTGACCCACCCTAGTAGACACTAGGGGCATTTCTGTCTATTTAAGTGTTGTCTCTCTCTCCTCAGAAAAATGAATAGAGTATTTTAGTTACCTTAGTGTCCTGCAGCCAATTGACAGAAAGGAGTGATGTCTATGGCAAAACCAAAATTAAACGGTGTCCCCTGGCAAGTGCCACAATTCTAGGATGTCCAGGAGCAAATTTTTCCTAGTTATTTTTACACTTGTCGATCGGAGGTCTAGAAGTAGGGTGAAACGAAAGGGGCATTAGGTGTGCAAATTCCAACAGTTTATCGTCCAAATGCATTCAGTCTTTCTTAATCTATAATGAACTAGTTAATCTACCTGCGGATTTGCGTGGTTAATGTAGATATCTTATTGCAATGATTAACTATACCATAATATTCTTTGAATTCTACACTTTCACTTGTATTAATGAAACTATTTAACTTTAATTAAAAAATCAATCTATCATCATGAATTAATTCTTTTAGATTAATTAATATTATGCAAGTTTAAATTTATTTTAGAATTTTCCAATGCATGTGTATAATACAATACATTTGTTTATCTCAATAATACAATACATTTGTGTAGCTCAAATACTAGAGGGTATTCCTTCATACTTGGGGTTAAAAAAAACTATGTTCACATACTTGATTTTTGAAAGTAGTATGTCGGCATACTCATGTTTCTATATCAGGATACGTCAAATTTTTGAACATATTTCTATCTATAGGAAATGTGATATATCATAAATTTTTGAAAGTTCTACTAATTTTTTTTGTTATCAATTTGGAAATTCATATTACGGGTATGTGTACATACTCAAAACGATAAATATGTATGTGCACATACCCAAGGTTATTTTTTAACGTGGGAGTAACTACACCCAAGAGTAGAATGGAATTATCAAATATATATATGGCTAGGACGAATTAAAAAAATAGAGCATTGCCCTGCTTTCATGTCGAGAAGCAGATGACTTTGCCGAGGTCACAGCCGTGACTCAAAAAAAAAAAACTCATTCCTTTTTTTAATTAATTTTGAATAGTTCTTATGTTTGAACAACTAACATCCAAGTATCAAAGTTGTGCGAGACCTTGTGAACAATCTGTTAAGGTTGAGTGGACCGACTGGGAGATAATTCCACCGTACATAAATAGATTCAATAATGGAGCACGCTGCTCTTCTACACAGCATAGTCTAAAATTTATGGCAGTATGAGAGAGAGAGAGAGAGAGAGAGAGAGAGAGAGAGAGAGAGAGAGTATGTAGGGGAGCTGTCCACCATATCGCATGTTGTTGGGTTCTCTACCCTGAAACTATCCTCATGGATGCAGGGGTAAACATACGAGAGGGGCGCTTTTAATTTACAATAGAATCAATGTGTTAAATATTCGTAGCTAACATTTTCCACATTTGATGCTATGGCTGCAGAAATTACATGAGGAGACAGTGGATAAGAAGCATTTGCCCTTCATTATTCTCCTGTCTGATGGGCTAGGCAACAGTAAGTTCAAGTGGAACGATGATAAGAGTCTTTCTGCAAACAAGGATGCTCTTAGCGAATTCCTAGGACCGAAGAACCCAGTCCACACTTTCGGCTTGGGCAAGGATCACGACCCATGTGCGTTGCAGTACATTGCCCGTGAATCAAAAGGCACCTACTCATCCATCACCAAGAACATCCGCTGCATGTTGATTGAAGCCCTTGCTGTCTGTCTCAGCGGGCTAACGACCATTGTTGCCGTTGATACTGTCATCAATATTAAGGCCAGCAAGGATGATTGCGAAGGGAAGACTGGCAAGGAATCTAATAAACCGAAGGCCAGCAAGGAAAGTTCTAAAGGGAAGGCCAGCAACGAAACTGATAAAGCGAAGGCCAGCAAGGAAACTGATAAAGCGAAGGCCAGCAAGGAAACTGATAAAGCGAAGGCCAGCAAGGAAAATTCTGAAGGGACGACAACAACAATAACAAGAGTCGAAGGTAACACCGACAAGTACGAAACAACTTTCCCTGTCAACATTGGCATCCTTTACGCCGGCGAGGTGAAGGATTTTGTCGTTCACTTCAATATAAAATTTGGTAACTTTAAGCAGGCTTCTAGTCATTATTATGTGCCGCTTAGTGTTGAAGGTAACTACAGGGATATGCCTGGTGGATCGTTACTCTCAATTGATGAGTGCAAGCCGGCATTTTCAGTTTATGCTGCTGATGAAATACCTACGCCTGAGAACAAACGGCAGTTGCTTCAGTTCCCCGTGGTCGGGCAGCAGCTGGTTAGGCACGGGGTTCTCCGCATGGTGGAAAGCATCTTGCAAAACGAATACAAGAAACTTAAGAATGATGCGGAAGAACATAGTAGTAAAGATGGAGGTAAGCGGACCCTGGAGACCATTCTTGGCAACCGTTTGAAGGAAGAGTGGGAGAAGTTCAAGAAGGAAAACAGGTACTGGAAAGAGGCACAAGAGGACGGTCTTGACGTGGAGCGAATGGAGAACGACATTGAATTGATGGTAAGCGGCCTGAAGCGGGGCCTAGGGGTGGGCTGTGTCTACTCCTGGCTGTCGAGCCACCAGACGCAGCGCGCCACAACAAGTGGCCTGCGAGCAACCGCGTTTCTCACGCCAGCAATGAAAAACAAGGTGCAGGAGGTCCAGATCAAATTGGAAGAGGAGACATCCTCATCCTCTGCGGCAGATAACACAGACCCAGTTTCAATTGTGCCGTTGCGGGAGGAGTGCTTGTGCAAGCGTGCAAGGAAGCTTCTGGACCTGTTGTCCAAGATAGACGCCGAGATACTAGGTGCATTATTTACGTCAGTTATATAGATATATATGAATCAGGTTGTTCACAGCTTCAACTGGAACATATCTAATTGCCTAACCTTAATTGTTGGATGTAGGGAGTCAGATGACCCGGGGAGAACAGTCAGGGTGAAAAAGACAATTTTTGCTGGAGCTCAAGAAACAAGGAACTGGCTCACCCACAAGACGACTCAGCTCCACTCGCCCAGCAATTCACCAGTATAAGGACCTAATCAGAATCCGGTGTCAAATGTTTTTATATTACCTCATAAGTTACCTACTCTCTCCATCGCAGTTTACTCAATCATCGTGGAAGTGCACTTTTGTGCCTAGATTTGGAGAATGTTCCATGAACAAGGTTATATAATTTATCCAGACGTGACATGTTGGAAATATAAGCACTTTCAGTTTTCATTTAGTCCATAAATAAATCATGAACATGATATACAGATTGCTAAATAAACTAGACAAGTCTACACAAGATCTAGACATATCTAACAAGCACGAGAAGATGAACACATCTACCATACTATCCATTACTATCATGCAGAGATAGAACACGAATGCTAGTATGGAAGACAGAGCAAACATAAGATACGTACGTTTCTGGCTTGACGAGGTAGAGGAGTCGATGACGACGTTCAACATCGTCACGGCAAAGACAACGACGTGCTTGGCTCACGTGGCAGGGACGAAGACGCGATGTGGTGGAAGCGATCGAAAAGTCGTGTAGAGCGCTTTCCAATAACCTTATCCGCCTTCTTCCAGTGCAGGATCGTAGAAGGCTCTTGTTCAGGAGACCTTTTCTCCTGTTCGTCGGTGCACCCCGACGATCGGGATGGAGAAGCCTTGGCGGTGCAGTAGTAAGACGAGGCAAAACCTAAGCAATTGCTAGAGATAGTTTTCTACAGCAACACCCGCACGTTTATATAGGAGAGACCGCTAAGTTTAGGAAAACCAAAACCGAGTCTGTTTCCAAAACAGAAAACGGATGGGACACATAGGAAAAATAAAGTGCAAAGGGAGGCCGCGCCCCTGCAAGGCAAGGGGCTATATATTGGTGGACCATTCACGTAGGTGATGAGCGGCCGCGCCCATCGCCCCGCCCTGCCCCGCCCGATGAGGCGAGCGAGCGAGCACATGTGTTCTTCCATTCTTTCTTTCTCACACTTGTAAGGAAGCCAACAACATCCAAGTTTATACCTACACTGCCACGAGCAATGTGGTACTAAAGATGTGACAGACCTGCGTCACGAAGAAGCGGTTCCATCTCCAGGATCATCATGGGTAGCATCACGCGCTGTGATGTCCGATATTTACAACATACAAATATAAGCATGATACAATGAACATAAGTACAATTCTCTTACATTCATCTAGATTACAATATTACATCGAGTCTCATAAATCCAGAAGCAAATAAGTTTGGAAAATAAACTAATACAATGGAAGCAATAAGATACAATCGCTCTCTCGGCGATACATCACGGGCCATCCGCACGTCATCTATGAGTAGAGTGCTCCCTCCTCTCCTTCCGAATTCCTGCCCAGTAACCAAGAGAGTAGGGTATCTCTCTAACATACAGCAACCATCGGTATATCGGTTTACGAGGCCCATTAACACCAGCATGCAAACAGTACGTTCAAACTTGTCCACATGGGCGGGACACGACGTAGTCCTTGTGTGCACGGACGGGGCTACCACCTTGAAGACTCTTGCAGTCCTTCACTTTCCACCTAAGTTGCCCGTCCGGCCTCCAATTTCCGTTCTCATCTCAAACACTTAGCATCGTGTCCAAAAGTGATATCCCTAGACTACGAGTGGTCTTCGTACCACTCGACGGATCATCGCCCAAATTAAGCAAGCATCTATGTCGGGCTATCGAACATGGATAAACAGGATCCTACTGCATGCTATGGTTTTCACCACAACTCCTATAAACCTAATGCACAGTACAAGCCTACAAGCATGTAGTGATGAAATAAAAGACTTAAACATAAGAGGTTGTGCACCAGGGCTTGCCTTGAGCTTGACCCTAGACAGCTGGGTCACTTACTTCAGCAGCTTCTGTCTCCTGCTCATCGGTCACCGCATTCACCACCGCAGCTACATCATGCAATAGTGATATTTAATTTGATAAAAACATGATTGAAATATTTTATGGAATACGTATGAATTTCATAAAAAATACGTAACTATTGAGTATAAAATAACTTGGGGTCCAGCGAGGGTGAAATGATTTAATTGCAATTAACAATTTAATTTATTTTATCAACTCCCATGAAGCATTTAAATTATCATCCTATTTAAGTACTAAACAAGTATGGCTAAAAAGGAAATTAATCTAATTAATTCGCCTCTGATCATGCCAATCTAAATGCACCATGAAATAGTCCAACAAATTTTGGTTTGCAATTTTTAGATGTCTAGATTAAAAGATATGAATTTTCTAATTTTAAATGAATTTGTGCTTAATTTACAAAAAAGGCCACCGGGCCTTTAAATTAAATCCCCGTGCTCGGGGCCACACCGGGGGTCACAGTGTCCCAGATCTGGGGTGTCCATGGCCACACGGGATCACACCCGTGTGGCCCCGGTGGCACCATGGCTGGAGGCGGGCGGCGCACGGCGACGCGCCTTGCTCGGAGGTGGACGGCAGCGATCGAGCGGGGCAACAGGTGCGACACGCGTGCGATGGCGGACCGGCTGGGGTGGTGGAGTGGCCAGGGAGCTCACGGCGGCGAGGATGGTGGGCGGCGGAGCTCGGTAGGGCGGCGCGTGCTCGGATGAACGGCTCGGGATGGGACTTGGTCCAAAAGCTTCACCGTGGCATCCGCTTCAACGGCATGGCTCCCATTGTGGATGAGTAGCCCGAGAAGTAAGCGCTCGACGGAGGGGCGGACACGGTGGTCGACAATGGCCGGGGAAAAGATGAATGCTGACCTCCTCATTGGAAAGAACAAGTAGGCAAGGGGTTAGGGCAGTTCACAACAGCGATGCGCACCCACGAGAGCAAGAAAAATGGTTTGGAGCTCACCTGGATGGATGAATTTGACGGCGAGGTCGGAGTGTGCGGCAGCGTGGTTGCCGGGGAAATGTCCCAAATGCCGTCGTTTCACTCCATGGTCCTTGGGGATGTTGTTCTGGGGGCAAGAGAGGTACGGGACGCGGCTTGGTGCGGACGGGCTCGGCCCCGTGCGTCGCCTTGGGCCACCGGTAGGCAGGACCCACAGGACATATTCCGTGACATCTTTTTCTTTCCCCGAATTTCCAAGTGTGGTCGTTTCCACAAATGAAAAATCTAATTCAAGCCCTTTCCAAGATCAAAAATTAATGTGGGAAATTTTCTTCGGTAGATTAAATCAAGAAAGTGACATGCACGTTGATCTTGGTCCATATTCCTCCGAGTTAAACTATATTAATTCAAGGAAATGCTTAAAAGTTAAGCTTCTCCGATTTATTTAGGGTATTAAAACTTAATAAAGATCAGTGCCATTTGGGCCAGAATTTTGTTTTGACATGTGCTACAACATATATTTTTGGTGGGCCCCACTTGTGTTGTAGAAATTTGAGTTGTAGTTCAATTCAAAGTGAATTTAAATTATTTTGCAACCAAAAACTAATTGCATGTCAACAGAAACTCTTGTAGGTGTGCTACTAGACCAGAGGCATATTCTAAAAATGCTAACTCGCAAAATTTGTGACACGTGGTGACACAAAAGATTGTAGTCCCACCATCCCTATATGGGACTTTGAGATTTTCCAGGAATTATAGGCCCAATAATTCCAGCAAACCTCCACCGGATCTCAAAGTCCCATCAAGACTTTGCCTCGTTCCACTTCTGTTCAATATACTAGTGTTTCAGTTGAGACTGTTAAGTTTAACTTCTACCTAGAACAATAAGCTACACTCGCTTACGACTTGAACAATGGACTATGACTTGAATTGCAAGTCTGGTGCAAACAAGCTTTACTTAGAATCGCAGCTGGTACTTGGACCTCTAGTAGGCTACTCCGCGGGTGGAGCAAATAGGTCATACTCCTTGGTCTTTCCTGAGCTTAATAGAGATCACCCAAGTCTCACAGATCGCGACCTTACAACAGATCAGGCTCATATAGGTGTATTCTTTCAAGAATGCTCTGTAGGATAGCATCTTTGCTGATTAAAGCCAACAGAATACATTAAAGCATTCGCCCACCTGTCATGCATTGGTTGGGTTACCGCTATGGAATAGCTCAAATGGGTCTCCTTTGATGCACTGTCTATCACATTACGTGATAGCCCCTTAGTAAACTGATCTGCCATGTTCTTATTGATTGATATGTAATCCACTGATATTTCTCCACAGTTTCTCATTTTCCTGACAGACTTTAATCGTCTCTTAATATGTCTTGATGACTTCATATTGTCCTTTGAACTGTTCACTTTGACTATTATAGTTTGGTTTTCATAGTTCATCGGTATTGTCGGCATTGGTTTCTCGACAATAGGTAAGTCCATCAAGAGCTCACGTAGCCAATCGGCCTCAACTGTTGTTGTATCTAGCACGGTGAGCTTTGCTTCCATGGTAGACCTCGTTACGATGGTCTGTTTACATTATCTCTATGAAACAGCAGCACCACCAAGAGTGAAAACATATCCACTCGTGGCATACAACTCATCATCATTAGATATCCAATTGAATCACTATATCCGTCTAGTACCATAGGAAATCAGGAATAATGAATTCCATAACCCGCAGTACCAACTAGGTAGTGCATCACTTGCTCAAGCGCACGCCAATGATCATCTCCTGGATTAGAAGTAAACCGACTCAATTTGCTCACAACAAAAGAGATGTCGGGCCTAGTAGCACTAGCCAAGTACATAAGTGATCTAATGATCCGAGAATATCTCAATTGGTCTTTGCCAATTCTCTTATTCTTCCGAAGGATCAAGCTAGGATCATAAGGAGTTGGAGAAGGTTTGTTGTCCTTGTAGCCGAAGCAACTCAACATTTTTTCCACATAATGAGATTGCGTTAAAGTAATCCCATTCTCTCCTTTGATTAGCTTAATGTTCAAACTAACATCAGCCTTACCCAAAACCTTCATATCAAAACTTTGGAACAAAAAAGACTTGACCTCATTAATCACGTCAAGGTTTGTCCCAAAGATTAGTATGTCATCCACATATAAGCATAATATAACTCCCTCACCCCCACCATGGCGGTAGGGTACACATGTATCATCCTCATTGACTGAGAGGCCTGCTGATATCGGTGTGGAGTCCAATTTCTCATGCCACTACTTAGGTTCTTGTTTCAGACCGTATAAAGATTTCACCAGCTGACACACCTTGTCTTCTTGACCCTTTACTACAAAACCATCTGGTTGATCCATATAGATTTCCTCATCCAAATCTCCATTAAGGAAAGTTGTCTTAACGTCCATCTAATGAACGAGAAGACCATGAGAGGCAGCTAGAGCAAGTAGTAGTACACGTATGGTGGTTAATCTCGCAACAGGTGAATAAGTGTCAAAGAAATCTTCACCTTCTTCTGGGTAGAACCCTTAGCCACAAGTCGAGTCTTGTACTTATCAATAGTACCATCAGGCCTAAGCTTGTTCTTGAACTCCCACCTGCAACCCACGGGTTTGCACCCATATGGTCGATCAACGACCTCCCATGTTCCATTAGAAATAATAGAGTCCATCTCACTCTGTACAACTTATTTCCAATCATCTACATCAGGTGATGCATATGCCTCGAGCAATTGTTCTGGGAGTATCATCCACAAAAGATTTTGCAATCCTTTGTCTCTTCCTCCGTCTAGGAGCTTCACTATGTAACTCCTCATTAATTGGTTTTGTGTTTGTTCAGCATGATCAGATAATGCACCAGGTTCGGGAGTAGTTTCAGCAATTGCATCAGTAGATAATCTAGACATGCTATGTTAATCTTTCATAGGAAATATGTTCTCAAAGAAAGTAACATCATGAGACTCCATTAATGTATTAACATGAACATCAGGCACCTCTGATTTCACTACTAAAAATATATAGGCAATGCTATGATGAGCATATCCAACAAAAACACAATCCACAGTTTTAGGTCCCAACTTATGCTTCTTGTTGATTGGCACATTAACCTTCGCCAAGCAACCCGAATTACGTAAGTAAGAGAGCGATGGTTTTCTCCCAATCCATTCCTCACATGGTGTTTTCTCCTTATTTTTCATGACAACTCTATTTAGGACATGACATGATATCAATATAGCCTCCCACACCATGCCTTTGATAATCCCGTGAGTGTCTAACATGGAGTTAACCAAGTCAATCAAAGTGCGGTTCTTTCTTTCGGCAACCCCGTTTGATTGGGGCGAATAGGGAGGCGTCCTCTCATGAATCATACCCTGTTCCGCACCAAATAAGTCGAAATCATTACAGAAATATTCACCACCACGATCGGACATAATTCTTTTGATCTTTTTCTCTAGTTGAGTTTCAACTTCAACCTTGTATATTTTAAACTAGTTTAGAGCCTCATCTTTTGTTTTCAACAAATACACATAGCAATATCTAGACACATCATCAATCAAAGTCATGAAATATCTTTTTTCACCTTCTGTCAATATACCATTCATTTCGCAAAGATCTGAATGAATAAGTTCTAGTGGTGCCCAGTTTCTCTCCTCAGCAGCCTTGTGAGGTTTTCGAGGTTGCTTAGATTGCACACAATTATGGCACTTAGAACCTTTGACAATGAAAAAATTCGGAATTATGGCACTTAGAACCTTTGACATAGAAAAAATGCAGATGACATAAATGTGAATGACAAACATTGGCATCACTCTCATTAACACCATCACAAATATAGTTCACTGACTTATTGCAAAAATCTGAAAGGGAAAGACTGAACAAGCCTCCGCATAGATTGCCTTTACCAATAAATTGTCCACTCTTAGACACGACAACCTTATTAGACTCGAGCACTACCTTAAAACCATCCCTACACAAAAGGGAGCCACTAACGAGACTTTGCGTTGCGTTCGTTGAGGAGGGTTTGCGTTGTGGACATTTCTTTGCCCAATGCTGAATGGAGCCGCAAACGAAGCATCCCTCGTTCTCCTTGTTCTTCTTCTTCTTGAAGGTAGTGGTCTGCTTAGGCATATTGTTCTTGCCCTTTCCCTTGCCACCATTGCCAAGACGAGTGTAGTTGTTGCACCATGTTGGCACTGGTCCGACCCTCAACATCTTTATATCTCCCATCCTTAGCCCGAGCTTTCTCCTCAATGTCAAGACACGCGATCAAATCTGGAACAAAAATGTCAATCCTCTTGTGCTTCGGAGAAGCTACGAAATCCCTCCATGATGGAGGCAATTTGGCAATGATGCCCCCAACCACAAACTTGTCGGGTCGGGTGATTTAAGCATGTCGAGTTCCTTGACTAAACAAAGTATTTCAAGAGCCCGCTCGACTATAGATTTTCCCTTGACCATCTTATAGTAACGGTACTGCTCCATGATATACAACTCAATGCCTCGCATCGGAACCACCATAGTTAGCGCAGAGATCCCACAACTCTTTAGCGTCTATGTGATGGATGTACACATCTCGTAGATGATCTGCAAGGTTTTCAATCACAATGCCAATAAAGAGAATATTGGCCTCCTTGTACTCTTTCTCCACATCGAAGTAAGAGTACCTTCAGGTTTGCCATTAGATACCTCGGACACTTTTATGGCGTTAAATCACGGAGTGACTTTCACTTGCCATCTCTTGAAGTGCATGTCCATAAAACGTTCCGGACTCGGTGCCTCAACAAATCCAGCCATAAAACCAAAGTGCCTATAATAAGGTTTTTGGATTGTTGGAAATATAAGAACTTCTAGTTTTAATTTAATTCATAAATAAATCATGAACATGATATACAGATTGTTAAATAAATTAGACAAGTCTATGCAAGATCTAGACATATCTAACAAGCACGAGAAGATGAACACACCTACCATACTATCCATTACTATCATGCAGAGGTACAACACGAAGGCTAGTATGGAAGACATAGAGGGAATAGAAGATACGTACGTTTTTGGCCTGATGGGGTAGAGGAGTCGACGATGACATTCAACAGCGTCACGGTGAGATAGCGAAGTGCTTGGCTCACGCGGCAGGGAGGAAGACGCACCGTCGTGGAAGCGATCGAGCAGTTTCAAAAACCATATTCGCTCTCTCCCGGTGTAGGATCGCAGAAGGTGCTGGTTTCGGAGACCTCTCCCATTCGTCGGTGCACGCCGACGATCGGGATGGAGAAGCCTTGGCGAGTGCAGCAGATAAGACGAGGCAAAATCTAAGCAATTACGAGAGATAGTTTTCTGCGGCGACGTCCGTGCATTTATATAGGAGAGACCGCTAGGTTTAGGCGAACCAGAACCGAGTCGGTTTCCAAAGAAAAAATGTATTGGACACGTAACAAAAATAAAGTGCAAAAGGAAGTCGCGCCCTGCAAGGCAAGGGGCTGGATTTTGGCGGACCATTCACGCAGATGATGCACGGCCGCACCCTTCACCCGCCCCGCCCCGCCCGGCGCGGCGAGCTAGCGCGCGTATGTTCTTCCTTCCTTTCTTTCTCACACTTACAAGAAAGGAAAGAGTATCCAAGTTTATAAGTTGGTCTCCGTATCCCTCCACTAGCAATGTGGTACTGAAGATTGCACTCCCACCACCCCTATATGAGCCTTTGAGATTTTTCAGGAATTATAGAAATTATAAATGGGCTTTGGACGAATAATTCCAGCATGAAAGACCCAATTTTCACCAAAGGTGAAAACCGTATCTTTGTACCTCATAGTCACTCCAAGGAAAATGACTTGTACATCCAACACAATTAAGTATCAAACAAACCATAAAAGAACATGAGCTTAGATAAGAAACAAGATATGATATTACTCTAAAGGAAATAATTTCAAAAACATATGAGTACAAGATCATGGCACGTAGACCAAGAAAACAACACATCAACACTCGCGGAAGCAAAACTCTAAGTATGGTAGCGGAAGCGAATCTTCAACTTGGACAGATGAGTGGAAGTCTTCGTAGTGAATCCAATTCCACGGACAGCTTGAGTGTAGGCGAACCCTCCTTCTGCATCTACAATCTTATTCTAGTGGAGTCGCCAATGTCTTGGAGATGAAGCTTGAACCACAAACGACCGAAAAACAAAGTGATAAAGCCGTGAGTACATAGAGTACTCAGCAAGCCACACTACCGAGCGCCAATGTGTTGCATGCTTGGATATTTCAAGGATAGGCAAGGGCTCAGCACCTAAAGCAATTAACATAAAGTCTAGGTGAGTCAAGTTTTATTATTAGACAAATTTTATAAGTGGCCTTATAGGAATCAACACCTTCCTGCAAGGATCAAATTTTAAGTGCAACGCACCTCCACTGGATCCGCAGCTCGAAGACGAAGTAAAATACCTATCGGAGGGGAGAAGTAGTAAACTAATCAAGTGGATCTCTCATGGCAGGTGCTCGTATCCAGGGGCACGACTATACTTATAAATTATAACTCCGTAGAGTATATACACCTATACCCACACACAGCGGGCTTGACATCCGGGTCGAGGCCTCAACGCAAACAACAAGCCCACACTAGACCACTCAAAAAGCATCGATTAGTGGCTCCCGTTCCTCCAGGTCTAGAATCCTGATGAGGACATCACACCTTCGAGATACAATCAAGAATCCTCCACTGCACATACATGGTTCAAGGATGAAAATTAGGGTAAAAATTAGAGCACGACAATCGAACTTATGGGTGAGCACATTTCTAATGATTTATTTATTTATATTTGAGAATATATTACTACCTAATGAGTTAATTATGTTAGAAACCATGGAGATGATGATGATATGCTTGAGGAGGAGGTTGGAGGCGTCTCGAGCCAGCAAGGGGCGTCCATCTCAAGTTGGAGGCCCAAACAAAGTCGACTTTGTGTCTGCTTTCGGAGTCCAGAAGCAACCTGCACTAAAATGGACACCCGGTCGCATAGATAATTTGATAACCATTCCATTGGCACTGGTCCCATATCCAAATTCGTCCCGAGACGTCGAGAAAATTCTCAAATAAGAAGATGTCCAGAAATTGTCCCGGTGTTGCACCACCGTCTTTTGGCCTTTGGGCCGTGTATATTCTTGAGCCAACTTAGGGTTGTGTCCAGGGGAGGATGGATGACCCTAGGGACCTCATAAGCAGCCGTCACCCCTTCCTTCGGGTTTGGGTTTTGCTTAGCTTATTCTGTCAAGAACAGTTTCGCCGTTTTATCGGTTTGTGAGACCCCAACTCGTGAGTTTAATCATGTATTTGCAATTTGGTTGCTTCTATCTTGTTCTTGCTTGTGTTCTTCGATTCGCAGGCAAGGATCAGCCTTCTTGGCGAGGTCAATCGTGCTTGCACGGTTGATAACCGAGAGGAGATGTGATGCTGCGATTGTGGGGGTTTGGAACATGTTGTTCGGAAGCCTGATCAATTTGTGTCAAGCCTCCGCCAAATCGTTGTTTATCGGAACCTTACGAAGGATCGGGACTCCCCATTCACATCAAGTGGTAATCAGAGCTTCGGGTGCACCGTCGGGTTCCCCATATCCTTGTTATTTTGTTTTGTCCTAAACTCCAGAAAATTGCCTTACAAAATATTTATTCGTCGTGTTTCCGCTGTCCTGTATCCCCTTTGTGCCTCGCAATTTTTAGTTTGGTTTTCGTTTCTGAATTCTAGTCCCTCCGTTGGTCATTGTGTTCTGGTTTAGTTGTTTAATCACCTAGCTTCAAGTTGTGCCTATCCTTGATTGCCGACAGCCAAGAAGAAAATAAATCAATTTGGGTCACGCGTGGAGAGAATAGGAAAACCGAGATTCATAGTTACAAAATATTTTCTTAGTTTCCTTTTGACGCTGCATAAGGACTTTTCTTCCTTGGAATCCGTATAGAATGAAGATATCAGGTCTCCTATTGCAGTCTCTTGCTCACACAATTTTTCTTTTGCCCACACGGTGTAAAAAAGAAGAAAGAAACAAGTATACATTTTTTTTTATGCCAAAGAAAAGTCCAGATCGTTGCATGTTGCAAACTACATTCACATAGCTGTCATATGTTTTTGTGGCTACATATTGCTAGTAACAGGTAGCTTCTTTGTTTATCGCTTTGCACATACATATCTGAGTTATATCCTTTCTAGAGTTTGGCCCTTGTCTTAGTTTTCCAACAAAAAGCCGGCCATCATGATCGTTCTGTAATATTTTATGATTGCTGCACTCTCTGGTGTGACACCTCCGATGTCACGAACATATCAACGCAAAATTCTACAATTATCTACTGAGCATGTAGAACCCCAATATAAAATCATTGGTGACATGCATAGTGATTTGAATCTCAAATTCGAACAAATTCGTATTGGATTGATCTACAAGTTAAAATTTTCCTGTAATAGTTGCCACTTAAAAAATATATGTTGTAGAGGAAAACAAAATAATGTAGGAAAAAGTCCCATATAATTTCTCCAAACCGAATTGCCTAGAAAAATTGCAGAAACATAAGTTTTACCCCTTTCTGGTGAATTTTAGAAAGTTAACGAAAAGGAGTTTGGACATGAGGTCTTCGTACATGTCTAATTTCAAGCTGAGTACTGCTCAATAGTATTTTTGTTTAGAATTTTTGAGCACCAGAGCAGTTTTATTTTGAGCCATACTTTTGAAGAAAAGCCACAATTCAGAAAATGGAAAATATCCTTTGGAATATTCGCGGGGCCCGCGCGTCAGTCTCTTCTTCCTCTCCCGGTGGACATACGCTGGAACTCAGCGTCACCTCGTCCCCTTCGTGGTGCTACTCTTCTGAGCTCGCCCTGCAGCCTTCCCGACCGAGATCTTCCACAGGAAGTAGCACAAGGCAGTGCTTGAACTCCTCCAGGTGTCTGCTCGTCGAACCCCATCTCGAATCGCATGAATTTGAAGCTTTTCCGCAATGAGCTAGCCACTGGTCAACCTCGAGACGTCTGCGCGAAATACTCCGCCCACGGTGCGTCCCGTCATCTTTTGCTCTGTCCATTGTGTGCACAACTCTCTTGCACATCCATTCGACTTTTCCCAACTATTTTTTTATGAAGGATTTGGTCTCCAGATCACCTTCCCAAACCTTCAACTCCGGCCGCTATGGACTCCTCGACGTCAGCCAACTTCCGGTGAGCGTGCAGGGCCTAGACCCTCTACTTCACGCTCCTCATGTCGCTACTGAAGCTCCTGGGCAAGTCGCCGGCCGAATCCCCACGTCTTCCCCTTTTTCCAGCGTAGCCCGGCTCGTTTCCGGCCACCGCAACCACGCAGCGCACGTTCTGCTGTTTTCAAGACGATGATGGCAATTTCGTAATTATCCAGTTGTGCTCTGAAAATAGAATAAATTTCCCAAAATTCATATCTATAGTTTTATAGTTCGAAAAATAGCAAATCAAATTTTGTTGGGTTCCTCTAAACTAGATCTATGCAATGAGCTTGTTGTGCATCTGAGGTTCTGTATGGTTTTTCCTAAATAAATAAAAGTAGCTACACATCCATTTATTCATAAGTAATTCTCCAAAATTGTTAAATTGGTAAACTAAGTTTTGTGGGCTCCACTTGATGCACTCTTTCATACCATGTAGCCTGTTGTTCATGTTCATGCCTGTATTGTGCTTAAATAATTTTTTTCCTTTGCAAAGCATGTTTAATTTCTAATAATTATTTTATGCATGCATAAATAAGGAAATTGTGCACACATGTTACTTAATGCATGTTGTATCTCCTTGAATCCATCCAGTGATGTTTACTTCCTGTATTTTCTTTATTCTTTTTTTAACAGCTACAATGTTTTAATTCTTAAAATAAACCTACTCATGTTAAATTAATCAGAATTACTACTAATTACCTCCATGCATTTGCAAATCACTTGTAAGTTGCTCATGTCCATAAACATTGCACATATTTTCAAATGAATTAAGTAGCTTATAGTCGATGGATTAGTTAACTGCTAGTAGGAAATGATGGAAATACATGAAATAAATGTAATATTTTGCATATGTCTTCAAAAACCACATTATGTAACAAATAATTATGTTTTTAAGTGTATCATTCATTATTTGCATTACATATTGCTTGCATATCTTTGCATTCATCATCAATGACATATCGCTTTAAAATAGGTAACGTGGAAAATTTGTTGGGAAAGGATCATCGGAAGGAACTCTCCGGTCTCCAAGGCCCGATAGTCGAAGACACTAACTACATAGTTGATGTTCAACAAGGTAAGCCCTGGTGCATCACACTCTGTTTTAAATATTTTATTTTGAACAATATGACTGCCTAGGTGTCTAGGATGAATGTGCATTACGTTTAGGTGTTGTATAAAACTCCACCTGCATTGTTGCCCTATAAATCCTATGTTGTCTAGTAGGTAGTACTAGAAGCTCGGTAGGATACTTGCTATGATTAAATTAGATACAACGGTCTTATGTTTATTCATTGTTGGTCTCACATGATAGTGGTTGTTGGTTAACTAAATTGAAGACCGGACATGAGTGATGTTGTAGGCACAACAAGCATGTGTCTTGACTGTGGTAGCCCCGTCTATGTCCGTTGAGTATCGTATCGTTGTTGGTCCTATTGAGCAAGTATTGAATGTACCGAGCTGCATGCTAGTGTTATGCACACTAGTAATCTGATGTAACCTAATGATTTTAATATACGGACGATATCGCATCTCTTTGGTTCTTGGAATCCCGTGAGAGTAGGCACGATACCCACGAAGTACTTGTCGAGTCTTAAACTCGGCACTAGAACTACCCGGTCCCTCACGAGCGTGGAATTCGATGGTGCAACACACGGAACACACAAGAACACGCAATTTTAGACAGGTTCGAGCCTTTCGATGGAGGTTAATACCCTACGTCCTGTGTTGTTATGTATTGCCTTTAGCAGATTGCTAATTGCCGGATCTCGAGAGAGTTTTCCGGGGGCGTCCTGCTCCGCCTTATATATCCGGGGAGCCAGGGGTTACATGCGAGTCCTAGTTGATTACACGAATTACATATATAGGAACTCTATCTCTAACTTTCCTTATTGATTCGAGTCCTATTAGACTACAAATTGCTCCTTTACTTGTTTCTCAAGTTATCATACGTCGGTCTTGATACCCGCCTTATCTACATACCGGTATATGGAATCCTCTGTTATTCTAGACTGGTTAGGAACCAGTCTGTTGGCTATCTCTGCCGACTTTATCTTCATTGATTTGTTACCGTGTCTCCGGGTATCCATTCCTTTATCATCTGTATACCCATAAGGCAAGTATACGACAGCAGCCCCAGAGTAATTTTTGATTTGACCTCAAATAAGACCGACCAGTCTTACGTATGTTGGTCTTCATTCCATGGTAAAATTAAAAAGAACTCTAATCTGCTGCAATGTTTCTTCTTTCTTCGAGGCGCTTCAAAAATCCCAAAAAATTAGTGTTTTTATCCTCCATATCACCTAATTAGGTATCACACTAATCATTGCATATTCTTCTTCCGATGCACCGATTAGGTGCACCCAATTGGGTATAGCCCCCGACTCTTGGATTGAACTCCTTTCAAATAATGCAAGAGTCCATTAGTTGATTCTTCATTATTTCCTTTAATATGCAATCTCTACGAGACCGCTCCTTTCACTTTTCACTTCCCGCGATCTCCACAGACCGCTCTTGAATATGGTGCACTAGTCGGGTGCACCTAATTAGGTATAGCTCCCGACTCTTGTATCATTTAAGGCTCGCAAATAATGCAAGAGTCTTTCTGGATAGACTATGCTTTATTATTTTCCATTAAACCATATCCTTCGTAGCAATTTCTGCCAAGAGCACACTTTTAAGACCGGTCGAACCAGTCATACCGCATATCCTTTTAAGACCGCTTAAGTCGGTCTTAACTTTATCATTTTTAGTTAATTTTAACTAAGAAGCAAAAATTCTGGTTGATCGGACCAGTTTTATTCCCAGATTCTCACATCGACTCGAGTCTCCAAGGCCTATAATCAGTCGGATGATTAACACCCATAGCCTAAGGCATCCATTAACATTGAGTTAGGTAAGGCCTAACTCTTTCATACTGCTAAATTATGAAATTTAGCATTACATTAATCTAGATCCAAAAAATCTATATTTCAGACCGCTTTTCTGTTTACAGAAAATTTCTCATGACCGTAGTAATCACGATGACTTATCCTTATGGCCGTTAGATCATAATTAGCACGAATTAATAACAAATCTTGAATATCCTTATGGCCGTTAGGTCATAATTGCACAGATCACGACATAAGTCATTTAATGCCAAATTCACCGGGCCGTAAAAAATAGCCCAATAACTTTTCAGCCCTCAAGCCCAGCTCGGGTGCTTATGAAAGAAATCGAAGGCTCGACCTAGGTCAAACCCATTCCCGAAACTCCATACGCGCCCGCCATACGCCCTTGTTCTTCGGACATCACGATCATTGTTCTTCCCTTCCGCACAAACCAATCTTAGATTTCCTTTTTTCATCTCTCAAGATAGGCAAAAAGAAATCTGTCGCCAACCCTGCGTCTTCCTCTTCTGTTCCTCGCGACCAGCTCCCATTCGGTATTCAAGATCTATGTAGCAGCAAAGTCACCGAAACATCACTCAATGATGCAGTTCGTGACGGATATCTTCCTCCTCAACCAATCCTGAACTGGTGTGTCCCTGCCACTGGCCAAGTCCCATGGGGAATAAACGACTACGAGCAATTATTTTTCAAATCTTTTTTCCTCCATGGCCTTGATCTCCCTTGCTGCTCCTTCTTTAGGGGTCTTCTTTTCTTTTACGGATGGGAGTTAGTAAATCACAACCCTAAGTCCATCATGCAGATCGCTTTCTTCATCCACCTCTGCGAAGCTTTCCTTGGAGTCCTCCCCCACTTCAAGTTGTTTCAATATCTTTTCCAAATCCGCCCACTTCCCTCATCGGACCGCCGAGCTGCTTAGGTGGGGTAGGAATTCAATGTTGGAGTGCAGATGAATACATCTCTATCTCCCTGAATAAAAGCAAAGCCCATTGGAAAAATGGGTGGTTCTTCCGTGATAATCCCCGACTTGCACTCCCTCCTTTCAGCGCCAAGGTAGCCAAAAATTTTCCTACCCTAGATAGTAGGGAGAAACTCAAAGAAGATGAAGAAATCCTCGCTCTCTTGGCTTGTATCAAGTATCTAAAAGAAGTCAAAGGTGTCACCGCCGAGACCGTTCTTTGGAGCTTCATAGTGCGAGGGGTCCGACCACTAAAAAAGCAAGAACATCCGAGCATGGTGCTTCAATGAAGATGTGGCCATTCCACTGGATGGAACTCTTCTCCCCGATGTAGAACGGTTAGAAATCCGCCTCAAGCAAATGCTCCAACCAAAGCCGGACCTATCATGATGTCAAAGAGTGGGTCCGGCCTTCAATATGTCAAATCCTCGAGATCCTGTGAGTATCCCTCTCGTTATTTCCGAATTTTGTTACATTTAATCTTCATCCTATTATTCAATTTTAATTGTGAAATGCAGAAAATGGATAATTTTAGAAGTCACCCCCTCTTCCTCCTAATGATACTTGGGGGCGGGGGGGGGGAAGATTATGAAGGCAATACCGCTCCTCTCGCTGTTCGGGCCGGTCTTACTCAAAAGACTTCGGACCGGTCGTATCCCTTGCCGCCCAACATAGCTGCGAAGATATCCAAATCCGAAAAAGTGGTTCAAGCACCTAGTACGAAGATACGTACTACTTCCTTGACCATCGGCAGACCAATTGCGCCTTCCACTTCCGTATCGGGCGACACGCGTACGGAAGCGCAAAAACTTGAAGATCGACGGAAGGAAGAGGAAGTGGTCGAGAGGGATCGCCAAGCCGCGCTAGCTGCTTTTGAAGCCGCTATCGGGAAACCTCAAGGAACCCCCTCACCGACGGATTCTCCGGCCAACATTCCCAAGAGATCCCGGTATGGAATTCGGACCGGTCCTTCATCGGGTGGCGCAGGGGAACCAGTCATATCGCCGCAAGTCCAACCAGCGGTAGAAAGGGCTACGAGAGGGCTCCACCGAAGATACTCAAGGCCCCTCCAAGAAGATCAAGACCTCTACCGGCTTCAAGAAAGCCACTTCGTAAGTTTTCTCGCATCACTAATCCTTCCTGAATCATTTTCATCCCGGTCTTATAGTGCTTGCCACTTTTTCGCAGAATCCCTTCTAATTTCCAAGCTAGCATAGCTAGCTTTCTAAGAAATAAAGCTTCTACACCTACCCCGACCGGTAGTGCTTCCACTACCCCTCTCGCTGCATCTCTAGCCGCGCCAAGCCTTCTGAAGCTCAAAGTGCGGCATCCGCAAAGGAAATCCCTGCCGCATCTCGTGTAGAAGCTTCATCTCAAGTGACTCGAAGAACAAGTTACTAATGTTGAGAGCTCATCTACCAGCAACCTTCCTCCCCAAGCATACTCTGTTCCAAGTTCCTCCGGAACTTCCATTCGGACCGGTCCGGGTGGGAGAAATTCCTCGCCGGCCTAGGACGACGCGCAAAGCTTCGGGAGAGCCCAAACCGGCCAAAATGGTAGTCGGAGATGTTGAAGTGGACGGCTCAAGTGGAGCTAGAAAGTTCACCGCAACAGCTCGGTGGGATGCCCTTCGGGAAGAGGAAGCCTTGAAGAATTTCTCCGAATCCGGCCAGGTATATCCTCGTTACTTTACTAATTCCTTCGAATAATATTTTTTTAATCTGATCTTTTACTTCTTCCTCCTTTTAGGTCCTTCTAAAAACTCCGAAGCCAAGAATGCAATAATCGCTCGTCCGGAGGAAGAACTGTACCACAATCAAGAGCGGTTGGTTGAACTCGAATCCGAGACCGCCGATCCGAAAACCAAGGAAACCGATCTGTCGAAGAGGGAGGCCAACTCGATGAGCACCCACCGGTTGATGGAGGAACGCCGACAAGAGATCATTAAGCTTCACAAAGAAGTCCGAAGTAATTCTTATAATCTTATCTCGCACATTTTGTATTTTCCTTCTTCTCTTCTCGACCGATCTTGTTTTTTGTTCCAGCACTTGAAAATCTTGTTGGCGCCCATAAAAAGGCGGAAGAAATTCTTTCGGAGAAAACAGCTGCCCAAGAACAAGCTCTGCTGGAAGGTTCGCAAATTGAAGAACAACAAGTAGCCCGGATCGGAGAGCTGGAAGGCGAGCTCACCGCCAAGGATAATATCCTTGCGCGGACTCGCGTTCCAATAAAATATTGGAGGCCGACAATGCTCGTCCGAAGGCTGAATTGGCCGAGGCTCTAGAAGCCGTAAAGATAGCGCAGATAGAGAAAGAGAGTGCTGTAAGGACAGCCCATGAATCTGCCCAACTCGCGCTCAAAGCTAAGGAAGAAGAAATTCAGCGTCTCGCTGAAAATGGAAACCAAGCTGAGAGAAACAAATGTCAACATTAAAGGTAGATTCAGGCCGCAGAAGTTAGACATAGATGTAAACTTCTTCTTTTTCTCCTTTATTGAGTAAATTTCCTTTTGACACCGGTCTATACCGACAATTTTTCCTTTGTCCTTTTCCGGAACTTGCTGCGAGCACGGTGCGAACACTCAAATATCCGAACGGCGGCCAATCTATTGATCCAAATGAAGTAGATCTCGAGACCGCTATCCGGGCTTTCCCAAGAAGGATCGGAGAGCACTCCAAGATGGTTGCCGCAGCAGGAGGAGGTCACATTGCCGCCATAATCCAGTCTTGGACTCCGGTCGAAGATTGTGATTTCAACTTCACCAAGGATGGCGCCCACCCGAACACTACCGAAGATCAATTCGGTGAGCTGAAGAATTCGCTCATTGGTACTTGTTTCGGAACCGATAGAGGATGTTCCTCTTGATCCGACGGGTGTTCCCCTAAATGTAACTCGCGGCAGCCCTTGCTCTGGACCAGGACGCTCAAGATGCAGCAGACGCCGCTAGGCACACGGTGGAAGATGATTTTGAAGATCTTGATGCTGATTTATTGTCAACTCCTTCGATTCCGAGGAAACAATTGATGACAAATTAGCTGAAAATCCTAAGACCGGGATACCGGCACTTCCAGCGGTCCTGCCCGATAGATACTTGTCATAGGGCCAGCTCTCTTTTGTAACCAAACAATTCTATCATCATGCTATAATATTTTGTCTTGTTATCTTTTCCGATGGTAGTGAAGTTTTAATATCTTTTCCCTTTCTTTGTGAATACTGGTTTCAAAATATCACTATCTTATACCTTACTAACTAACTTCTTTATCCGAGCAATGATGGTTATTTCAGCTCAAACTAACTATGAACAAATTCTGGTTCTAATCAACACGAGATCACAATTCACGGTTGTAGCTTACTTTAACAGGATCACGCGACATAGAAAAAGAACTAGCTTGTAAGGTTTGAGATTTCGCAATATCACGGACTCGCTCTTAACACAAGCAGCCTACAAATCATAAAGAAAAAATCAACAGATTTCTTACCTAAATATACCGGTCTTAAGCTAAAAAACAGTCCGCTCTCAACACGAGCAGTCTAATGACTAAATGACTGGTCTTATTTTTTTAGGAATAGCACTATATCACAGATCGCTCTTAACACAAGTAGCCCCCGACTCGATAAGCTAATTCAAAATTAAAATATCGAGACACAAAAAGCTAACACATTCGCATTAGATATTAAAATTACTTTATTATAATATGATGAAGTTTACAAGAAGTACTTTTAAGTATAAAAACGACAAAACTATTCAATATTCCAAGAATTTGGAATTTCTTCTTCTTCCAAGGTCATAAGCCTATAAGCCCCCGGTCCGGAGATCGATTTAACCAAAAAAGGTCCCTCCCGGACCGGTGACAAGTTATGCTTGTTCTTGTTGGATCGAATCTTCCGAAGAACCAAGTCTCCTACTTGGAATTCCCGCGTACGCACATTGTGATCATGATATCGACGCAACCCCTGGTGATATTTGGCCACTTGAATCGGAGCTTGGTCCCGCAATTCTTCCGCCGCAATCAACTCAACCTCGACGCTGGTCTTCATATTTCTCTTGATCGTAATATTGTACCCGAGCTGACACCACATTCACTTCCGTAGGTAACATGGCTTCAGACCCATATACCATAGAAAAAGGAGATTGTCCCGTAGCTCGACTAACATTAGTGCGTAGTCCCCAAAGCACCCAAGGCAACTCCTTAACCCACTTTCCTGCGTACGGTTTCAAGCGGTCAAAAATTGTAGGTTTAAGACCGGTCAGGATCATTCCATTGGCTTGTTCCACTTGCCCATTGCTCCGAGGATGTGGATGTGACACCGACGCATATTGTATCTTAATACCCAAGCTATCAGCATAATCCTTGAAAAATTCCGAAGTAAATTGAGGCCCATTGTCGGTGATGATACTGTACGGGACTCCAAAACGCACAAAAATATTCTGTAAGAACTTGATTGCTCGAGCAAGTGGTCGTGCTGGTAACGACTTCAGCTTCAATCCACTTGGAGAATTTATCTACTGCCACAAAAATGTGCGTGAATCCTCCCGGCGCTCTTTTAAAAGGTCCAACAATATCCAGCCCCCAAGTAGAAAAAGGCCAAGTCATCGGAATTATCCGCAACTCATGAGCTGGAGTATGTGGTCAGTCCGCGAAAAATTGACATCCCCGGCAATTTTTAACCACCTTGTGTGCATCATCCACGAGTTGTGGGCCAGTAAAATCCTTGTCCGAACACTTTCCCGACTAGTGTCTTCGAAGAAGCATGATTGCCACAAATTCCCTTATGCACGTCTTCAAGCA
Source organism: Chloris gayana (assembly GCA_031894775.1). Classification (NCBI taxonomy): domain Eukaryota; kingdom Viridiplantae; phylum Streptophyta; class Magnoliopsida; order Poales; family Poaceae; genus Chloris; species Chloris gayana. The sequence goes on from JAUNZO010004298.1 coordinate 1,026,157, forward strand.
ACCGAACGCCATCGTAGATCGATACACACTTCATCAAAATATTAACAAGCACGTCCGTACAACTCTCCTTCAAGAATCGGATAACCGCATGCTCGGACCTCCAATCTTTGCTTCTCCATCTTATCTTCCGGAGTTTTATCGGACTATAAATACTCAAGGTATGGGGTACGCCAATCGGAATCAATGATCATAACGTCAAGTGACCGAATATCTTCCGGCGAGATTGTTTCCTCGGTGTTGACCGCATTCTCGGCCTTGTCCGTAAGATCGCTTCCTCGCACCGGTCTTTCGAGATCGCTTTCTCCGCTCTGGTCCTTCAAGACTCGCTTCATCTCGCTATCTCTGTAATAGTAGCCTTGCGCTCCATCTTTATGGATGGCTTATCCAATACTTGAAGGAAAACACCAGGTGGAACCCCTTGTCTTGATGACCCCAGTCTGCTAACTTATCCGCAGCAGAATTATTTCTGTGCAAGTATATGAGAAAATCAAGACCAACAAATTTGTCTTCATGCTTCCCGACCTCTTGATGATAAGCGGTCATATGATCATCATGAGCGTCCCATAACTTATTAACCCGACTTATTACCAGCATCGAATCACCATATACGTCTAATCGCCCGACTCCCAATGAAACAGACTACTCGGAGTCCATGAAGCAAAGCTTCATATTCTGCAGTATTATTTGAGGCTCGAAATGCATTTGTAATACATATCCGAGTGGTTCTTTCGTGGGGTGAGAAGTACGACCCCAGCCCCGCGCTCGAAAGCTGTAGGGACCCGTCAAAGAACATCTCCCAATACTCTAACGTCCGAATCCCTTGCGGAATTTGTGTCTCCAACCACTCGTTATCAAATCAGCTAAAGCGTGTCCTTTGATAGCTGTTTGCGAAGAAAATGTAATCTCATATTTGTGACGGACCCACCTCACGAAGAGGCGTTTCCGTCTCCGGAATCATTATGGGTGGCATTACGCGCTGTGATGCCCGATATTACAACATACAAACATAAGCATAACACAATGAATATAAGTATAAGTCTCTTACATTCATCCCAAGTACATCAAGTACATCGAGTCCGATGAGCATCGAAGTAAATAAGTTTGGAAATTAAGCTAAACAGCGAAAGCATTAAGGTACAATCACTCTCATGGCGATACATCGCGGGCATCCGGCAGAGACGGATGTTCTTGCCCTAGAACACCTTACCGGCACATCAACACATCTACTCCTCCGGACCGCACCACTCCCGTGTGTAGTGGCCGTCGTCCGGAGTTTGATCCCGCGGACGTCGTCTCCGGCGTCGAAGTCCTGTTCGACGGTGTCCTCTCGAAAACCACATAGAGCAAAGCTCGAGCAACTAGAGCTCAGCAAGATCGACCCGTCAAAGTGGCCATCTACAGCTGACTCCTAGACATGCAAAGGCTAGGGGTAGGATACAAATAAGCACTAAGCTGGCCTACAAGTGAATCCTTACTTTTAACTTTTAGCAGTTTAATTAAGTTGCTCGAAGAATAAATTTTAATTTGCACTAATCTACTGCATTACATGTTTCCAAACAAGTAATTAAGCAATACAACAAACTAATCATTATCATCATCATCTTTCTCTTCTTACTACGTTCCGGTGGGTGGGACAAGTGGTACTCGTTACTCGTGAGGGGCAGCGATTCGAATCGATTTACATCCCGTATGAGAAACCTGATTGCACGTCACATACGCGCTTTCCGGAAGCCGCATGAGACAACCTTTCCCAGCCGGCACCGTAGTGTTAGTCGGGCCTAGCTCCCCGAGAAGGGTCCCCACGCGATGCCGTCCCGGACGTCATCCGTGAGTAGAGTGCTCCCTTCTCTCCTCCCAAATTCCTGCCAAGTAACCAAGGGAGTAGGGTATCTCTCTAACATACGAGTAACCATCGGTACATCGGTTTCGGACCCATTAACTCCAAGCATGCAAACAGTACGTTCAAACTTATCCACATGGGCCGGACACGACGCGGTCCTTGTGTGCACGGACGGGACTACCACCTTGAAGACTCTTTCAGTCCTTCACTTTCCACCTAAGTTGCCCGTCCGGCCTCCAATTTTCCATTCTCTTCTCAATACTTAGCATCGAGTCCAAAAAGGTGATTGTCCTATCTACGAGTGGTCTCCGTACCACTCGACGGATCATCGCCCTATTTAAGCAAGCATCTAGCATAGGGCGATCGAACATGGACATCGGGATCCTACCGCATGCTAGGGTTTTCATCACAACTCCCGTAGACCTAATGTATAGAACAGACCTACAAACACAGGTGATGAAAATAAAAGACTTAATTAAATAGGTTGTGCACCGGGGCTTGCCTTGAGCTTGACCTTGAACAGCGGGGTCAGCAACAGCAGCAGCTTCCGGCTCCTTCTCACCGGTTACCGCGTTCACCACCGCAGCTACATGATGCAAAGGTGATGTGTAAATTTTGATAAAAACATGATATGGAATATTTTATGGAATACGTGCGAATTTCATCAAATACACGTAATTTATGAGTATAAATTAACTTGGCGTCCAGCGAGGTGAAAATGGTTTAAGAGTGATTACTAATTTAAGCTACTTCATCAACTCCCATGAAGCATTTAAATCATTATCGTATGTGCACGAAAATAATCTATTAATCCTAGCAAAACTAGGTAAAATAGCAATTAAATTGCTCCTGGTCCTTAGGCACATGTTATAGATAATAATTAAATTAAGCTTCATAATTTAGGGCAATTAAATAATTAATTAAGTCCAAATCTTGAATTTCCTAAAATGAAATTAACCTAAATAAATTGCCTCCGATCATGCCAAAGTGAATGCACTATAAAATATTACATGTCTCAAGGATTCCAAAAAAATTAGTTTGCTATTTTTCGAGGCCTAGAACCCTAGATATGAATTTTCTAAGTTTAAATGGATTTCGGCCTTATTTACAAAAAATGCCACTCGGTATTTAAATAATTAAATTCGTGCCGAGTGCCACACCGGGGACCACAGGGTTACAGATCCGCGTGTGGCTGTGGCCACACGGGATCTTGTGCCATGTGGCCCACCCCGTGGCCTCACCGGCGCGCGGCCGGGAGGCGACGGGGCGGCGATCGGAGCGGCGTCGGGGCTCGCGGTCGATGGCGAGGGGGTCCCCCGGACGCGGCGCGGTGCGTGGAACTTGATGGTGGGGTCGGGCGGGCGAGAACCTCACCGGAGAGGGTGGTGCGGCGAGCGACGGCGGTGTGCGGGGCTCCGGCAAGGTGGCGCGTGCTCGTGGTTGCTCGGGAAGGGGGCCGGCTTGGTCCACAAGCTTCACCGGGTGACGGGCTTCGCCGGCACGGCCTTGGTTGGGGATGAGCACCGCCGGGAGGGGGTCGTCGGCGTGGAGGTGGCGGCGGGGCGGAACTCCGTGGCCAGAATTTGCCTCTCGTGGCTTCCTCGTCGCACGAAACAAGGAGAAGAGGGGTTAGTGCGATGAAGGAGGGAGTTGCGCACCCCTTGGTGAAGAGGAGAGGCGGCGAGGCTCACCGGAGAGTGAGTATTTTGGCGAGGGTGGCCGGCGGCGTTGAGTGGGTCCTTCGCGGAAAAGACTCAAATCGAGGGCACCCGGTCCTTCTCCGGCCGAGAGCTGGCCCCGGGTGGTGAAGTGGAGGGAGGTGCGTCGATTGGCTCGCTCGGGCTGGCCTCGACGCGGCGGGTGGCGGCCGGGCGGCGAGATCCCAGCTCGGGCAGCAATGGCGGACGGGTGGAGGCAAGGAGAGAGAGAGGAATGGAGAGGGGGCGCCGTTCCGACCGGGGAAGTAAAGTAGGGACAACCCGTCCAGGTGGGGAGGTCGCCGTGGGCTGGCGCCACGCGGCGCCGGCGTACGGCGCCGATCGGGCGCGGGCGCGCCCGCGCTCGGTCCTTGAGCGGCCGACGGGTGGGGCCCGCGAGAATATGCTTGGGCATCTTTTCCTTTTTCTCCAAATTCCAAACGTGGCCCGATTCAAATTTGAAAAATAAAAAACAAGGCCTTCCCAAGCTCGAAAATTAAAAAGGAAAATTTTGTTGGATAGTACAACTCTAGAAAGAGACATGCACGTTGAGTTTACTCAAAAATTCCTCCTAGATTAGTTCTGGAAATTCAGAGAAAAGGCTTAAAAGTTAAGTTTCTCCGATTTATTTGAGGTATCAAACCTTGATGAAATCCAGTGGGCTTTTGTCCTAGATTTTTCGTTTGACATGCCCTACAACATATTTGGTTGACCATACTTATGTTGTAGAAATTTGAGTTGTAGTTCAAACCAAAGTGTATATGAATTTATTCACCACCCAAATCACTTTGCATGTCAATGAATTTTCTTGGGTAGGTCAATCATGTCCTAAGGTTAGTTTTAAAAATGCTAACTTGCAAAAACATGACACAGAGTGTCACAATATTGCCCAAGTTCTGTAGCACACTTGGCAACTTGGCCCATCGCCTCTCGGTTTGGCACAATATACCCAATGGCGAACCCAATCTTAACTTCAATGGGATGCGCTTGGAAATAGTGTTTCAGCTTTCGAGAGGTTACCACTACAGCATATATTAACTTCGTAACTAGAGATACCGCATCCGTGATTCAGTAAGAACTTCACTTACAAAATATACCGGATGTTGCACCAATTGCAGGCGTCCTTCTTCCTTCCGGTCGACCGCCAATACCATGCTCACCACATGAGTTGTTGCGGAAATATATAACTGAATGGTCTCATCTGGTTCTGGAGGTACCAATACCGGAGGATTGCTAAGGTATTCCTTGAGCTGATCAAACGCGGCCTGCGCCTCGTCCGTCCATTCAAACTTATCTTGCTTCTTAAGCAACTTATAGAACGGAAGTCCACGGACTCCCAGCCTTGAGATGAAACGGCTAAGCGCAGCCATACTGCCCGTCAACTTCTAAACGTCCTTCAAGCCACTCGGGGTTTCATGTTGATAATTGTCTGGATTTTTTCGGGTTAGCTTCGATGCCTCGCCACGACACCGGGTATCCCAGCAATTTTCCGGAGCGGACTCCAAACACGCACTTTCCGGATTAAGCTTCATGGAAAAATTTCGCAGATTATCGAAGGTCTCTGCCGGGTCGAGAGAAGATCTTCGGTTTTGTGAGATTTCACCACTATATCATTGACATAAGCTTCGCGTTCCTTCCCAATTGCGAGTCCGGACAACGTTGTATGCCACGCCGATAAGTAGCTCCGGCATTTTTTAACCCGAATGGCATCGTTGTGTAGCGAGTATGCTCCGAAGGGGGTGATAAACGCAGTCTTAGTTACTACCCCCTTTTCCCTCACATTTACCCCCGATAATTCATGCATCGCTTGAACTCTGCCTTGGAGGGGAACATAACAACGAAAGATCCATCATCCCTCTCCTCTCGGCTCCCACTTCCACTTCCCGGGTATCGCCTATTGGAGTTACGACACCACTTGTGCCATCGATAACTTCTCCAATCACCTTGACCACCACCATCTTAGATTCTCTCTTCTTGAGCAATGGCGCGTGCGGGATGTGATAGAAACCAAGACCCGCCACCGAGTACCCCACTCGCGTGTGCCATCGGCTTAGGTAGCTTCAAGATAGGACATCGGTGCACAAGATGGTCATTGCGTGTATCACAAATATCACAATAAAGCACGGTAACACACTCTCCACTAGAGTGTCCCTTGAGAGAGCATCTAGTACACTCGTTTGGATTTGTTTCCTTGCACCTCCAACTCCTTCTCTTCACTATAGCAAAAACTCACTATAGCCACGGTTGGGGGCTCTACAGCCACGGTCAGCCCCAACCGTGGCTATGTTTCCGAGACTACAAAAAACCATCCGTAGCCTCGGAAAACAGAACACCCGTGGCTATAGTACGCAGCTATAGCCACGGTTCACTATGTCAACCGTGGCTATAGTATTCCACTATAGCCACGGTTGACATAGCCAACCGTGGCTATAGAAGGACACTATAGCCACGGTTCGGCATGTAAATCGTGGCTATAGTGGAATACTATAGCCACGGTTCGGTAAACCAACGATGAACCGTGGCTATTTACTTTTTTAACAATAAAAAAAATAAATACGCATTAGAAATAATAAATTACAATTACATAACATTAACCATAATAACATCACATTAACATTAAAGTATTACATCACATTAATATTTACAAATATTTACAAATATTAACAAAATCCATCAAAGGTTTAATAATGTGAACATCACAATGTTTTTTCAAACTAAGTCTACACTATACGAATCTTCAACAACATCGGGCTCGTACGGTCGTTTCGAGCCGCACCACTCGAAAAGTGTCCGATGCTCCTTCGTCACTTCACTTTGCTCGTCAAAGAACCGACCACGAGGATCGATGACCTCCCTAAGCAAGAAACGGCACATTCTAGCGACAATGTAGTACATATCATTTGTACTTAGATGCTTTCGCGCCGTCGAGAATTCATTCTTGGATATTTCATTCAATATCTTTCTGTCCGTTATCATTGCCTTTTCTAGACTTTTTGTTCGCTGTCAATAAATACATAAAAGTTGGTACATGATAGACAAAAAAACAAAAAGAATGTAAATTAAACAGATGCAATCTTAGCGTACCTCCTCGGTGGTCTCATGGGTGATGACATTCAAGTAGGATGCAGGGGAGCTCGAATACGCACATGCGTAGTATCCACGAGTGCACACTACCTTTTACTTCCTTAATGCACTCGTTAAATAGAGTGAAGTAAAAAATATCACTCGATTTCAATAATAGCAGCATAAAAAAAATTAGATGTGATGTGTGTCTTACCGAAAATTTATGACGAAAGTATATTTGTTTCCGAATTCTATAATGGCACACCTTCGGGTTCTTTACGTAGTTCAAATAAGCACTACAGTATTGAGAAAAGGGTATTATTGCATGAAATTATTGCTATTTAATTGCACGTCCGTACTTACCAATTTATAACGCTCACGATATCTTCGTAGCGATTGGAGTCGTAGTCAAGGCTATCCAAGACTAATAGATATCCAATTTTTCGCATGATCAGGAAACAAATCCAATGACCACTGCAACAAAAGATCGTATTCGTTAGTATGTCATCTATCTTTACGATCGACGAGAGGAAGGTAGTGATCGAACTTACTCGAAGTGGTAAGGCGCGTAAATGGCGTGACAATCCTGCCATTTTCTGAAGCACCTGTAAATATAACCTGCAACTCGACCCCTAGCTTTTATCCTCATGGTGTCCTTCGGTTCTTGTAACTCTTGTGGTGTCTTATCCTTATATATCTTGTCTTTCTCATTTATCCGGGGTTGATCGCACTTTGATTGATCAAGCTCGGATTGAGATACCCAAGCTTCCAATCGGGTCTGTCGTATCTCTTGTTTTGAAATGCTGAATTCAAGCTACATTAAAAGCAAAAGGGAGTGTGTAACATGTACTGCAAAAAGTATGAGACAAGAAAACGATAGATGGAGGCACTTACATGCACCACAAGGTTACGAAGGTCGTGTCCATCTCGCCGAGGAGAAACATAGTGTGGATATCATTGAAATATAGTCCAAGGACCGAATCACCGGTATCGTTGAACACGTCCCTCGGAAGCTTACAGGTGATCATATCCACTCCTTCATTCGCTGCCGCTACGTACCGATCATGCAGCTTCCGCATCTCCCACGGTAGGTTTGACAACATGTTTTTAGATACGAGGGGTTTGCCAAAGATGAAATTTGGGAAGTCCTCATTCTCGTCACGACCCTCAATTATGTCATCATCGTAATGTACCAATTGACGAGGTTTCGTGATTGGCTGCACGGGTCCCTTCCTCATTCGCTCCAAGTATTTCGTGACATGTTCGGTTTGCGGCTTTGACGGATCCACCCCCGCAGGCGTAATCATCCTAGGAATTACAGGAGTAAACTCCTTACGAAGAGGCTCGATAAGCCGAGGCTCTTCATCCAAGGCTAGGGTTTCAGCTTACGGCTCGACGGAGGAGATACATTGCCCTTCCGGCTCGACAAGGGGCACTATTTATTGCTCGAGGGTCCTCATAGCCGTGTACTTGTGGCGGTTTCTTGCTGCTAGCTGTCCGCGAGTATAGGACTCATAACCGCTTCATGTCCTTGTTCAGCTTGTTCCTTAGCGGTTGAAGCGAGCACCCGACAAAGGAGACGGTTCTCCTGCTCCAGCTTCATCCCCCGTGAATTGTTGACTCTCATGAATTGATCCGTGTCCGGACAAGGGGGAGGGAAAACTCGTGGTTCCGAGAGCACAACCTCACGACGTTTCCACATGATGAACGAACCGATAGCATCATGTAGAGTTATAATCCCCGCGTCGGGTATGGGGCACTCAATCTCGTGCTCCTCACATCCTTGGTTGACCTCCTGGACGGTAACACGGACGTACCGGGTGGAATATCCACGTTGTGGAGTGTTCGTCCTGGAAGTGCTCTACCAGTTGCAACCTTCATGGTTTTTCCCTTGTAACCAAACGGCACATGCAGCTCACAAGGACATTCTTGCGTTATCACTTCCCCTTCTAACGGGGAGGTAAAGCTAGGCAAAGTGGTTGGGACAGTAGGAGTCGTATCTGGGGATACTTCCACTTCGCAGGTCGGCTTGGTACATCTCCATCTGTCTCCTCCACTCTTTCTTGTCCCTCTTCTCCTTATCTTTCTTGTGAAATTTATGTTTTTTGTACAACGAGGCGGAAGAGCTAGAGGAGAAACCCTCTTTCCAAGTTGCCTTGGAGGACACCGCTCGCACCCGCCCGCCATGCTCTTTGGTCCCCACAGCAAGAGAGAGTTGGTCTCTGTGATATTCGGATTGAATAACACCGGACTGCGTCTGCGACTTGATGTCACCCGTCAATTGCTGGATAACTTGCGCCGATTCCGCGTCCATCGGAATAATCTCCCCATTTTCATCCATCTTAGCGTACGCACGGACCCAATTTTTGGCACGCGGCTCGAGGCCCTATAGTGGATCGGGCTTCCCTTCAAGCACGGAGCTTTTCTTCCATCGCCTTCCACTCCGGAATCTTTTTCTTGTAGCCGCCGGGGCCCAAGTGTGGCTTGTACTTATTTTTCCTGTTCAGCTCTAACATCTTTGCACTAAGGTCGTTGGCGAGGCCCAGCTGTCTTCTCGCTGAACAAATTCTTCCCGATCCTGTGGATTTATTTGACCATAATCGTCAAAGGGTGTTATGCCACGTTTCACATAACGGCAGTTTAGTCGGGACCTCCATTCTCGAAAGATATGTGACATTGCGGTCAGCGTTGCCTTCTTGGATTTCTCGAGGTCCACTGGTGGGAAGAGAATGTGTGATATAACGGCATTCCACATTTCCTCTTTACGCTCTTGAGGAACCAGATTCCATTCGGTCCAGGTTATTTTGCATTTCTCCCCGACAACAACACCACAACGATTCCGCCATTTTGCATAGACATCCATTGGTTCAACGAGGCTCCCGATCGGCGGGGTCCAGTGTTGTCACCTCATATGTGCCCTCGGCCTTGTTCGCGGACCGTTTACCCCCACGCTTGCGCTTTCGGGGGACTCATGGGCCGGTATGTTTTCCGTTTGCTCCTCATGAGGTGTGTCTTCGCAAGCCATGGAATTTGTTGCTTGTGCGGCCAAGGCACGACGAACACTTCGTCGAGGAACCTACCATGTAAAGAATCATTGAAGCTCGGTAATATGCTAATACGGGAAACTTGAAATATTTAAAGAAAGAATGACATTTCACGTGATACCTCTTCCGAGGGCACGTAATCTGGGTCCTCATTAATACCCCTAGGTTCACGACGCTGGGGGGGGGGTTGAGGATCCTCCGGTTCTTCCCATTCTCCACTTGATGAGGAGCTTTCATGGTTCATATTCACAACATCCTCCTGTGTATACTTGGATCGGGGGCTGTCCGCCATTATAGGATTTGATACCTTTAGCGTAACAATGAAAAGATTTAGTAGCAAACAATTAGAGGAAAGAGTTAAAATAGAGAAAAGATGACAGAAAAGGATTATTTAGCATTGGCATCGGAACATGGATAGCATCGGAATCAAATAGAAGAAGAGGAAGACAAGATAGAAGGACATACAATGTAGAACACTTTTATAAGAAAGGCAGGTGCACACTATGCAATGCATACCACAATTTATACGACCTCGAGGTAAATAGGTCGGGATACTTGGGTATCCTCCGGAAAATCTAATATAATGTGCCATACACATCACAAAGATGATCCGGAGAATACCCAAACATCCGACCATGTCTACCTAAGGTCGTACGAGTTGCGGTATGTCTTGCATTTTATTGTACCAACCTTCCTAATGAAAGACACCCTACATTCTATATTCTTCTACCCCATCTTCCCGTTCTCCTAAATATACATATGCTTATCAAGAGTCATCGTCATCTGCCAAAAAGTTAGAATTTTTTTGAAGACTTAGTTGAAAATATATTTTTCCAAGAAAAGGAGTATATTCCATGGCATCGGAACGGGGAAGAAGAGGATGCAGCTGAGGAGGAGGAACATACAATATAGAACTTCATAAGAAAGGCAGGTGCACACTATGCAATGCATACCACAATTGCTACGACCTCGAGATAGATAGGTCGGGATACTTGGGTATCCTTTGGAAAATCAAATATAATGTGTCATACACATCACAAAGATAATCCGAAGAATACCCAAGCATCCGACCATGTCTACCCCAGGTCGTACGAGTTGCGGTTTGTCTTGCATATTGTTTGACCAACCTTCCTAATGAAAGACACCCTACATTCTATATTGATCCCCCCAGCTACCTCCTCTTCTATCAACAATCATCATCTGCCAAAAAGATTGGATTTTTTGCTCTCGGTGCGGGTTGCCGAATCAACGGCCATCCAACGCTATCGTTAAGGTCATCGACTCGTATGTCAACATGTTTCCAACATCCGAGGATGCGGTCCATGCTGCCACACTCATCTCACTTTGCCCGCTTTCATCATCGAGCATGGCTAGACCATAATAAGAGAGGAAAGAAAAGAGAGGAAGACAGGAGAAAAGAGAGGAAATAGAGGAAGAAAGGAGAAAGAGAGTGAGAGAGAGAGGAAAAGAGAGTAAGAGAGGAAAGAGATGAGAAATCATCACTTAAAATAAATACTTTGCCTTATAATCCATGTGCTGATTTAGCTAGAGAGTGAGAGAGAGAGGAAAAGAGAGGAAATAGAGGAGAAAAAGAGAAAAGAGAGGAGAGGAAAGCGAGGAGAAAATAGTTTTTATTTGAAAAAAATGGTCTAGCCATGAAAGAGAGGAGAAAAGAGAGTAAGAGAGTAAGAGAGGAGAAAGAATATGTGCTTTTATATATTAAACCATAGAGCACAAAGGCTTTTATAGGTGCTTTTATAACAGCATTGGTACTTATTCAACCATAGAGCACTCAAATCAGCAAGCCTAGCATGAATAGGTGCAATTTAGGGCAAAGCTTTACTACTTCGTACTAGGTACTGGAATGCAAAAGGATCTCAATCATCGATCAACAGAAATAGCTTAAGCATCTCAGTACATCATTTACAAACAATATTCAAAGCGCTCCTACGCTCCAAACCAGCAATCGGCAAAAACAGCAAAACGCCTCATTTTGATATACAGCAGAAGTGCTGCTTGTCATTTTCATAACACTAAAACTATAATTACAATGATAGCAAAAAAATACTCTGCAAGCATCTACATTTAACAAGCCACAACTTTGGTATTCATTTCCAAATTTAATATCGTCAGTTACTATGTCTAAATGGCTCCACAATCTAACTGACAGAATCTGTCAAACAGCATCACAACACTAACTTTGGAAAATTATATCTCCCAAACTAGTGAGCCAAAACAAGAGTTCAAGTATTCTATGGAAACAGGGTATATAGGGCTACAATATACTCCATATAACCCTGGACAAATTCGGCCTCTAAATAATTTTAGAAGGGCACTCAAAACAGTTTGTTGCAACGACGAACTGAAACCTGACGGAAACTGACGAAAGAGAAACAACAACATTCTGTTCTGTTTTTTCTCTATTGTTATGCTTCAGAATCTTCAGATAATCAGGTATGAAAAAACAAAATGAATTTTGCATTTGTGTCGCTTATGTCACATAATGAGAAATATTGTTTGTTTTCCTGTAGGTGAAAAACACCATGCACCCAAAATCGTCAAAAAAGTTCAGAATAAGTAAATCCCTGAGATCAAAGAAAAAAGAAATAGGGGCTGCTCTCAATACTTCATATTTACAGGTAATATATTTCTCATAGATACTTAGTCATGATTAAAAATAATAACGAAAATGATTTCTCCTATTTTTGATCGCAGGATGAATCTAAACTAGAGAGACAAGCAAATTATTCAGACAATGAGGTACTTATCAATACTGAAAAAAGTATCAAATTACAAAATGAACTATTGTAACATTCTTTTTTTTTTTTTTACCCAGGAACAGAAAAACACAACTGGAGAGGAAAAACTGACCACAACTCTGGAAGAATATCAAACAGAAAATCAGAAAACTCAGAAAATAAAAAAAGAAATTTGAACTTGGATAAAAATAAAGGTACTCATATATTCCATATTACAATTTATAAATTGCCTAATATTTGTTTACCTGTTATTGTTCTGATACGGACTATATTTTGCAGAATAATTATAAGAAAAATGAAGATATTATCGACCTAACAGATTGTAACGAAGAGAATAACGAGGTGAACAACAAACAAGTGCAATTAGAAGAGGACAAGGACAAGTATAATGTACCCTTGCAGAAAGAACAACATGCAGCCAGATACAAATCTACAAGGCTTAGGAGAGCACCTGAAAGATACATGGGCTAATAACAATCAACCACCTAGCATCTCAAATGTAGCATAACAATCAACCACCTAGCATCTCAAATGTAGCATAACAATCAACCACCTAGCATCTCAAATGTAGCATAACAATCAACCACCTAACGTCTCAAATGTAGCATAACAATCAACCACGGAGGGGAAGAGGGGGACGGGGGATACCAGATACGCAAAGAGGGGGAGCTTGTTGAAGGGGAGGGGACGACGAGGGACTCGTCGTCGGCGAGGAGGAGCGCGTGACCGGAGAGGAGCTCTCGGGCGGCGCAGAGGAGGTCCAGCGAGCGCGCGCGGAGGACCTCGCGGGCGGAGAGGAGCTCGGGCGGGCTCGTCGGAGAGCTCGGGCCGGCGCGAGAGGAGGTCCGGCGGGCACGCGTGGAGGAGCTCGTGGGCGGAGAGGAGCTCGGGCGGGCTCGTCGGATAGCTCGGGCCGGCGCAGAGAAGGTCCGGCGGGCACGCGCGGAGGAGCTCGCGGGCGGATCCGGCGCGCGGGGAGGAGCTCGGGCGGGCGGGGAGGAGCTCCGGCGGGGAGGAGCTCGGGCGGGGCGGGGAGGAGCTCGGACGCGGAGGAGCACGAGGGCGGCGTAGTGGGCGGTGTAGTCGGGCGGGGAGGAGCTCGGGCGGGGCGGGGAGGAGCTCGGGCGGGGAGGAGCACGAGGGCGGCGCAGTGGGCGATGCGATCGTGCGGGGAGGAGCTCGGGCGGGCGGGGAGGAGCTCGAGCGGGGCGGAGCACGAGGGCGGCGCAGTGGGGCGGCCCTGGCGGCGTCGGTTTGCAGCGCTAAGGGTTAGGGTTTGGGGACCGCCGCCTGCCCATTTTGTACGCCCGCATTCGCCACGGTTGGAGATTTGTGGGTGGGTCCCACATGTCGACGGGACAAACAACAATAGCCACGGCTGAAGCCAATTCCAACCGTGGCTATTGAACACCCACCGACACGCGGGACCCGCATGTCGGTGACACAACCAATAGCCACGGTTGGTCGCGAAACCAACCGTGGCTATTGTTTCCTCCGTCCCCACTTGTCATTGAGTGTTTATTTTTTTTCTTGTATAATTTTTCTTTTACTTCTTCAATTTTTATTCTAAAAACTATAATGACTTTGCACCTAATTTTTGGCATGTCACTTTTTTAGTTGTTTACGAACACATATGTATTTTTTGTTTTTTCTACTCCATTACTTTTTAATATAATATTTCATCTATAAAATTGTTTTTCTTCACTTTTACATGACCCAAATATTTTAAAAATTTTCAACAAAATTACAATAGATTTTAATTTGTATGACAGATGTGTGTGCCAATTTTCAATTCAAAAATAATAAAAATTGTGCAGATTATAAAAAAATCAAATGACACCATGTTTTTTCTATTATTTTGCACATTTATCATTTGCAAACTGTAAGCCCGTTTGACCTACATTTTGGCATGCCACTGTTTCCCAAGCATTCGAACTCACTTATATTTTTTATCAATTTTTTTAAAGATTTTTGCAAAAAAAAGTAGTTCAAATGGGACTATGCGTCTCGAGTGAGTGGAGTTTTATACTCGAAACTCATGTTGTTTGGTACCAAACATATTTATATGTTTTGAAAAATTGAACCAAAAATTCTACGTGTGTGTTTATTAATGGCATGCATACCGACCGAATGTTGAGGTCAAAATCGATACGGTTTATGAAATAAAAATGATTAAATAAATGTCAAAACGTACCCTAAGAAAATTTGAAGAAAATTCAATAAAATAGTTTGGAGATTCTAACAAAACAAAGTGGAAATGGATAGATTGGAATTTTATACAAATTTAGAAACAAGAACCAGTAAATTTGGACAATATTTGAATTCTATATACATGTTTCAAAATTTAAATAGAAATTAAAAAAAACACAACCTAAATGAACTAGTGGATGAACTACTAATGGGCCTCATATTAAGGCCCTGTTCGTTTCTTGCCCTCTAAAAATTATACTCATCACATCAAAGAGAATCTTACTATTTAGTAGTACTTTTATCAATTTAATGACAAAACCTATGTCACGACCCCCTCTAATTTGCGAGACGAATCTAATGATCCTAATTAATCTATGTTTTGCTACAGTGAGCCCAAACAGACAAGTAAACCCCTACCCGCCGCGCACTCGCTCAGCTATAGCCACGGTTGACTTCTTCAACCGTGGCTATTGTAAACCCTAACACTAGCCACGGTTGAAGAAGTCAACCGTGGCTATAGCAGCGGGTGCGCGGCGGGTAGGGGTTTAGTACCACCTCGCCCGCCCAAAGTTGCCCCTGCCAGCTTATAAGCTCCACTCCGCACACTTGGTTGAAGTTACCGATACATTATGAACCCGCTCTCGCCATGTGGGCCGTCTCGTTTGCGTCTGGGCCTTTATCTTGTCCTAAATCCCGGGCCTTGATCGTGTTCTAATTCGTGGGTCGATGTGGTCGGGCCCATGGGCCAAAATTTTTTAAAATTTATTTATACATTTAGTTTTAAATTTTAAAATTTATATGTGTACTTGAGTTAAAATATTGAATAAATAATGTTTAGGTTCAATTTGTATTTGAAATCCTAAAAATAACAAGGTATAGTTTAAAATTTTAAAAAACATTTACTCTTTAGATTTAAATTTTAAAATTTATTTATACATTTAGTTTTAAATTTTAAAATTTGTATATATATATCTGAGTTAAAATATTGAATAAATAATGTTTAGGTTCAATTTTTATTAGAAATCCTAAAAATAACAAGGTATAATTTAAAATTTTTCAAAAATAAAACAGACATATAAACATTTTTAAGTGTAATATAGTAATTTACTTATTTTTAAACAATTTAAATCAATTAAATAATATTTTTTAAAATAGAATATTATTAAATTAATTAAAGTAGATGAAAAATTATTTAAAACTTGTTAAATTGTGAAAAGTGACAGAAAAATGGAAAGGTTATTAAATTCATTTATTTTGCTAAAAATTCACTAAAATATTATTAAATTAATTAAAGTTGCTTGAAACATATATATATATGAGTACATCATAGGTACATCGCAATGGAATAATAAAGGTACATTATCCTTGAACGATTTTTCCTTCGTAATCTGTGCGTAGGTATGGCATTCCTTGATACGATTGTTTTTCTTTAATGACTTTAAATTTTTTCGGATCCACGAATAATGGAACTTCATCATACTGATTGTATGCATCTTGATCGTCGACCCCATCCACTCCAAGTATTCTTTGTTTACCGGGAATAATAATGTGCTTCTTCTCATCCTTTGGATCGAGTATATAGAACACTTGTTCTGCTACCTTAGCAAGTATCCACGGGTCATCTTTATAACCTACATTCTTCGGATCGACGACGGTTAACCCGTATTCATCGACCTCCACCCCACTTGGGTGTTTGACCCATTTGCATTTGAAGACAGGAACTTGTAAATCTGGTCCATAGTTCAGCTCCCAAATTTCCTCTACGTACCCATAATATGAGGTGTAATTGTTATCGTCATCAAGGGCTTCAACTCGAACTCCGCTGTTTTGACACTTACTTTTCGTGTCCTTCTTTGAAGTGTGAAAAGTAAAACCATTAATGTTGTACGCCTCATAAGTCACCACAGTCTTTGAAGGTCGGGCAGCTAAAATTCTCAACATTTTCTCATCCATCGAGTCTCCACGTGGAAGGTCTTGACTCTCGAACCATGATGTGAAAGTTTTCTTGTGCTCCTGTACTAACTATGCACCGCTTTTGCCCCGAACATTGTTTAGTTCAAGCTCCTCAATGTGTTTTGCGAAATACGGGGCAACAATACGTGATTGTTGCAGTACGAGTAAAATGGGCTTTGTCAACTCCTTTATATTCGCGGTCGGTGAATGATTTTCGTCCTCGTATACCTTTTCCACTTAACCTTCCCTCATGACGAGACACGGGTAGACCAATAGATCGACCGTCTTTAATATAATCTGCACAACACTCAATAATCTCCTCGGTGGTGTAGCCCTCAATCATTGAACCCTCCGGATGACAACGAGTACGTACATAGCGTTTCATGACATGCATGAACCTCTCGTAGGGGAACATATGATGCATGTAGACGGGACCCAAAGAAGATATCTGGTCAACAATATGAAGCATGAAGTGTTCCATAGTATCAAAATAGGATGGCGGAAAGCACATTTCGAGCATGCACATTGTTTCCTTTATGTGGCTTCGTAGGTTATCCAACTCGTGTTTATTGATCACCTTCTTTGAGACTGCGTTCCGAAGTAGCACGGACGAGTGATAGTCAACTTCAACCATTCGGATTTCACGGCTACGATGGCGATAGCCGAGAAACACCGAAAGTAGTGTGTGACAGTCATGAGTGTTGTAACCACTTATCTTTAAGTCTTTCATGTCTACGAGATTTTGGACATTCGATGAGAAACCGGTCGGTGCTTTAATCCAGTGTAGACACTTCAAGAACGTTATTTTCTCCTCACGCGTTAGGGTGTAGCAGGCTGGCGGGAGGTAGTACTTTCCGTTCGCTCTTTCTTGCGGATGGAGCTACGGCCTAATATTCATCTCTACAAGGTCTCTACGTGCGTTCGGTCCATCCTTTGTCTTACCGGGTAGGTCAAGTATAAGGCCGGTAGTGCTTGTCAAATACACCTTTCCCAATGTGCATCCGAGTCAAATGCATGAGTCACTTCCAATTCTTCCCAGTACCCGAGATATCCGTAGAATATAGAAAGCTTCTTATACGGCGTTGCAGCTTTTGACTTTGCAACTCCCTTCACGGCCTTTCCAAATGTAGCTTTAATGTTTTTTGTCTTATCAAAGACATCCCTAGAGGTCCAACGTCGAGGTTCTTCGCCGGTCTCAATCGTACCATCAAATTGTTTGGCCATCCGTCGATACGGGTGGCTCCGATGTAAGAATCGACGATTTCGAGTGTACACTTGTCTTCTTGGATGATGGAAGATACACGTGTGATGTATCGTCAACACAAACAAAGCATGCCTCCTTTCCTTTCACCTGGCCCGAAAGCGCCCTTAACACCGGGGAATCGATTACGGTCACGAAAATGATCGCTTTCAACGTGAAGTAGTCCCTTCGGTGCTCATCCCACATGCGCACACCTTCCAACCATAGTTTCCGCATGTCTTCAAACAATGGTTCCGAGAAAGACATCTATGTCGTTCCCAGGTTCTTTCGGTCCGGATATAAGAATGGACAATAATATGTACTTCCTCTTGTGGCACAACCATGGGGGAGGTTGAACATTGTTAGCAGCACGAGGCCAAACGCTGCGAACGTTCCTCGTCATACCAAAAGGGTTCATTCCATCTGTACTCAATGCAAACCGTATATTTCTTGGCTCGTGCGAGAAGTCGTCACGGTGGTTACGATCGAAGTTTTTCCACTGGGTTCCATCGATGGATGACTCAGCTTATTAGGGTCCCTCTTACGTGTATGCCATGTCATCGGTTCAGCATCTCTTGGGTTGGCAAATATCCGTCTTATGCGATCGACCACCGGTAGGTACCACATGACCAAGGCTGGAACCTTACTATCATCGTCGCTACCATTGACGATACTTGCTTTTCTTCCTCTTCCTGTCATTCTTTCCCCTCTTATTAGTTGTGTCTACATCATACTCCTCATTCGTCTTGTAACGACTTCGTTTGCACCTTGGGCATCTCACGAGGTCCTTGAACTTCTCCCCCGGTATAATATACAATGATTTGGACATGCGTGGATTTTTTGCACACCCAGCGACATTGGAGATATCGGTCTCTTAGCATAGTACGTGTTTTTTGGTAACAAGTTTGGCTTTGGCGGTGTATCCGAAAGAAGATCCAACAATTCATTGAAACGGCATCGACCACCCATGGATGGCCTTCGGTTTCATGAGTTCGAGAAGCGTACGTAACACGGTATTCTCTTTAGAACATCCCTTAGACTCCTCAAACAATAAATCCTTTGATGCCTTCTCTATCGTTGCAAAGTTATCAAGCCCTCTTGTTGTCCACTGCATTGAGTAAAACTTGCGGCTCAACATGACATAACAATTCCTCAACATCAAAATCAGTACATTGTTCTTCTTCGACATGAAAATCAAAAGTCTCGTCAACTTGGACAAAGCTGTTCTTCTTCAACTTCAATCGGCTGCAACTCAACTTCGACCGGCTCGTCTTCTCCATGCTTTGTCCACCTCGTATAATTCTCCGGGAAACCCCTCCTCACTAAGTGAGATTTGATTACAAGTGTATCGGTCCACAATTTTTGATTCTTGCGGTCCACGCATGGACAATATATTTCTTGTCTTCCTAGACGCTTAGCATGCTCGACAGACCCTCTTGAGAAATACATCGACTTGACCTCGGAAATATGCACTTAATCTTGACTCTTCGTACATCCATGTTTTGTCCATCTAAACAAGCATTACGCGAATATTAATTATAATAAAATAATTACTAAATCAAATAATTACCGAGTATGAATATTAAGTATTTATAGAAAATATAAGGAAACTAATATATTGCATAACATAATGTGCTAGAATTAATAATTATTAAATAATTACTAAATAATCTATTTACCATTATGAATATTATATATTTATAGAAAATAAAAGGGAACTAATATATTGCATAAGACAATGTGCTATCATATATAAAAACCCACTATACAAATTATTATTAATTGACTTGAATCTTTTAATAATTAAAGCTGTGCTCTAGGGGTCTCTTTCAAGAGAGCATAAAGTAGATCTTAAATTGATTGACATGAAAAAGGCTTGTAAGACATGATTTTTTTGTATGCAACACAAGCACATGATTTATGAGCTTATTATACACAACTCAAACCAACAACAAACCTACAAACATGAAGGAATTTGACAAATCGAAATCAAAACCTAGGTCAAATGGTAATCCAAAATTCTCCATGGTTACAACACTATAGCAACAAATAATACATGGGATGAGTTTCCCTTACCACGGAGAACAAATTTCTGCAAAAAAAACGAGATCAAAACCTTCCCCCTCGGTTTTCATTTTTTTCCTCAATTTTCGAGCCGCCACACTTGGACTGAGCTCCTGTTCTGTCCGAACGCGGCTTTTATACCGTGCAAAACAATAGCCACGGTCCAATTCTTCAACCGTGGCTATAGAAGAAACTATAGCCACGGTTGGTGACGTGGACCGTGGCTATTGGTGGAGGCCACTATAGCCACGGTTCATTGGCAGCCAGCCCCGCCACCTACCGTAGCCACGGTTTATTTTCTTTGCCGTGGCTACTTCATTTTGGGTGGCGTGGCTATAGCGAGTTTTTGTTACAGTGCTTCTTCACCTCCATCAGGCTCCGTGTTGGCTAGCTGCACCTCAATGGTGCTGTCAATCGGTTCTTGATCAATGATGGAATTAGCTAGAACATTCGGAATAGCGTTCGGTGGGTGGCCTCCTTACTGTAGCTGCGATCCAGCATCCCCTCTAGGTGGAGCCCTGGGGAACCGCCCACCCCTTCCTGCAGAACCCCCGCGACGGGCACCACCGCCCCAGGCACCTCGAGGTCGGAAACCAAACCGATTGGTTCGGCCACCACGACCTCCATAGCCGCCGTAGCCAGACTCAAAACCCAGCGAATCTCTACTTGCACCGAAGAAGCGCTCACCTACTTCTCCTCCATGACAATAACCACGACCTCGTCCTCCTCCGAAAAACCCTTGGACTTGGTGCCGACCTCCTCCTCGGGGCCAATCGGACTCCTCCCATCGCGGGAAGCCGGCCCACCACGGCCTCCTTGTGCTCCCGACCCTTGCATCAGCGCAGCAGCGAAGGATTGCTGAGGCAAGGAGCTTGGTTCGCCACTCGCCGTCGGAGCTTCAACAACCCTAACTCGGCGCCGCCTCGCTCTGGAGAAAAGATCGGTGAGTCCTGACGAGAAACGAAACTGAAACGCTTTACCTTCCCTATGAAAAAGAGCTACTGGGCCGAGCCCAGACTGTGGCCCAACAGGGGCGACCGTTCAACCGCGTGCTCCGAGTTTTCAGGCGAGTTGTCGCTCTGCGAAATTTGAAATTCGAAATCCCTCATCCCGGCGGAGCTCGCTCGCCGGACATGGCTCCTTCGGGAGATCCTCCTCGGCGGTGACCTGCGCAGCCGTCGACTCCACGGCTTTAGCCGGGACCCGTCCGGACCCCTGACACGAATGGGCCTCAGCAGCCTGCGCCTTCCTTCCTTGACACGGTCTTCGCGCCGGCCCTGCTCGAGCTATGACATCCGCCAAAGTGAGGCCTGGCGACTCTCGCCGCGGTGGCAGATGGCCATGCCATGGTTTGCCCGTCTGCTGCACCTTCAGACCCCGCCCGGAGATTTCACAGCTCTGTGACTTCCTGGATCCTGCATCAGCATGTAAAACACAAACCTCGGATGCGATGTGAGACCTCTGGATTCCTAGCTCCGCCTCCGCAACCGTTACCCCACCGGCGACCACCTTCGTTGTTGCCCTTGGCGGCTCCGGGTTTCCCTCGTCGTCGTTGGAGCTTAGTCCGTCGTCTTTGAGAGCCCAGAAGCGAGAGCCAAAATAACGCGCTGGCGCCTGCTGCAGCGAGATCTCCGCTGGACTCACCAGTCCTGGCGGTGGCGCTAGCGTTAGCCGCCGTGCACAAGGATGGCGACTTTCCTCGCTCTCGCCTTCGCCCACACTCTCGCTCATGACAGGGATTAACTCGAATGCTATGGTTTTTCTTGGCCCTAAGAATAAAGAGAGGAAAACAATTCCATGGTCAGCAAGAACACAAGGACAAGGGCTGTGCCTGCTTTCTGCGGAGCCAACTAGGCATGTCCGAAGACAAGTTCCTACAGCCTCGGGTGAGCCGTCAAACAGAGATTGAGTGGCCAGCACGCCCGTGGCGCCTCAAAATGATGGACGCGATGATTCAGCACCAAACTCGGCAGGTTGCAGCAGATCGTTGTCGGTAGTGTAGCGCGATCTGGGACCATGCTTGTCCTGCTACTGGAGCCTGACATTAGATCAGGACGTCAGTGCACAGTGCTAAGGGCGTCCCCAATATGCTCAAAAAGAGGTCTTTATGCAATAAATACAGGTATAGGCACCAGCCATAACCATTGTGCAAGTGGTCATTACAACAATAAATGCTATGGGTATCCATATCCATATGGACTGGCTAGATAGAATAAAAAAATTCTATGCACCGCCAAGCTCGGCAGCTCGCCAAGCGCGCTCTGTTCCCCATGCTTGCGTGCACGGAGCCTGCGCTGCAACAGCCAACCGCCCCTTCGCTCGGGATCCGAGGCCATGGGATTGGCCAAACTTGAAGTAAATCAAAAAATTGGATGAATAAGGGAGTAGATCGAGGCCTTAATCGCTTGGATTGTGAAGCCCATGGCTTGATAGCTCAAAGATTGGTTCGCCATGGGCGGCCATGAGAGAGATGCCTCGGTGAGATTGGGGAAACTTCCTGATGACGCGCGAATGAGTGGGCATGTGAATCGTCTCTGTTTTTTTACTTTACAATGGGACCCATGGGTAGTGGTCTCTAGGTAATCACCGTTGTGTGGATAGGCAACAATTACTACTACCTGCGGTGGACCCTACCCTGAGGACCACCCTGTCCAGATACGTTGATGCTGCCCTTAGCCCAGCCAGTGCAATTCACGAGTTGGTGCAGGCTGCACAGCAATGATCAAGTTTGGTTGCATGCAAACACATAGTTCTTTGCTTCCGTGCGCGTCATGCATGTCCATCCGTGACGAATATTATAATTCAAGAAAACTAGCCTATCAACCCGTGCATCACATGGGATAGATATATAGTAAATAACTTTTGACATGGATAGTTCATATATTTTAAAAATATCAGAATTTATAGGAATTCATCAGCAGGATACAAAGCTCAACACAATTATTAAATTTACAATTTGTGAACCTAAACTTTCACAATAAGATGAAATTGAGTAATGACAAAGAAAACTCAAATATAATTGCATGATCTTGAAATTACAACAAAATATACTGCATAGAAAAAGAAAGGGATGTTAAAGAAGACAAGTAAAATTTACAGCTATATATGTAGTCCGTGTGTTGTCAAACATAGAAGAGTAAAAATTGGTATGGGTTCTGTTGTAGTGATTTACCCAATATTTCTGTACATATATATTAGTTAGAGTACAAATCCTACCATCAGATAAAGAAAAAGATGAAATATAAAATAGTTTGTTCTAGTGACTTATAGATTCTGTCACTCGTAATCTAATTTATACAGGTTCTTCTGGTCTCAAAATTCTAATGTTATTGAGGATCTAAAATCAAAGCAACTAAATTTAATTTGATTTATATGGTGAAAATCAAGTGACATTTCTTTTATTTTATTGGAATAAGAACTTCATCCTGTCGTAGCATCAACGATGAGGCCAAGTTTATTGCGATACACATGGAATTCCTTAGAACTCACGAAATTCCAATGGATCTTGGTTCCTCTATTTCCATTTAGTAATAGAGTAGTTTTATTTGCAAAATTGGTAGCCACAAAATTGAAGCGATGTTTTGGTTTATTGTAAGAATCTTTATAATTTTCCTATATGATCAACCTGGAGACCTAAAAAAGTTATAATTAATAAACATAAGATATAAGACGTTGCACCAAAAAAAAATTGGAATGATATCCTTTAGTGGCAAAGTGTAACCCAAAAAATGTTGATATGCATAGGCACATTAGAAACTTCTGCTTTGTGTGTTCTCTCTTACCACTACAAGAAACAAGGCATGTAGCAGCAGGCCAAAACCCGCTATAGCGACGGGTATCATAGCCTGCCGCTATGGCTCCACAGCTAAAAATCATAGCCAACAGCGGTAGAAAAATTGCGATCCGTCGTTAGAAACAAGAGCCGTAATGGCAGGTGACATATTCACCCGCCGCTACCATTCACACAAGAAAACAAAAAAGCCCATTGGGGCCTGGGAGGAGGCTCGGGCCACACACTATCAGCCCGGTCATCAAGGTCCATGCCGCCGTTGGAGAAGGCCAGATTCGTGCCGGAGGAGGCCGAATCCTCCCCGAGCGCCACCGCTTGGAGGTGGGGAGGAGGACCCGTTGTCGGATCCACCCCGAGCACCACCGCTTGGAGGTGGGGAGGAGGGGCGACGGACCCGCCGTCGTCGAATCCATCAAGCTCCGTCCTTGGAGGTGGGCAGGAGGGGCGCCGGACCTGCTGCCCTAGCCGCCACCGCCGGATCCGCCCCGTGCTCTGCCGCGTGGGGGAAGGTGATTGCGCCGTGCTGCGCTGCCACCACGTTGGCCGAGATGGGGTGGCGACGGTGGATCCGACCAGTGAGTTTTTTTTTTTTTGACACCATCCGGCCGGCGAGAGAGAGAGAAGTGGGGGTGTCGGTTTGTAATGTGTGGGAGTGGAGGCGTAGGAAAGTGGGAATGGGGGCTTTTTATATTTTGGTGCAAGCTTGGGTTTGGTGTGGGTGTAGGTTGGACTGTGATCCCAGGAAGCTCTAGGACAAAGAAGCCATCGGCACAACGTCACCTTTTGTGCCCACGACGCCGACAAACCTCCACCTCCATCCACCGCTCAAGGCTCCGCCGCTCGAGGCTCCGATCCTTGTCGGTTTTGGTTGTCCTAACTCCTAATCACACCCAGTTCAATTTCAGTCTGTCGGTTGTACCATTTTTCCTTATGGGTCTTTTGATTTGGCATTTTATAGTTTTTTGTTTTGAGACTTTTTTATTTTGAGACAAGGCACATGCGGCACCGTCCATAGGCCTTTTCTCTAAAAAATGTGAATCACTAAAAATCCTTACCTGATGAGAAAAGAGAATAATTTCACATAACACATTTTGATGTTTGTTAGTTGCGAGGCTGGTATATATCTCTCAGTCACATTTTGTATATCTCTCTATCACATTTTTTAAACAACTAAAATGAACATGGAGAATATTTTATATGTTAAGGTAGAGTAATTATTGGATGAGAAAATATTGCACATTTCTGATCCATCATGTGGAACAAAATTTGTTCTTTTGAGGAGAAATAAAAAATTGTTTAATGAATGTGGAACATTGTTGTTTTTCATTTGAATATGTCCTGAATAAAATAGAAATGATTAATCTAGTTGGTTGAATTGACATCTAATTGCAGAAAATTTTTAGCTAAACAATTAGATGTCAAAAGGGAAGGTAGAAAAGTGAGTTTATATAGCTCAAAAAGAGGCCGGATTGACTGACACTTAGCAAGACCCATTCTCTAAAGTGGCGCCACTAAGCAATAACCTTTCCTCAGTGCTATCATGGACCAACATTTCCTATTCTTGATTCTTCGATTTACAATACTTGGCACCGAGTCAACTATATTTTTAGTATCATAATCCAATATCGTATCCCACATCAATTCCTAGCTAGGTCACAGGCTTTATACTTTATCTAAAATATAATTTCTTACAAATTATCTAAAATATATTAAATGTTTTATTATGGGATTAGATATTTCTCTCATGCTAGAATTGTTGTTTCCTATTTTTATCCTTGATAAAGTATATCCAGCTCACTTTTGCAGCATGGGCGCAATTATACGAACACACAGATAAGGGCATGTACAAAGGTAATAAATGAGTGGGCTCTTGAGCTGATGTAGCAGTGTATTTTTACAAATAGCCCCTCTAACCCTTGAAGAGACGGCTGGGTGGGCTCTTGACGAAGAGACGGTCTCTATCACGTGTTCCGATATAAGAAACAACTTTGAGCACCGTTGTACAAGTGAAGAGACGACTTATGTCATACAATCATTAATAATATGTATTTATTAAAAAATAGCATGTAGAGTCTCTCCTTTGTATGACTAGAGTTGTTTTATGTCTCTTTGTTTCGATACATGTGCCCAAGAGACCACAATGGGCTCTCCTTTGTACATGCCCTAATAATGACAACACTGATTTTGAGAACATGGTCTATGAAAAGGGTTGACAACAAATTACATCATCAAACAGATATCATTGCACTGCATCGTCAATTCGTCGCAGGCTCGAATATCATCGATAGCTGGATGTCAACTCATAGAAACTGCCTACTGTTCTGTAATCTTGACAACCAGAGGACGCCCATCTAAAAACTGCATGAATAAGAAATATATTGTGAATACACATGTTATAACACAGGCACGAGTGACCAAGCATTTAATGAGCCAACAAAGTAACGGATCCACATATACCTGTCCTCGGAAGTTGGCTATAGCCTGGGACGGTTCATCGTCCACTGCACTTGCCATAGTTACGAACCCAAACCCTCTAGAATGCTTTGTTTTGCTATCCACGATGACTTTTGCATCAGTGACCTTACCGTGCTTGCTGAAGAATTGTCGTACCCGATTGTTATCTACCTTCCGTGGCAAATTACCCACATAAATCGTGAAATTAGACCCTGATTGTTCTTGCGTGTGTCCCGTTGATGGTTGAAACTTTTGCCTGATTTCCTGCACGCAGATGAACAATGGAATTAATACACATGTCAAGAGGGCATACCGTCTACCAAATTGTTCAGATGTAGTACATTAACTTGCCAATTAGCCAAAGCTGCACATTGGAGGTGACAAATGATGGCATTGTATATATCAGGAATTTGCATTTTGTTACCTCGTTTGAAGCAATGGAAGGTTTGGGCGTGAGCCACATGCAAGTGTTGTCGCTCCACTGAGCAGGCAGCTGCTCTACCAACTCCAAACTCTCATCATGGAAGCTGTACTTGTACACACGGCACCGCTTACTCGGCAACTTGCTCCATACCCCGCTGTAGAGGGCTCTCCTGTCAACGAAGTAAGCACAGCCGCCTTCACCGAACGGAGCGGCATCCACAGCAAAGCTTCCCTGCCTCCCGAGAAAAAACATGCGGTCGGCAAAGCTCCGGGTATCCCTCTTCACCCAGCATGGCAGACCGCCTTCATACTGCAGCACGTATACCGACATCACCAGCGCATCAGGCAGGCTGCTTAGGTCACCGGCACGTCCCTTCGAAACAGAATTGTAGTACTCACTGTCAGTCTTCACTTGAACGAATACCCAGAGAAGCTCGCCGCGCGACTCGACGAGATAGCTAGACTGAAATTTCTTTCGGTTCCAGTTGAGGCGGCCAGACATTACGCCCTGAACAGAGAAGATCTTCCACTCATTCGAACACCACCCACCTCTCCGGCAGCATTGTACAATTGTGCCACGATGATATGCGATGCTCCAGCAGTCCATCTGGCTGATAGAGACGTACAGATCGTACCTTTTCACCAGGGTCCAATTTGTGTCACCGGGATGCTGAAGCGCAATGTAAATTGGCACATTTGATGATGTATCAACGGTGCCCAAGGCGTAAACAAACAGGGTGCCGTCGCCAGATACCACGCCGGTTGCGCGCTTCACCCATCGCTTCATCTCGTCTGGGTAGGGAGGCAGCGCAATAGAAGATGCAAACCCGGCGAGAGGTTCGACAATGCCGCCACTGGACTCACCGGACAAGAGGCAGCAGGCGGCTGCACCGTGGTCGGCAGTGATCAGCCATCCCCGGTCCCGAACGTATAGTCCGCTGGAGGTCACGCAGCGGCTGGACTTGGAGGAGAAGATGCAGCGAGCTTTGCGGTGGCCGGTGCCGTCGCTCCTAGCGAGGAGCCATGGCAGTAACGGTGGGTGGCAAGATGCTGCCCGAAGCATGTCGCGCCAGGACTTGCAGACGGCGTGGAACCGGACGAAGTCAGTCGGGGCGTGGACACGATGCGAGATGTCACCAAGGAGATCGGAGGGGAGGTTAGGCCAGCGCGAGGATGCCGCGTTGGCCGTGGCTGTAGACATAATCGGGAGGACGGTCAGATCCAACGCGAATTTTTTCCGGTCCCTTGTAGGTACAACCCCTCTACTAGACAGACACGTGTTCTGGATGGTTAATATTAACTTATGTGCTTTTCTGAATGGCGGTCCAGTTCAGTGAATTAGCTAGAAAGTCGAATATGGGAACTCGCACCTTGGAACTTGCGCGTAAGGTCGGTACGCGTGCAGGAATAAAAAATTTGGCTAATACGGCTTTCTCGCTGTCAACATTTAATCTCTCTCCTAAAATGCTAAATCCTAAAATATTTTGTCAAACAATTACTGAATAAGAAGATAACTTTAAACTTCATCCATAGTTTTATATATCTATATCTATTTTTTTAATAAGAAGAATAGTCAAAAGGTATAAAAAGTCAACAAATGCTTATATTTTGAAACAAAGTACATATTGCAATTAACTTTATTGAGGTGCCGCTTAGGTGAAAATATGAAAAAACAAAAGAAATACAACAACAACAACAATATAAATATGTCTTGGTCATTGACAATATAAAAGAAAAAAGTATCAAGACAGCAACAGTATAACATATATTGATAATTAACTATACAATATGTTGAGATGAAATTGTGCACGATCGCCGCAAAGGGGCAAAAATATATATGTAAAAGGTAGTACAAATACAGTGACAATATAAAATGTATTAGTCACTGACTATAACATATAGTAGTCAAGTTGCGTATGGTCGCTGCAAAACGATAAAAAATGTGATAAAATAGAACTATAAATATAGGATACAAATCAACTTTTGACTGTGCACCAAAAATAACAAATCTATTGAGAACAAATCTTGCACCGAAAATAACAAAATGAATCAAGAACACTGGCGTGCTTCCTTTCGTCCCTAGCAAGAGGAGTATCAATGTGAATAGAAGACCATAAAAAGATGGAAAAGATCTGAACTTCTCTGCAAAGGTGCACACCTTTTTAGGTTTCCTTTGACAACGTAACTAATGGCAATAATAGGAGGCATCCATGTCAGCTCCACGTTGACATGGTTTAGACTGATAATTAAAAGATCGGTGGACATCAACGTGGCATGCGAATCTAAAAGCTACCAATCCAACGGTTGGTTAAGGGATCCTTCTCGAATACATGGCAGGCAGGCCATCAAAGCAATACATGAATACTAGCGGAAGCGATGAACTAAGAACAAATTGTTGCAAATGAAAAACTTCAAACATGAATGGTAGCGAAGTCTCCGTGATTGGAGCTCCATATCCAGAGGCGACTTGAGTGTAGGCAAGACTTCACTCCTCTCTATCGGCACCGTCGAACGGCTCGGGTGGGTCAACGGCGTTTGAAAGCAAAGTATAAATTGTGAGTGCATACAGTACTAAGCAAGCTTCTCTACCTAGAAACAATGTGGTGCGTGCAAGGATATAGCAAGGGATAAGGCAAAGGCTCATAGCACTATAGCAATTACCTAAGTCCATGTGAGTCCAGTTTTATTAAGTCAAATTTTATAAGTGGCCTCACAGGAATCAACACATTCTTGCAAGGGTTAACTTTTAGTCCAACACACCTCCACTTGGAACCACAGCTCGAAGCCGGAAATAAAACACATATCAGAAGGGAGAAGCAGTACACTAATCAAGTGGATGCCCACAATGCTATGTCCATTACCGTCGACGCAGCTATATGTTTAGATTTCAACTCTGCAGAGTATATACACCTATACCGACATGCAGTGAGCTCGACACCCACGCCAATCCACCAACCTAAGCATCGAGCTCACTCTAGACCACACACAAAGAATCGACAAGAAGCTCCCGCTCCTCCAGTTCTGGGCTCCCCCAAAGAATGACAAAGGGTCCTGAAGATGTGAAAAGCATACCACCGATCATGTAGGGTATCCTCTCCTACTAACACTAACACTATCTCTGCTACTACGGCGAGTCAGCCAGTCCTCTGCTAAGATCATGATCTAGCACCCGTCCATACAAGGACATGTGGTGTGTATGTAAAGGCCAGGGGGACATACAACACAAGAACCGGTCCTCAAGATGTCGTGGCAAGTCACCATATCCCTCTCCTCCAACCAAAGTCCACAAGTGCCACAACCAACAAAAGACTTTGTAAACCAGAAGCCTCCAACACAAGCTGTTCCCGCAACAGGCACTCCCCCAATGGGAACTCCCCAAAAGATCCCCCACACCTATATCACCTACACTCACCCCCGCAAACATCCTATGGATTACTATAGCAAACTCAACCTAGGGTATCAACAGTAGAGCATCCTAGGGTATAAGTGGCAAAGGTAGTATGATATGTCTTAGAAATGATTCTAAGCATCAAGTAACCATTGCATGCACGAGTTCATATTATGCAAATTCTAAAGCAGGACCAAAAGCGATCAAGAATGTGGCTTGCCTTCAAAACGCAGGTCCTAGGTAGGGTCGGAATTCTCACACAGCTGCTTAGTATGGTACTCCTCAAACTCCTTCTCATCTCGATCCACTGCCATACAAAGATCACGCAGAACGGTTAAGGCATGTATTATGAGATGAATAGGAAATTGAATAGCAAGAACGAACTTATTCACTGCAAGAACATAAGCCATAATCTAACCAATACATAGAAAACATCGCTACGATCCAAACAGAACTAACCACGTATTTTTCTGATGTCCAGAAAATTAGATATGATTTTGTGATGATAAAAAGGGATTAAATAATTTTCTAAAAAAGAGAGATATAAGACTAAAAGGGGAATATTACTGGAATAGTCCCACCCGGTCTACAACTGTTGCATGGACCATCCGATTCAAACCACAAGTCTAGGGTCCACGGTGCACCTAGTCCACTTAGAGCAAATCGGAGGGGTCATGGACCAAACCACTCCTAGTGGGACCCACCACCACATCATCTCGACGGAGACGGGTGGTGCGCCTCCCCTACATGGTGGAGCATGATGGTATCACTACGATCTCGCGCCCCAGCCCTCTACCTGAGGACACAAATTCTGTACAGGAGGGCCGCACTGTGCCTCCGGTGCGACCCTACCTCGGATGTACGCCACGTGGAGGACCAACCGTCGATTGCCCCTCTCGATTGAATTGACTTATGAAGCAAAGTCGGCTCGATAGGAACGTGAACGTGCGACTCGGCTTCGTTGTTACGAACGAACGTCAACAGCTACGTCGGCTCGGCTCGGTTCCAAATTTCCTAATGCGTAGAAGAGCATGATCTGTATCTTCTCCTGTTCGGTGCTCAGGCAGACGTTTGACAAAGAGCGGGAGGTCAGTGCGACGGTGCCAGCACCAGTGGACAAGAGAGCGCGAGTTTGCGTAGCAGGAGCGGCGCTGCCGCTGGCGTTGTTGAAGGATGAGGAGGATCAGCTTGTCGGGGAGTGTGTTGAGGAAGTCTGTCCCCCTAGGGCATCTCTGTGTTCACCAGCTAAGTTGAGGAAGCGTCATCCATCGAGGAAGTATGGTCTAGCTTTCCAGCTCCTTCGTGTCACAGTCATTATCCTTGTGAGTGAATGGTCTAGCTTTCCAATAATAACAACCGGGGAAGCAGGAGGCATGTCTATTCGAGTCCCTTGACAACGAATTGCCTCCATATGTGATTGTGTGATGTTCCATGGACTATATCGAGTGGTGTTTTATATTAAAGATATAATTACATTATTGACTTATGATGACATGTAGTGGACTAGTGGTGATGCAAGGGATCATACAACTTGACTTTCACTTTTCACGCTGGCTGATCCTTTTCCATAATACACTCTACTGTACTCACACCTACAATTAAGGATGTATCGAGGCTGAATTGTTGGAAAGGATGAAAAAGGATTTCATCTCTAGGATAGAAATATGATGTTCACATGCAGAACCAAAAAACTGACCTAAAAGTAGTGACCATCATCTCTTTCTTCACTTTAGTTGCTTGATGTGGGTTTGTCAATGGCAAACATCATTGGTTTGTATCTAATCAAGTGTCCTCACCAGGCCACAATATTGCCTCCATGCTGGTCGCCTTTGCTCATCGCTGTGCCCGTGAACCCATCAGACGTTGACTCATTTGTGTTATTCAAGATTTATCCATAACAAATGTCTACCGAACAAATAAGTATTTCCTATTTCATTTAATCCAAACTACCATTTATTAATTCAATACATTTATTAATTTGAGTCAGGACTCATATGTGTGACGCAACATTAGTCTATAACAAAATTGTCTCCTAAACAAAAAGAGAATTAATTTAACAGCATGGAGACAAATATTGAGGCAGATTGGAGTGGGTGATCATATTCTTTCCTATTTTATTAATCCGAATACATATTTTTTAAGTTTAAAAATTTGTTAATTTGGAGTTAAATATACATTTATTAAATACTTTCAACGAGAAGTAATTATGAAGAAAGAAAAGAAAAAGAAACTTCCGTGAGCCAAAAGAAAAGGAGAAATACTTCCAACGTGTAGAATCCATAGTAATAAGTAGTAATTAAGAAGACTAGTATAGTGCACGTGCGACATGCACATATTATATTTACTACATTCATACATAGAAGAAATACAAGTTTGAAATTAAATTTTCCCATAAAACTATTAGGCATATTTTCCCATAACAAGTATCTTTGTTTTAATTTTTACAAGAATTATTGCATCACATAAAATTATTAGACATATTTTTTATAATAATCATCGCTTGATGTAAAGTACATTTAGTGGATCAAATACAAATTCTCTACGTAGACATTAAACATGACAACAAGGACATGATCATAAGTGCATCTACGGTGTTACAAGTAGTATTAAAATAAAACTTAGGGAGTGTTTCCTTTGAACATAAATTAGAGAAGATTATACAATTAATATTCTCTCCAGATTATAAGTAGAAAAGACACCCACAATATTTAGGAGCAGCAAACAAACTTATCTAAAGCCTCATTTGGTGTTCTTCTGTAGTGAAAACACCTGGCGACTTTTACAACCACCCAAAGCAGCTCGTCGCGTGATTCTACCAGATGGCTCGGTACGAGTACCTTATTCGGTTCGTCATCTTCCCACATATACCTCCACTGGCAATGTTCTGCAGTGCCTTGGACCTTTTCCGTCGACATAATATGATCTTGCCTTTACGATATGCGAGACATCGATACGGGTAACGGACGAACACGTTGCTCCTCTGTACCAACGTCCACTCCGTGGAGCCAGGTTGCCGAAGGGCCATGTCAAAGCCCAAAATGTTGTCCCAGCTGTAAGATCCGAAGGCATAGAGCACTAATGTCCCATCGCTTGAGGTAACGCCCGTTGTGAGCTCCTCCCACTCCTTGATCTTAAGATCAGCGAAGTGAGGAAGGGGTGTGGAAGCAGCTGATCCGGTGAAAGGATCAACGTTAACAGGGCCACTTGATCCTGAATCTGAAGATGTTTCGAGCCAACAGGTGGCTTTGCCGTTGTCGGAGCTGATCACCCATCTCCGGTCTGGAACACAATGAGGAATTGATGATTTCGAGGACAAGACGCAGCGGGCCTTCTTGTGGTCCGTGACGTCCGGCGATGAGACGAGCCACGGCAGGAGCGCCGGGCGGCGACGCGGCGGCGGAAGCGAGTCGCGCCAGGGCTTGCACACGGCGTGGAAGTGGACGTAGTCGGTGGCGGCGAAGAGGCGGCCCGAGATGTCGCGGAGGAGATCCGGAGGGAGGTCCTGCCATGACAGTGTTGAGGCGGCATCTGGAGGAGGTATGGCGGCCATGGTGATCCGATCAGGTGCGTGCGCCGTGGATCGTGAGGAGTATTTTTAGGTCTTTATTTTGATGGGGGTGGAGTATTTTTGTGTTGGTGCGTGGATCGTGCTTGTACCGGACATTCATCGGGTACGTCTTTGCATCAGGGTCTAAAAATAATATGTCTTTGCACCAGCAAATTTTCTTGATTGAGTTTTATGATTCAAAACTGACATCAGCTTAGCGGTTTCCATTATTTTATTTTTGCTTTATGAATGGTCGCATATATTGGCTGTATTTTTTCTTACCATGATATCAAAAGGTTTCTCTGTCTCTTAGTTGGAACTATCCATCAGGGATTTGTGGTCTACAGTCCAGTTTGAGCTAAATTATGGTTTATTTTGTGATTTGTTGTCTGAGGTAGACTAATATCTTTATTAACAAATTCACTCCATAATTAATATGTATATAACAAAATCCTTATACCAGGATTACATCCTTGCCTACCACTATAATTTGTGCCTTATTTTGTCGTAGTAAGTGTAGTGTTGCAAGACACTACCTTAAATGCTAGAACATTACAATTTCAACATAGTATTAGATTTTTTTTCGGGAAATGCTCTACGTGTGACTATTTCTTCTGACTACATCTTCTGACCTATGAAAATCTAACCCCTGCTCTAGATTACATGTGCTCATTTGTGCTAGTCGGACGGCTGGGTCGAACAACCCAATTGTACGAGTAGCTGTACTCAGTTTATTTTTCTTCCTTCAGTGTGCCTAGAGTTTGTGCATCGGCAAAGCGACTATGGAAGATTGATCATGCTGTTGTTTGTAAGCTATTCCAAATGTCATGTCTGGAGTACTAGTACTTTTTTCTCTTCTTTATTACATTCCACCGAAAAAAAAGAATAGCCTTGATCCAACATTTTTTTGTTTTGATCAACATTTGCAAATGTTTTTTTCTAGAATACACAAGAGAGTTGTGTATCATTGTATTAAGCGAGAGAAAAAGTTACAAGTCATCACCACCTCACTCCAGGCCGAGCCATGAGGAGTTCAGTCCTACATTTAGTTGTACTTTTGTAAAGAACGAGTTGGGGACAAGTCCCGACACTAAACAACAAAGAGCACTTGAACCCTGTCTAGACCTGTCCGACCCCGTGACCAGTGAGACACCACAAGTGGTGTTTCTCCTCGAAGCACCGAAGCAAAGTTGTGACGTTCTCAGCTGATGCCATCGAACACATATGCATTTCTATGCTTCCAAAGAGACCAAGTTGTCAAGATAATCAATGTGTTCGGCCCCTTCCTCTTGCTCTTGGGTACTCTTTGATGGTCTTGCACCACCATTCTGGAAATGTAGTGGTGCACCTACTCGGAACAAAGGTGTTGCAGCCAAATGTATCTAATGTGTGACATTTTCAAATGTTTGATCCAACCTAAAATTTATTTCCAACAAAAAGCAAAATATTTATATATTTACCTAAAATGTGATGAGGTCAAAGACCTTCCTTCCAGTGCCACAAATAGGTCATAGAGGTTTGGACTTCACTATAGTGGATAACAACAAATTACTACAGTTGGAGCAGCTAGGGAGGGAATTACTCGAGCCAGAGGAGGATTTTGCGAAAGTGATATGGACTGCAGGAACAACTAGTTATTACTGCTGCAAAAGATGGTCACAGTCTCACAGATGCTGGGTCTATAACGGCTGTGTTGGTTGCCTATTAGTCAACTAACAACAGTGTGTCAGATACTAATCCCATGGACGAAAAACATGATTGACGCATTACCCAAAAATTAGTCACTTAATCCAGCAGAGGTACAAAGAAAAATATTTGCTGTGCATCTTTTTTATACCTTGCAGAGGTAAAAGAAATATTGTTGCTATTGCCTCAAATTTCTTTCTAACAAAAACCATCATCTTAGCCTCAAATGTGATGAGAGCAAAGAAGGTGAAAAGGCTTCACGGCAGTGAAAATGAAGGAGTGCGTAAACAACGAGTTATCATGACGGCTAGAACGGTAACAAATGGACAGGGCATGACGGAAGAGTTTTATAAATGCCGTTGCTGGCAATGAGAAAATGAAGGAGTATGTAATCCACCAGTTAGTATGAAGGCAAAAATGGTAACAAATGGACAGGACACGACAGAAGATTCGAGTGTGGCATTGCTTCATAGTAGGGCATAACAGAAGATTATAATCTTCACATTATCTGATCTGGATTATAGGAGTTAAACTATATAATTCGGAATATACGTGTGGATTATAATAATCTGGTTTGGACAGTTACGCAAACAACATTATTGAAATCCGATTGGTGTGTTTTATATACACGAAGATTACAATGTCCATAACTGGTTTAGTTTGTTTTTGTGGTTTATTTCTTGAAGTCTCAACACGTCGACCTGTCCCATAAGTTGGGGTGCATCTCTATTTTATTCACTAATGATAATGATCAGATGGTGCAACGCTTGAGTATGATATCTTGACCACAAAACAAAATGGAGAAGAATGCTAGCCAATGTCCAAAAATGAACATGTCCAATTTCACTCTAACAATGAACATGTCCAATTTCAGGTTCAGAGCGATTCAAAATTCAGGAAATCTCCACGGTAAAAAATATTGGG
Organism: Chloris gayana; assembly: GCA_031894775.1. Classification (NCBI taxonomy): domain Eukaryota; kingdom Viridiplantae; phylum Streptophyta; class Magnoliopsida; order Poales; family Poaceae; genus Chloris; species Chloris gayana. The sequence continues at coordinate 1,062,219 of JAUNZO010004298.1, forward strand.
CAGGTTTTCATGAAATATCTAACAATATTGATAATGCAATAATGTTTGCACCATTTTATTGTTAATATATTTAGCATTTTTATAGACAATCACATGTAGGATTTGAAAATTTTTAAATATCTATTTTTATTTTAAAAAATTAATTAGTAAAAAGTATGTTTTATTAATATATTTATCATTTTTTGGCAATTAAAGTACAATAAATAACAAAAAGAAAATGAAAAAACTAACCTAACAAAAGAGTTTGCTAGATCTAATTTTAAAAAAGTCAAATGAGAAAACAATCAAAGTTCTAATTGCTTTCTTTTCCCTATCACCACCACTCTCTTCAAGAAATAACTACTGCATCCATCCTAGAATAATTGCTGTTTTTGACTTTTTTGTCAATTCAAAGTATCTCTATAAAACAAGTTTTGAAAATAAATAATATTTCGAGTGGCCTATTATATTAAATATATAATTATATTATTGACTTATCTTGACATGTAGTGGTGATGCAAGGGATCTTACAACTTGATTTACACATCTCGTGCTAGATGATCCTTTTCCACATTGCGCTCTTCTAAGGATGTATCGAGGCTGTATTGTTGGAAAAGATGAAAAATGGTTTCATCTCTTGGGTAGAAATACGAAGTTCACATGCAGACTCGAAAAACTGACCTAAAAGTTATGAGTATCATATCTTTCTTCGCTTTAGTTGCTCGATGTGGGTTTGTCAATGGTAAATCTCATTGGTTTGTATGTAATCAAGTGTCCTCGCCAGGCTACAATATTGCCTACATGCTGGTCGCCTATTAGATGTTGACTCATTTGTGTGATTCAACATTAATCAGTAACGAAATTGTCTACCTAACCAATATGTATTTGGTGTTATTTCCTATTTTAATTAATAAAAATTACTATTTATTAATTTAATAAACATTAGTCTGTCATAAAATTGTCTCCCAAACAAAAGAGAATTAATTCAACAACATGGAGCCAAATATTGGGGCAGATTCGTGTGGGTGGAGAGATCAAATTCTTTCCTATTTTATTTTCAAAATAATCCAAATATATATTTTTTATTAAGCTTAAGTATTTATTAACTGGAGTCAAATATAAATTATTAAATACTTCCAACATGAAAATTCCATAATAATAAATAGTTAAGAAGAAAGAAAAGAAAAAAACTTCCATGAGACAAAAAAAAAATGCTTCCAACGTGCAGAGTCCATAGTAATAGTAACTAATTAAGAAGGAAAAAAACTTGCATGAGGTAAAAAGAAAAGAACTTCAAAACTGAAGAGTCTCTGTATTAGGTAATTAATTAATCCAAATTACTATTATTAAATTAATACATTTATTAATTTGAGTCAGGACTCATATGTATGATGCAACATTAGTCTATACAAAATTGTCTCCTAAACAAAAAAGAGTATTAATTCAACTGCATGGAGCCAAATATTGAGGCAGGGTGGGTGGAGAGATCATATTCATTCGTATTTTGTTAATCTGAATATATATTTTTTATTATGTTCGCAAAAAATTTATTAAGTTTAATTATTTGCTAATTGGAGTCATATAGGGACTAATAGCGACTATGGCATCCATGTGCCGACAGTATTTGCTGAGGCTGGAGCTTCCCTGTGCCCCCGGCCTGTGCCCATCTGTGTGCCGAGGATACGTGGAGCGTATCGGTGGAAGCCCCCAAAAAGGTCAGACCCACTTCAGTTTCTAACTTCTCCCTAATGTCTTGAGGAAACGACACCTTAATCGAACTCCTGAACAAAATCCAAATCAATCTCAATGTGTTTGGTACATTGATGTTGCACGGGACATGTGGAGAGATAAACCGGCAAATTAAGGTGGCACGTTTGAACGGGACACAAGCACTATAAGAATCATGCATTGTAGCCACACCTCCCAAACCAGCGTAGCTACAACATGTAAAATGGGCCGCGGCTAAAGATCTAAAATATTTAGGGGTTCACAACATGACTGCCCTGCCCCTATTGAGTACCTCTATTTAGGGGCGGCCCAGGTTGTAAACCAACCCTAAAAATCGATTTTTAGGAATGGTTCGAAACATGGGCTGCTCAGAAAAAAAAACCCGCCCCCATCCCTCCCCCTCTCCTGGTCTGCGCCCCCTTCCCTTCCCTCCTCCGGACCTCCCCACGCCTCTCCTCCCTTATGCGGAGGCTGCCACGACCTCCCCTGCCTCTTCCGGTCGTCGCTGCCCCACTCCCCTCCCTCCTTCGGTCGCCGCCCCCTCCCCTACCTCCTCCGACGGCGCACATAGCAGGCGAAGCGACCGCCTCTCTTCGACGGGCACACGATGTCCAATCGACCAGGGTTCCATAGATTCCGAGGTATCCATATCAACCAGGTTTTGTAAAAATCGGCCACAATCTCAAAAAGCTCGGATACAGCGGTGCTGGTGGCCGTGGCTTTGGATACGGATGGTATTTTTATGGGAGCATTGGCTGGTGTGTCATGAAAAGAATTATGGATGCTGAAACAGAAGAAGCCTTTTGGCATGTATAGCAGGAGGCTTGTCGTTGCCAAGCCATCTGCATTGCGAAGTTTATATTGGTGAATGGCGACAGACGGCTTGAACAAAGTCAAGAAAATTCAGGAGGCTGGTATGGCCAGGTCATTCGTGAAATACAGGTGACCATAAGAAGTTTTCAATATGCTGAGGTTGCGAATGAAGGAAGAAGATTGAACATATGCATTGGCGAAGAGCACAATCGATCATACTTAGTCAATGCATGTGTGGATCCTAACACCCTCAGCGGGATGTTCGTGAAACACATGTTTTTATATATAATCTCAGCTAGATCAAACGAAATGGTCTGTCCATAGCAGTTTGTGTTGCACATTAAACCGACTCCTCTAAATAGATTGAATTTCCTAGAGTTAAAAGGCTCAAAATCAACATGAGTTCTTACTGATGAGTACAAGTAGGAGAAAATAATCTAGCAATCAATCGTATAGATACATTTAGAAGTTGAAACAAAAATCAAAGGATAAGAGAATCATATTGGCCACTGGATAGTCACAGCCTGACGAACGTTGTGCTTTGTGTCTCTATCTGTTGTTGCTCCTGGCTGATCTGTGCCAGATCAAACGTGCTTCCTGAGCTTTGCAGCATATTACTCATTGTCGTGTTATAATCAGAGTCGAGTGAATGCCAGTCCACAGGCGGCCATACAAATGCCGGTCTCTCCAGAGGCACGTCCGGCGGCGGCGCTAACTTGTTGATGACCTGCACTGCCTGCGCCATGCTCGGACGATTAGATGGGTTGGGGTTTGTGCACGCCAAGCCAAGGAGGAGCAGACGTGTGACCTCATCGTCAGCATGGAGCTGCTGGTCCCTGGAGGTTATATCACTATCCACAGTGTCCAGCAGTTCCCCCTCCCCATATAAACGCCAGACCCAATCAGAGATGTGGCCGTCGTCAGGTGGGACGTCCCTATTCTTCTTTCCCGTAACCACCTCCAGGATGAGCACCCCAAACGCATAGATGTCAGTCTGGCGTGTGGCCTTGTGGTTCATAGCATACTCTGGTGCTATATATATAACCCCAGGTGCCGGCGACACCAGTGACAGAGCTTCTGTCCTCAGCTACCGTGCAAGCGATACCAAAATCTCCGAGACGGGCAAGAAAGGTTGAGTCCAGCATGATGTTGCTTGCCTTGATGTCACGGTGCAACACCGTCGGCTCATGCTCATGGTGGACGTAGTGCAGGCCGGTGGCTACATCCCTCACTATACTATATCGTGTCTGCCATTGCCGAATAGATTTGCCTTCCTGCTCCTGCTCCATGTCCCCATTGCTGATGACTTTCCTGAAGAGATGTTGATCCAAGCTACCATTGGCCATGTACTCGTAGATAAGTAGGGGCTCACCTCTGCTGTACGACCATCCTGAATTTTACAGACAAATGCAAGATACGGTGATTAAATTGATTAATTTTGTAGACGAATGCTAGTAAGGAATTTAGCCATCTACCTTACTCAAGTTTACTCCGGCAGTCCGGCACCTAAATTTGGATACCTTACTCAAGTTTACTCACCTAGTTCTTTCTAAGTAGGTCGAGTGATTGAAAGAAGTGTGGGTACATAACTTTCCTTCTTATACATTCAGATCTAGAGTTTTTGTAGAATACAAAAGATTGTCGCAAGCACCGCACACACATAGGAAAAATAAAGGAAACATGAGATATGCACGGTATTTGTTGCTTCTCAATTAATTGTAATCTGAATAGGCATTAGTATGCAGTACTTAGAGCAGGGCTAATAAAATCGCCAGCTGCTGGGGATTCACGGTGGCCAGCTCATTAGTCGCCTGCTGTAGCACCACGATTCAACTAGCTACTCATTGAATATTTAATTGCTAACTTTTTGCATGCACCCAACGTTTATTGGTTAGAGGCAACAACGTAGTGTTGGAAATGATCTGTAGGCAACAGAAAAACGTGTCAGACTTTTGGAAACAAAAGATAACGAAAATAATTAAGAGATAATTAAGGACGCGTCTGTTGCTAATTAACATGCAGATCCGCGAATTTAGCGCCATGATCGGAGGCGCAACCAACTCATGGTTGTGGCCCCAGATCTGAGCAGCGCCATATAAAAGGGGGTCGGCATCACACTGCAACCCACGTTTTCATTGTGACCGAAAATCCCCCCACATTCCCGATCGCTAACGGCGCTGGATCGATCCGAAGGCCGCCGCCGTCTTCCTCCCTCTCCAGGACGTCCAGCAACACCGTCTGCGCCGGTGGCAGGACGGTGCCGGTGGCGCCCTGAAGGGAGGCGGTACCCCGAACGTCTACATCGAGCCGTCGCCGCCTCTACTACGACTCCACCCTCCGAGATGCAAGATCCGAACCCAGGTCACCCATCTAATGCTTCCGCTGTTCATGTTTAACGTTTGATGTGTTCATGTATCTAGATCCAGTAGATCCTCATGTTTAAATGGTCTAACATTTGGTACCGAGCCTCCGGTTTTTAGATCATGAACCGTTCTCATGTTCCTGTGGATCGGATCGTTAAGCGTGCCTCGGTTAGGGTTACTTAATGATGATTAATGGTTAACTAGGGTAATTAGATCATGGTTACGCCTAATCATGTTTATCTCTCTGTTATGATTAATTAGGCCTAATTACTCTAGTTAGATGTAATGATGGTGATCAGTTTTAATTATTGTAATTAGTGCATCGGATCTAGGGTTTTCCGTGCCATTTCGTTTAAGCACCGAGAAGGAGGGGATAAGCTCGGGAAACCGAAACCCTAACCCTAGATCCAGGGGTTAAACTCCCAAAATGCATGATGAAAACCAAAAATGCTTAATGAAAGAGGTAGTGAGACCTACCTTTGTGCTCACACCTCGGGATGTGGGGATCCACACGGCGTCAAGATGCCGTGCCCGCTCCCCGAGCCATGCGCTTCACGAGTCTCACACAAGCCGCGGCCATGGCGCTCATGACCGCGCCGCCGGCTCACGCGCACGCCGCATCACGCTCGCGGATCCGGGTCGCCGCTCCGCATCATGCACCGCAGGGCCGCACGCGAGCCGCGTCGCAGGGCGCGTTGTCGCCTCAAGAACCTCACGCCGCTCGCCGCGCGAGCCGCCGCGCCCGCGAGCCGCAGCGCGAGCCGCGCTCGCGCGCACTTACGCTGCGCTCGCCCGCGCCGCGCTGCGCACGCCTGCGCCGCGCGTGGCCGCCGCGCTAGCCCGCGCATCACGCGCATGCCAGGCCCGCGACCTCACGCTCCGGGTCGCGCGCTCCGCACCGCCGGGCCTCACGCGCACGCCCGGGCGCCGCAGCGCCCGCGCCGCCGCCGCCCCTTGGCGCGCATCACGCACGCGGCTGGCCCGGCTCCCGAGGCGCGAGCGCGGACGAAGCCCGATCCGCCGGGCTTGCCCGAGTGCGGCGCAGCGAGACAAGAAAGAGAAGAGAGGAGGAGAGAAATGAAGTTAGGGTTAGGGTTGGCTCCGTGTTTTTCGTGTTTTATACCTATGACGCTTGATCCCGACCGTCCATCACGAATGAACGGCTGCGATTGACTTAGCACGGGCCTGCTACCCCTTTCCAGCCTAAATGGGCTCACGGCCCATGTGGGGTGCGCAACGCCCTTAAACGGGCCAGGCCAAATGCAGACTTCCTTTGTAGGTTGTCTCAGCCCATTAAAGCATTACTGTTTTCTTTTAATTTCCAGTATTTATGTTTATTGTTAATATTCGCAATTTTCACGCTATAAATTGCATAAATGCTAGAAAATTACGTAAAATTGCTGGAAATTTTATGACAATGTCTCTGATTAAATGGAACCAACGAGAAGTTTTTTCGGGGATATTTTATTATTGTTTTGGGATTATTTATGAGCATATGAGTAATTTCGACCAAAGTTGATTTTATTTATGTGCTTTTCCCATTAATTATGTTTATTTCGTTTCTGCCCAACGGTGACTCGAAATTAATTATTTAATTATGATGCATGTGATTAATCAAGCCAACGTAGATTAATTACATGTTTTATTCCTTTTAATTATGATTGTCATCACTAATAAAACCTTCATTTCATGTAAATTTCGGTGATGACGCCCTCCTACATCATGAGCTACCTGGACAAGGTAGAGAGGCTTGGAGGGACTAACTTCCCGAAATGGAAGGGTGACCTCCAGCTCATCCTTGCCATCATGAGCAAAGATCACTCCATCCGTCTTGAGAAGCCGGTTGCGCCGATTGCCATTGGTGATAATGACAACACCTTGGCTGAGCGCACCCTTGCCTATAATAAAGAGAAGGCCACTTGGGATGAATCCGATAGAGTTGCACCGATGATTATGCAGCACACTATCAACCCGAAATCGGAGGTGCTCTTCCCAAGAATCCCGAAAATGCAAAGCAGTTCTTGGCTCAAGTTGAGGAGCATTTTAAGGGTTCTACTAAAGCATCGGCTAACACTCTCATGACCAGAATGATGACCTCTAAATACAATGGTCAAGGGAGTGTGAGAGAGCACATCATGAAGCTCATTGATGCTGCAAATCAGTTGAAGGACCTTGAGATGCCTCTTCCTGAAGATTACCAAGTCCACTACATCATAGCTTCTCTCCCTAGTGTCTTTGAGAACTTCAAGATTAATTATAATGGGAGTGACAAGAAGTGGAGTCCGACTGAGCTCATAGCAAAGTGCAGCGATGAGGAAGAAAGGCTGCGCTCCGAGAACAAGGATTATGTTAACCTTATCACTCGGGAGCTTAGGAAGAACTACAACTATGGGAAGGGCAACAAATCTGGTGGCAAGTTCAACAAGAAAGGCAAGGGCAAGGGCAAAGGCAAGCCTTATGATCGCCCTAAGAGCGATGGGAAGACCGAAGCCTCCACCTCCAAGAATGGTCCCACTTGTCACCACTTGCCATAAGGATGGGCACATCAAGAGGGAATGTGATGAGTTCAAGGCTTGGCTCGCCAAGAAAGGTAATAATGATGATTATATTTCCTTCGTTGATGAGTCTCTTTTTACGCATTATTCCTCTAATACATGGTGGATTGATTACTGGTGCAACCGTTCATGTTACTAATTCCTCACGGGGATTGCTTATGACCCGAACCATCGCAAGGGGGAGCGAAGCCTAAGAGTGGTCGATGGCAATGAAGCTCAAGTTGAAGCCGTCGGGACTCTTCCATTAGTTCTTCATGATGGCTTCGTTCTTAGATTAAATAATGTTCTCTATGTCCCTAGTTTGAAAAGAAACCTTATTTCGTTTCTCGTTTGGATGATGATGGGTTTGAATGTACTTTCGGAAACAACAAATGCTTGCTTAAATTTAATGGTGAATTTGTTGGTCTTGCGTTAAGGCAAGACATGCTTTATTTGTTGTCTCTTAATGAATTTCCTGTGATGAATGTATGCGATGTTGCAAACAAACGTAAGAGAAGTTTAACTAGTGATAATGAGACTTCATCGAAATTATGGCATTACCGTTTAGGCCACATTTCGAGGGGAGAATGGAGCGTCTCATAAAGGAAGAGATACTTCACCCACTAGACTTCTCTGATTTAGACCACTGTGTTCAATGCATTAAAGGAAAGTTTGTAAAAAGAATAAAGAAGGATGGAGCAACGCGTAGTTCGGGTGTCTTAGAAATAATTCACACCGATATATGCGGTCCTTTTAATGTTAAATCAGTTGATGGTTTTAATTCATTCATTACCTTCAGCTGATGACTTCTCTCGCTATGGATACATTTATCCAATACGAGAACGATCTGAGGCACTTGATAAATTTAAAGTTTTTAAGGCTGAAGTAGAAAATCAGCATAATGTAAAGATTAAAGTAGTGCGATCGGACCGTGGCGGAGAATATTATGGAAGACACGCTCCTTACGGACAAATTCCCGGTCCTTTTGCAAAGTATTTGCAAGAAAATGGCATAGTCGCTCAATATTCGACTCCTGGTGAACCGCAGCAAAATGGCGTAGCTGAAAGACGCAATCGCACACTAATGGATATGGTGCGAAGCATGCTCATTAATTCTACACTGCCGGTGAGTTTATGGATGGAGGCATTAAAGACCGCCGCACACATAATTAATCGTGTTCCTTCTAAGTCCGTTGCTAAGACCCCTTATGAATTATGGACTGGTAGGAAACCGAGCATAAATTATTTGCACGTGTGGGGCTGTCCGGCCGAAGCCAAATTATTTAATCCACATATTGGAAAGTTGGATTCTAAGACTATAAGTTGCCATTTCATCGGTTATCCTGAACAGTCTAAAGGGTATCGATTTTATTGTCCAAATAATGTCACTAAATTTGCCGAGACTAGACACGCAATATTTTTGGAATATAATGGGAGCTCGGTAGCTAGGGAAATTAATCTTGAGGAGATTCGGACTGATGTTACACCACCGATGACTCAAACTCAATTTATTCCCATGCTAGAAAATGTGGCAGCACCTCCAATGGTAAATGCACCCTTGGCTAATGAACCCGAGGTTGCTCCAACCATTAATGAAAATGGGGGAGCACCCATGGACATTGAGCATAACGATGAGGATAATGCGGACGATGAGATGCCACTTCCTAATGAACAGATTGTGGAGCCTCAACACGTCCCTGCAGAATATAATGAACCTCAACCCATTAGAAGATCGGTGCGAGAAAGAAGGCCCGCCATCTCAAATGACTATGTTGTATACATGAATGAAGACGTGTATGACATAGGAAAAGTGGATGATCCAATAACGTATAAAGGAGCCATGATGAGCGAAAACTCCAATAAATGGCATGAAGCTATGGAGGATGAGCTAAGATCCATGAGTTATAATAATGTATGGGACTTAGTAGAAATTCCCGACGCAGCCAAAAAGGTAGGCTGTAAGTGGGTCTACAAAACGAAATTTGACTCGAAAGGAAAAATCGAACGGTTTAAAGCAAGACTTGTGGCTAAGGGCTTCACACAAAGAGAAGGGATTGATTATAATGAGACTTTCTCTCCGTCTCTAAGAAGGATTCATTCAGAATAGTGATGGCATTAGTAGCTCATTATGATTTTGAGTTACATCAGATGGATGTTAAAACTGCATTCCTTAATGGTGAATTGCATGAGGACGTATATATGGCTCAACCGGAAGGTTTTGCTATTGAAGGCAAGGAACATTTGGGATGTAAACTTAAGAAATCCATTTATGGGCTAAAACAATCGTCTAGGCAATGGTACCTCAAGTTTGATGAAGTAATTAAGAAATTTGGCTTCATCGGTAATCAAATGGACAATTGCATATACGTTAAGACCAAGGGGAGTATGATTATCATCCTAGTACTTTATGTGGATGACATCCTTCCAGCGAGCAGCGACAAGAATTTGTTGCATGAAACAAAGCAGTTTCTCTCAAATAACTTTGACATGAAGGATCTCGGTGATGCCTCTTATGTGTTGGGCATTGAAATACACCGGGATCGGTCCAAATGTAAATTGGGACTATCTCAAAAGGCATATATTGAGAAAGTGCTTGAGAGATATAATATGTCCAAATGTTCAGCTACTCCTGCCCCTGTAGTTAAGGGCGATAAGATTGGAGCATCTCAATGTCCAAGGAATCAATTACGGATCGATCGAATGAAGTCGATTCCTTACGCTTCAGCTGTCGGAAGCATTATGTATGCTCAAGTATGTACACGCCCGACTTAGCATTTATTACCGGGCTACTTGGCAGATTTCAATCTAATCCAGGTGAGGACCACTGGAAGGCGACTAAGAAAGTTCTGCGCTATATGCAAGGGACTAAGCATTACATGCTCACTTATGAAAGAACCGATAACCTTGAAGTGATTGGTTATTCAGATTCTGATTTTGCGGGATGTGAAGAATCAAGAAGATCCACTTCTGGATATGTCTTCACGCTTGCAAATGGAGCTATATCATGGAGAAGCTCTAAACAGAAACTTGCAACAGCAAATACTATGCAAGCTGAATTTGTAGCATGTTATGACGCGGTGGGGCAAGCCTTATGGCTAAGAAATTTCATACCCGGACTAAAGGTGGTTGACAGCATTTCTAAACCACTAACGTTATACTGCGATAACAAGTCCGCGAGTCTTCTTTGCCAACAACAATAAGTCAAGTGAGGCTGCCAAGCATATTGACATTAAGTATCTTGTTGTGCGAGAGAGAGTTCACGATCGCGTCATTAATTTAGAGCACGTAAGTACTAATGAGATGCTCGCGGATCCACTAACGAAAGGCTTACCACCCAATAAATTTAAAGAACATGTAGCCGGCATGGGTTTATTGGAAAGCCTGTGATTGTGAATATAAGGGCCATAACAACAACCAACTCCCATAATGACTAAATCACTTAAGGGGCTGTCCCATCAAGATAAGTTGGTACATAGTAGATACGTGAGTGGCTTTGGGATTTTAATTCACCATTATTACTCATTATCTCTTTGTGCTAATTTTATTGAGAACGGATTTATGTTAGCCTAAAGATCAAAGGGGAGAATGTTGGAAATGATCTGTAGGCAACAGAAAAATGTGTCAGACTTTTGGAAACAAAAGATAACGAAAATAATTAAGAGATAATTAAGGACGCGTCTGTTGCTAATTAACATGCAGATCCGCGAATTTAGCGCCATGATCGGAGGCGCAACCAACTCATGGTTGTGGCCCCAGATCTGAGCAGCGCCATATAAAAGGGGGTCGGCATCACACTGCAACCCACGTTTTCATTGTGACCGAAAATCCCCCCACATTCCCGATCGCTAACGGCGTTGGATCGATCCGAAGGCCGCCGCCGTCTTCCTCCCTCTCCAGGACGTCCAGCAACACCGTCTGCGCCGGTGGCAGGACAGTGCCGGTGGCGCCCTAAAGGGAGGCGGTACCCCGAACGTCTACATCGAGCCGTCGCCGCCTCTACTACGACTCCACCCTCCGAGATGCAAGATCCGAACCCAGGTCACCCATCTAATGCTTCCGCTGTTCATGTTTAACGTTTGATGTGTTCATGTATCTAGATCCAGTAGATCCTCATGTTTAAATGGTCTAACACGTAGCTCATTAGTCGCCTGCTGTAGCACCACGATTCAACTAGCTACTCATTGAATATTTAATTGCTAACCTTTTGCATGCACCCAACGTTTATTGGTTAGAGGCAACAACGTTCTTGGGCTTCTGCTTTGGGCTAGCGACTCGTGAGTCACCCTCTCGTTTCTCTCTCTATGTTTCTCTCTCATCCACCTTGGATTTTTCCGACGTGGATGTTTATTTCGCCTGCTGAGTCAGAACCATAATTCTTGCTCTTAGCTACGGATCATGCTAACAATCAAGCCAGGAGATCGAATTGCACGTCACATGGTGGCCCCATGCGTGTTGCAGAGCTACACGCGAAGTGGATTCTTTATCATTTCTCTCTCTACATTGTTCTCCACAACAGCACCAACACATTTGGTCGAAAATAAAACAACAGCACCAAAGCAGAACTGCTGCTTCCACTCAACACAAAAATTGGCGCGAGAACAATTGAATGGAAGCGAGCAGCACACACCAGCTTATGTTTTCATGAAAGTTTCAAGAGTTCAGACCACTTGGTTACTTTCATGTGAAATTGAGCAAAAGAACCCAATCATATAGATTTTTTCCCTCGAGCTTTCCTATGAACCAAATGCTTGCAAAGGAAAAAAAAACTTAGGCTTATGAATCCTACAAAATTCCTATATAAATATAAGATTGCATTTCAAACTCATGGTGCTTGAACATAGTGGAACAGTATTACTACAGGTGAATGGAATTGATGGATATTAGTGTCCAAGATATTTATATGCATTCTCGGTATTAATTAATTGTGGAATAGTTATAATTATGTGTATTAGTACTAGATAAATAATTTTATTAAAATTGTTTGCGTGGCTGGCGATTGTTGTTGGATCGGTATTGGTATTTGTAACATCCGACCATTGGTCGGTATTTCTTTAGGAGTAACAACCGAGGTGGGTTGGTAAAAAGTTGTTGTTCAGTAACTGCGGTAAAAGTCTTTACCTACCTATGGTGAGTTGCTCAAATTAAAGGCCTTTTACCGACTTATCTTGGGTTGGTAAATCCATACCGTGGTATAGCGTAAAGAGACATCCCTATCCAACAGCGCTCCCAACAAATCCACAGCAATGCTCAGGCAACAAAATCATTACGAGCAGGAGCAATTGTGAATTTTATACGAAATGTAAAATGACCATGTCCCCCATCCCACCCCCATCATCTATAAATTCAAACTAATTTGGCTGCTGATTAAGGTCTAGAAATGTATGCAGAATGATTTCAGATAAAAGATATTGCAGATATAGATAATAGGTGGAGAAGTAAAGATGTCCTCACCGATGAGGGGGACGACATTCTTGTGGCGTAGACGATTGATAATGCTGACCTCGGCAAGGAAGTCCTCGTAGCGCCGTTCCTCAAGTTCCTGTGTAAATTTCTTTACAGCAACGTCCATCGGTGGTGTGGTTGTGGTGGTGTTTCTGGAAGCAGCAACAGGAAGCCTGCATCTGTAGACGGAGCTAAACCCACCTTTCCCTAGCTTCATCGTGTCGTGGAAGTTGCCGGTGGCCTTTCTGATGTCGGCGAAGTCAACCTGAGTGGGCACCCCGGGGAGGCGCTGCATGATCTTGGCCAACCTGTCCTGCTCCTTCTTCCACCTCCTCTGCTTGGACCTGAAGTAGCATGCTACGGCAATGGCCACCACGATAGCAGCAGGCACTGATCCTATAACTGAAAACAGAATCACCCTGCGCCTGACATATTTGTAGGAGTAGATGGACAGAACACCGGAGAGGTCTTGGACATTGGTGTTCCAAGTGTGGATCTTCACCAGCTGTCCCGCGGAGGAGAACAAGCCGAAATAGGCGACCTGGAAACCCTCATATCTGTAGCTGACTTTCTTCCTGACGGCGACGGCCTTGTCCGGCTTTCGTTTGCCGTCACCGGCGTCCACGAAGACCGACAGGCGGTGCTTGTAACTGTCGTAGTCAATCCACACGGTGTAGGTGTCCACAGGATCATCAGCAGGCTCGATGGTAGTAACTTGTGCCACCACAAGGCCATCCTCAGGTAGCTTTCCGATCCCGACGGAGACGTTTCCACCGCCCTGCAAGGCGGCTGTCCCATTTACGGGCTTGGATGCTTTGCGCCATCCTCGCTTGCCAAGCATACGCAGTTCTGCGAGTGTGAGGAGGATGTTTGAGCTTGGAACATCATCTCCCTCACTCCAGCCGGGCACGAGGACGAAGGCCAGGCCCCTGGCATTCTCCTTAATCGTCTGGTTCCACGACGGCTGGTACAAGCTCATCGTGAACGAGACGGCGAAGGATGCCTCGCCGACGTAAAGGCGCTCCTTCCCCGTCTCAAAATACCCGCTGATGGCCACCGGTTGAGGGATGCGCAGCATCGCTCGAGTGTCGCCCATGTCGGCGAGCTTGCGCCGGGCAACATCCTTCTGTAAACCTGACTCTGTGACGATCGTGTAAGTGTCGAGTGTATCCAAGCGCAAGCTGTAGGCGGCGTTGTCCCACAGCACAGGCTGGTCGATCGTGTTGCATTTACATGGTTTAGAGTAGGGGCGGGGAACGAGATCTAGGAAGAGGAGGATAAGGACGAGGGATACGATGCAGAAGCACCCTACAGCTGGCTTAGTCTTGAAGCCCATTGCACTATCCAAACTTCCTGTTGCCTGCTGTGTTCGAGGTTTATGTACGTTTGAATTTGGGTTGGTAGGTATTAGACCTCGATGGCGCCCTCACCCATCGGAATGATAAATGGAAAAATATATTGTACATCAAGGAAAAGTATGTCCGCCTCTGACATCCGGAATAAAGATATGGTATGGTACTCACATGCTAAGTTGGACTACCTTTTGTCGATCTCCCACGATTGTTTAAGCGCTTTTAAGTTTGGCTTGTGGCCAGTTATCATGAGAGATCCGTAAGGAAAGTTGTTTTTGTTTTGAGAAACCACAAGGAAAGTTGTTGCGTACCCATGTCTGATAATAGAGTCGAAATATTGTGCGCGTGCCATGAGAAGAAAAAGGGAGAAAACTCCAACAATATATTTAAAAATTATAGATACGTAATTCTAAAAAAATAACATGCAAACGTCAAAATAGAACTAACTCAGCATCATTTACACAATCTATTATATATATAAAATTACCATATTAAAGGGAGGGAAAAAGAAAAAATATATTTAAGCTAGAAATGGAGGCACCGAGCTCGCTATTAAGGTATAGAAATAACCATATCAATCATAAACAATATGAAAAAAATTACCCAACCCAACTGGAGTATTAAACCAAAACTAGACTAAATTACTCTTATAGTTACTTTCTTATTACCTTCTATTGCCTTTATCAAGAAATAATGTACTTATGTCTCATCAAATCAGTTGAGAAAATAATGAAGATACATTTTTCTTACATTTCAATGGGAGAATTTCATTTTGATATGAACCGTCTTAGGCAGTTGCAGGAGCCAAGTCCAGCTGCAACAAGTGCTTGCAACTTGACTTTTCAAGGTATTATCTGCGGAATAGAATGTAATAACAATTTATATAAGTTTGTTCCCTGCTTTGTGAGATTATGGCTAGCACAAATTTAGGTCTTGGCTACATTGTCCATCCAGCAGGTTGATTCATGATATGTGTGCTATAAGTCTTCAAAGTCAACGGTCACACGGTTGATTCATGATATATGCATGTTTGTGGGAAGTGTTTAATTCCGAATTGAATTATTAATACGTGACTTAGGTTAGCATTCGAAAGGGACAGATTCTATTTTATTATTTATACACCTATGTTAGCCTGTTTTGAGTTCCAGTGTGGGCTTTAATTTGTTTCGGTCCAGTCCCCGTCTAGGTTGCCTGTGTGCATCTAAAATCAGGGCACAGCCCTTGAATGCAGATCAGGCTTGTTTTATCGTGTTTTCTTCCTATTGAGTGTTGCTCCACACATTAGTGCACCCTCAACGAACGATCATATTATATTTCAATCATATTTTATTTATAAAAGGTAAATTATATTATCATGGGACTTTGGAAGCAAAAATTGAGAAATGATAAGAACTTGAGCTAAACAATCATACTGTATTCTAATATATGCAATCACAAAGTTTTAAAACAAATAATAGAAATAAGTATAAACATTCACTATTTTAATTAAGATAAAACATTAATCCTTTATAATGAACTGCTTTAATCAAAGTTAAAATTTTGATTAATACAAGTTGATAGTGTAGAATTTATAGAAGCCAACAGGCTGAGTGAATTAACCACATATATACGTGGGTAGGTTGATTAGTTTCAATAATAAAAACTCATTGTTTCTGTGAATCTCAAGAATAGCCACTTCATACCTTCGAGTAACGATCCACCGAAAACCGAGCAATATCTAAACACAGGGCACATACATATACATCCTATTGGATGTTGATTGGTACATTGGTCCTACAAAAATTATACCTTTTACAACCTCAAAAAAAAATCGTCATTTAGGTGGATATTTCTCAAGAATCAGATGATAGTCTGTACACAGCTGTAACAGCCTAGAAATCTCTGTAAAAACCGAATCATGTAACCCCCAACCTTGTGCTCGAATTCCAAAACTTGGGTAAGTAGAAATTCAAATTTAGTTGAGTTTTGGCAAAAGGAAAATCAGAATCGTATTAATTTGAATTCTTGCGCTCCAGGCTGAAACCTAGCCTCAGCCCAGCCTAACCACCTCCCTCCTCGGCCCAGCTAGCAGCCGGCCCGGCCCAGCCCATTGCTACAATTTTCGTCCACTTTTCCAAACACCCCGCACCCTGTGACCTGGACGCCCAGGCACGACGTGGCGCTACCAGCGGCTGCCGCCCAGCAAACCCCAGCTACCTGCTCCCTACCTTCCCCTACAAGAACCCCCACCACTAGCGCCGCCCCCTTCACCCCACCTCACGCCGCCACCGGGCATAGGAACCCTAGTCGCCGCCTCGCTACCTCGCCTTGACCGCAGAAGAGGTCGGCGTCCGTGCGCGCAAGCTACTCCGACGCGTACTCCTCGCATCCCTCTAGCTCCTGGAGGCGGTCGTTTGAGAATCGGACAAGGTCGTGGATGAGCTAGTCGACTCAAGTTCCTTATAGCCACCGTCTTGGTCGAGCTCGTCCTCACCGGTGAGCTACCACCTCCATCGTCTTCTGTTCTTTGACCTCCATCGTGTGCCCTTCGCTCTAGCACTAACTCCTCCCCTGTCTCTTCCTATTTGTGCGAGAACGTCCCACCGCGGTCACCGCCCGAGTCAGCGCCGCAATGCGTCGTTCGCCGCCGACCGCCGCCTCGCCTTGAGCTCGTCCTCGAATTAAACTCCTCGTCGATAGGTGAGCTCTCCCGAGAACCACGGTGAGCCCCTGGACCTTTTTCCCCTCCTCTCTCCCCTGTTTCGCCTTGTCTCGGTTGCGTGGGTCGGTAATTCGCCATCGCCGCCATGGCCGGCTGCGGAACCTTGCCTCTGTTGCCCGCCTGCCGTCACGGATAGGCTTGGAAGCTCCACCTTGTTGCGCCGGTTCGATTAGTGTAGGTGTCGGCTAGAAAGCCTCGGAAGCCCTGAGTTTTCCCCATCTCCGCCTCTTCCTCCATCGCCTCCCTCGTCGCCGGTAGGTCTCCGGTGGCCGGTCGGGTCGAGCCTTGGTATCTCCGGTGAGCACTGCTTGCCATCGCCGTCGAGTCCCCGTCGGCCGAGGCCCTCTCCCGCGGTTCGCGGTGATCTACTATAAATCCTAGTAGCAACCGCTCGCCCGGGGGCACTCCGTAGCGCGAGTTCGTCGGGATCCACCGCACGCCGCCGTGTCCGTTGGGCGGCGCCCGTCTCCGTCCGGGTGATGTGGCAGGTGGGCCCCACCCGACGGTCGGTGGACTCGGTCCACCGTGGGCCGCCCCTGGCCACTCCATGACAGCCGGGCGCCACGTGTCTGTTGGATTCGAAATATCTCCAGGGAATATTCGCGAGAATTTTCCCCTGGGTATTTCTTTTCCTAAAAACCCTTTTAATCCTTTTAGCCTTTGAAAAATCATAGGAATTTCTCTGGACCTCGAGAAAATTACGCGACCGGTTGCGTTGGACTCGCCACGTCGAGCTCTACGCGTTAGTATTGTTAGTCTCCATGCTCTAGCAACGACCGAATAGGTTCTTGCGATTCGTTTTCCGATCGATCTCAATTCACGTGCCGTTGAGGTGTCATGTGATGTGGCTGATGGTCCATGAGTCTCTAGTTAGTCTTTGGACGGACCCGATCCACGGAACTGTGGTGCACTGATAGAGAATATTCTCTAGAATATTCTTCTGTTTAATTCTTTCCATTGCTTCTCAGATTTTCCGATAATTCCTTTAATCTATGGAAAATCATATCCTTCTCTCTGGACCTCGAAAAATTGTGCGTTCAATTGCGTTAGATTTGTCGTGTTGCGTTAGAGCTCTCTAAGTTCCAATCATCGCATCATTTAATTCTGCGGTATCTCGAAATTCGTCGTATCTTACTCGATCATTAGATATTTCCGTCTCTATTCCCGTAAGCTCCCTTTTTCATTCTTTAACCTTCGGAAATTCGTAGGCGATCCTCTAAATGTCAGAATTGTATGAGACCAGTTGCGCTAGAATCGTGGCGATGTTACCTAAGCGTTAGTAAAGTTAATGCCCATGTTCTAGCGACGATTAAATCTATTCGTGCGTTTCGTCTTTTCAATATTCCTCATAATTCGTGCTGTTTTCCCTTTTTACATGTCGCTTACCCGTCTGCCTGAATTTTGGATAACGAGTGGAATCGGATGGTCGAAGTTCGTGGAATACTTATCGAAGCCATACGAGGACTCCGATCCAATCTTGGACTATATTCAAGACAAACCGCAATCCTTGATCACTCTTGCTCCTATATTAGCAATTGCGTAAATTGACTCATGCATATGAATTGTTACTTGCACTTGTAGTATTCCTAAGCCATACTATGCTTACCTTGCCACTGTTTACCATATGATGCTCTACTGTTGTTATTTGCATGCTTAGTGTTGCTTAGATGCTTAATTAAACCTCACATGATGATTATACATGTTTTTGTGTTAAATAAGTCCTAGGTGCTTCTTAGGTGTTGAGTTTTCGTACTAGATACCCTGTAGGGTTTTCCGGGGCGAATGTAGGTGATTAGGTGCTGGGAGACTTTTGGGAAGTCTCTATTTGGAGAATGCCTGTTGTGGGTACGAGTGGTGTAGGGACCTTGGGTTATGGGGTTCCTATTGTGGTGACACTTGTGTTGTTGAGACTGTGGTTTGAGGAGAGGGATTTGGAGACTCGGCCCGGCAGCTTGAGGACCGGTTCTTGTGTTTGCTTTCTCTTTGGTCTACTAGCATACCATGTGACCCGTTTGGGCGTGCTCGATCAGGATGCTTAGCGAGAGGACTGGATGACCCGCCGTAGTGTAGAGATAGTGTTAGTGGGTTTTGGAGCTTTGTCACGACCCATGAGTAGAGGATACCCCACCTGACCGGTGGTAGGCCTTTCACACCTTCAGGACCTTTTTTCCGTGTTGTGGTTGGAGGATCCCAGCCCTGGAGGATGGGCACCTACCAGGCGATACTTTGTTGATTGATCTTGTGAGTGTTTCTGTGCATAGGCTACTGCAGTAGCCCTATGTTAGTACATCTTCACGTGGGGTACAAATGCTTACTCTCTGTAGAATATAAATCTATACGTATAGCTGAGCCCCGGGAAAGAGGCAATACCACTGAGCGACCCATTTGATTAGTTTACTTCTTCTCCTCTCCGATAGGTGTTTTACTTTCGGCTTCGAGCTGTGGTTCTAGTGGAGGTGTGCTGGACTTAAAATTTGACCCTTGCAGGAATGTGTTGATTCTTGTGAGGCCACTTATATAATTTGAATAATAATAAAACTTGACTCACATAGACTTCAGGAATAATTGCTTTAGGTGCTTAGCCTATTGCCTATCCTTGAAATATCCAAGCATCCATACATTGTTGCTAGGTAGTTGTGGCTTGTTGAGTACTCTATGTACTCACGGCTTTATCACTTTGTTTTTGAGCCATCTAGTAGATCAAGCCTCAACATCAAGACATCGTCAACCCAACTAGAATATGTTTGAAGATGACAAAGGAGGGTTTCGCCTACACTCAAGTTGTCCGTGGATTTGGATTCACTGCGAAGACTTCTGCTACGCCCGAGTTGAATATTTGCTTTCGTCGTCTACGATGCTTAGTGTTTCGCTTCCACTAGTAGTCTTGTGTTGTTTTCTTGGCCTGCGTGCCAAGTCCTTGTACTCAATTGTTGTAGATGTTATTCTTCTTAGAATAATATCTTATCTTGTATTCTTGTCTTGTTTTGTAATCTTTTTTGGTTTTATAATATTCAACTATATTGGATGTACGAGTCATCCTCCTGGGAGTGACTAAGAGGTACAAAGGCACGGTTTTCACCCTTCGGTGAAAATCGGGCTGTCACTAACAGCGATAGCCGAAAATGGATAGAAGAGAAATGGTCATTCCTTCAAATAACACTATGTTTTGTAAGGATTATTAATCGTGTGCTCACGCCATAGAATCACTAGGTGTAATTTTATATCTCAATTAAAGAGCATATATTTCTTAATGTATATCACATATATATCAGGGAGTCATCTTGACTCGCATGTTTATACTAGATGTGGTTCGATTATGGGTCATCGCAAAAAGAAAAATACTAGTTATTCCATTAATCGAAAACCCAGTAGTGGGGCATCAGGTCAGACCATTTGGCATTGTTGTTGTCACCTAGTGCCCGGATCCACGATTGATCCCTCGGCAAACCAGACAGAATCGTTCACCGACTTCAGCAATCTTGTCGACTTGTCGTATCCTCCGCCTTAGGCAACCCTATTGTCTTCCACCTCACCGTCAATTACCCCTCCTTCGTCCACCATGTTGTGTACGTTTCAACTATCTCTCTAAAGTTATCCCTATTGCGAGAAGCTTCATACTCATCAATCATCATGTCCGTAGAATGCATCGCCTTGTTCAATTGGATAGCTTGCCACCTCTAAAGACGTGAAGTGAATCCTATAATTACATCTAAAGAAGTAGTCACCACTTGTTCTTAAGTTCATAAAGTTCAAACAACTATAGAAAAATTAGTTGTTCTAAGCCAGATCACCATGCTCAAGATCTGGGAGTGGGCTGTGAGCATGTGTCAGAACGTCTTTCTTGAAATGAGGAACGTCTACACTTGTTGGTTGTAGTTTATTTTGTCAGAACTAAGGATAAGCTAATTTATACGCTATGTATTTTACACGCTGCCCAACAAATAATTGTTGGACCCATGTACAGATTTCTTTAATAAACTTTGGTGACATCTTGGCCAGGACGACGCGTGCTTTAAAGGAAGAAAGGGCGGCAGTGTGTCCTATACCTAATCTGCTGGTACCTATCTTCACGGTGGAAGAAAAAATAACAAACTGGGATGCCATGTTGCACCGTAAAGTTAGGAAATAGTTGCCCTTGATATAAGAAAAAAGGATAAAGTACACTTTAATCCCTCCAAATATGGTCAAAGTCCAGATAATCCATTGATTATTGTTTAGTATTACCCCTTTGATTCGCTAACCTAATGTATTTTGCTCCTTTAACTAATATTTTGATCTCAATTTGCTAATGTAGGTCGGGATTAAGTTCAGATTGCTCTCCCGTCATAAAATGTATTGTCTGGCGTGCTAAGGGAGCAACCAGACACATGATATCATCTTTGACCAAACTATGGCATGTAAGTAATCCTCTTCGTATCCGCTCTGCATTGTTTTTTCAATTCTAGTACATCCCTTGCATTGGGGCGCTCCACCACAAGAAACTCGCACTACGCTCCTCTTGTGGATAGCTACGATTGTTGTCGACCCCGTGCAGCATCGACCCTTATTGTCTATCCAATAAACAATGGCTAGTGATTATTCAGAGATTTTTTAAATTTTCTAAACCTCTCCAGGGCTAAATAAGCCGCTGCTTCCAAATCCTGGACGGGATAACGAGCCCGCAGGGGGATCGTGCGCACCGGGGTCGGGGAAGGATGGGAGGACAACCCGGGACCGCGCTCCCCTGCAGGAATATCCCTTCACACTCCGACCCCGGTGCGCACGATCCCCCTGCGGGCTCGTTGTCCCGTCCAGGATTTGGAAGCAGCGGCTTATTTAGCCCCGGAGAGGTTTAGAAAATTTAAAAAATCTCTGAATAATCACTAGCCATTGTTTATTGGATAGATTTTAAAAAGGAAAATATCTGAACATTTCAAACCCACTGTTTAGCAGAGAAATCATGCACCAGCACGAAAAACATTATTTATACATTCCAAAAACATGTTCCGGTAGATAAATCACTCCGAACAGCACTACAAATGCTCCCGTTCTACTTGTACCCCATGAGCAGATCAGAGTACAAATTCTGTACCAATAAATTCCCATTACAAATTAATTTTTTCAGTAAAGTAACCTATTGGACATTGTCATCTCAGTTCTTGACCAGCTCCAGTCGACATACTCAAGTTATCATCTTCTTTGCAACGGCACAAGAGCCAGAAAATTGCACAAGAACATGATCAGCACAGTGCTACTTGAATAGAATACAAGCATCAATGCAAAATAGGGCTACTGAAATCTTGAAATAATAAGCATCAATGAAGAATAGAGCCACTGCTGTTGATCTACACATGGCTGGTTTGCATAGCTTGGACAAGTAAAAGACATAAACAGCTATAACACATCTAGCTCTATTGTGACATGTTTTATAGAAGGGACACTAATAACTAAACATGCTAATAGAGAAAATAACAGGCTTGTTTCTCTAGACAAGAATATCCTCGACACTATTTAGAAGAAAAAAACATGTATAAGTAAGGAGTGACTAAGGGTAATCAGCAGGATGGAAGCATATTAAGCATATTAGGCAATAATCATCTATACTTTGTCACCTCTAAATTAATTTAGTCTTCTACTTGAGCTTCACAACCTAGTAACAATCAGGCATGTGACTGATGGCAAGCAAATATTATTCTGCAGATTTGTCAATCATGAAGTCCTATTGTGAAACAGGATATATTTGAGCTAATATATAGAGCATAAATATCAATTAATAGAAAGAACCAGTAACTCATCAAGCTTTCATTTGTCTACTTTCATATTCTGTGATGTAGATACAACAATCTAAGTCATAATAACTGATTTTGTAACAGGAAGGATCAATCAATAACAACACGTATGCTTAACAATTCTACAAGAAACAAGAACTAAAATTCCAATGACGAGGGCAAGGCGTGCTCTGCTGATATACCACAAATATTAAGATTGTTAGATCAGTACTTGCTTGATATTAGCAAAGGAGCCATGCATATAAATGATATGGTCTCCCGGTCTCCCTATGCTGCCATATCTCATATTCCTATTACACAAGCTCCTATATACAAAAATATTGTTGTGTACAGAACCACCACGAGGATCTAGCAACATATACTAAAATGAGCCTTGATATATCAATGCTAGAAGCACTATCTACTTTCATCCACAGCTTCATTCTGAACCTAAAGATATACACGACAACAAAGATCCAACACTTATACCACAATTAAGCAGCCATTTCATGAAAATGGAAAGATGGTTACAACAGCGAGGAGACAAAAAAATCTGTAAATGCCTATTATGAAGCAGTTTATTTCCTGGTAGACTGAAGATTAGAATAATATATGCTAGTGCTAAATTTCTAGATGAAGATGAAACAACAAGGGAAAGAGGGGATCTTCATTCAAGCATCTGTCCACTCAATCAGGCAAACCGGGGATCATCATTCACATGGTTGTGACCAGCTCGATGGATCACCATTCACATGGTTGTGACCAGCTCGATCCTTCAGCTACGATGTACAGCTGTCGTCCCACCAATCAACAATCATATGCCACTGCCTAGGATTACATCGTAGGGAGGAATTGCAGATATGAAGTGATTAAATCATGGGCGAACAAATTGGAGAAAATCAGATGGGGTCTCACGTTGATAGCGATGCCTGACCTGCTCAGCTTCACGTGGCCCTGCTCTTTCGCCATTGTTACCACATTGGACACCACCACTGTGGTTGTAGATCTTGGATTTAACTACAGAGACCATCGCGGGAGTCCACGAGAGGAGGCCGAGGGCTCGTCGGAGCAGGACCACAAATCTTGGCTGGAGCGCAAGAGACGGGGAGGCTCAATGCCTCTTCCTCACGCGCGCTGCCTCGTCTAGCACTCTAGCGACGCCACGGCCTCGCCGGAGTCACCGGACGGGATGCGGATAGCGAGGGATGCGAGGCCGGCACGAGTGAGGTTGGCGGCAGAGTGCGCGAGGCGCGCATGGCTGGAGCATGCCGAAGCTGCGTACGGCGCGAGGCCCGAATGGCAGAGGCGCCGGCGCTAGCTCGCGACGGGGAAAACAGACGGGGATTTTCTCTCCGACCACCGGAGGCCAGGGTCTCTCGCCCGGGGATACAGGCCAAATGCGGGGTGTGACTTCCCGTCGTCATGGGCTTCCAAAGAGCCCGGTTGGCTTCCCGGGTAGGCTTCCCCGAGGGTGGCCTTCCCCAGGATTTGGTCGGATCCCCACGGGGAATGTAGTTCCCAAACGAGGCCTTATAGTTGTAACCTAGTTATACCACTCTTCATGCTGTTGTGCGAGAGTCGAGGAACATGGCCGCGCATAAAAAATAAGTCTGTATAGAGATAATATTATATGACCCGTTCATTCCCTTGCCATGTTAGACAATACATGCGTCAGGTTGATAGGGTAATCGATTTTTAAATAAAGATAAAGGTGTTAAATAATATACCAAGTGATAGTTGTGGGGTTATATGAACTTTGCTGATACTTGGAGAGATTAAAGCCAACTTTATCTAAAAAATTGATCATTTATTATTTCCCCGCACAACTGGACTGCACATGATACAGTCCCTTGCACATGTCATCTGGCAACAACCCTCGAAAAATCGAATCAACTATTGAAAATTGGAAGTTCTGCATAACATGTCGTTGGCAACAGCAAAAGCTAGCATGGCTTTGATGCATTAGCTGATCTGGAGATTTGTACAGGTCCTGAATGTGTCAAACACTATAACAAAAACTCGCTATAGCCACGTCACTCAAAATGGAGTAGCCACGGCAAAGAAAATAAACCGTGGCTACAGTAGGTGGCGGGGCTGCCTGCCTTCGGACCGTGGCTATAGAAGCCACTATAGCCACGGTTGGCTTTGTGAACCATGGCTATAGTGGCCTCCACCAATAGCCACGGTCCACATCACCAACCGTGGCTATAGTTTCTTCTATAGCCACGGTTGAAGTGGACCGTGGCTATTGTTTTGCACAATATAAAAGCCGCGTTCGGACAGAACATGAGCTCAGTCTAAGTGTGGCGGCTCAAAAATTGAGGAAAAAATAAAAACCGAGGGGGAAGGTTTTGATCTCGTTTTTTTTTGCAGAAATTTGTTCTCCGTGGTAAGGGAAACTCATCCTATGTATTATTTGTTGTTATAGTATTGTAATCATGGAGAATTTTAGATTACCATTTGACCTAGGTTTTGATTTCGATTTGTCAAATTCCTTCATGTTTGTAGGTTTGTTGTTGGTTTGAGTTGTGTATAATAAGCTCATATATCATGTGCTTGTGTTGCATACAAAAAATCATGTCTTACAACCCTTTTTCATGTCAATCAATTTAAGATCTACTTTATGCTCTCTTGAGAGAGACCCCTAGAGCACAGTTTAATTATTAAAAGATTCGAGTCAATTAATAATAATTTGTATAATGGGTTTTTATATATGATAGCACATTGTCTTATGCGATATATTAGTTCCCTTATATTTTCTATAAATATATACTATTCATAATGGTAAATAGATTATTTAGTAATTATTTAATAATTATTAATTCTAGCACATTATGTTATGCAATAGTTTCCTTATATTTTCTATAAATACATAATATTCATACTTGGTAATTATTTGATTTAGTAATTATTTTATTATAATTAATATTCGCGTAATGCTTGTTTAGATGGACAAAACATGGATGTACGAAGAGTCTAAGATTAAGTGCATATTTCCGAGGTCAAGTCGATGTATTTCTCAAGAGGGCTGTCGAGCATGCTAAGCGTCTAGGAAGACAAGAAATATATTGTCCATGCGTGGACTGCAAGAATAAAAAATTGTGGACCTATACACTTGTAATCAAATCTCACTTAGTGAGAAGGGGTTTCCTTGAGAATTATACAAGGTGGACAAAGCATGAAGAAGACGAGCCGGTCGAAGTTGAGTTGCAGCCGATTGAAGTTGAAGAAGAACAGTTTGTCCAAGTTGACTTTGGATATCTATTAGTCTTGGATAGCCTTGACTACGACTCCAATCGCTACGTAGATATCGTGAGCGTTATAAATTGGTAAGTACAGATGTACAATTAAATAGCGATAATTTCATGCAATAATACCCTTTTTCTCAATACTGTAGTGCTTATTTGAACTACGTAAAGAACCCGAAGGTGGCACGTTATAGAATTCGGAAACAAATATACTTTCGTCACAAATTTCCGGTAAGACACGCGTCACATCTAATTTTTTTATGCTGCTATCATTGAAATAGAGTGATACTTTTACTTCACTCTATTTAACGAGTGCATTAAGCAAGTAAAAGGTAGTGTGCATCTGTGGATACTACGCATGTGCGTATTCGAGCTCCGCTGCATCCTACTTGAATGTCATCACCCATGAGACCACCGAGGAGGTACGCTAAGATTGCATCTGTTTAATTTACATTCTTTCTGTTTTTTTGTCTATCATGTACCAACTTTTATGTATTTATTGACAATGAACAAAAAGTCTAGAAAAGGCATTGATAACGGATAGAAAGATATTGAATGAAATCTCCAAGAAAGGATTCTCGATGGCGCGAAAGCATCTAAGTACAAACGACATGTACTACATTGTCGCTAGGATGTGACGTTTCTTGCTTAGTGAGGTCATCAGTCCTCGTGGTCGGTTCTTTGACGACCAAAGTGAAGTGACGAAGGAGCGTCGGGCACTTTTCGAGTGGTGCGTCTCGAAACGACCGTACGAGCCCGATGTTGTTGAAGATTCGTATAGTGTAGACTTAGTTTGAAAAAACATTGTCATGTTCACATTATTAAACCTTTGATGGATTTTGTAAATATTTGTAAATATTAATGTGATGTAATACTTTAATGTTAATGTGATGTAATTATGGTTAATGTTATGTAATTGTAATTTATTATTTCTAATGCGTATTTATTTTTTTATTGTTAAAAAGTAAATAGCCACGGTTCACTTTGGCAACCGTGGCTATAGTGGTGTCCACGACTAGAGGATGCGAGAATCCGAGACGAGGCAGTTCCATAAGCCGGAAGTGACATCCGAGGCGTCGCGAAGAGTAGTAGAGTGCTAGCTAGTAGCGAGTGAGGAAACTAGTATGTACCTTAGGCGCTAGTTAAATAACGGGCGTGATGTAATCACGCATGAGTGTATCATAGAAATCGTTGTAACGTGGATGTATAAACATGTGTTTCTGGATTTGGTGGTATTTTAATAAAGATGGATTGATGCATAAGATTGGAGTTCTCATCTACGTATTCCTGTTTCTCCCATTATTATGTTGGAATGAAGATGTCTAACGTAAATTTTCCTTGGGCAGAATGGTTGGAAGAAGGAGACGCGATGAGCCCGACAGTTCTCAACGCGGGGCGGGAACACCACCACCACCCCCGACACCGGCTCAAGCTATTGCAGCTGTATCTGGATTCTCGCGCGGAGCAGCGAGAATTATTGGAGCAATTGGTTCGTAACACGGCTCCACAGGAACGTCACCAGGGCCGCAATGCACCAGAGGAAAGGGTGACCTTTTCGGATTTCTTATCAGTTCGCCCTCCGACTTTCTCGGATGCGGGGGAACCCTTGGAAGCTGATCATTGGCTTCGCACCATCGAGTCAAAGCTGTAATTGTTCCCGTGCACGGATCATCGGAAGACCCTCTTCGCTTCTCAGCAATTGCAAGGATTTGCTGGAGCTTGGTGGGCCAACTACAAAGCAATGTTCCCTCTAGGACATCAAATATCATGGGCAGAGTTCACAAAAGCCTTCCGAGAGCATCATATCCCGGAAGGCTTAATGAATCGAAGAGGAAGGAATTCCTATCACTGAAGCAAGGGGACATGAATGTTCACACCTACTCCAAGGTATTTAACCGCCTTGCTCGGTATGCTCCTGAACATGTCGACACGGATGCCAAGAAAAAGAACCTGTTCAAGGAGGGAATGAGTACCAAGCTACGGTCTCGCTTGGTGTTGAACAAGACCGATAGCTTCACCGACTTTGTGAGTGACGCTATCGCACTGGAAGACTCTATCCGTCTTCATCGGACGGAGAAGAACAAGAAGAGGCCGGCTATTGGACAAGGAAGTGGGGGACCCTCCAAGTACAGGCTGGTCTACACTGCACCGTCAGGTCGGCGTTATCAGCATACCCCCTCTCGTCCCAATTTCTACCGGCAGAATCAATCACCCCAGCAACCCCAGCAACAGCGGCCGAATCGATATCGACCGCCCTATCAGCAACAGAACTTCCAGAATCCCCGACCGATGGGTCAAGCACCGCAGCAGAATGGACCGCCATGCTTCAATTGTGGCCGTTCGGGACATTATTACCGAAGTTGTCCATATCCTCGGAAGGCACCATATGCACCCGGACCTCAAGGGCAGCCGCAGAGACCAGCGAGAGGGCACCAGCCAAGAATACACAAGTGAAGACTGGCCGTGCCAACTTTACTACGGCCGAGGAGCTACCCGAAGGAGGACAAATCTTAGCGGGTATGTTTTCTATCGCTGAACATCCTGCTATGGTTTTATTTGATTTGGGAGCTACGCATAATTTCATCAGCAAGTCATATGTTGCTAAGCATCATATCATGCCATCCAAGTTGCTATGTGCTCATATCATTTCAACACCTGGGGGTAAAATTCTTACTAATGAGGAAGCTGCCAATATGCCATTAAAATTGGGTAGCAAGGTTTATTCCACTTCATTGATCATATTAGATGGGCAAGGGTTAGATGCAATTATTGGCATACAATGGATGGATTTCCATAAGGCAGTATTGGATATAGCGTCTCGAGCCGTATATCCGAACTCTCCTGTTCATGGTCGAGATTGCTTACTCTTAACTTCTCCCCGAGCTGTGCTGCCAATGGTTAATAAGGTGGTAAGTAAAAGTCTGGAAGATATACCCATAGTTGGTGAGTACCCGGATGTCTTTCCGGATGACTTACCGGGACTACCGCCGGACAGAACGGTAGAGTTTAAAATAGAATTACAGCCTGAAACAGCACCAATATCAAGGAGACCATACCGAATGCCGCCAAATGAGCTGGCAGAGTTGAAGGTGGAACTAAAGGAATTATTGGACAAGGGGTACATACGACCAAGTTCATCACCATGGGGATGCCCCGCCTTGTTTGTGAAGAAGAAAGATGAGACATTAAGGCTATGTGTGGATTATAGGCCTTTGAATGCCGTTACCATCAAGAACAAGTACCCTCTTCCAAGGATTGATATCTTGTTTGATCAACCGATGGGAGCCGAAGTTTTCTCCAAGATCGATCTTCGCTCGGGATATCACCAAATTAAGATAAGAGCTGAAGACATACCAAAGATCGCATTCTCCACGAGATATGGACTCTATGAGTATCTGGTCATGTCTTTTGGATTAACTAATGCACCAGCACATTTCATGTACCTCATGAATTCTGTGTTCATGCCGGAGCTAGACAAGTTTGTTGTAGTGTTCATTGACGACATCTCGATCTACTCTAAGTCGGAAGAGGAACATGCTAATCACTTACGAGTGGTGTTGCAACGACTAAGGGATCATCAATTATATGCCAAGTTCAGCAAGTGTGAGTTTTGGCTGAAGGAAGTGCCGTTTTTAGGTCATGTGATATCGGCCGAAGGAGTGGCGATTGATCCCGGCAAAGTTAAAGAAGTAATGGATTGGGAGCCGCCGAAGTCGGTTTCGCAAATTCGAAGCTTCTTAGGATTGGCTGGTTATTACAGAAGGTTTATTCCTAACTTCTCGAAGATCGCCAAGCCAATGACCAAACTATTGGAAAAGGATAAGAAGTATGTATGGAGCCAAGAGTGTGAAGAAGCTTTCCGAACCTTAAGGAAATTGCTGGCAACAGCTCCCGTACTTGCTCAGCCGGATCCGACAAAACCTTTTGATGTGTACTTGCGATGCATCGGGAATAGGACTTGGGTGTGTTCTAATGCAAGAAGGACGAGTGATTGCCTATGCATCTCGACAACTAAGGCGTCATGAAGAACACTATCCTACCCACGATCCGGAGCTAGCAGCAGTGGTACTTCCATTGAAGAGCTGGAGACATTACCTTTTGGGCAACTTAGTACACCTATATACGGACCACAAGAGTCTCAAGTATATCTTTACTCAAGCGGATCTGAATATGCGCCAACGAAGATGGTTGGAATTAATCAAGGATTATGAACTAGAGATTCACTATCACCCGAGGCAAGACAAACGTGGTAGCCGATGCTTTAAGTCGCAAGGTTCATTGCAATAACCTTGTGGCTCAATTCGTGACTCAAGCACCTTCACCCAAGAATGATGAGCCAAATCTTCGGGTTATTCCGTATGGAGCATTAACAAATCTGGCTCTTATCCCTACCCTGCGTGAGAAACTGGTAGCAGCTCAACGAGAAAAGTGTTGGTATGGGACATATAAGAAGGCGAATCAAGAAAGGTGAAGTCAAATGCTTCGAGAAGATGACGAGGGAGTTATTTGGTTCAAGAATCGATTGGTTGTACCAAAGGACCAATTCCTTCGCAAGAGGATCATGGATGAAGCTCATATGTCCAAGTATTCTATTCATCCCGGAACCAACAAGATGTATCAAGATCTAAAGCAAAGATTTTGGTGGACACGTATGAAGCGAGAAATAGCCAAGTATGTCAATAAATGTGATGTCCGTCGACGAGTCAAAGCTGAGCACTTGAAGCAAGCAGGACCCTTACAACCTTTAAGTATTCCTGGATGGAAGTGGGAAGACATCAGCATGGATTCCATCGTTGGGTTACCATTAAGTCCACGAAAGTGTTGACGCCGGTTTTTGACCAAGGGACCCATTGTCGGTGACTATAGGTCAAGAGAGGGCCGGTGGGCGAGAAGGCCGACGGCCGCTTGGGCGAGTAAAGGCGCGTCCTTCCCGGGAATCGTGCGCGGACGCCAACGAGAAGAGTATAATATTGATGGGCCTGGCCCACGTTGTAAAATTAGAAATAATAGTTTAATTTTGGAAAAAGATCCTAGTCGGTTAGGAAATCGACCCGAAGATGGTCCGAGTAGGATTCTTCGTGCTGGGTATAAATTTGTACTCGGGTGTAACTTGTAAACTCGATACACATCCAATACAACTTTCGGCGTATCGCCAAACCCTAATTTTCTGTCAAGTCTTTACTTGTTTCGCGCGGGGATCTTCGGGGCTCCGGTCGACAACAAGTTGGCTTGACAAGGTAATTATGTTGTCTAGTTCTCGGCGCATTGTTCGTAATTAGATGGCTTAATTGCTAGTTATCCGGCGGCCGGATCTGTTTTCGATCGTCGTAGTGAGTATCGGTCGGGATGAGTCAAGTCGACCTGGTCCGGGCTCGTGGTGGAGGTAGTTTGACTTGTCCTGCCTCCCCGTTCCAGCCTTTGCTCACAACGCCGATTGGCTCGGATCTGGTCGTTCGAGTCACGATAGCCGCTATGAGATTTCTTTTACATCTTGGCCAATTCGATCGTGCAGATTCGGTTGACGTGTCCTGTGTTTGCCTTTGCGATAGTTGACTTGTCCTAGGCGCATGCAGCCGATTGGCTAGGATGTAGATTTACTTTCATAGTTAAGGCGTTTATGATTGTGCTTGTCTTGAATTGGCCAGGCGTGCGCGGCCGTTAGACCTGGTCCGATCGTGTGCCATCGATTGACTTGTCTGTTGGAGCGGTCGGTCGATTTGGGATCTGCGTGGTTGTATTCGTCTTACTTGTTCTTTCGGAGTGTTTAGCCGATTGCTTATCACGTTCATTAGCTGTTTTATGTTTAATTAGTGCCAAATCTGTTAAAGCTGCTTTTTGAACCCGAGTTATTAGTATGATTTTATTGATCATCATTATACATTTAGATAGATCTAAGTAATTCACTGCTATAATCGATGGCAGAATCGACGGAGGCTCGATCGGTCGATTCACTGTTACGATTGATGATTAAACTATCTTCTTGCTATCAAATTAATTACATCCCATTAATAATTACCTTGTTTACATTTTATTCGATAATACATCCCTGCAAAATCTTAATGATTCGATCGCTTACCGACGAAATCGGTTGCTAGCCACCGATCGCATGTTATAGCGTCGGCCGATTTTGTATCGTTTGTATCACGATTCGTTTGCCTGGCATTTAATACATAAATGGATGGGCCGTGCTGTTCCCTGTCGATGGCCGATTCTGTCTATCTTACGCCATAATCGGCCATGGCTGCACATCGGTCTATCCGGGCCGATGACCTGGAATTTTACACCTTTTATTGTCTTTGTTGGTTTGCGGGAAAACCATCGGCACGCACCGGCGCATACGAGAATCGGCGAGCCAAGCCGGTCCGTTGGGAGCACAGGGCCCTGCATCGGCCGGGGTTTCGGTGGACTCTCCGGACAACGGTGTGTTGGCGACTTTGACGTCAACACACTTTTTGGCACGCCCAGTGGGACCGAGGCAACCAAGATCAAGATGTCGTACATACGAGGCTGTCGGGGAAGACGGGACACCGATGGTCGATGCTGATAATCAACCGATTCTTGTTCCAGTTCCTCTCGGGACGGATGGCAAAGGGCATGGAGAAGTTTACGATGACAACGGGATTTCGGCACGGGGAAAGATGACGACAGAACAAAAGCTGCAGTATCGGGAATACCTGGCCGAAGCAATGAAAAAGTACTTTCAAGCCACGACGGTGACGCGTGGCGAGTGGCCACAAAAGGAGACATCCCTCGAGATACTGCATCCGGAAGAACTAGACCAAATCAAAGCCCAGAGACTGCCGGATGCCAACCAACTCGGTGATATGGTCAACACGTCCGTTCATCGGGCCCTAATCAATCAATCGGGCGTGTTGACCAACACCATCGGGAATTTGATCAAGGACACAATTGATGGCAGGCTGTTCATTGAAGGGTATTCCGGACCTACATACACTCGGCCTTTCGGCACTCCTGTACGATCGAATCAGGGAATTAGCCTCCAGAATACCACGCCGCAAGCGGGGTTTCAGCCCATGTACGGCATGCCACCTCACCTATGGCACTGGCAAGGACAATGCAAATGCAAGTACCGGTACAACCCAGCCGGGCAAAGAGGATGATAGTGGCCCCAAGAAGTCGGTAACGGAAGAGGGCGACAAACAAGATGTACAACAGCCGACTTCGAGTTAGGGGCAGCAACCAATGTGGCAGCGGCCCCGCAGATGGCACAGACAGCCCAATTTCTTCTACGTACCAAATACCGGCCCGAGTAGAATTGAGAACTCACCCACTATAGTACGGCCGATATCTGGTATTCCACAACCAACTGCATCGGGTGGGGACAGGTATTCATGATCGGACGGCCGATCCAATCGGCCATGAATTATGGAATCGCTTCACGAGACATTGTTCCCGGCTACGGCACTGGGATTTCTGGAAACGGCCAGTTGATACACCCGACTGGGGACAGCCCAACATAGCTTATATGACGGGAACCGGATCTGCGATTGCCGAACCCAATGATATGAGTAGCCTCATGGCTAAGATCGCCGATATGATGAAAGATCGGTTCGATTTGAAGCCTAAGGAGAAGAGTGCATTGTATCGGCGACCTTACCCTGACTGAATGGATTCCGTGGCTCTACCCAATAAGTATAAAATTCCTGAGTTTTCCAAGTTTTCTGGGCAAGATAACACATCAACTATGGAGCACATCAGCCGTATGATGCACAGCTTGGTGAGGCGTCTACTCGGGAGGCTTTACGGGTTCGGCTATTCCCATTGTCATTGTCTGGATCGGCCTTTTCATGGTTTGCTTCGCTGTCACCTGGTTCTATTCAGAGTTGGGCCGATCTGGAGAAAAGGTTTCACTCGTACTTCTTCACGGGCATTACCGAGCTTAGTTTGTCCGATTTAATGGCGATGAAACAGAAATCGGGGAATCGGTGACCGATTATATACGAGAGGTTTAGGACTACGAGGGGACGATGCTACAATCTGAACCTGACAGAGAAACAGTTGGCCGAGATCGCTTATGCGGGGCTATTCTCCAACATCAAAGAGAAGTTTACCCCACATGAGTTTGATGGGCTGGCACAGCTGACCCGCGAGGCGGTCGGCCAGGAAGAGAATCTCCAGCTCACCGAGGAATCGGCGGTATCGGGTAGCTTATGCTGATTTCGACAGTGAAGATGATGAAGAGGGGATTAATGCAGTTGAGTGGACTAATAACAAACGGCCGATATTTTCTCCGCATGTCAATCCTAAGGAGAAAAAATATGATTTTGATTTATCTAAAGCCGACGAGATATTTGATCAGCTGTTGCGAGAAAAGAAAATCCAGCTTTCCCCTCATCACAAAATTCCTACGCCGAGGAATTGAAGAAAATGGCTAAGTGGTGCAAGTGGCATGGAAATTCGCATCATAACACCGTCGATTGTTATGCTATGAGAGATGAAATCCGGAGGGCAGTTGACGGTGGGGTATTGCGAGCAGCCGATGTAAAGAAGAAGATGAAAGTTGATGGGCACCCTTTCCCAGCTAATACGATGTACATCAACACCATCGGCGGTGGATCGGCTGGTTTCATACGCCGATATGAGAGGAAGAGAGAGAGAGAAGAAAGAGCTCAGGCGGCACGTGAATAGGAATCTATCGACCAAAGTCGGCGGTACGAGACGAAACGTGATCCGCCGAGAAGATTTTGACCCACACCTGGGCTTGTCCTTTCTTTCGATACTGCTGGGACCAAAACATGAAGCTTCCATCTATCGAGAACTGCCCGAGTGCAGTGGCCGAAAAGAGTATCGTGATGGTGGGTCATCAAGTTACCGAGGGACGGCCGATTAGTCGCAACTACGAATCACAACAATCGGCCCCCGGAAGAGCGATCGGCTATGATCACGGATATGATGAACGGAGATACGTAGTACCAAGGAGAACCTCCATTCACGATCGGCTGGGACCAATCAATGATGAAGAAGAGTTTGATCACCAATACCGTGAAGATTCGAGAGGCGATCAAACCGAGAACGAAGAACAGTGGTGCCCCGGTGGTTTGCTCGGCAAAACCCGGAAAAGGAGGCTCCAAAGAATGCGCTGTCGAGAAATCAGGGGTGGGCGATATTACGAGAGATGACCAAGATGATGAGCCCAAGCCCAAGAAGGAATGGAGGCCAAAAGTACGAGTCTCGGGTGGTCCGGGCTGAAGCCGCGGTAAATATGGTATCCACGATGCCCGGGATTGTCGGATCGGCCGACGAAAATTCGGCTGAAGAAGAACCGGTTGGGGAGACTTCGAGAGATTACGTGGACGCCGAGAATCGGCGGTATTTGATAAGCCGATCAACTACGATCATTTGCATCTTAAGGCATTGTACATTAGCGGTTACGTCAATGGGTCGCCAATGAGGAAAATGTTGGTCGATGGAGGAGCAGCGGTCAATGTCATGCCGATTACTACATACCGCAAACTCGGAAAGACGCCAGAAGAAATGATGAGGGCTAATCCGACGCTCAAAGATTACAGCGGGAGAAGCCAAGATGTGCGTGGGGCAGCAATAATGGTGATCATCTGTGGGCAGCAAGACCATACCCACCACTTTTTTCATCATCGACGGGAAAGGTGCATACACAACTTTGTTGGGGAGAGACTGGATTCATGCCAACTGTTGCATCCCATCAACCATGCACCGGTGTTTGATTCAATGGGTCGGCAACAAGGTCGAAATCGTGCGGGCCGATAAGTCCGTAACCATTGCAACCGCCGATTTCGAGTTTGCCGGTCTGGAGAGCTTGCCTTGTTTATCGGGCACGTATTGGGATGCGGAGGCCATAAACATCACCGACGACGGAGTTATTGTGACCGGGGGTCGGTACCCCCGAGCTGCTCCGATGGGCCCCACGGGAGAATTGACGGATAATCGGCCGATTGATACACGCACCGAGAATATGATGAGTCGGCCGATTAACGAACCAGAAGATGGGAAATTAGGTCACGGTTTTGTGTCGGCCGACGAGTTAGAAGAGGTAGATATAGGGGATGGAGACAAGCCTCGGCCGACATATATTAGCAAGAAATTGTGTAAAGAAGTAAGAGATGAATTAGTGGCCTTATTGGAAGAATTTAAAGATTGTTTTGCTTGGGATTATAGCGAGATGCCTGGACTCGGCCGATCGATCGTTGAACATCGGTTGCCCACCAAACCTGGATATCGGCCATATAAGCAAGGGGCTCGAAAAATTGACCCTAGGTATTATGAAGCCGTCAAAGAAGAGATTATCGAGATTATATGAAGCCGGCTTCATTAGGCCATGCCGATATGCGGAGTGGGTTTCCGATATTGTGCCGGTGGAAAAGAAAAATGGAAAGATGCGGGTCTGCATTGACTTCAGAAATTTGAATAAGGTGACTCCGAAAGATGAGTACCCCGGCCGATACGGTTGGCTATGGAATACCGGATATCGGCCGTACTATAGTGGGTGAGTTCTCAATTCTACTCGGGCCGGTATTTGGTACGTAGAAGAAATTAGGCTGCTGTGCCATCTGCGGGACCGCTGCCACATTGGTTGCTGCCCCTAACTCGAGAAGTCGGCTGTTGTACATCTTGTCTGTCGCCTTTCTCCGTTACCGACTTCTTGGGGTCACTTGTCATCCTCCTTGCCTGGCTGGGTCGCACTGGTACTTGCATTTGCATTGTCCTTGCCAGGCCATAGGTGAAGTGGCATGCCGTACGAGGGCTGAAACCCTACTTGTGGTGTGGTGTTACGGAGGCTAATTCCCTGATTCGACCGTACAGGAGTGCCGAAAGGCTGTGTGTACGCAGGTCCGGAATATCCTTCGATGAACAGCCTGCCATCAACCGTGTCCTTGATCAAATTTCCGATGGTGTTGGTCAGCACGCTCGATTGATTGATTAGGGCCCGATGAACGGACGAGTTGACCATATCACCGAGTTGGTTGGCATCCGGCGAGTCTCGGGCTTTGATTTGGTCTAGTTCTTCCGGATGCGAGAATCTGCGGGATGTCTCCTTTTGTGGCCACTCTGCCACGTGTCACTTTCGGGGCTTGAAAGTACTTTTTCATTGCTTCGGCCAGGTACTCTTGGTACTGCAGCTTTTGTTCTGTCGTCATCTTCCCCCAGGCCGAAACCTCGTTGTCATCAGAAACTTCTCCATGCCCTTTGCCATCCGTCCTAAGAGGAACCGGAACAAAAATCGGTCGATTTTCAGCATCGACCATTGGTGTTCTGTCCTCCCCGACAACCTGCATGTACGACATCTTGATCTTGGTTGCTTCTGTCCCACTGGGCGTGCCAAAAAGTGTGTTGACGTCAAAAGTCGCCAACACACCGTTGTCCGGAGAGTCCACCGAAACCCCGGCTGACGCGAGGCCCTGTGCTCCCAACGGACCGGCTCGGCTCGCCGATTCTCGTGTGCTGCTGGTGCGTGCCGGATGGTTTTCCTGCAAACCAACAAAGACAATAAAAAGTGTAAAATTCCAGGTCATCGGCCGAGATAGGCCGATGTGCAGCCGTGGCCGATTCTGGCGTAAGATAGACAAAATCGGCCATTGATCGGGAGTAGCACGGCCCATCCATTTTATTTATTAAATGCCAGGCAAGCGAACTGTGATACAAACGTTACGAAATCGGCCGATGCTATAACATGCGATCGGTGGCTAGCAGCCGATTTCGTCGGTGAGCAATCAAATCATTAAGACCTTGCGGGGATGCGTTATCGAATAAAATATAAACAAGGTAATTATTAATGGGATGTAATTAATTTGATAGCAAAAAGATGGTTCAATCATCAATCGAGCAATAAATCGGCCGATCGGGCATCCGGCCGATTCTGCCATGGATTATATCGATAAGTTATTAGATCTATCTAGATGGATAATGATGATTAACGAAATTATACTAATAACTCAGGTTCAAAGGCAGATTTAACAGATTTGGTCGCTAATTGAACATGAAACAGCTAATGAACGTGATAAACAATCGGCTAAACACTCCGAAAGAACAGTAAGACAAATATAACCACACAGATCCGAATCGGCCGATCGCTCCAACAGGACAAGTCAAGCGATGGCACGCGATCGGACCAGATCTAACGGCCGCGCACGCCTGGCGATTCGGGACAAGCATAATCATAAACGCCTTAACTATGAAAGTAAATCTACACCCTAGCCAATCGGCTGCATGCGCCTAGGACAAGTCAACTATCGCAAAGGCAAACATAGGACACGTCAAGCTGAATCTGCACGATCGAATCGGCTAAGATGTAAGAGAAATTTCATAGCGGCTACTGTGACTCGAACGACCAGATCCGAGCCAATCGGCGTTGTGAGCAAAGGCTGGGACGGGGAGGCAGGACAAGTCAAACTACCTCCACCACGAGCCCGGACCAGGTCGACTTGACTCATCCGGCCGATACTCACTACGACGATCAAGAACAGATCCGGTCGCCGGATAACTAGCAATTAAGCCATCTAATTACGAACAATGCGTCGAGAACTAGATGACATAATTACCTTATCAAGCCAACGTGTTGTCGACCGGAGCCCCGAAGATCCCGCGCAAAACGGTAAAGACTTGACAGAAAATTAGGGTTTGGCGATGCGCCGAAAGTTGTATTGGATGTGAATCGAGTTTACATGTTACATCTGAGTATGTATTTATACTCGGCACAAAGAATCCTACTCGGACCCTCTTCGGGCCGATTTCCTAACTGACTAGGATCTCTTTCCAAAATTAAACTATTATTTCTAATTTTACAACGTGGGCCAGGCCCATCAATGTTATGCTCTTACGTTGGCGTCTGCGCACGATTCCCGGGAGGGACGCGCCTTTACTCACCCAAGCGGCCGTCGGCCTTCCGCCCACCGGCCCTCTTTTGACCTATAGTCGCCGACAATGGGTCCCTTGGTCAAAAACCGGCGTCAACGGATCGGCAAGATTAATTTTATTAGGCGATTTATCTCAAACTTGTACAGTCGACTTGATGTATTTACGCCATTATTAAAACTCAAGGCCAATCAAGAATTTCGGTGGGAGCCGATCCATCAAAGGGCTTTAGAAGATATCAAGAAATATTTGGTGTCCCCACCAATGATGGTTCCGCCAAAGTCGGACACACCCTTTAAGTTATATTTATCGGCCGATGATAGGTGCATCGGCTCGGCCTTGACTCAAGAACGAGGAGGGAAAAGAGCGGGTCATATTTTATCTCAGCCGCAAATTAATTGATGCAGAAACACGGTATCCGGAGGTGGAAAGGTTATGTCTCTGTCTCTATTTTTCATGTACAAAACTAAGGCATTATCCGTTAGCCGAGGAGTGCACTTGTGGTTTGCCAGGCCGATGTCGTAAAATATATGCTATCGGCGCCGGTCCCCAAGGGCCGATTGGGCAAATGGATGTTGGCAATTGCGGAGTTTGATCTAGGCTATGAATCGGCCAAAGCAGTAAAAGCACAAGTATTGGCTGATTTAATAGTGCAACACGGTGAACACTCGGCCGGATACGTTGAACCGGTGCTATGGACGGTATTCTTTGATGGTTCAATTTGCAAGGAAGGAAGTGGAATCGGCTTGGTTGTTGTGTCGCCTCGGGGGCAATACGTGGATACTCTATTACAGTAGAGGCGCACACCAACAACCAAGTCGAATATGAGGCGAGTATTAAAAGGACTGGAATTACTCATCGATGCCGGGGCTGATTTTGTGGAAATTTTCGGCGATTCCTTGTTGGTTGTGAGTCAGCTGGCCGATGAGTATGAGTGTAAAGATGAAATATTGTTGCAATATCATAGAAAATGCCAGAAGTTAATGAAACGATTCAGGTGTGTTAAAGTTAGCCATATACCAAGAGAGCAGAACTTGAAGCAAATAACTTGGCTCAACTAGCATCCGGATATCGGCTCGCCGAAAATAGCTTGGAAATAGCTGATATTGAAGAAGCCGATTGGCGTACGGAAATTCGAAATTTTTTGAGCAATCCATCCCAACCTACGAGATAAGAAGATAAGATATAAAGCCTTGAAGTATGTTCTGTTGGATGATCAATTATTTTTCAAGACAATTGATGGGGTGCTTCTCAAGTGTATTGATGACACCGAAGCCAAAGTGGTAATGAGCGAAGTACATGATGGGATTTGCGGAACGCATCAATCGGCCCATAAAATGAAGTGGCTGCTAAGGCGAGCTGGTTATTACTGGCCGACAATGTTGGCCGATTGTTTCAAATATTATAAAAGTTGCCAAGATTGCCAGAAATTCGGGCCTATACGAGGGCGCCTGCATCGGCTATGAATCCGGTGATCAAACCTTGGCCGTTCGGAGGCTGGGCCACGGATATGATCGGCCGAGATAAATCCAGCATCAAGCAAAGGACATCAATACATACTGGTAGCAACAGATTACTTCACGAAGTGGGTTGAAGCAGCACCCTATCGCAAAGTTTCGACGGATGACGTGATAACGTTTGTTAAGGAGCATATCATTTATAGATTTGGGATTCCAGAAATAATCACGACAGATCAAGGATCAGTATTCACGTCGGACGAATTTCAATCTTTTGCTGAAGAGATGGGGATTAAGTTGATTAATTCGTCGCCGTATTATGCCCAAGCTAATGGCCAAGCTGAAGCGGCAAATAAGAGTCTGATCAAGTTGATCAAGCGGAAAATACAAGAGTATCCTCGTAAGTGGCACATGAAATTGATGGACGCTTTGTGGGCTTATCGTATGTCGCGGCATGGGGCCATGCAAGTCGCGCCGTACCAGCTTGTATATGGGCACGAAGCTGTACTGCCATGGGAGACAGCTATCGGCTCCGGAAGGATTGAATTGCAACAAAAGCTTTCGGCCGATCAGTACCACGGATTGATGATGGATGAGTTAGAGGATGTAGTACAAAATCGGCTGGATGCATTGGAAAAGATAGAAGCGAGAATAAGGCGAGGGTCGCCCGCCATTATGATAAGAAGGTTGTGCAGAAACGGTTTAAAGAAGGCGATTTGGTGCGGAAGCTTAGGATGCCGATCGGCGTGAAGGACAATCGGTTTGGTAAATGGTCGCCTAATTGGGAAGGACCTTATTTGATTAGCCGATCGGCACCGGGTAATGCATATATTTTGAAAGAGTTAGCAGGGGAAGAATTCG
Source organism: Chloris gayana (assembly GCA_031894775.1). NCBI lineage: Eukaryota > Viridiplantae > Streptophyta > Magnoliopsida > Poales > Poaceae > Chloris > Chloris gayana. Next base: position 1,103,292 of record JAUNZO010004298.1, read on the forward strand.
GTCGAGCACTTAAAGGGAAGTATTTGAAGCAGTATTATCCTAGTATTTGGATTAACTCATAAGTGTTCGGCCTAAAAGAGACTACAGCCGATGTCGATGCATGTTGACGGTCCTTATGGTCCAATTTTACCGTCAACATGTTGCATCTTTTTGAATCAAACACCATCACCAAGAATAGACATAGGGATTATTTCTAACAAATTCCACTAGTCTTGGTGAAATTATGAATGCAGGTGCAATTCATATGAAAACGAGGGAAAACATGCACGAAACATGGACTTTGCAATCGACGGATTTTCCCGGACTAAAGAATATAGTCCAAAAGCCCAAAACCACAAAACAGAGCCTCAACATCAAACCAAGCAAGTGGATTGGGCCGAGTACACGACCGGAGGAAGGTACCGAGAGAAGAATCAAGCCCGGGGAGTCCGGGCCGGTTCGGTCGAACCACCCTAGTGGGTTCGGCCGAGCCGACGAGTGGGCCCCCTGGCCCATCTTTCTACGGCGGTTTGTCACCGACGTGCGGAGGTCGGTTCCACCTGCAATTAATGCCACCGACGTCCGGAACCGCCTCCAAGTTGCCGACCTTCCAAGGCTATAAATAAAGGGCTACACCCCCTCTCTCAACACACCACCAACATCAAGATACAAGACAAAACTCTCATCCTTAGGCCAAGGGCCTCTTGTATTTTAGTAGAATAGGAGAGAGGGCAAGGAAGAGGAAGGAGTGTTCCTCCCTTTTGTAAAGTGGAGTAGTATTTCCTTTTCTTTTACCTTGGCGTGTAAACACTTTTTTTGGTGATTTATACGTGGTGATCTACTTATCTATCGTGACATATCTTTGTGTTAGACGTAATTCTTGTTATACTTGTTTACGGGATCATCGCTTCGCAAGAAGTACTCTAGCTTTCGAACTCAGTTCTAGGCCGAGGCTAGAGTAGTGGTCAATAGCATAGACGTGGTGTCTAGGCTGGAGATCGCCTTTGTTTGCTTGTGTGCCCCACGGTTTGTAGAGGTAGGTGGCAGGAAGTGACAGCCCTGTCATCCAAAGGAACCCTCCACGTTCGGGTACATAGTAGAGCTTTCGTAGACCGGAGCGGCTTAGCGAGACCAAGCCTAAGACGGTGCCCGAAGTAAACAAGTCTAGCTTGCGTTCGTCTACCTTTAAAGGATAAATAGATAAGAGTCACCCTCTCGACTCTATTTTGCTACGTTGTCTTGGTTGTCCTTGGGTAAACTAACCTTGTTGCAGAAATACTCTGTTCCCTGCGGATATAAATACGATACCTTGGAATACTCCCGGGTGAAGTGCTACAACGGTATTCCGTGCGCTTGCGGATTTATTCGTGACGTAAGAAATACCAACAAGCATTTACGGCGCCGTTGCCGAGGAACGGTTGTTATCTTTGTAACGAATCAGGTTTGCCCTCGTAATCTATCTTACTTACCGTTCTGTTTTTATTTTTTCCTTACATTCAAAATTTCACAAAAACATATCATGGAGTCACACCCAACCATCCAATCTTTCTCCACTCCACGGGATGAACTCTTAGAGCCACCATCATCATCACAACCTATTTCTTCACCTGGCTATGAGTTCTCCCCGATTACATTTCGATGATTAGAGGTTTATCCTTTTCGGGTTTTAAACATGAAAATCCTTATGAACACTTGCGAGAGTTTGAACATTTGTGTTCATGCCGATTGATCCATGGCATGACACAAGAAACATTGAAGTGGAAGTTGTTTCCCTTCTCTCTCAATGAGAAGGCGAAGCAATGGTACACTTACACCGCTAAGAGAGTGAACGGTGATTGGAAAGAATTGCGAGACAAATTTTGTCTAGCATTCTTCCCCGTATCTCGTATCACTTCTCTACGAGCGGAAATAATAGGCTTTCGACAAGAAGAAAAGGAAACCTTAAGTGCGTCATGGATTTGGTTCTGTTCTCTAACGGACTCCGGACCAGAATTATTGCTCCCGAACCCGTTTTATTACAACACTTTTATTCGGGATTGAGCAACGATACCGCACTTTATCTTGACACGGCCGCGGGTGGATCTTTTTCTCATAAGACCATAGCGGAAGCACACGAACTTTTGGATCGAATTGTGGAAAACACACCTTTTTCCGCTGACTTACTCGTAGAGCGGAGTCGAGAAGATGAGGAACTCGTTGTGCAAGAGACACAACACTTGGTGCCCATGATGGAGCACCTAGCACTCGAGTCCTCATCTAACACAAGAACAATGATAGGGGAAGATGAACCTCTTGATTTCCCATTTGAGTTCAAGGAAGAAATTTTTGAAGATTTTGGAAACACCTTGAACTACTCCTATCAAAAGAAACCAGCACTCCCTGCACCAACCCCCGAACCTATTGAAAAATCTCTTCTCTTAGAAAGCTGTTCGGAAGTTGACGGCAATCATGAGCGATGAATGGTTGATGGAAAACGAACTTTCTTCGGAAGTTCTTCGACTTGATCATCCTAGATCAACCATTCGTGGCTCAATTCGGGGAGTAATGGTAGATGTTCTCTATAATCCTCTAGTAGGTGCCAACATCATGTCCGAATCTTTTGCTTCAACTTTATTTGGAAACGAGACATGGGCACCTTCGACAAACTCCTTAAAGCCCCACCGGGGCAATTTTTGAGAGTTTGGGGATCATTAGAGATGTTTGCATTAAGCGTAATGAAGCGAGAGGTTTCCTTGGACTTTCACGTTTCGGAATCCTGGATTTCGATGTTTTGGTCGGTCATCCCATAGAAAAGCTTTTCTTAGGGATATCATCTTCGAGGAACCTTAGACTTCACCCTCGGCAAGAAAACTTTTTCTCTTCCTATCATTCATGCACAAAACTCTTTTGCCGAGGAGCCGCTTGTGGAAGAAGAATGCATGGAGGAGGTTATGGCAATTTTTCCTCATGAAAACCCCGAATCATCCTTGAATGAAGATGCTTTTGATTTCATTTTAGAAGAGGATGATTCGGCGGAAACTTTTGAGCTGCCGAAACTTTTACACCTACGCCACCTCCCGTAGAGCTCAAAACTCTTCCACCGAGGCTTGCGCTACGTTTTCTTCACGGAAATCCCGAAACCCCTGTCATCATAAGTGACAAGCTTTCGGAGGAGGAAGCTGCAAAACTCTTAGCCGTGCTAGAAAAACATCACTCCGTTTTTGGGTACTCGCTTGGAGACCTCAAGGGAATCAGCCACTGCTCTTTGCACCCATCGCATTCCCATAGACCCCGATAGTACACCATCTAGGGAACCTCAAAGGAGGTTGAACAATGCGATGCGGGAGGTCGTTAAAAGGAGGTCTTAAAACTTTTACATGCTTGGCATTATCTATCTGTTCCACACGGCGAGTGGGTGAGTCCGGTGCAGGTTGTACCCAAGAAAGGAGGAATGACGGTCGTCCATAATGACAAAAATGAGTTGATCCCTCAACGCACCGTCACGGGATGGAGGATGTGCATAGATTACCGAAAACTTAACAAGGCTACAAAGAAGGATCATTTTCCGCTGCCCTTCATCAATGAGATGTTGGAGCGGCTGGCAAATAATTCTTTCTTTTGTTTCCTTGATGGGTATTCAGGATATCATCAAATCCCCATCCATCCCGACGATCAAAGTAAAACCACTTTCACATGCCCCTATGGAACTTACGCCTATCGACGAATGTCTTTTGGGCTTTGCAATGCACTGCTTCTTTTCAACGTTGCATGATGTCTATCTTTTACGACATGATCGAAGAGATTATGGAAGTATTCATGGATGATTTCTCTGTTTATGGAAAAACCTTCGATCATTGTTTAGAAAATTTAGACAAAGTCTTGCAACGTTGTCAAGAAAATGATTTAGTGCTCAATTGGGAGAAATGCCATTTCGTGGTTAGAGAAGGCATAGTTACGGGGCATTTGATTTCCGAAAGGGGGATAGAGGTGGACAAAGCTAAATTAGAAGTTATAGAAAAGCTTCCACCTCCTGTGAATGTTAGGGGCATTCGCAGCTTTGCAGGGACATGCGGGGTTCTATCGTCGTTTTATCAAAGATTTCTCTCAAATTGCTAGACCCCTTACAAATCTGCTTGCGAAGGATGCACCCTTTGAGTTTCTTGATGAATGCATGATTGCTTTCACTACCCTTAAGAATGCACTCATCTCGGCGCCAATTATCCAACCCCTTGATTGGACGCTGCCTTTTGAGATAATGTGTGATGCTAGTGATTTTGCTGTGGGGGCTGTTCTTGGCCAAACTAGAGATAAAAAGCATCATGCAATCTCCTATGCAAGCAAAACCTTGGTGGAGCTCGGTTAAATTACACTACCACGAAAAAGAGCTCCTTGCTTGTTGTTTTTGCTTTTGATAAGTTTAGATCCTACTTGGTGGAGCAAAAGTCATTGTTTACACCGATCATGCTGCTTTAAAGTTTTTGCTCAATAAGAAGGATGCTAAACCTCGTTTGATACGATGGGTTCTTCTACTCCAAGAGTTTGATGTAGAAATCCGTGATAAGAAAGGAGTAGAAAATTCCGTGGCAGATCATTTGTCGCGTATACAATTCACTAACCTGCAGGGAATTACCCATCAATGATTTCCTACGCGATGACATGCTGCTCCTAGTGAGGGACTCACATCCATGGTACGCCGACATTGTGAACTTCATGGCAACGGAGTACGTACCACCTGGAAAGAGCAAGAAACGACTCATCTATGAGAGTCGCCGTCACTTATGGGAAGAGCCCTTCCTTTACCGTGTCTGCGCCGATGGATTGCTAAGGCGATGTGTGCCCATACCCGAGAGCACACGAATCATTGAGAAGTGCCATGCATCGCCATACGGGGGACACTACGGCGTGTTTCGTACACGAGGCCAAGATATGGCAAAGTGGCTTCTTTTGGCCAGCCATGTACGAAGACACAAAGGAATTTGTCGGGCGATGCCCGGAATGTCAAAAAGTTGGAGGCATCACGGCAAGAGATGCAATGCCCCTCAACTACAATTTACAAGTCGAGCTCTTCGACGTATGGGGCATTGACTTCATGGGACCGTTCACCAAGTCACATGACTGCGAATACATCTTGGTGGCGGTAGACTACGTGTCTAAGTGGGTGGAAGCAATGCCTTGCGGGGCCGCAAATGCCAAGCATGCTCGCCGGATGTTCCACGAAATTATCTTCCCAAGGTTTGGAACACCGAAGCTAGTGATAAGCGACGGAGGGTCTCACTTCATTGATAAGACCTTCCGAAGCTTCCTAAGAGAACTTGGATCAAGGCATAATATCGCTACTCCATACCACCCTCAAACCGGTGGGCAGGCCGAGACCTCAAACAAGCAAATCAAGCGGATCCTGCAAAAGACCGTAACAGAAATGGGGAAGGGATGGAAGGACAAGCTACCCGATGCACTATGGGCATACCGTACAGCATACAAGACACCCATAGGCATGTCCCCATACCAGCTCGTGTACGGGAAAACATGTCATTTACCCGTCGAGATGGAACACCGAGCGTATTGGGCCATCCGGAAATGGAACATGGACTTTAATGGTGCCGGACGCAAAAGAAAAATGGAGATAGCTGAGTTAGAAGAATGGAGAGACAAAGCTTACCACAACTCAGCTATATACAAAGAAAGGACAAAAAGGTGGCACGACAAAAAGATAAAGATAAAGGTATTTAAGGTTGGAGATAAGGTCTTGCTATTCAATTCACGGGTGAAACTCTTCGGGCATGGAAAATTAAGAAGTAAATGGGACGGACCATACACGGTTATTGACACCTCGTCACATGGAGCAATCACACTTCAAGACGACGAAGGTAAAATATTTAAGGTAAATGGTCAGCGCCTTAAAATTTATTTCGAGCCCGATAAAGATAAAGAATTTGATGTCATGCACTTGATTAATTTAAATTTTCTCTCATGATAGCTCTTTCTTATCTATATCCCGTAGTAGCTCTTTCCACTGAAATAATTTTAGCAAGCAATCAACCGAGAAAAAGAAGGGGACCGAGAGGGGCCCACTACGATTCGGCCGAACCCCCTTGCTAGTTCGGCCGAACCAGTCTGAACCCCAAACGGTCACTTTTTTCTTTCATCTTTTGTCTCCAACGGTCACAAGATCAAATCTCCCTGCTTAGTGCCTTCCATGCTGCGGGAAAAATCAAATTAATTCTTTCCATGCTTTTATCTATAAATGAAGGTGTTTTCTTTCATTTTTCCTTGCACCTTTCTTCCACCTTGTCCATTTCGCACAAAAAAAAAAGCTTTTGCCCAGCACCATGGACAGCAGCATCCCAAGCCTCAACGTCTCCGTCACCACCGGCGAGCTTTGCCGCCAAGTCGGCCTCGAAGACATCCTTGATCATGTCTCCATTCCCGGCGAGCAAGCCTTGATGATCCATGATCTACCGCTCGCTATTGAACCTCCACCCACAGCAGCAAGAACACCCTCCAAGAGCTCTCCCGCTGCTGTGGCACCTCGCTCAAAAGAAGGGAAATCTACCCCCAAGAAGAAGAGCGCCGACGCCGCCGACAACGCTCTCCTTCCGGAGAGAAGTACGTTGGCACCCTCGCTACCAAGAGCGGGCAGGTGGTGCACCATCAATATGAGGGCGCAACCTGCCTAGCCCCATCAAGAAGCCCGGCGAGAGGTTCAAGATCAAGGGAATCCGCGGTGGCGGAAAGCAGCTCATCCCGCCGCTTACCTCGGCGGAAAAGAGAGACGCCGCGAATCCGTGGGCGACACTCCTCCTAAGAGGATAAGGAGGCGTCTCTCTCCCTCTCCCATCAAGAGGGCGGGGGAATGTATGAAAGCGAGGAGGAGAAAACTCCTAAAAAAAAAAAGCCCCTACCAAATCCTCCTCGCTAAACACGTTGATCTCCACGAAGCCCATGAACGCCTACGTGATAATGTCGCGGAGATCAAAGACGCTATTGAAGACTTGAAGGATGCCCGGGCGAGCCATCGCCGCAGCACCAACTCCAAGATCAAGCGTCTCTTCAAGGACGCGGGGAAGGAGGGACGAATACGACGTTTAAAATGAACCTTCCCGCGTTCATCATTTCCCGCGAGCACATTTTTATCATTTTTTTCAATTCCTCAAGATTGTAATGCGCCTGCTCTTTTAAATTTTTAATCATATTAGTGCTCCCCGGTCTTCCCTTACCGGTAGAGCAAGTTTTGTTTCGAAATATCTTTGTCTATTTTGAAGAAAACAGGCAAAAGGCAAGTGTGGGGGGGACATCGCGGAACGCAAAGACAAACACACGCGTAGCGCTGCAGAAACATCACGAGGAAAACAACACAAACACAACCTGCGAAACAGAGCACCGGTGGGGCCCGGGCCGGTTCGGCCGAACCCACAAGGGTGGTTCGGCCGAACCCTGGTGGGTCCCACTCAGCCCCTGCTTCCTCGTGGCACTTGAGTTTGTTTCCCACACTTCCTTTTCGCCTACTTTATTTGTCAAGTTCATTACGAGACGCGAAAAACAATTACTAAAACTTGACCAACTAAAACTTGGGAAGATTTCTTTTGAATACCTTTTCCCAAGTCTCTCCCTAATGCTCTCATGATGATCTTGCACACTTTTTATTACTCGCTTCATCACCACTTGCACTGTGAACAAATAATCAAATCCATAGGACCCATGTTTCTCTAGATTATTGGCAAGTGTGATATGGCTCGACGAAATGATCTTATGCTTAGCTTACCGAGTCCTTGGGAATTTTATTTCACAAAACAAAAATACCATGGCTTCATGCTCCTCTCTTGATACAAAAATGCCTACCAATGCCATATGATGATCATACCTTGCAAAACTTACATACATATGCTGCTTGTGATTGCAATGAGCTTTACCAAAATCGAGTGACCCTAGAGAGAAACTTGTCATGCTCTCTTGATCAAGATCACGTACACTCCACCAAAATAAAGACACTCCTCGTTTGCACCTCTTTTTACCCCTCTCTCTCTCTCTCAATCACGCATAAACGAGACATGCCTATGTAAAAAAAAAAAAAAAAAAAAAAAAAAGAAAAGCTCACACGAGATGAGCAATGAAAAGAAAGCTCACAAAGATGAGCAATGAAAAAGAGAGAAGAAAAGAGATGCTCAAGCATAGAGCAAGAAAAGAAAAGAAAGAAAATAAAAAGATAGCCATGTCTCGAAAATGCAAAATAAAGAGAGGTCAATTGCAATAGGAGTTGTCACTTTTTCATATCCATACACACACGCACTTCTTGATCAAGGTTACATGACTTGGCTTCTCCATGGATCCTTTCTTTTGGCTTAGCAATATTTGTGATACAAGTATGCCTCTCTCATTCCCTACCGAGCTCCACATACAAGCCTAAGAAGTAGGAAAAAGAGAGGCAACACAATGCCTTGGTGAGGAAAACACTTTTTGAGCGATTCAAGAGAATCAAAGAGGAGCGGGAGTCATGTTGTTTATTTTCAAAACTTTCAAAAACCCAAGGTGCTTAGTGAGCAAAAGTATAGTGACTTGAGTCATGAGCTGTTCCACTTATCAATCATCCAAGAATGCATGTTAGCCACCGTCATGTTCACAAGTAAAACGGTGTGGCTTGTAATAACATGTGTGCAGGTCTCTAAGAGGAGAGATCTCTCAACTTACGCTCCCACCTTTACTCGAGGACGAGCAAAGAGCTAAGTGTGGGGGTCTTGTTGACGGTCCTTATGGTCCAATTTTACCGTCAACATGTTGCATCTTTTTGAATCAAACACCATCACCAAGAATAGACATAGGGATTATTTCTAACAAATTCCACTAGTCTTGGTGAAATTATGAATGCAGGTGCAATTCATATGAAAACAGGGGAAAACATGCACGAAACATGGACTTTGCAATCGACGGATTTTCCCCGGACTAAAGAATATAGTCCAAAAGCCCAAAACCACAAAACAGAGCCTCAACATCAAACCAAGCAAGTGGATTGGGCCGAGTACACAGCCGGAGGAAGGCACCGAGAGAAGAATCAAGCCCGGGGAGTCCGGGCCGGTTCGGTCGAACCACCCTAGTGGGTTCGGCCGAGCCGACAGTGGGCCCCCTGGCCCATCTTTCTCCGGCGGTTTGTCACCGACGTACGGAGGTCGGTTCCACCTGCAATTAATGCCACCGACGTCCGGAACCGCCTCCAAGTTGCCGACCTTCCAAGGCTATAAATAAAGGGCTACACCCCCCTCTCTCAACACACCACCAACATCAAGATACAAGACAAAACTCTCATCCTTAGGCCAAGGGCCTCTTGTATTTTAGTAGAATAGGAGAGAGGGCAAGGAAGAGGAAGGAGTGTTCCTCCCTTTTGTAAAGTGGAGTAGTATTTCCTTTTCTTTTACCTTGGCGTGTAAACACTTTTTTTGGTGATTTATACGTGGTGATCTACTTATCTATCGTGACATATCTTTGTGTTAGACGTAATTCTTGTTATACTTGTTTACGGGATCATCGCTTCGCAAGAAGTACTCTAGCTTTCTGAACTCAGTTCTAGGCCGAGGCTAGAGTAGTGGTCAATAGCATAGACGTGGTGTCTAGGCTGGAGATCGCCTTTGTTTGCTGTGTGCCCCACGGTTTGTAGAGGTAGGTGGCAGGAAGTGACAGCCCTGTCATCCAAAGGAACCCTCCACGTTCGGGTACATAGTAGAGCTTTCGTAGACCGGAGTGGCTTGGCGGACCAAGCCTAAGACGGTGCCCGAAGTAAACAAGTCTAGCTTGCGTTCGTCTACCTTTAAAGGATAAATAGATAAGAGTCACCCTCTCGGCCCTATTTTGCTACGTTGTCTTGGTTGTCCTTGGGTAAACTAACCTTGTTGCAGAAATACTCCGTTCCCTGCGGATATAAATACGATACCTTGGAATACTCCGGGTGAAGTGCTACAACGGTATTCCGTGCGCTTGCGGATTTATTCGTGACGTAAGAAATACCAACAATGCACATCGCCTTGAGATGGCCGATATCGAGAGTATCGCCCTTAGCCAAATAATATGAAAGTAAAACGCAGACAAATCAGCCGATGTTTTAAAACGTCGTCTTCGGATGGCCGATATTATTGTATATCGCCCTTAGTGCAAAAAATATTTACAACAAAATTTTGTTCAAAGTCCTATTACACCTAAGCATAATCGACGGCCTTGGCACGGGACAAGAAGTCTTGGACGGCGAGATAGTGCACGGGCCAGCATGGAGTCAAGTTTGGCCATGACCAACAAGTCATCCTCGATGGGGCCGACATCGGCGTGCGCCGCGGCAACCATCTTCTCGGCCGCTTGAATTGCTTCGTCCGTCGTTTTCTGTTGAGCCGCCAAGTCAACCGACATCCGTGCAATGGTGGCTTCCAAGGCCGCCGCCTCCTTCTCCTTGAGAGCTAGCGATGCTCTCAAATCGGCAATCTCCTGGTTGATTACCCGCAGTTCGTCTTGCCGATTTGAGAGTTGCTCTTGCATCTCCTGGGTCTTGTGGGCCTCCTCCTCGGAACGCTTGATGGAGTTTTCGGCGAGTAACGCAGCTTGCTGCTGCTCCGCGTGGCGAGCCGGACGCTGCTGGGCACGGATGAAGTCCGTTTGCCGGTACTCCATGTATGCCACACGGTGCGAGCATCGCGCACATCGTCCGGGAGCTCAGTCCGGACCTTCAAGTACCGGGCCCGTATGGGGTGGGCGTCGGCAACCAAGCGAGTCAACCGAGGAAGCCTCGAGCCTGCGCGCGATTTCGGTCATGGTGGTAAGACTAGAAGTAGATACCAAAATCGGCGCAGGACGAGGGAAGCCGAGCGCCTGAAATACCAAGAAAAAATGAGTTGGAGCTAATGATCAACGGCTAATCAAGGAAGAAATAGTAAAAACAAACCTGCGAAGCGTCAATACGAAGTGGTTGGACGTCTATCGGCCGTGCCATTGAACCCACGGGTTCGTGTGATCCAATCAGCTCTCGGCCGGCCGATCCACCTTCACCAGCGATATTCTCGGAGGCGGCATCGGGTGACACTCGCCGGCCGACTCATCGGCAGCAGTACCTACGGGAGAAGCCGCGGGCGGCTCCTGGCCTGCCGATTCTTCGTCGGCAGCGGTGCCTTTGGGAGAAGCCGTGGGCGACACGGGGCCAGCTTGTTCGGTTTCGGCGGCGGCCTCGGGAGACGCAGGCCGATCCAAGTGAATTGGGCTCTCCGTAGGGTTTGGATCGGCCTGGCTTGGTACAACTCGGGCTCCGGAGCTGTTTGAGTCGGCCTTTCGGGCGTCGGCGTCTTGGCCCGTGGAGGAGTCGACGGGCGGATCGGCCTATCGGGCGTTGGCGTTCGGGCCCGAGGAGGAGGGACCGCCGATTCCTGCTAAGAACTCATAGTTAGACGGCATGTTAAGTGAAAAGGAATCGGCGATCATGCAATAATAACCTGACGCAGCGGAGACGGTTCATCGTAGTAGTCCGGGTCGGACGGCGCGCAGGCTGCTTTAGCAACGCGCGGTGTCGCTCGGAGCTCGAGTCGGCCCTGCTGCTGGCACATTAGCCTTCCTCTTTTTGAGGGCGGCTGTTTTCGTTTTGGCCTTGCGGGCAGCCGGCGCCCTCGACTCATCGCCGCAAATGCTTGGGCAGGAGTGCGGTCGGTGAAGCCGATATTTGGAACAATTGGGCTCGGCATTAAATATGCCATCGGCCGGCCGCTGATGCTCCGGGTCGGCGGCTCCTCCGAGTCCGACTGAAAGAGAATATACAAGGGTAAGCATTTGGAGTGGCCGATTTCATTTACAAAATCGGCCTTACAAAAATAGATCGGCTATACTTACCTCGGCGAAAGGTTCTCTCGGGACTAGGCCGGAGAAGAAGGAAGCGAGTGTTCCGGCTGCGGAGGTGCCGGTTCCACTCGCCCACCAACGATCAAAAAGGCGGGTACTCCGGGCGCCGGAGAAAATCCGGCCAAATCGCCGGTGACGACATCGGCGGTGCGGCCGACGAGCCAATTCCACTGAATGGCGTTGTTGACAGTAGCCCGCGCCTTTATCCGCCCCACATAGAAGAGGCTGGGGGCAATTGGCCGAAGCCGAGTTGACGGGCCGCCACCGACGGATGGTAGAACTCATAGGAGCAGAAGGCCTTGCTCCCGAGCAATGAGTCCCGTCGGCAGCGAGACGAGGGCGGAGGCAGGTGGTGAAGATCTTGACCGCCTCCCCGTCGGCCGTTGGGAAGGTTGGGTCGATCGGAAAGGGAGTGTCATACCCCTTCTCGAAGAAATCGATGTACGGGTACCAATCCGTACTTTCGTTGTTGAGGCCCTTGTAGAGGGCGGCGAACCAATACGCCGAGGTTGTCATCGACATGGCTGCCCCTGGTGCCATGGATAACGCTTCCCCGAAAGAAATGCACCGGCTGAATACGGGCGTGGCCGATTCGGCGTAGTTGCCGGGAAAGGTGAGCACACCGAGGTCCAAATCGATGGCCTTGGTGGTATGGAGGGACAACCACATTTGGATAAACCACCAAGGGCCACCCGGGTTCTTGGCTGATCGGCCGGAGCGCAACTCCACCGAAACCTGGTGAAGGAGGAGGTACGCCGACCCAGAAGATACTTGCCCATAGGAAGGGCATAGGCTGTCGGCCAGACCTATCGGCTATCGGCGAGAAAATTGTTTGTGGGGCTCACGCTGACCCCACAAAGAAGAAGTGGTCAAGCCACATGTTGAGGAAGGCAACGTGATCGCGGCGATCGACCGTGCCGTGCCCCTTGTTGTAGGTGCGGATGTACACCTTCCAACCCCTGGTGTCCTTAGGGTTGATCCGGTGGGAGGGCTTAATGCGGATGGCATCCGGAGTGGCCTCCGCCGTGACATTCAAATCGGCCAACATGACCGTGTCCGGGAGGGTCATGGTAGCCGAGCCGTGGCTGAACATAAAACGGTTCAGGGCGTCCGACCGAGAGATAGCAAGCGGCCGCCGAGCAACGGTTCATTCTTGTGGTGATTGGCCGGAGAAAGCTTGATGGCATGGGCGATGCCAATGTTGGCCCAACCTTGCGGATGGACGGCCGACACCCGGTTATACCAATCACGCCATCCTGCAACGGGAGTCGGCCATGACCGAAAGCTGTTGGCCCACTCGGCCGATAATGGGATCTGTTGCCGAAACGGAACCCTGTTCGTTTCGGCACGAGATGAGATCCGTGGGGTCGGGATCGCCCATAGGACCCAAGAAGAAATGAGTCGGGCTGTTGGACGGAATAACGACTTGGTTCCGGATCTCCTAAAAACAAGGAATAAGGCTAAAATGAGAGGCGGAACGGGAAGAAGATAAGTTGTGAAAATGAACAAGAACAAGAACGCGAAGAAAATTGCAAAAAGTAGAAAAGAAGGATGCCTGAATGTACATTACCTCCGGAACGGCGTTGGTGGTGGCGACGACGTGGCCGGCGGCGGCAGCCGCAGCAGCAGCAACGGCGGGATTCATGGTTGCCGGAGGAGAAAACGGCGGCGACGCGATGAGAAGTTGAAAAGGCTCGAGAAGGAAAAGGTCACTGGAACAGGGGAAGATGAAGGCCAAGGAGAGGGAATGGATGGGAAATGACCGGGGGTGGCCCTGGGTTTTATGGAGAAGTGACGGGCAGTATAACCAGCGCAATAAAAGAGGATAAATCAGTCCGACGCATGCGTTGCATACCCCAGACCGGGGGACATGTGTTGACGCCGGTTTTTGACCAAGGGACCCATTGTCGGTGACTATAGGTCAAGAGAGGGCCGGTGGGCGAGAAGGCCGACGGCCGCTTGGGCGAGTAAAAGGCGCGTCCTTCCCGGGAATCGTGCGCGGACGCCAACAGAAGAGTATAATATTGATGGGCCTGGCCCACGTTGTAAAATTAGAAATAATAGTTTAATTTTGGAAAAAGATCCTAGTCGGTTAGGAAATCGACCCGAAGATGGTCCGAGTAGGATTCTTCGTGCTGGGTATAAATTTGTACTCGGGTGTAACTTGTAAACTCGATACACATCCAATACAACTTTCGGCGTATCGCCAAACCCTAATTTTCTGTCAAGTCTTTACTGTTTTCGCGCGGGGATCTTCGGGGCTCCGGTCGACAACAAGTTGCCTTGACAAGGTAATTATGTTGTCTAGTTCTCGGCGCATTGTTCGTAATTAGATGGCTTAATTGCTAGTTATCCGGCGACGGATCTGTTTTCGATCGTCGTAGTGAGTATCGGCCGGGATGAGTCAAGTCGACCTGGTCCGGGCTCGTGGTGGAGGTAGTTTGACTTGTCCTGCCTCCCCGTTCCAGCCTTTGCTCACAACGCCGATTGGCTCGGATCCGGTCGTTCGAGTCACGATAGCCGCTATGAGATTTCTTTTACATCTTGGCCAATTCGATCGTGCAGATTCGGTTGACGTGTCCTGTGTTTGCCTTTGCGATAGTTGACTTGTCCTAGGCGCATGCAGCCGATTGGCTAGGATGTAGATTTACTTTCATAGTTAAGGCGTTTATGATTGTGCTTGTCTTGAATTGGCCGAGCGTGCGCGGCCGTTAGACCTGGTCCGATCGTGTGCCATCGATTGACTTGTCTGTTGGAGCGACTGGTCGATTTGGGATCTGCGTGGTTGTATTCGTCTTACTTGTTCTTTCGGAGTGTTTAGCCGATTGCTTATCACGTTCATTAGCTGTTTTATGTTTAATTAGTGCCAAATCTGTTAAAGCTGCTTTTTGAACCCGAGTTATTAGCATGATTTTATTGATCATCATTATACATTTAGATAGATCTAAGTAATTCATTGCTATAATCGATGGCGAGAATCGGCGGAGGCCCGATCGGTCGATTCAACGTTACGATTGATGATTAAACTATCTTCTTGCTATCAAATTAATTACATCCCATTAATAATTACCTTGTTTACATTTTATTCGATAATACATCCCTGCAAAATCTTAATGATTCGATCGCTTACCGACGAAATCGGCTGCTAGCCACCGATCGCATGTTATAGCGTCGGCCGATTTTGTATCGTTTGTATCACGATTCGTTTGCCTGGCATTTAATACATAAATGGATGGGCCGTGCTTGTTCCCTGTCGATGGCCGATTCTGTCTATCTTACGCCATAATCGGCCATGGCTGCACATCGGTCTATCCGGGCCGATGACCTGGAATTTTACACCTTTTATTGTCTTTGTTGGTTTGCAGGAAAACCATCCGCACGCACCAGCGCATACGAGAATCGGCGAGCCAAGCCGGTCCGTTGGGAGCACGGGGCCCTGCATCGGCCGGGGTTTCGGTGGACTCTCCGGACAACGGTGTGTTGGCGACTTTTGACGTCAACACACTTTTTGGCACGCCCGGTGGGACCGAGGCAACCAAGATCAAGATGTCGTACATACGAGTCGTCGGGGAAGACGGGACACCGATGGTCGATGCTGATAATCAACCGATTCTTGTTCCAGTTCCTCTCGGGACGGATGGCAAAGGGCATGGAGAAGTTTCGATGACAACGGGATTTCGGCACTGGGGAAAGATGACGACAGAACAAAAGCTGCAGTATCGGGAATACCTGGCCGAAGCAATGAAAAAGTACTTTCAAGCCCCGACGGTGACGCGTGGCGAGTGGCCACAAAAGGAGACATCCCTCGGATATCGCATCCGGAAGAACTAGACCAAATCAAAGCCCGAGAGACTGCCGGATGCCAACCAACTCGGTGATATGGTCAACACGTCCGTTCATCGAGGCCCTAATCAATCAATCGGGCGTGTTGACCAACACCATCGGGAATTTGATCAAGGACACAATTGATGGCAGACTGTTCATTGAAGGGTATTCCGGACCTGCATACACTCAGCCTTTCGGCACTCTCGTACGATCGAATCGGGGAATTAGCCTCCAGAATACCACGCCGCAAGCGGGGTTTCAGCCCTGTACGGCATGCCACCTCACCTATGGCCTGGCAAGGACAATGCAAATGCAAGTACCGGTACAACCCAGCCAGGCAAAGAGGATGACAGTGGCCCCAAGAAGTCGGTAACGGAAGAGGGCGACAAACAAGATGTACAACAGCCGACTTCGAGTTAGGGGCAGCAACCAATGTGGCAGCGGCCCCGCAGATGGCACAGACAGCCCAATTTCTTCTACGTACCAAATACCGGCCCGAGTAGAATTGAGAACTCACCCACTATAGTACGGCCGATATCCGGTATTCCACGACTAACCGCATCGGGCTGGGGACGAGGATTCATGATTGGACGGCCGATCCAATCGGCCATGAATTATGGAATCGCTCCACGGACATTGTTCCCGGCTACGGCACTGGGATTTCCGGAAACGGCCGGTTGATACACCCGAGCGGGGACAGCCCAACATAGCTTATATGACGGGAACCGGATCTGCGATCGCCGAACCCAATGATATGAGTAGCCTCATGGCTAAGATCGCCGATATGATGAAAGATCGGTTCGATTTGAAGCCTAAGGAGAAGAGTGCATTGTATCGGCGACCTTACCCTGATCGAATGGATTCCGTGGCTCTACCCAATAAGTATAAAATTCCTGAGTTTTCCAAGTTTTACGGGCAAGATAACACATCAACTATGGAGCACATCAGCCCGTATGACGCAAAACTTGGTGAGGCGTCTACTCGGGAGGCTTTACGGGTTCGGCTATTCCCACTTGTCATTGTCCGGATCGGCCTTTTCATGGTTTGCTTCGCTGTCACCTGGTTCTATTCGGAGTTGGGCCGATCCGGAGAAAAGGTTTCACTCGTACTTCTTCACGGGCATTACCGAGCTTAGTTTGTCCGATTTAATGGCAGTGAAACAGAAATCGGGGAATCGGTGACCGATTATATACGGAGGTTTAGGACTACGAGGGGACGATGCTACAATCCGAACCTGACGAGCAACGGTTGGCCGAGATCGCTTATGCGGGGCTATTCTCCAACATCAAAGAGAAGTTTACCCCACATGAGTTTGATGGGCTGGCACAGCTGACCCGCGAGGCGATCGGCCGAGAAGAGAATCTCCAGCTCACCGAGGAATCGGCGGTATCGGGTAGCTTATGCTGATTTCGACGGTGAAGATGATGAAGAGGGGATTAATGCAGTTGAGTGGACTAATAACAAACGGCCGATATTTTCTCCGCATGTCAATCCTAAGGAGAAAAAATATGATTTTGATTGACGAAGTCTGCTCACTTCATACCTGTACATACTCGGTACACCGCCGAGAAGTATGCGAGAACTCTACATTGCTCGAATTCTCTGTTTGCATGGAGTGTCGAAGACCATTATATCGGACGAGAGGAACACAATTTGTCTCCAGATTACGGGAACAATTACAAGAATCCTTGGGAACCCGGTTGATACGAAGCTCGGCATATCATCCTCAAACGGATGGACAGACAGAAAGGATCAATCAATATCTCGAGGATATGCTTCGAGCATGTGTCTTGACCTATGGTAAAGGCTGGGAGAAGTGCTTACCTTTGGCAGAGTTCTCCTACAATAACAGCTATCAAGAGAGTGCCGGTATGTCACCGTTTCAAGCTCTATATGGACGTAGCTGTCGCACTCCTCCGAATTGGTCCGAAAGTGGCGAAAGAGTAGTCTTCGGACCGGATCTAGTAAGAGATGCGGAAGAACAAGTACGTCTCATCCAACAGAACCTCAAGAGAGCTAAATCTCGACGGATCGGTTATACCGACAAAAGATGTCGAGAGTTAGTATTTCAAGTTGGAGATCAAGTCTATCTTCGAGTATCTCCTACCAAAGGTGTTCAAAGGTTTGGAATCAAGGGCAAGTTAGCACCACGATACATCGGACCTTTTCCAATCCCGGAAAGATGTGGAGCTGTGGCATATCGACTGGAATTGCCATCCCACTTGGCGAGTATCCATAACATATTTCATGTTTCTCAATTGAAGAAGTGTTTAAAACCACCCATGGATATACCGACAGCTAGAGGTGGAACGATTCATGACCGGATTTGACATATGACGAACGACCGATTAAAGTTCTCGACACCAAGGATAGAGTAACTCGTCATCGGACCATTAAGTTCTACAAGGTCCAATGGAGTAATCACTCGGAAGCTGAAGCTACTTGGGAACAAGAAGAGTTTCTTCGATCAAACTACCCCGAGTTCTTTAACACTATCGCTTAGTCATCTCGAACGCGAATCTCGGGACGAGATTCCTGTAAGGGGAGGGCTGTAACAACCCTAAAGAATGAACATGTATTTCATGTCATGTATCATCATGTCATCATGAGCATTTGTGAAAATTATTTATTTTTGTGTGAAGAAGATGCACATAAAATATCAAATTAACTAAAGAATAAAGTAAGTGTTAAAAAGAAATAAAATGAGAAGGAAATTCAAGTTTAACATTTTCTATAGCTTAATTATCATAAATAAAGATTTATGAAAATTTACTGAAAGCATTTTGTCATGTAAAAATATTTGCGAGAAAATAAACAAAGTCTCTTTATTGAATTTAGCTATGAATTTTTTTATCCGAAAATGATTTGGTTTTTCTACGGGGACTTAATAGGAAATATGCTAAAATCTTCTCAATTACACCCCTGAATTTTTGCGGAATTTTTAGAGCTGCGGAAGGTTGCTTTTTAATTAAACAAAAACCCGGGGGTTTCATGTAAAATGGCCCCCGGGCCCAATCGTCACTCTCCTTCCTCTCTCTCTCTCTCACGCACCGCCTCCCCACCGCCTCACCCCCACCGCCACGGCGCCCCGGCCGCGTGCCTGCGGCTCCCGACGACACGCAGCTGCTTCCGCCACCTCATCCCGGTGCTGGATGGGAATAAAAGGACCGGCTGTGTCTCCCTCTCTTTTTCTCTCACACCTCGCACCACCGTACACCGTCCGCCCGTCCCATCTCTCCACCGTCCGGCCGCCTCCGGTCGTTTCCCGACGAGCCGCTACCACCTGCAGCTTCGCAAGTTCGTGCCGCACCTCCACATGATTTTCAATCAAGCCGTACTGCCGTGAAGCCGGAGCTCGCGTCCATTTTTCGTCGACGGTCACCGTCGGTATGTCGCCGCCTCTCTCCAAAATTCTCTCTGTCTCACGAGCTTCGTCGTTTAATTTTTGATCTCCTACGTGCGCAAACCATTCCTCTACCTCCCGGCCAACATGAGTCGGGTGTTCCCTCTCGGGTCCGGCCGAATTTCATCACCTTCTTCGAGCTCGGGTCGCCGCTGGTTCCACCTCACCGGTGTAGACCACTCTCCGGCCGTCTCCAAAGTGAACCGACGCCGTGCCACCCTCGCTCATGTCTCCTCGAAGCTTCCGGTCCCTTTTTCCCTAAGTTTCGTGCGCCACATCGGTCGCTAGGGCTCGCCGGAGCCGCGCGCAGCAGCTGCTCGCCGCCGGCGTACTTCCTGGCGACCTCCGCCACCGGAAACCCCACCCTTGGGTTGCGCGTCATCCACTGAATCTCCTGAGCCAAACCCCTAGCTACCTCACCCCCTCTCGCGCCACTCCGGCGGAGCACCGCCGCGCTCCGGCCACCGCGGCCATGACCGTGGTGTCCCGGACATGTGGGCCGTGCGCGGGCCTTCCGGGCCGGGCCAAGTTGCTGGGCCTGGCTACTTTCGGCCCAAAGACTCTTTAACCTTTTTACGAATTTAATTATTTTCCAGATTCAATTGAAATTCCCAAAATTCGTAGAAAATTCGTTAAAGTTCAGAAAAATACCAAACCAACTTTGTTAGACTCAGAAAAATAAGATCTATTTAATTGTGAAATCAAATAATTATTTTGATTAAATTTATTTTGTAAATTGTAATTAATCCCCTTTCTTTAATAAAGAAAAGCTATTATTTTATGTAAATAAAATGTTTAATTATGAAAATTAATTGTATTTAATAAAGGAGATACTGCAGACGAAATCAATAATGAAATTTATATTCCAAAATTAAACTTAAAGTGTATTATTTTTATATGATCACAATGTATTAGCCTTTAATCACTTAAAGAAATTATTTAATTATAGCCTAATAAATCAGAATAATTCATTAATCATTAAACTTAAGTAATTAGTGACCCTAATTAAGTAATTAAGGAAAACAAAACTAATTAGTAATAATCGTGATTAAGCATTTATTAATCAGCATAATTAAATGTTAATTACTTGCTTAATGAACATACTTATCTTTAACTTGTTAATTAACCAAGGTAATTAAACATTAATCATTAATTATTATTGCAAGACTTACTTAATGAACCCTTGCATACTTCCATCATATGCATTCATGCATACATGATTGTGATTCGCGATGCATTGTCTGGTCGACTAGGTTACAAGTGATCGAGGTTCTACCCGAGGGCGAGTCGAGAGCCGGGATCTCGAAGTCGACCCGACCGCCGAGGAGACTAACTTCGAACAAACTCAAGGCAAGCCCGGTGCATCCCACCTATGTTTTTCAATATTTTACTTTATCACCTAGTACAGATTATGCTTGTGCATTAGGTGTTAGGGTTCGGTTGAAACCCTAGATGCATTATGGTAGGTTTCCGTCTGTTTATTCTATCTTGGTACGGGTAGCTCAATAGAGGCTAAGCTTAATTCATAGTGACAACGGTAGATGTTTAGGGCACTTAAAGCATGGAGGCTTTAAGAGTTTTGTGTTAACACTAAAGATGAGGAGCGTGTTAATGAAGTTGAGACCGGACGGGCCCCGTAGGAGAAAGGGCAAGACGGAGATGAGGTCTTGCAAGGTGGTAGCCCCGTCCGTGTCGGTCAAGGACCGTACCATTGTCGGCTTAGTTGAACAAGTTTGAACGTACCGTACTACATGCTAGTATCATGGGCCCAGCAAGCCGATGTACCCTATCGCCCCGAGAGATGTAGTGTAGCCAGCTCTCTTTTGTCGGCTGTCGGTGAGAGGATAGTCTCACGGGAGGGAGATGGGTCGACCACGAGGGAAGTCGTGGCGTCGCAATACTTCGGGGAGTTGGAAATTGCTAGTCTGCTGTCAGGTGCTAGCGGGAAAGGTTGTCGTATACGATCGATTGTGATGCGTATACGTCGTGTAGTCGGGTTTTGCCAGCTGGTATAAATCGATTCGAATCGCTGTCCCTCGCCGTAATGAGTACCGCTTGTTTAGCTCGTCACATCGTAGTAAATACTGGAAGATGAAGATGAGGGATGAAAAGATAAATGATCTATATTATCTTGTCTTGCAAACTTGATTGCAATAGTGATAGGTTGCAAACCCCAAGGCTAATGAACTTAATACCGAGCTAAAATACTGAAAGTAAGGATCCACCCTTTAATGCTGTTTTTCGCAAAGGAGTAAACCCCACAGCCAAAAAGCCTTTGCATACTAGGCGTCGGCCTTAGCGTGCCATGTTGACGGGTCGGTCTTGCTGAGTATTAGAATACTCGGGGTTTGTTCGTTACCATTTCGGGGAACGAGTCGTACTTCCACAACTTGTATGGCAGCTTCCCCGAGGAGGAGCGAGTGTCCGGAGGGAGGTTCCCTTCGGTGGGAACGTATCCCCACACCTTGAAGAGAGAGGATCGTGATGTACGAAGGGCTCGGTGCATCACATTGTTTCGTTGAAGTCTTTTGAGTTGTATAATAGACAAGCTTCCGCTGAATACTCGTAGGATGTTAAACTTCAAATATGTTATATTCCGCTGCAAGAATGTTTGTTTTGGAAAACCTGGTTGTATTATACCATGATGTATATATTATGGCTTGTATGAGATGATGTTTCTGTTGTAACTCGCTTCGTCGAGTGTCCCTTTGTTCCTATCCCTGGGTGTCCCGGAGAGGATGTCACAGAAATTATCTTTCCATCTATATATAGAACGTCCAAATCCGACTTCGTATGTGATCCGTGTGTCCGTTTTAAGACAAACTCTTCCTAGACTTCGAAACAGACTCGAAATCGACTTGATTTGGGCCTCCACCGTGCCTTGCACCCTCTTGCTGGACCTCCACGGCTCCAAGCACTCTTCCATGCATATCCTGGTCCTCGGATCCTCTCGTTTGGTTCCTAATCACAATATAATCATTAGGTAGCAATCAATTATGAAAATTATAAAAGTAAAGACTTAGGAACGAGCTCACCTCTGAATTCAATTGTCGGACGTGAGCTCTAATGATTGGTCCTTGAATGTCCAGCGGATAAGTGTCATTTGTATCTAAAAGAGTGATGTCCTCATCACATTAATAACGACAACTTCTCCCATGCGTCTCGAAACACCTGAACCCCTCTGTCACCCTTACAACAGGGCCACATAGTCCCATGTGAGTGCTGGGTGGGTGCCACACATCATTGCTGGACCTGGGCCAAAACCTTAACCTCTGCTAGCACGTGGAGAGGCAACCGGATTTTTTTAACCCAACCCAAAAATTGCCTCATCCCACTGGGAATTGAACCTGGGACCTGCTACACGGGAGCTTTACCACTATAGCAAAGACCCTTTGTCTAATGCAGGAGAGCAACTACAAGCCGATCTTGTTTTGCAACGATTATCCATTCTTGGTGAATACACGATAACTAGTACATCTAACAATTGGCATGGTTTAGAAATAAGAATATTTTGCAATACCCTCGAGAAGCAAAACTAATGTGTTCCCCCTGAATAAAACCTGCATGAGATGATCATTATTTTTTCTTATCAAAAAGGGATAATTGCATAAACCATGCCATATGTGGCTTGGAGTTTGAGATTCCCACCCATAAGTCATTTTGTTGTAAATACCCAATCAACCACGTGATTTAGATGTAAAAAACACCCTAGTTTACACATGTTTAATTGATTCAACTCATTTTCAGTCATTTCAAGTAGCTAATCGCCTCCATATCAATCTTATAATTTTTTTGAAAGTACGATCTTCATATATTTTAGGGATATGCAAAAACAGAGGAGAAAATTACCAATTTACATGATGTTTATTTAAGTTTGAGATCAGGAAGCATTTTTCATGAAAATAAGATGAAATAGAACTCATTCAATAAATTTTCAAAATAAAGATTCATTGAAAACTAAAATAATATTAAACTTAGTTACCTTAGATTTGTTTTTTGAATTTATAGGTGCAAAAATACATGAAATTGAATATGCATGTGTGGACTGGGTGATTTTTGCAGCAAAAACTTTTGGGTGGGCGGGATTTTCAACAAAAAGACTTATGGGTGGGAATATCAAAGTCAAAGTGACATATGGGTGGTTTATGCAATTAACCCTATCAAAAATAATATCACTCCGCCATGGCTATATTGATCAAAACATAGTACACTACGGGAGAATGGCCATTTGCCGAGTGCCCATGGCACTCGGCAAAGGCTTTGCTGAGTGCCACACTCGGCAAACATCCCTCAGCATATCTCTTATCGGCAAAACGCTATTTGCCGAGTGCAATCCTTCGAGCACTCGGCAAATCGTTTACCGAGTGCCAGACTGGACACTCGGCAGCTATTTTCCAGAAATAAGTAAAAAAACAGGAGCAGTGCACGTTTTTGGCAGTCCCACCACAATGCCTGCCATCGCCACCACCGCGAGCGGAGGCGCCGCTGCCCTACCATGCGCCGCCGCCGCCCATCCGGGACCGCCGCGCGCCGCCACACCCTCGCCGTGGCCACTGCAAGTAGAGGCCGCTGCTGCCCCGCCTGGGCTGTCGTGCGCCGCTGCCGCCCTTTCGGGACCACCACACTGCTGTCCCTGTCGCATGCCATTGTCCCTCGCCCGGGCAGCCTGCTCCGCCGCCGCCGAACGCTGCCGGGGACGCTGCCCAGGCCTGCCCCCACTCAATCTGGCAGTGCTCGATCCAGCGACGTTCGATCCGGTGGCTGTAGAGGGAGAACGGAGGGAGAGGGGCGCGAGCATGGGAGGAGGAGGTGGCCAGTAGCGCTCGATCCCGTGGCTGCAGAGGGAGAATGGAGGGAGGGGCCGCGAGCGTGGGAGGACGAGGTAGCCGGCGGTGCTTGATCCGACGACGCTCGATCCGGTGGCCGCAGAGGGAGAATGGAGGGAAGGGCCGGCAGTGCTTGATCCGGTGACGCTAGATCCGGTAGCCGCAGAGGGAGGGGGCGCGAGCGTGGATGGAGAGCAGAGGGAGGGGCAGCGTGATCCATGGACAGGGAGGGGCGGAGCGAGCGAGAGAGAGGGAGAGAGAGAGAGAGGGAGGTGGACGACTACGTTTTTCTGATCCGGAGGGAGGGGAGTGGACCAATAGGGAGGCAGTACCGGGATTAATGATGTGGCGCTGGCGCCTTTGCCGAGTGTGCAGAGAAAACACTCGGGAAAGAGGTTCTTTGCCGAGTGTTTTTTCTCGACACTCAGCAAAAAAAAACTGTGCATTTCAAAATAAATTAAAAATAGCAAATAAGTTTTAAAATCAACCAAATTTTGACATGAAACAATTTATATGATCTAGTACCAATACAAAATGATTTGATGTCAAATTCATATCTAACCATCACTTTGACTACAAATCCTAACGATTCATTCTTACCTCTAAGGTTTTTCTTCGGAGTTTCTCAATTTTGTAAACAACATATGTGATAACTTTTACAAAACGTTCTCTATTTTTTATCATAGGTTCCACGTGTGATACCATCACATCATGACAAATCTTATCATTTTCATACTTTATTTTCTTTTTCTACAATTTAATAATAATTCAAACGCAAGTTAGTAATCATATTTATTAAATAATATATGCTAAAATTCGTTTTATTTCATGGTTAAGGTCTCAAATTCACCTAAATAACATGAATATAACATATTCGTTGAATTTTATTATTTAAATCACTTGTAATTCAAATTTGACTTGATTCAAAAAATTAATTTAAATGTAATTAAATAACGAAATATAGCAAACAAATACAAAAACATACCAAATTTTAGCATGGAGTAACACATATTGTATATCTGGAGTAGAAAAAGTTTTAAAGGTGAAAAAGAATTTTTTTTTTGCCAAGTGCAAAATAAAACACTCAGCAAACTCGAACCTTTGCCGAGAGTCACGTAAAATACACTCGGCAAAGTTGTGTTTGCTGAGTGTCATAAAAAACACTCGGCAAACACTAATCTTTGCCGAGTGTATTTTATGTGGCACTCGGCAAACAACACTTTGCCGAGTGTATTTTGTTTGCCGAGTGTTTTTTATTTGACACTCGGTAAAGACTTGTTTACCGAGTACCCGTGAAAAAACACTCAGCAAAGAACCGGACACTTGGCAAACATCAGTTTTCCCATAGTGGTAGCCACTTCGTCAACAATTATTACCTTTTCTTTTACTAGTGTATTGTTGATCCAGGCCTCAGCACTACGATTAACATTATTTGATTTGGTAGGCCAGTGGCTGTTGTAAATATATGTCAAATGTTTCTAGCAGCTTGATACTAAAAGATTAAGTGATGTATAGTAATTACAAAAAACGACACTTGCTGTTACCTTTCCATTTTGTCCTTTAAAAAAGTTATCCTTGATCAATGTAATTCCCTGCCACGGTGCCACCAGAAGATCTTAGTCGTGAAATGTGTCTACCGAAACAAGACTATATGCATCTACGTAATACTCTCTCTGTCCAAGAATATAAGCATTTCTAGATTTGGTCAAAGTCAATTACTTTCAATTTTGATCAACGATAAAGAAAAATTCCGATGTTTGATCAGGTATAAATAATGTTGTTAGATTCATTGTAACAACATCTATCATAACATATACCTCTTTACATTTATAACTTTCTATTTCTGTAGATATTATAAGTTAAAGTTTAAAATGTTTGACTTTGACCAAAGCTAGAAATACTTATATTCTTGGACAGAGGGAGTACAATTGGAGAAACATTCCACTGGATTTATCAATCTCAAACAACACGAACCGTGTTTAGGCCAATTGTGCTTATCAACATTGACATATTCCTAGAACAGATACTCTGATTCACTACGGGAAATCACTCGTTTGCCGAGTGTCCGGAACACTCGGCAAACCACATAATACACTCGGCAAACGATTTGCCGAGTGCAACTCTCGGCAAAGGCCTCTCGGCATATCTCCGATCGGCAAAGGCTGTTTGCCGAGTGCATTATCTCGGACACTCGGTAAATGGCTTACCGAGTGCCCATTATGACACTAGGCATACATTTTTTGCAGGATTAAAAAAAATAGAGACCATCGTGCCGCTGCCATTCTAGATGCTGCAGTCGGATGGTCCCACCACCTCGCCCTGGATGCCGCCGCCGCGACGCCGCTGCCGCCACCACCACATGAGGTCGCGTGTCGTCGCACCAGGCGCAGAGGAAGGGACAGAGGACAGGGCCAACGCAGCAGCCGCACTTCCGCGCTGGCCTAGGGCTGCCCGCCGGGCGGAGGCCGGGGAGCTGGTTGGCATGGGACCCGTCGCCCCTCGCCGGCTGCTGCGCTGCCCGCATGGCCTAGGCGAGCCCGTCGCCCGCCGGATGCTGCCACTGCCTCGCCCTGGATGCCACGCCACCGCTGCCACCGCCCGACGAGGTCACGCGCCGTCACCGTCCTGGCCGAGCCCGCCTCCCGCCGGATGCAGCAACCACACCTCCATCGCCCGGATCCACGCTAGCCTGGGCCGCAGGCCGGCGGAGGCCGGAGAGCTGGTTGGTGTGGAGGCCGCCGCCCTCCCGCCGCCGCTGCCTGCATCCCACCGCCGCGCGCGCCGTGCTCGCCCGCTTGGGCCGCCTCGGCACGCCGCCGCTGGGTGCCCGCCGCCGCCCGGGCCGCTCGGGTGCCGCGCCGCCGCCGCTCGGGGCCACCGCCGCCGGGTGCCGCGCCGCCGCCGCTGGGCCGCTCGGGGCCACCGCCGCCGGGGTGCCGCGCCGCCTGGAGCGAGTCGCCCCTGCTCGGAGAGATGGGAGAAAGAGATAAGGAAGAGAGAGAAGGGAGAAAGAGATAAGGGAGAGAGAGAAGGGAGAGAGAGATAAGGGAGAGAGGGGATCCGGTGGGGGTTCAGTGGACCAATAGGAAGGGAGGGATCGGAGTGAGAGGATCGGTGACGTGGCAGATTTGCCGAGTGTCGGAGAAGAGGCACTCGCCAAAGAGCAGATTTGCCGAGTGTTTGATATTACACTCGGCAAAAAAATTTGAAATAGTTTGAAAAAAATTTAAAAATAGCAAATAAATTCTAAAAATAATCAAATCTTGATATGACACTATTTATATGATCTATTGCCTATACAAAATGATATAAAGTGAAAATAAAATTTTTAATTAATTTGACTCTAAATTTTAATGATGCACTCTCAACTCTAAGGTTCTTATTATGTGACTCTCCACTTTATAAGCAATGTACGTGATAATTTTCGTGAAACATTCCCTATTTTTTTATTGTAGATTCCACGTATCATAGAACCACATCATAAGAAATCTCATGATATTCAGACTTTATTTGATATTTTTTAGAATTTTAAAATCATTCTAAGATAAGTAAGTGGTCATAATTTCTTAAACAACGTAAGTTAAATTTCTTTTCAATTCGTGGGTAAGGTCTCAGATTGAGCTATATAACATGAATATAATTTTTAAACTCAGTTTAAGTTATTATTTGAATCACTTGTAGTTCAAATTTGGCTTAATTCAAAAAATTGCTTGAATTGTAATTAATTAGTTAAATATAGCAAACAAATATAAAAAATTTCAAAAACTTCACAATAAGTATTACATGTTGTATGTATGAAGTAGAAAAAGTTTTGGGCTAGAATAAAGAAAAAAATATTTTTTGCCGAGTGCAATAAAATACACTCGGCAAACACTAATCTTTGCCGAGTGTCTTTTATTTGGCACTCGGCAAACTTGTGTTTGCCGAGTGTATTATTTTTGCCGAGGGTTTTTAATTTGACACTCGGTAAACACGTTGTTTGCCGAGTGCCCGCACAAAAACACTCGGCAAACACGTAGACACTCGGCAAACTGCAGTTTTCCCGTAGTGATTGCAAAGCTGGGAGCAACATGACAGTTGTCAACGTCACTTTTGTGCTTCAAGAAGAAAAAGATAATAAAAAGTGAATTATATGTGCGAATAGAAGCACTATAATATTACTCCAAAGAATGGAATATAGGAAGTTGATTACAGACGTGCCAAAATGTTTGAGGTGGCGATTAGAAGTCTTGGCCCAGGACAAATGCCCTCTGCTGTGAATGAGCAGCGTGTCTAACCTGTCAAACACTTCTTTTTAATTTTTTTCCCGATGCTTCAGCAAATTTGCAACAGATCTGTCTCACGGCATGCAAGATTGGACCTTTTTCTTGATTATCTAAAATATTGACAAGACACAAACCCACACCTACATTAGCCCCCGTTCTTTCAGTAAGGAGTGTCTTCGTCCTCGACACGTCTGCAGCGTAGTCCCTTGACTTCCTTCTTCCAGAACACGTGTTCGTCACTGCCGCATCCATCACCTTCTTCTTCTTCCCCACCTCCGCACCTACCTCGCAGGTTACCTCCCCGCCGAAACGTCCCCTTCACAGCACGCACAACCTTCTTCTTGGCCACCTGAGACCTCGACCTAATTAGCTGCAGTACGGGCACCCCTTTCCTGATGCTCCCCACACGCAGCTCCGCGGCGTCCTCCTGTCGGCCGATGACGAACCCGAACGGAAGCTTCTGGATGATCCTCACCGGAGAGGCTGGCGGAGGGCGGCCGATGCTGCCGGTGGGGAAGATGATGAGTGGGCTGAGCCGGAACGACGGCAGCCGATCCGAGGTGTCGTCCGTGGAGACGGAACGCAGCTCGCAGCTGCTCGCGGACACGAACGTGTCGACGTCGTCGCTGTTCTCGCGATCGCCATCCTGGTTGCCGGCGGCATCGGTCTTGGCTCGAGCTCCCCTGCCGGAGGGGGATTTGAACGCTTGGGAGATGCGCCATCTGGGCTTCAACAGCAGGAGAACCTTTGTTACCGTCTTGTTGGTCCTCTTGGTTGACGCCATGGCGGAGCTGTGGGAAGGGTCGGCGGAGCTGTCGATGGCGTGGACACAGGCAGAGGAGGTGAAGGTGCGTAGCCAGACGGAAAAAGACCCCTGGATCATGTTGGTCTCAGTAGTCTCGCTCAAAAACACTCACGACAGTGGAGGAATGAGGAAGCTGTGTTTTCGTCACAAAGAAAACAAACACTCACGGCAGTGTAGGAAAGACGATCGTGTGAGTAACATGCGGAAAATATTTATACAGCAAAAAAATTGAGCCAATCCACTCTGTTATGTGGATATGGTTACGGTAGCAGTGATCGGATCCTCGGTGGAGATGAAAGAAAAATCCGATTTGATTTTTACCAGAGGTGGAAATAAGTAATTTGTGGCAATGTGTTAGCGATGATACAGACCAAGATTTATTTGGGTAGTATAAATGGTGATGGCTTATTTAGTAAAGAGGAATTTGAAATAACATGACAGTAAATGGTATCCTTGTGAAGAGGATCCACTGCACAATAATGGTAGTGCGTCCAGTATAAATATGTCTCCCAAAAATCGAAAGATTTAGCATCAAAACATAAAGAAATACTATCCTAGTCGTAAATCCACACACCTCAGATAATAATTTGTGGCAATGTCTAAATAATGATACAGCCTAAGATTTATTTGGATAGTATAAATGGTGGATATAGTACAGAGGAACCATAATAATTCGACAGTAAATGATATCCTTTGGAAGACGGTGTATTGCATAATGATAGTTTGACGATTATAATTGTCTCCTGAAAATCAAAAGATTTAGTACCAAAACATCCGATCCAATATATTCATAAATTCGCACCTCGGATTTACAAATTTATTTATTAAAGCTTCACATACTATGCTAATAAAACGAGGATACCAAATATATTTAATTAATACCATTTTTTTGATAAAAAGAGGAATGTCATAGAACAAGATCATGAAAGCATGCTCATGTAAGAGACTAGCCCATCAATATGATTTGTTAAGCAGGTGCTGGATCATGTGCCCAGTGACCTCTAGGAAGCGGCTGGGGCAGTTGGTTGACCACCCCTATGTCTCCGGCTTGTCATTCCATCGAATAGGCGGTGGTGTGTG
The DNA here is from genome assembly GCA_031894775.1 of Chloris gayana. Classification (NCBI taxonomy): domain Eukaryota; kingdom Viridiplantae; phylum Streptophyta; class Magnoliopsida; order Poales; family Poaceae; genus Chloris; species Chloris gayana. The sequence goes on from JAUNZO010004298.1 coordinate 1,133,310, forward strand.
TCCTAGCTGTAAGATCAAGGCTTAGAGCAAGTATAATGGAGAAGATTTTGCTGGCGACATCCAACAGGAATGTGAGAGAAAGCATGAGAGAGAAAGGGGCGAGCGACTCGCCGGACGCCGGCAGCAGCTGGCGAAATCCCGTTTTTATTCAACTGGCCACTGCTGCTCCAGTTAAACTCATCCACGTCATGCACACACATTAAACAGCTGCAGACCCTACCATCAAAGCTCGGTCACATTTCGCCAGCAGCCAGCGATTTCGCCAGCTGCTGCCGACGTCTGGCGAGTCGCTCGCCCCTTTCTCTCTCATGCTTTCTCTCACATTCCTATTGGATGTCGCCAGCAAAATCTTCTCCATTATACTTGCTCTAAGGGAGATCGTTAGAACAATCGTTGTCATGCAGGTTGTAACAACCCGATTTTCACCGGATAGTGAAAACCGTGCCTTGTACCTCAATGCCACTCCCAGGAGGGTGACACGTACATCTAATACAGTTAACATCATAAAAACCATAAGATAGAGTAAATACAAGGCAAGATAATAGAATCTCCAAAGTACATCATCATAACTCAATGCTCCAAATCTCATGGATACAAACACGTGGCACGCAGGCCAACGAGAGAACATGAAGGAAACTAGCGGAAGCGTCTCACATGTAGATCGGGGGTGAAGACCCAAAGCCCACAAGCACTCGAGTGTAGGCGAGAACGTCACTCCTCTCCGGCGGCTCCGTCGGTAGGCTCAGCAGGATCCTCCGGATCAGCGTCCGAAAAACAAAGTGGGAAAGCCGTGAGTACAACATGTACTCAACGAGCCGCAACTACCTAACAACAATGTATGCATGTTGGAATTATTCAAGGAGAGGCAAGGGCTAGCACCTAAAGCAATTAATCCTCAAGTCTATGTGATTCACATTTTATTATTAGTCAAATTTTATAAGTGGCCTTGCAGGAAACAACACAATCCTGCAAGGGTCAATATTTTATGTCCAGCACACCTCCACCGGACCACAGCTCGAAGCCGGAAGTAAAACCTATCGAGAGGAGAAGTAGTAAATGCTAATCAAGCGTGTCGCTCAATGGTGTTGCCCCTTACCCGAGGGCTAGGCTATACGTATAGATTATATATCTCTACACAGAGTAAGCAAGCTGTACCCACGTGAAGAGGTACTATAACTACAGCCACCGTCGTGGCTAAAGCATAGCAACACTCACAAGATCAATAAACAAAGCATCGATCGCGGGCGCCCGTCCCTCGAGTCCGGGATCCCCAACCACAACGCGTAAGAGGGCCCCGAAGGTGTGAAACGTCTACCACGGGCCGGGTGGGATATCCTCTACTCATGGGTCGAGACAAAAGCTCCAAAAACCCACTAACACTAACTCTACACCACGGCGGGCCCACCAGTCCTCCGCTAAGCGTCTCAATCCAGCTCACCCATACGGGTCACGTTGTAAGCTAGTATACCAAAGAACGAGCAACCAGGAACCGGTCCTCAAGCTGCCGGGGCGAGTCACCATCCCTCTCCTCAAAACAACGAGTCTCAACAACGAGTGTCACCACAACAGGGGCCCCATAACCCAAGGCCCCTACACAAGCTGTGCCCGCAACAGGCACTCTCCAAACGGAGACTCCCCAAAAGTCCCCCAGCACCTAACCACCTACACTCGCCCCGCAAAAGTCCTACGGGGTATCTAGTACGAAACTCGACGCCTATGAAACACCTACAATTTATTTTACACAAAAACATGTATAGTCATCATGGGGTTCAATTAAGCAACTAAGCAGATTCTAAGCATGCGAGTAACAGTAAAAACACCCTATGGCAAACAGTGGCAAGGATGGCATAGTATGGCATAGGTAAACTACAAGTGCAAGTAACCATTAATCATGCATGGATCAATTTAATGCAAATTGCTAAATAGGAGCAAGAGTGGTCAAGGATTGCGGCTTGCTCGCGAAACGCTGGTCCCGAGGCCGGGTCGGGGTACTCGTACGGCTGCTCCGGCGGGAACTCCTCAAACTGCGGCTCGGGTGGAAACTCCTCGTAGCTCTCGCGCGGACGGAACGTACGAAACGGGTTAGGCACGTAAAACGAGAAAAGTACGAGAGCAACGAAACGGACGACGGAATTTACGACACTAGAACATAGTTAATAACTACACTAACGCGTAGATCTCGTCGCTACGAATCCAACGCAACCAACCGCGTATTTTTCCGACGCTCCGGTAAAAGATACGAATTTCCGACGGAAAAAGGATTTATCGAAAATTCTGGAAAAAGGAAAAAGAAAAAACAGGGAATATTCCTTTGGAATATTCTACCGGTCCACACTATGCTGTGGACCGGGCCCATATTCTTCTCACTCGCCATTGGTCCACATGGACCGGATCCACGTAGCGAGAGGAGGGAGAACCCCGTGGACCGAGCCCCGCCCGCGGGCCCCATGGGTGACGTCTAGGTGACGTCGGGGTGACGCCACCCCACCGAGAGGCGGACGGCGCCGCCGGGCCAGGGCAGGGGGCCTACCGGAATTGCGGCGCGGCGGCGCTAGGGCTCGCCGGCGGCCAAGCGACGGCCACCGCAACCATCACCGCTGCCTTGCGCACCTGCCGGGCCCCACCACGAGCACCGGCTCGCAACGAGGCGGCGGCGCGAGCTCGCCGGAGCCGAGCTCCATGGCGGCGCGAAGGGGAATCCCCGGGCTCCTCTAACGCGCGAAAGGGGGACACCAAAAGATGGCTAGTGCCCCCGGAACACAACGCCCATGCTAGCGCCCCACAAGCCCCACCGGAACCTCACCGGCAGCGAGGAATCACGGCGGCGGTAGGTCGAGCCCGATGCGCGCATTGAAAACGAGTCCTAAATACCTAGCTAACGGGCGTGTGAGCATCTACGGTCTTCTGCGAAGCTCCACGGCTCACCAAATCGCCATGAGCTCGACGGAGGACTCGAGTTCGCCGGCGCCCATGGCACGCGGCGGCCGGACCTCGACGGAGGCTACCAAATCGGGGCTAATTCAAGGGGGAAAAGGGGGGAATCGGTGCGCAGACTCACCGGGGTGCTCGAGGGGGCCTCGGACGGGGCGGAGGAGGTCCGACGACGACGGGCGCGGCGGAGGCTCGACGGCGGACGGGGAGCGACGGGCACCGTGCGACGGTGACCACGCGCGGGGCTGTTCCCGAGCTAGCGAGGCGACCAAAAGTACGGGGTTAGTGCCGGCACGACGGGTGAGCAACGGTTAGCGACGAACAGGGCTTGAGCTCACCGGGGAGGGGACGACGGCGACGAGCGACGGTGGAGATGGCGGCGGCTCCTAACTTCCCTTTCCCCTTTCTTCCTCCATCCTGCGTGAAAAGCTCCGTGGTGAGCACCAACGGGACGGGCGAGGCACGCGAGTAAACTGGCGAACGAACAAAGCTCGGGGAGAAGCTCACCTCAAGGCGGCGGAGCAATGGCGAGGCTAGGGTTTTGTAACATCTCTACAAATAAACACGCATTTCATCATGTCATCATGTGCATTTGAAAAGAAAAGATTTAAAATTTTGTGAAGAGAGGCACATGAAATAACAACTTCACTTAAGTAAAACTAAGGTCTTAAAAGAAGTTAGTAAATACAAGTAAATTATGGCGTTTAACATTCTCTATTGTTTAAGCATAAAAATAGGTAATTTCTGAAGTTGCTACCAATTTATTTTAAGTTATAAAAAAAATACCTACAAGAAATAATGAAAGCTTATGTTTTTAATTTAAACTTGAATTTTAATTCAAAACCAGTTTGGAATTTCAACCTGGACCTAAAAGGAAAAATGTTTAAAACATTTTCAAATGTCTCCCTGAATTTTTGTGGAATTATTAGAGCCCCGGAAACCTGTTTTGTAATTTGTCAAAAACCCAGGGGGTTTTATGTAAAACGACCGGGGCCCCCTGTGTCACTCTCTCTTTCTTCTTTCTCTCACTCCCGAACCGCCGCACCGCCTGCAGAGTCGCGCTGGCCGCTCCGGCCACGCGCCCTCCGGCCCCTGTGCCACGCGAGAGCTTGCCTCCACGCAGCTGCCCGGCGGCTCGCTCCAACCGACGTTCGCGGAGGATAAAAACCCGGCCGAGCTCATCCATTCTTCTCCCTTGGCTTCCTTCCGCTCGGGCCGCGCCCTGTTCTCCACCCCGCCCGGCCGCCTCCGGCCAACTTTCCGGCAAGCCACCACCCCCGGCCGCGCCGCACGTTCATGCTAGAGCTGCGCCGGTCCCCGTTCCCGACGAGCTGCCCTAATCTCGAAGAGCGAAGCCATTCTTCCCAAAGCGGCCACCTCCGACGTGTCCGGCCGCCGCTCCGAAATTCACTTGCTCCGGTGCGTTATCTTCCTCCGTTCTTCTTCCATGAGGTGCATGATACTCCTCTAGAGTCTTTAGGCCCCCTCGTAGTTTCATTTTTCAACCACGGTGGCCGGAATCCGGTTTTTCCCCAAGTCCGACCGCCGGTTCTCCTCCGGCTTCCGATGCGGGCCCTGTTCCGTCCACCTTCCGCGTCACCCGTGTTGATGCCGTTGAAGTGCTCGGTTCCGTGATGCTTGTAGGAAGAAGCGGGAGGGAGTTTTGTGCACCGTAGGCTAAGTGCGACCTCGCCGGACGTCCGGCGGAGCCGCATGTCGCCGCCGGTGGGCTCGCGGGCCATCCCTACCCCTTTGAATCTCACCACTAAGTCGCCTGAGTGCGTGGAGTCCCCCGAGCCAACCCTCCGGCCTTCTCGCCCCTTTTCGCACTCGCTCCGGCGCGGCGCCACCGCACCCGACCACCGTGGCCATGGCCGCGGCGCCCGGCGCGGGATGGGCCGCGCACGGGCTGGTGGGCCGGCGTCGTTGCTGGGCTGCCAGCGGTTGGGTCGGGCCACTTTCGGCCCGATAGCACTCGTTTTCCTTATTTTCGAATTTAATCTTTTTCAAGAGTTGTTCACACCTCAAAATTCGTAGAAAATTCAATAAAATTCAGAAAAATATCAAACCAACTTTGTTTAACTCGGAAAAATGAGATCTACCCACTGGTGAAATAAAATATGTATTTTGAGTAATTTATTTTAACAATTAGTAATTAATTACTTTCTTTGATTAAAGAAAGGTTATTATTTTATGCAAATAAGATGTTTAATTAGGAAAAATAAATGTGGTTAATAAAGGAGATACTTGCAGACGAAATTAATAATGAAATTTATTTTTTCCAAAATTAAACTTAAACAATGTTATTTTATGTAATCATAATCTATTCATCTTTAGTCACTTAAAGTAATTAGTTAATTATTGCTTAATAAATCAGAATAATTCATTAATTATTCAACTTAAGTAATTAGTAACCTTAATTAAGTAATTAAGGAAACAACCTTAATTAATGATGATCTTAATTAAACACGTGTTAATCGAGCATACTTAATTGTTAATTACTCGTTTAATGAACATACTTATCTTTAACTCGTAAATCAACCAAGGTAATTAAACATTAATCATTATTTATTTTACAAGACTTAATTCATGAACCATTGCATCCTCTCATCATATTCATTCATGCATACATGATCGTGATTCGCGATGCATTGCTCGGTCGACTCGGTTCGAAGTGATCGAGGTTACACCCGAGGGCGAGTCAGGAGCCGGGAATCTCGAAGTCGACCCAGCCGCTGAGGAGATTAACTTCGAACAAACTCAAGGCAAGCCCCGGTGCATCCTACCTATGTTTTTTAAAATATTTTTTTATTTTATCACATAGTACGGTTATGCTTGTGCATTAGGTGTTAGGGTTTGGTTGACACCCTAGATGCATTGTGGTAGGTTTCCGTCTGTTTGTTCTATACTTGGTACAGGTAGCTCGATAGAGGCTAAGCTTAATTCCTAGTGGCAACGGTAGCTGGTTAGGGCACTTAAAGCATGGAGGCTTTAAGCGTTTATGTGTTGACACTAAAGATGATGAGATGAGAGTGTTAATGAAGTTGAGACCGGACGGGCCCCGTAGGAGAAAGGGCAAGACGGAGATGAGGTCTTGCAAGGTGGTAGCCCCGTCCGTGTCGGTCAAGGACCGTACCGTTGTCGGCTTAGTTGAACAAGTTTGAACGTACCGCACTACATGCTGGTATCATGGGCCCAGCAAGCTGATGTACCCTATCGCCCCGAGAGATGTAGCGTAGCCGGCTCTCTTTTGCCGGTTGTCGGTGAGAGGATAGTCTCACGGGAGGGAGATGGGTCGACCACGAGGATAGTCGTGGCGTCGCCATACTTCCGGGGAGTTGGAAGTGGCTAGTCTGCTGTCGGGTGCTAGCGGGAAAAGTTGTCGTATACGATCGGTGTGATGCGTATACGTCGTGTAGTCGGGTTTTGCCGACTGGTATAAATCGATTCGAATCGCTGTCCCTCGCGAGTAATGAGTATCGCTTGTTTAGCTCGTCACATCGTAGTAAATACTGGAAGATGAAGATGAGGGTTGAAAGGATAAATGATCTATATTATCTTGTCTTGCAAACTTGGTTGCAATAGTGATAGGTTGCAAACCCCAAGGCTAATGAACTTAATACTGAGCTAAAATACTGAAAGTAAGGACCCACCCTTTAATGCTGTTTTTCGCAAAGGAATAAACCCCACAGCTAGAAAGCCTTTGCATACTAGGCGTCGGCCTTAGCGTGCCATGTTGACGGGTCGGTCTTGCTGAGTATTAGAATACTCAAGGTTTGTTCGTTACCTTACAGGGAATGAGTCGTGTTATCACGACTTGTACGGCAGTTTTCCGAGGAGGAGCCATGTCCGGAGGGAGGTTCCCTTCGGTGGGAACGTATTCCCACACCTTGATGAGAGAGGACCGTGATGTACGAAGGGCTCGAGTGCATCACGACGTTTTGTGAAATCTTTCGAGTTGTATTATAGACAAGCTTCCGCTAAATACTTGTAGGATGTTAAATTTCAATAATGTTATCTTTCCGCTGCACGAATGTTTGTATTTTGAAAACCTGGTTGTATTATACCATGATGTATATATTCGACTTGTATGAGATGATGTTTCTGTTGTAACTCGCTTCGACGAGTATTCCTCTGTTCCGATTCTTGGGTATCCCGGAGGGGATGTCACGGGTTTGGGGCCGGGCGTCGCGCGCGGAGGTTTAAAAGAGAGAGAGAGAGAGAGAGAGAGCACGGGACGGCGAGGGGACTCGCTAGAGTCCGAGCGAGTTGCTGGGCGCGGGGCCGGCGACGCGAGGGCGGAAGACGACGAGCGATCGACATGGCGCAGCTCATGGGCGCGCGCGCGGTACGGGCGATGCGGAGAAGAAAAACAGCGCCGGGCCGGGCCGGGCTGCTTGGGCCGGCTGGGCTGCGCGCGGGGTGAAAGAAGAGAGAGGGAGTGGGGGTTGCTTGGGCCACGCGCGGGAGAGGGAAAAAGAGAAAGAGGCTGGGCTACTGCACCGATTCGGCCCACGAGCGAGTAGTTTAAATAAAAGCGATTCGAATTGTTTTGTTTTTTTTGAGTTTGGGTAAACTTCAACCAAAGTTTGAGTTTAAACTTGCACACTTTATTCCTTTAAATACACGGGATGTTACGGACTCCCCCCCCTTACAAGAATCTCGTCCTCGAGATTTCACTCCTCATCATCAAACAAGTGAGGGAAGTCCTTCCTCAAGTTGTCCTCCATCTCCCAAGTGGCCTCACGCTCGGTGTGGTTACTCCACGGAACCTTGCGAAGCCGGATCCTGCGACTCCTCGTCTCCTTGTAGGCCCTATCCAAGATCCTCACGGGGTACTCCAAGTACTCCAGGCTGTCCTGAATATCTAACACATCAGGAGACACCTGCTCCTCCGGCACACGCAAGCACTTCTTGAGCTGCGAAATATGGAACACGTCATGCACTCCGGCAAGGTGTTCCGGCAACTCAAGCTGATAGGTGAGATCTCCAATCCTCCCGACCACTCCGAACGGTCCAATGAACCTTGGTGCCAACTTGCCACGCACGTGGAACCTGCGCGTCCCACGAAGTGGAGAGACCTTGAGATAGACAAAGTCATCCACAAAGAACTCCAAAGGTCTCCTCCTCTTATCTGCGTAGCTCTTCTCGCCTGCTCCGGGCAACACGGATATGCTCTCCGACCTGCTCAACCTTCTCCTCGGCCTCTCCGACAAGATCCGGGCCATAGAAAGACCTCTCCCCAACCTCCGACCACATGAGAGGTGTCCTGCACTTCCTCCCATACAAGAGCTCATTTGGTGACATCTTGATGCTAGCCTGGTAGAAGACAGAGAACATAAGGTAAAGGGAGTGAAGAGAGTTAAGAGATAAAGAGAAGAAGACATGTAGATGCTTGCACAGTAGCTGTTGTTGTAAGAGAACTCAGCAAACGACGGATCGTAGGTGAGCACACAAGCTCTCAACATATCCTCCAAAGTCCGGTTCACCCTCTCCGTCCGACCATCCGTCTAAGGGTGATACGTTGTGCTTGTAGTCCGGTCTAGTGCCCATCGAAGCAAGCGGACTCCTCCAGAACTTAGCCACAAGCGAGGACCACGATCGGACACTATGGTGAGTGGGGCACCATGTAGCCTCGGAATGTTATCAATGTAGAGACGGGCAAGCTGCTCCACATTGTACTTGACATGGACGGCAATGAAGTGAGCCGCCTTGGAGAAACGATCCACAATCACCCAAATGGAATCATGACCCTTCCGCGAGCGAGGCAAACCATTGATGAAATCTATGCTGATGTTTTCCCACTTCCACTTCGGAATCTCAAGAGGCTTGAGCAAACCGGCTGGCTTCCGATGTTCTGCCTTGACCCTCCTATAGATATCACACATCCCCACAAACCGAGCAATCTCCATCTTCATACCTTCCCACCGGAACGAGTGCGAAGATCCCGATACATCTTTGTGTTCCCTGGATGGATCGAGTAGCGAGAACAGTGAGCCTCTCTCAAAATCTCCTCTCGAATCCCAGCACCTCCAGGGAACCACAATCCGATCCTTGTACCAAAGTACACCATCATCATCCACCCTAAAGCCAGGAGCCTTATCCACTGCCATCTTAGCTTTGATCGATGCCACCAAGCTGTCATCCTTCCGCTTCTCCTTGATCCGATCCCCAAGAAGGTGGGTGATCCTCAACTCGTGGAGATAGCCCTCGGGAATGAGCTCCACTCCATCCCTCATCATCTCCTCAAACACCTCGGACCGGCTCGTCATGAGACTAGTGCAATAGGCCTTGCGACTCGAGCGCATCCGCAACAACATTGGCCTTGCCGGGTGGTAGTTGATGCTCGAGATCATAATCCTTTATCAACTCAAGCCACCTCCTCTCGCCTCATGTTTAGCTCGGACTGCGTGAAGATATACTTGAGACTCTTGTGATCCGTGAAAATCTCACATCCGCCACCGATGAGATAGTGCCTCCAAATCTTCAACGCATGAACAACTGCTGCAAGCTCAAGATCATGAGTGGGGTAGTGCTGCTCGTGCTTCTTCAACCGCCTCGAAGCATACGCCACAACCTTCCTCGTTCCGCATAAGCACACATCCAAGCCCGTGAGTGGAAGCATCACAATACACCCGAAAGTCCTGGCTAAGATCCGGCAATGTGAGCACGGGAGCGGTGGTCGGCCTAGTCTTGAGCTCCTGAAAGCTCCTCTCACGCTCCGGAGTCCACTCAAAGGTGACATTATCCTGCAAGAGCTCCGTCATGGGACGAGCTATCCGAGAGAAATCCTCAACAAAGCGACGGTAGTATCCAGCCATCCCCAAGAAACTCCTCACATCCTTGACACACTGCGGTCTCTGCCGGTTCACCACGGACCTGAACTTCCCGGGATCCACACTCACTCCATCGGCATTTATGACATGCCCCAAGAAAGCCACTTCCTCAAGCCAGAACTTGCACTTGCTGAACTTTGCATACAAGCGATGCTCCTTCGACCTCTCCAAGACAACCCTCAAGTGATGAGCATGCTCTTCGGCGGACTTTGAGTACACAAGAATATCATCAATAAACACCACCACAAACTTATCCAACTCTGCCATGAAGACCTTGTTCATCATGTTCATGAAGTAAGGAGGGGCATTGGTCAAGCCAAAGGAAGCAACAGTGAACTCAAACTGCCCGTACACTGTTCGGGAAAGACAAGAAGCAAGTTTCACGGAGGGATGATTAGGCATGATAGATAACAAATGGAATTGACAAGGTGGTAACAAAGATTCATACCTACTCACGAAGGCGGTCATAGGAATGTCACACTCGCGGATTTTCATTTGATGATAGCCCGATCTCAAATCAATGGAGGAGAAATACTTGGCACCCTTCAGCTGATCAAACAAATCATCAATCCGTGGCATGGGGTACTTATTCTTGATGGTGACCTCGTTCAAGGAACGATAGTCTACACACATCCTGTCGGTACCATCCTTCTTCTTCACAAACGAACAGGGGATCCCCAAGGTGAAGCACTTGGGCGAATGAACCCCTTCCTCAACGGATCATCAATCTCCTCCTTCGGGAGGACCAACTCATCGGCGGACATCCGATATGGCCTCTTAGCGGTAGGGGCCGTGCCGGGAGAAGATCAATCACAAACTCAACATCCCGATCCGGCGGATGCCCTGGCAAATCATCGGGAAAGACCTCGGGATACTCACAAACCACAGGAATCTGCTCCAAGGGCAAACCCTCAAAGTGACAAAGCTGCTGCGGCAAACGAGGCGCTACGGGGGTGAACCTCACGAGTAACCCCACGGTGACTCACCAAGGTCACTATCCTCTCCTCACACTGAATCACACCCTTGTTCCTGGTCAACCAGTCCATAACCAAGATCACCTCAATACCACGCGAGGGCAAAAGAATCGGGTCGGCCAAGAACCGCTCTCCCTCAATCACAATTCGAACTCCTCTGCAACCCAAGTGACACTTGGCTATCCTAAGTGGCGAAGTAGTGACAACAGGAGACCCAAGCAAGACAGTAGGAATCTTAAGCTTCGAAACGAACGCGAGACGAGATAAACGATCTAGTCGCACCGGTATCGAAAAGAACGAAGCTAAACAAGACTCAACCAAGAACTCACCAAGCACAACGTCGGGGGCCTGCTGAGCGTCCTCTCGTGGTGACGTGGTGAAGCCTAGCACGGGAAGCACTCTGCTGCGGCTGCTGCCTGGCTGCCGACCGCACTGGACGGGGGCAGCTGCGGAACTCGCTGCTGCTGTGGCTGTGCTGCTGGCCTCGGTGTGGTGAAGGTGGTAGGAGCTCCTCGACCCAAGTTGGGACACGCGTAGTACTTGTGTCCCGGCTGTCCACACCGAAAGCACCTGTTGGCGAAGGGCATCCCACCGCTCGGGGGCCTCCACCCCGACTGTTGTGGTGCTGGAGCACGCTGGTACTGCTGTCCCTGTGGTGCAAACCGCCTCGACCGGAACCTCCAAACTGCCCCTGTGGTGGACGTGCGGACTGCTGCTGCTGCCCACCAAACCTCGGCCTCTCGCTGCCCTCCGGAACGGTCTAGCTGCCCTCCGGTCCTCTTGTGTGCCTCAACCCTCTTGACCTTCTCAAGGCCATCCTCAACCTCAATGGCCTTATCCACGAGCTCCTTCAGGTTAGAGCACCCTACCACGTGTGGACCAATCTCCGCCCCGAGTCCCTTCTTGAAGTAGTAGATCTTGTCCCGCTCTCGTGGACACGTCACGAGGTGAGTAGCGTGACAGCTCGGTCCACCTCCGGTAGTACTCGGGCACACCCATAGCTCCCATCCGCAGGTTCCTGAACTCGTCGGACTTCCTGTCCATCACCCCCTTGGGGATGTGCTGCGCTCCGAACTCCTGCTCAAACTCGTCCCAAGCGATAGTGTCCGGGTCCTGGTGGTTGGCCACGTAAGTGTCCCACCACGCGCTAGCTGCACCTGTGAGCAAGTAAGTAGCAAGTGACACACACTCAACGTCGGTACACTCCGTCATCGGTAGCTGCTTGGACACCGTCCCGAGCCAGCTGTCGGCGTCCAAGGGGTCGGTGCGGTGAGAGAACGTGTCCGGCTGAAGTCTGCGGAAGGGCTCCTTCCTCATGTCGGACCGGCTGCGACCTGCGTGCTGTGGCTGCTGCTGCTGCTGCAAGATCTGCTCGTGGTGCTGCTGCTGTTGCTGCTGCTGTAGCATCTGCATCGGACCTCCAAGGATGTGGGTCCGGTTCGCCATCACGTCGGCGAGAGTCCGAACGGAGGGAGGCGGTGGTGCCTCCGGCTGCTCGGCCTCCTCCTGCTGCCCTGGTGCCTCCTCCTACTGCTCGGCACCCTCCTGCTGTCCAGCAGCCTCCGGCTCTCCTCGCTGCGGGGTCGAGTGGTGCCTCTCCACCGCGGCCACGCCCACGGCCACGAGAACCCACGACTCCTCCTCCACGACCACGGCCTCTCGCACCGCGGCCTCGCGCAGCTGCTGCAGGAGCTGCACGACCTCCGCCACGACCGCGACCACGCCCACGACCTCCGGGGGCTGGCCGTCTCCGTCTATCGCAGCCTGCTCAAACTGCACGTGGAGACCCCTTCCTCTCGGCATCTGCCGACAAGACAGAAATCCAAGGTTAGAGTGTTACTCAAGAATTATCTTCAAATCTTGAAAGAAAACTATAATGCATGCTAGAACAAATGTCTAAACAAACATAACGAGTCATCATCCGTTCGGTCCATCTTGCGTAGATAACTTGGATCGACGAGAGAGTTCAAAGTGTGATGAATTGGAGTTTAGCTGATTAGAGTACTAGATCATGTCCTTAAGAGTAAGTTTACTAACGACGGTTCTCGTTCCTACGAGACAAGTATGGCTCGATACCAACCGTAACAACCCGATTTTTACCGGATAGTGAAAACCGTGCCTTGTACCTCAATGCCACTCCCGGGAGGGTGACACGTACATCCAATACGGTTAACATCATAAAAACCATAAGACAGAGTAAATGCAAGACAAGATAATAGAATCTCCAAAGTACATCATCATAACTCAATGCTCCAAATCTCATGGATATAAAACACGTGGCACGCAGGCCAACGAGAGAACATGAAGGAAACTAGCGGAAGCGTCTCACATGTAGATCGGCGGTGAAGACCCAAAGCCCACAAGCACTCGAGTGTAGGCGAGAACGTCACTCCTCTTCGGCGGCTCCGTCGGTAGGCTCGGCGGGATCCTCCGGATCAGCGTCCGAAAAACAAAGTGGGAAAGCCGTGAGTACAACATGTACTCAACAAGCCGCAACTACCTAGCAACAATGTATGCATGTTGGAATTATTCAAGGAAAGGCAAGGGCTAGCACCTAAAGCAATTAATCCTCAAGTCTATGTGATTTACATTTTATTATTAGTCAAATTTTATAAGTGGCCTTGCAGAAAACAACACAATCCTGCAGGGGTCAATATTTTATGTCCAAGCACACCTCCACCGGACCACAGCTCGAAGCCGGAAGTAAAACCTATCGGAGGGGAGAAGTAGTAAATGCTAATCAAGCGTGTCGCTCAATGGTGTTGCCCCCTTACCCGAGGGCTAGGCTATACGTATAGATTATATATCTCTGCAGAGAGTAAGCAACTATACCCACGTGAAGAGGTACTATAACTACAGCCACCATCGTGGCTAAAGCACAACAACACTCACAAGATCAATAAACAAAGCATCGACGCGGCGGCGCCGTCCCTCGAGTCCGGGATCCCCAACCACAACGCAGAAGAGGGCACCGAAGGTGTGAAACGTCTACCACGGGCCGGGTGGGATATCCTCTACTCATGGGTCGAGACAAAAGCTCCAAAAACCCACTAACACTAACTCTACACCACGGCGGGCCCACCGGTCCTCCGCTAAGCGTCTCAATCCAGCTCGCCCATACGGGTCACGTGGTAAGCTAGTATACCAAAGAGCGAGCTACCAGGAACCGGTCCTCAAGCTGCCGGGGCGAGTCACCATCCCTCTCCTCAAAACAACGAGTCTCAACAACGGTGTCATCACAACAGGGGCCCCATAACCCAAGGCCCCTACACAACTATGGCCACAACGAGGCACTCTCCAAACGGAGACTCCCCAAAAGTCCCCCGAGCACCTAACCACCTACACTCGCCCCGCAAAAGCCCTATAGGGTATCTAGTACGAAACTCGACACCTATGAAACACCTACAATTTATTTTACACAAAAACATGTATAGCCATCACCGCGGCCTTGTGCACTCGACGGGCCCCACCACGAGCACCAGCTCGCCACAAGGCGGCGGCGCGAGCTCGCCGGAGCCGAGCTCCGCGGCGGCGCAGAAGGGGAATCCCCGGGCTCCTCTAACGCGTGAAAGGGGGACACCAAAAGATGGCTCGTGCCCCCGGAACACAACGCCCGTGCTAGCGCCCCACAAGCCCCACCGGAACCTCACGGGCGGCGAGGAATCACGGCGGCGGTAGGCCGAGCCCGATGCGCGCATGGAAAACGAGTCCTAAATACCTAGCTACCGGGCGCGTGAGCATCTACGGTCTTCTGCGAAGCTCCACGGCTCACCAAATCGCCATGAGCTCGACGGAGGACTCGAGTTCACCGGCGCCCATGGCACGCGGCGGCCGGACCTCGACGGAGGCTACCAAATCGGGGCTAATTCAAGGGGGAAAAGGGGGAATCGGTGCACGGACTCACCGGGGTTCTCGAGGGGGCCTCGGACGGGGCGGAGGAGGTCCGACGACGACGGGCGCGGCGGAGGCTCCACGGCGGACGGGGAGCAACGGGCACCGTGCGACGGTGACCACGCGCGGGCGGTTCCCGAGCTAGCGGGCGACCAAAAGTACGGGGTTAGTGCCGGCACGACGGGTGAGCAACGGAGAGCGACGAACGGGGCTTGAGCTCACCGGGAAGGGGACGACGGTGACGAGCGACGGTGGAGAAGGCGGCGGCTCCTAACTTCCCTTGCCCCTTTCTTCCTCCATCCTGTGTGAAAAGCTCCGTGGTGAGCACCAACGGGACGGGCGAGGCACACCGAGTAAGCCGGCGAAGGAACGAGCTCGGGGAGAAGCTCACCTCAAGGCGGAGCAATGGCGAGGCTAGGGTTTGGGGCCGGGCGTCGCGCGCGGAGGTTTAAAAGAGAGAGAGAGAGAGAGAGAGAGAGAGAGAGAGAGAGAGAGAGAGAGAGCACGGGACGGCAGGGGGACTCGCTAGAGTCCGAGGCGGAGTTGCTGGGCGCGGGGCCGGCCGACGCAGGGGTGGAAGACGATGAGCGATCAACGTGGCGGAGCTCACGGGCGCGCGCGCGGTACGGGCGAGGCGGAGAAGAAAAACAGCGCCGGGCCAGGCCGGGCTGCTGGGCCGGCTAGGCTGCGCGCGGGGTGAAAGAAGAGAGAGGGAGTGGGGGTTGCTGGGCCGCGCGCGGGAGAGGGAAAAAGAGAGAGCTGGGCTGCTGCACTGATTCGGCCCTCGAGCGAGTAGTTTAAATAAAAGCGATTCGAATTGTTTTGTTTTTTTTTGAGTTTGGGTAAACTTCAACCAAAGTTTGAGTTTAAACTTGCACACTTTATTCCTTTAAATACACGGGATGTTACTAGGTGAAGTGCCACGGTTTGCAGGAAGGGAATCTTTTGGATACTGATCGTCATTGTCAACACCAAATCAAAGTTATCCTGACTATCAGAAGATTGGGCCAAATCATCTCACCACGACCTCCAAGTCGACGTTGGTGTTGGCTTGTATGTGTCTGACACGGTTCACTAAAAAAAACTCATTCACGGCACTGTGCTCAATGAAACAGAAAAACAGAAAAAGAAATATAAATAAAAAAATCCCATCCAATTCTCTTCAGCGTGGTTCAGAACCATCTCTTGCAGAATCCAAACAACACCGTTTCGTCACACTAGGTCACTTGCCTAAAAGGTTTATGATGGTGTTCTTGTATACTACTACTCCATCCACACATAACTTGTAGCAGAATGTAGCTTGTCCTAGTGGAAAGCAATGAGGTGATCTAGAGATCTGATGATTTCCAATCTGAAAATTCTACACGGATCCACGAAGGTCGTGCAGATTTAATACATTGTTATATACTCCCCTGTTTCAAAATTGTTGTCGTTTAGACAAGGAGATTGATCTAGAAAACCACTTACGACAGTTGTCCAGCCCACATGAATTCCGGAATGGAGACAACAGATATGTTGGGACAAGTGCATATTCTCCCTACTCTCTTGGGACCGAGATGGGAATGAAAACCCGATGTATAAATGTAACTAGTATGGAGATCAATTAATCATTGTCATGCAACTCCAGTATTCCATCCGTCCCAAAATAGCTATCATTCTCGCTTCTCGAGGAGTCAACTACTTTCAACTTTGACCAAATATTTACAAAAGAATATTAATATTAATATGTATAATACATAATTAGTATCATTAGATAGAGCGTTGAAAATATTCATAATAAACTTATCTAGAGATATAAATGTTTCTCATATTTTCTACAAATGTAGCCAAAGTGACGAAAGTTTGACTGACACAGATCCTATAGCGACACTTATTTTGAAATGGAGGGAGTACATTACTCTGTGCAGGAGTAGAAGTAGCAGAATTGTGTGATGAACAAGAAAATCAGTACAAATGAGCCTGGAAAGCTGCTGATTTGATCTAGCAATCACCAAGGCAAGCAGGAACCAATTGACCCGAAAGGGTATGAACCGGAGGTGGGTTCGAGATATATGGCATAAGCATTCCTTGCCCTCCACTGCGACCTCAGTTGCAGCACAATGGTACGAACCGTGGATCCAAGAGATGGGCACGGCAATTCTGCAGAACATGACCGGCGATTTGGTTGCAGCTTGGCCATGGAAGGAATAGTGGCTGTTTGGCATTTCTTTCTAGAAGAGAAATACTTTGGTGAGCATAGGGGCATGTGCCCACCCTAGCTTTTTTATTAATTATGGTTAAATATAAATATTGAATCTCGGATTATACTATTAAACATATCAGACTAGTTGTAGATATGTTGTCAAATCATAAATTGAAGTACAGAAACATCAAATTCTGACAAATTCATGAAATTCTATAAAATTTGATGAATTTGTCAGTATTTGAGAAATACTTTGGTGAGCATAGGGGCATGTGTTCCTTGGAAGTTGGTGATACGTTGGAAGATACATGCAAGGAGCTAAAGCTGTGTCTGGCAAAACTAAACAACCAAATGTGCAAGTAAATTTTATCTTATTCCTTTCCTTCACGGGATCCTGGTGGTCAAGGATACTGGGTCCCCAGGAATGGCTACAAATTCACTAAATTATGAAAATTGTAACATCTCGGCAGCAGCTCAGTTACACTCAATACACGATAAAATGGATGAACAAAATCCATTATAAACTCCTTTCAGAGTGGCAATACAATTGACCTGAATGGTCGTATGAAATTTGTTGTGAAAAACTGTATTTTTTCCCAGTTCACAAAATTAAGTAATAGTACCTATATTATTTTTTCGAGTGACTATAATCACGAACATGAAGGTAACAAACCTGTCCTATACATGTAAAATATAGTAGAATAACTATGATTGTAGAACTCTCAACATTCCTGGTCCTCTTTCTTTTGCTTGGAGTTGAAGCCAGTACATGCAAAACTGAAACCTGGAAAACAGAGATCATAATGCAGTCAGAGACTTTAAAGGCTGCATGAAAACGTCCGTTGGCTTAACGAACAGTCAGAAACACAAAGAGTGATGCTAGAATGACAGCTTCACTAAAAACAAACATTCCACTAGTTTTCAACAGTTGTATATGAGGCTTGCAGTATAATTTATGTTCTTTATAAGTAAATGAATGGAGGACACGATAGAGGGGTTAAGATTATTCATTGAGGATGCATCAGATCAATTAAATGTTCTGCCTAGTGGAAGCTTGACGAGTATCAGTCAACTCACTGCCATATCCTTTACCGGATATGGGTTTTCTCGAGTGGCACACTGAACGTGTTTAGGATCTTCAAAATTTACGGAACCAGAATCATCTTTACATGTGATTTCAACTATCTTAAGATGCTTTGGTGCAACTGATTGTTTCGACAATTTGTAATATTTCCTTTTTGTTCCCTTTAATTTTTTCTGTGCCTGTAAGACAAAAAAAAGAGAACGGTTTATTACACTCCAAATGAATTGTGATTAAATTACGTACGAATGGACAAATCTATTATACTACCTTTGATGAAATTTCAAGACTAACCCTTTCAAGAATCGGTTCGTGTTGCAAAAACCATGTTAATGAAATTAGACGGGCAGCCACAAACCAGTCCGTGAGTACCAACGTCTTTAACTTGCTAAATTGAGGGCACGACATTATATCCCTGCTGATATTCACTGCAGGAACGATCAACTTTCTCGTGTGCCTGCAGCTTCAGCACATGGCTAACACAACATTTCGCCGTCTACCAAACCCATGGCACACGGCACACAAAGACCACACGGCACAGAAGCACCTTCGTCGTGTGCCAGTGCACGAGCACACGGTAGAGTTTCTATTCGCCGTGTGCCAGCGTGGGCTCATACGACGAAGCTTGACGGCGCGCAGGAAATGATCTGACGGCGCGGCCGCTGCGTGCGCGGCACGTGGCCCTGTTTGTCGTGTGCCAAGCCAAAGGCACACGGCAAACAATAGTACCACATCGCCCAGCTAGGGCGGCCGTGTCCACCTTAAAAGCACGGCCGTCCCAGCTCCTCCCGAGCTTCCTAATACCTGCGCATGTGGCCTGTGGGCTGTCCGGTCTAGGCCGGCCGAACCTGGGCCTGCTTATGAACTCCATGCTAGTAGTGGTGGGCCCGGTCAACGGGTTGGGCCTGCTTATGAACACTGGTTAGTAATGGCAGCCTGGTAGTAGAGGCCCTACCCAAGGGCTCGGGCCCACAAGCCAAATCTTTTTTTGACGTTTGCCTTGTGCATTGGACCACGGCACATGGCAAATGCTGCCTCGTTGCCGTGTGCAATGTACATAGCACGCGGCAAAGTATGTGCTCTTCTCCGTGTGCCAGGTGGCCAGCACACGGCAAACATGGTATCTATGTCGTGTGCCTGCAGGGCGGCACACGGCAAACATGGTATCTATGTCGTGTGCCTGCAGGGCGGCACACGACAAGTGGGTACTCCCTTTGTTGTGTGCCCAATGGCTGGCACACGACAAAGATGGTCGTTACCATACCGGCATGGTAACAACAACTTTATGTTGCCGTGCGCGTGACATGGCACACGGCATATCCGTTACCGTGTGCGCGACAAAAAGCACACGGCAAAGAGCCGTTTGCCGATGGCTATTTTGTCGTCTCATCTATGTCGTGTGTTGCGCACGGCAAAGACTTCGCCGTGTGTATTTGTGTCTTTGCCATGTGTTTCTGGCACACGGCATAGATGGATCCTCCCGTAGTGATTGAACTGAGATGAGGAGCAAGATTAATAAGGGAACAACATGGAAAGCCTTAGTACATGATGCAATCATATATACATCTGAACAGAGTATGCATTTTGTGCGTGAATTAAATACTGAAGAACTAATGGGACTTTGCTGCAGAAGAAGTACAGGAAGATAATACAGGAGTAATTAGTAGCTAGCTAGTGTGGAAGAATATAATACCAAATGAGGATCCGCTGACATCTCCAGGCACGTAACATTTGACAAAACATGGAAAATCACTGGAATCTGCGTTCGGCATCAGAGCCATTGTACTAGAATAAACAACAAAAGCAGATAATTATCATAGAATGAAAACAACAGCCCTCGGGGGAAAAAAATACTTACTGCACTTCGCAATATTGTCACCGCTTATCCTCCGATAATTATTCATGTTTGATAGCCCTACGTTAGTTGCTTGCTTAATTAGGACGATGATCTGTTGAGTGGTACGGAGATCACTCATAGTATAGGATTGTCAAACTGGGCACAATGCCAAGGAATTGAGAAAAAGGAGTGAAATTGGAGGCTGGACGGGCAACTTAGGTGAAAGGAAAGGAGTGTTATGTCTTCAAAGTGGTAGCCCCATTTGTGCACACAAGGACCGCGTTGTGTCCGGTCCACGTGGATAAGTTTGAATGTACTATTTGAATGCTGGTGTTAATGGGCCCAGTAAACCATCGTAGCGAAGGATTACTGAAAGGTTGGAAGATTTCTGTACCCCTTGGTTACTAGGGGGATGTCGAGAGGAGAGGAGGGAGCACTCTACCCCTAGATGATGACCGGGATGACATCGCATTGACTCGTCGACCTTATGGTGCCTAAGCGAAATTTTGTCTCATGTGGCTTCTGGGTAGAGTGTATGTGACGTGCAAACAGGTTTCTCCTGCAGAATTTAAATTGATTTGAATCGCTGCCCCTCACAGTAACGAGTACCACTTATCTGGTCCGTCGGAACGTAGTAATAAAAGAAACATGATGTTGATCATGATGATTAATTTTCTGTGATGCTTATTACTTGTTTGGAAACATGTGATGCTTTAGCTCAAACTAAATTTAATTGTTCATACTACTTAATGAGATGCTAAAAGATGAAAGTAAGGATCCACTTGTAGGCTGGCGTAGTGCTTAATTACCCTACTCGCCGACCACCACGTATGGTCGGGAGTCAGTTGTAGATGGCCACTTTGACGGGTCAGTCTTGCTAAGCTTTAGTTGCTCAGGGTTTTGCTCTATGTGGTTTTTAGAGGACCTAGCTAAGCAGGGTGACGTAGGTGGACAGAACGATTGGTAGGAACCGTCTGCCGATGGTGGTCACTACACCCGGGAATGGTGTGACCCCGAGGAGTTCCGCGATGATGTGCCGGCACGGTGTTCTAGGGCAAAACACATGTCTCTGCTGGAGGCCCTGATGTGTATCTACGTGAGAGCGCGATTGTATCCCTTCATGTCGCTTCCATTGTACTAGTGTGTTTACAAAACTTATTTGCTTCCACGCTGATGAGACTAATGTATATTTTTATCAAGATGGATGTAAAAGACTTGTATCTTTAGCTCTATTGTATTTTGCCTATGTTTGTATGTTGTAATTATCGGGCATCCTAGCGTGTGGTGCCACCCAAGGTGATCCTGGTGATAGGCTCACTTCTTCATGAAGCGGTTCTGTCACAAGCACCATTTACAAAGGAACAAATTGGCTAAATGATTTGAGAGCCCCTGAACCTCATGGAATTAATGGTGACTTGAGGAAAAAATGTTAGCCTGTAATATCACCGGATTTCTATAGCCTACTCCAATCTTTCCATGCTGGCAACATTTGTCTACAGAGCATTAATGGGTCCTATGTCACATTTTAGTGACTTCAGACCTACCTCTCTTATTAATTCATCAATAAAGCTCATAACCAAGATCTTGGCAAATAGATTGCAGAAATGTATCCTTCAACTAGTTCATCATAATCAATATCGATTTATAAAAAGCAGGAGCATTTAGGATTGCCTTGCATGGTCTTTTGAATATCTTCACCTCTCTCATCAATCAAAAAAAAAAAAAAAGAATTGGTCACACTCAAGCTTGATTTTGGGAAGGATTTTTATAAAATTGAACACAAGGCTATTATACAACTGCTAAAAGGACAAGGACTGGGAAGAGTTTGGATTATTGGATGCAAATGATTATGGGAACTGGTACCCCTTATCTCCCTTGTTATTTGTTCTAGCTGCTGACCTACTTCAATTAGTAATGAATAAAGGAGTGGAAAGGGGAATCTTCACCCTACTAGCACCACAAAGCTCTGGATCAGACTTTCGAGTAATCCAATATGCAGACGATACACTGATAATCATGAGGCTTGTCCCAGACAATTGATAGCTGTTAAGGCTCTCCTAGTACATTTGCAGCTTCAACTGGTCATAAATTTAATTACAATAAGTCCATTATCCTCCCATTAATGTTGATGCAAAAAATGGAAATTCTGGCCAATGCACTAAATTGTCAATTTGGGTCCATGCCTTTTACATATTTGGGCCTTCCTCTTGGATTAAAAAGGCTAGGTGTAGTAGATTGCTTACCATTAAACAATCCTTTTATAGACCCAATTAAGTAAAATAGTCTTGAATAGTTGAAATTTGGTGTGAATGATGTACTATATTCCCAGTTCTATCTAAATTAATTTATAATGCCTATTTTATTTCACTGAGTGACTATATATATATAACCACGACAGAATGGGGCAACAATCTTTTTCAATACATGTGAAATAATAAAAGCTATTTCAACATCCTCGGTCCTCATGCTTTTACTTGGAGCTGAAGGCAGTACACGGAAAACAATAACATGGTAAACGATGATTATGCAGACAGAACAATTTAAATCTGCATGAAATAAAATCCATTTGCTTGATGGACACTCTGAAATAGAGCTACAACCACAACTTCTTTCTTACAAGTATGCTACAACCACAACTTCATCAAGACAAACATTCAACTCCAGTTTTCGACAACTGTATAAGAGGCTACAAAGTTTGCAGTACAATTTATGTTCTTTATAAATAAACGAATGGAGGACATCATATTTTTTTGGTTAACTAAAGATTCAGCTAATTATATGGTTGTCGGGTGATGAATTGTTTTTTTTTTTAAATGGGCTTCATAGTGACCAACGGTACTACAATCAGTTTCAAGAGCTTTTTATATTTGAAATTCATAACGCTCGTTAAATAATGCGAACAGAGATGCAAAATTTTACAATGCTTGAGTAACTACTGATAGGGCACCGACAAAATGTGCATAGTGGAAGCTTGACGAGTATGGATCGCGTGGTAGCCGACTGACTGCAATATCCTTTTCCTGATCAAGTATATGAGTTTTCTCAAGTGGCACTCCAAAGATGTTTAAGATCTTCAAAATTTTCAGAGCCAGAAACTTCCCATAATCATCTTTACGTATGATTTCAATTACCTGAATGTGTGCTTAGGAGCAACTGACTCTTTCCGCACATTGCAATAATTTCTTGTTGTTTTCGATAAATATTTTTGTGCCTGTAACAAGAAATAAAAAGATTCTTTTACTCATATAATTTCTGGATTAGACTACAAATAATAAAAATTATTACCTCTGATGAAGTTTCAAGGTAACCCTTTTGAGAATGAGTGAGTTTTGGAGAAACCAAGTTAGTGCACTTAGACCATCGGCCGCAAACCAATCTATGAGTACCAATGTCTTTAACTTGTTAAATTCTAGGGACGACATTATATCCCTGCTGAAATCAAACTGGGAAAGGGGTACAAGTGCAACATTGTAAGATCAAAGAAGGAATAGCTGATCCTGAAGAGTTCAGGAGCTCGAGGCCGGGAGGATGAGCTCAGGCAGGCGGAGAGGAGGAGCTTGGGGGCTCGCCAGGGAGGAGGAGGTCCGGGAGACGGTAGATTGAGGTTGGGGAGGAGCTGGCGTGCAAGGAGGAGCTCGCGAGGCGGCCCGCACGCGAGGAAGACCTTCAGCATCGGAGGAAGGCGACACACTGTAGGGGGGAGGTCCGCGAGCTCAAGCGGGCTTAGAGGAGGAGCTTGTGGGGCGGGCCGCATGCAATCAAGACTGCAAGTGGCGGAGGGCGACGACACGCTGGAGAGGAGGAGGTCTGGGAGCTCGGGTTCGGGAGGAGGAGCTCGGGCAGGCTAAGAGGAGGAGCTCAATGGCTCGCTGGAGCGGAGGAGGTCCCGGAGACGAGGAAATATGGCAGCGTGCCGGTGTCTTGACCGCACACCAAGGATTGGGTTGGCCGCGATAGACAGGCGCTGCTGTATATAGGCAGGCAATAGACACGCATTGGTTTTGAGGGGCGGGCCCACCTGTCAGTGGGCACAAGCGATAGCCACGATTGGCTTGCATTGAGCGGCTATTGTGTGTTGCTCAGTGACATATGGGTCCCACCGGTCAACATGTTTTCATATGGTTTTTTTCTATTACTCTTCTATTTTTATTTCAAAACTGCAATGCCCTTGCATCTCAATTTTGCTAGGACCAAAAATAATTTTTGTTAACTTTTATGTGGACGATATAGTTTTTTTTAACTTTTATATGGACCAAATAATTTAAAAAGTTCTAAAAAATTACAGTATATTTATTAGGTATGACAGATGTGTATGCCAATTCTTACTTCAAAACTAGTACAAATTGTTCTGATACAAAAAATCAAATGAAATCCCGTTTTTGCAATTATTTTGGACATTTATGATTTGCAAACTACAGGGTTGTTTGACTTATATTTTCGCATCTCACTTTTTCACGAGCGTTCCAACTCATTCATATTTTATATATTTATTTAAAGTGTTTTTGCAAAAAAGGTAGTTCAGGTGGGACTATATGTCTCGAGTGAATCGGGTTTTATATCCAAACTCATCTTAGTTGGAGCATGCATGTTTATATGTTTCAAAAATTTGAACATAAAAATTCACATATGTATTTGTAAATGGCATGCATACAGATCGAATGTTGTGGTCAAATTCGCTATGGTTTATGAAATTAAAAAATTAAATAAATGTTAAGTACATTTATAGATAATTCAGGAAAATAAGTTTGTGATTCTTACAAAACAAAGCGCAAATGGATAGACCGAATTTTTTCAAAAATTTAGAAACAAGAATCATTGAGTTTGGACAGTATTTGAGTACTTTATACAAGTTTTAAAATTTAAATAGAAATCAAAAGAATAAAACACACTACATTAGCGAACTAGTAGATGAACTAGTAATGGGTCTGGCTATTTTCGTTAGGGGACGCATATTAAGACTGCGGCCCAAACCATTATTGTGATTTTAGAAAATATTGTTAAATTGTTTTAAATTGCTGGAAAATATTTGAAATATTTTTAAATTGATTTAAGTTGCAGGACAATAATTAAAATATTTTAAGTTGCTAGAAATAATTAAAATATTTAAGGTGTTGGAAAATAATTAAAATATTTTATGTTGCTGGAAAATAATTAAATTGTTATTAAGTTGATTTATGTTGATGAAAATTCATTGATGTATTGTTAAATTTATTTAAGTTGTTGGAAATTAATTAACCTACTTAGCAAATGGTTTTTCATGCTGATTAATGATGACGAAATGTTGTCTCAGCAATAATCATTTTGTGGTTAACAAAATTCTTTCATTAGCTATATCAGATTATAAGAGAACTATGGAAAAAAGAGTGACCCAGTGGTCCCAAGCATTATTAATTAACTACTTTAAATAAAAAATGGCCTCTAACATGTTATCTTTTTAAAATTCATGTTTTTATAAAAAAATGGACACAAAGGACTCAGTGGTCCCAAACATTATTAATTAACTACTTTAATAAAAATGGCACTTGCCTTCTTATTTTTTAAAATTCTCAATTTTTTTAAAAAATAAAAATTTGGATAAAAAAGGTGACCTAGTGTCCTAAGCCCCTAGTCGGGGCCTCTACTACCGAGCCCACCAAGAAGGTAGGCCCACAGGTCACAGAAGTGACGAAGTAAGTGCTTTAGTGATTTCGAAACGGTTGACGCAGTTGGGTTTTTAAGATGGAGTGGTCGATAGTGGGCGGGCGCGGTGGCACTAAATACCTTCTTGTCACGTGCATCCACCTCTTTAGCTGTGGTTGGCTTCTTCAATAGGGGGTATAGTGGCCTCAATAGCCACGGTTGAATACGTGGATCGTGGCTATTGGTAGAGGCCTCATTAGCCACGGGCCACAACCACAGTAGCCCGCCCCTACTGTAACCACGGTCTATTTTTTCTTGCCGTAACTACATTGTTTTGGGAGGCATAGCTACAGTGCTAAATTGTTATAGTATTTCTTTATTCTTATTAAATTCATCTCGCTACTTACATATAACGGCATAACAAACTATCGAGAAACAAAAATTTCATATCAAGCAAAGTAGGGAAACTGCGTAAAAGTGGAACGAGCCCTATTATATTTGCAGCTACTATAGTAGACACAAATCACACATCACTGAGCTTTTTTACCACGAAATCACAATAGTGCAATTGATGGCGAGATCAACAAGTATTATTAGCAAAAACGTAAAACTAGATTAGGTACATGAAGTGTTTCAGTTGTTCCAAAAAGAACAGACGAACTAGGGGAAAGGATTCATGTCCTCCCTCCATCACAAGATGCTAGACATATATCTCTAATTTTTCTAATAAAGTAATTGTCATTTTGTCTCTTACGAAAACATTTTAATCTCTATTTTTTTCAGGCAACTAAATCCATATCAAGTGCGACACATGCCTACAACTTTAGCACATGCCAAGAGTAGCCGATGAGTAGCTACGAGTCTACGACACATAAGCTGAAGGTTTTGTGGGGATAATCCGTACTCTATAAGGTACAAGCAAAGTCATTGTACGGTGTTCGCTGGAACTAGGTTTTGACTTATTGCGAGTGATAGATGTCATGGATAATATAACAAAACAAAAGCAGTTGAAACTAACATAATGCTAACGTGACAGCGACTTAACCGAACCGTATTATGTGTTCGTTTTACCAGATAACGACTCAAGAGTTACATACTTTTGTATTACTCTGCATACTCTTTGGACAGGTCAACAACGCCTTTGCTGACTGCTTCCTGGTCATGTTATGGACGCTGAATAGATGAGACACGGAGCATGTAGTACATCACGATCATATATTGACAGATAAAAAACTGCATTAGACCAGGAAGGAGCATCTGTGGGTTAAACCTATCCTATGAACGCCGATTAACAGACCATGTTCTAGATGGGCTACTCAAATAAAATGAGAAGTCCAACACACCACCTGTATACCTCGTCCCAGGCTCTCTGACGCTCTGTATATAGCTGGTTGTAACGGTGTCTAACCGGCAACCAGTACCAGTGCATGTCACAACTCCTAGATCGCTGATGTGGAATCACACACATCCTCTATGCGGACATCAGACATCCATGAAAACACTGAGAGCCTGGCACTCCAGCAAAATTCTTCCTAATTCACTTCTTCGTGGAACTGCGAGCCCTAAATGAGAAGTGAGTCTGTGGTCAAAAGAGATTCTCTTTCATTCTCTACTACATGGAATCACTTCTCAAAATTAGGGCATGGAATCACTTCTCAAAATCGGGAGAAGCAACTTTGTTGAGCCCATATAAACCATGACTAATTAAAAGATCGGATGGTCTAGATTAATTAAAGAAAGAGTCCATATGCAACACATAAATAAAAAAAACAGAATGCAGAATAATATTTTCCTTGGACATATGAATGATGGATTATAGCAATAAGTACTCCTACTTTAATACAATACAACATGTGAACAGGTTAATTTTTTTTCAGGCGAAGGAGAGTTTTGCATAGAAATGGAACAGGAAAAATTTTGTAAACTATCAGACCAAACTATATAGCCCAAAATAGGTGCGGGTCATCACTTACTTTGGAAGGCTCAGGGCCCCTCCAATTTTAAAAGCTATCATCCTGGTTATGGGGGATGGTGTAGCCCCATGTTTATAGCTATTTTTTGAAAAGGACAGGGGCGGAGGCAGACTCAGCCCTTGTCTTTGCTTCGTATATAAAACACAAGAAAAACTTAACCGACTGTTGTTTTGTTTGTTTTGTAAAAAACAAGCAAAATAACTTAATAAAAAATGCTCAATTTTATTGGTTCTAGCAGTTCTCTACAGGCTTAGCACCTGGTGCAAAGCCGTCTTGACACCACCACTGGAAATGGAGGTAGTATAAATACTTTGAGCCAAAGAATCAGATCTCGTAGAGAATCACTTAAAGGGAATCTCTACCAAACAGGCCCTTAGTTAACCTAAAATAGTTCATCACCTAGAGGTGAAACATGATTCATGTAGTATAATATTGTGAAAAGTGTGAAAACACAGCAGCTCTTGAGAGGAGTATTGCGTGACCTTCAGAGTCTCGGAGGGTCATCACTTAAAGAACCATTATTTTGGAAATATCTGTTACAACTGAACCCAACTTTGACATGAAATTACAACAATCACAAGCAATGTGTCATTATATACTATATGCTAATGCCAGCAACTTGATTGTCTTCCCTTTTTAAGAAAAAATATAATATTTGTTTCTTTTTCAGTGGGAATGCCAATTTGTTTTCTCTTGTTGAGTTCACAAGATGGGGGAAGAAAGTTCTTCACAGTCAGCATTGGGTGGATCTGTGGTTCTAATTAACTACTTATGCTTGAGTTATGTGATGTGAGTCATGATCTCAAGCGCAATGTGACCTGGTGCCATGATCCCTGGATAATGTACCTTGATGGAGACGTTCGCATTGACATCAAGGACACTGCTTGGGCAGCATGCATGGCCACCTAAACGACTACAACACTTCGAAAACAAAAAAAATCATCTGGATACGGCTTTACAAACATCATCAACTATGTATGGTCTCCAAAGTCAACGTTTTTCTGAAGCCCATTTTATCTGACAACGAAAACCATATGGAGTACCTTCTCTGACACATGTCCTTAACTTTAGCACTTGACAAAGGTAGGAGATGAGTAGCCACGACACGTAAGCTGAAGGGTTGGTGGGGGTAATCTAGGAGGTACAAAGTCGTTGTATGGTGTTCACTGGAATTAGGTTGAGCAGACAAAGCATTAGATCCTGAGCAGGTGTATTCCAGGTGACGCTTGCAGCTATGTAACACGCAGAGCTAATATACCGGATCGTTCTGGAGCAGTTGGAACCATCATAATGCTAACATACGTAATAGTGAGTAAGAAGTCTTCGTTTTGCCAGATAACCAGCCAGGGGTTGCATACTTTTCACTTATTCTGCATGCTCTTTGATCCGTTCACAACGTTTTTTCTGACTGCTTCCTTCTAATGGTGATGCCCGGGAAAAGATGAGAGATGGAGTAAGTATATTGAACCTGTGTTGCGATGATATAGCAGAACAAAAAAAACTGTACTAGACACGAAAGGATCACCGGTTCATTAAACATATTCTTGGAGAAGTCCAACAGCACCCAAAGAACAGGAGAAGTCCAACACAGCACCCGTATGGCAACAGGTTGAGGATACCCTCTCCTAGGTTCCGTTTAGTTTGTGATATTGGTGTCTAAAACACAGCAACCTCCTGGATCGTTGAATGTGGAACCACAAACATACTCTCTGGTGAAGATGAGACACCAGTCTGAAGACATTGAGAGCTGGATTCTAGGGCAAAACTAAACTACCTCCGTTTCCAGGGGTGAAGCCAAACCGCGGCCTTAGAGCTGGATTCTAGGGCAAAACTAAACTACCTCCGTTTCCAGGGGTGGAGCCAAACCGCGGCCTTGCGCCACGTGCTATCAGCCAGGGGACAACTGGTAGAAAGTAAAATTTTGAGCAAACCTTTATTGTTTTGGTTATGTTTTGCTTTTTAGTTACATTCAAAACAAGAAAAATATTTTTATTAAACAACTCAACATTACTATTAGGAAAAAGTCTATTTATCCCCCCCCCCCCCGACACATACACAAATAATTCACTTTGTCTGCTGTATGCTCTAAATAAAATCTTGGCTCAATTTACTCATGTGAAGAATTTAAATTTGTGTGATATACCCTAATGGACTTTGTCTTTTTTATTTCTTCGCATTCGAGTTGAATTTGATTATCAAATTTTGCATGATATAGTTGGCACACAAAATCTATATCATATTTTTGTACTCTTTTAATAGTTTGATACTAATCAACTATATAAAAATGTAATAATAAAATAATATATAATTATTTTATTAACATAGGTTGTTGAGTTATCTATCATCATGCAGAATTTGGGCTTCTAATTCAGCATATATGTTAAGAAACAAAAAAAAATTGGCAAATCAAAACTAGGGGTATATTAAACAAGTTGGTGTTCAGGGGAGTAAAGTCAATATTTTGTTTAGGGTGTAAAACGAACATAGTGAATTATTTGGGGAGTAAAATAGACTGTTTACTTCTTATTATATAAGTTTTGCTTGTTTCTCATATATGCGATACAAGAGAAGGGCTGACCATACCTCTGCATCTTTCCATTTCAAAATGTAGCTACGAATTGTTGCCAATCCATATTCATAGCTAGAATAATACCTTTTCTAAAACTGGAGATAGTACATAAGGATATGAGGAACACCACTAATATCAATCGATCATATGGGCAGAACACAGGAAAGTTAAATGTCAGTGGACTAGCCCGGACACTTGGGCACATGTGACATGTGATCTCCATCAGCCAGTATAAACCTATATTCATGGGGGTAAAAAGAAAAGGTTGCCAAAGAGAAACCTTGAACTGCAGGCATGTATAACTTCCAGAGATAACAAGTGTCAGAATGGATGAGAGCATTATCCTATAACGTGTAATTAAGTTTGAGAAACATACTAGTGGAAGTTGGACTGGGCAAATAAGCATATATATAACGGTTGGGGTATGGAAGATAAAACACAAATTATGATGATGATATATCCAGTATAATACAATGGATCGAGGACCACGGTTTCATGGTACTATGTGTACATTTGTGTATTAACCCCAAGATAATATTTCTTACTTCCTCCATTTATCATTTATATTCAATTTGGTGACCTAAAGTTATACTCCTCGCATGCTATCAACAAATGCAAACTTCCCATTTATTGATAATAAGAAGTCCACTTTAATCCCTCAAACAATTCACTTGGTATATTTTACACTCTAAGCAAAATATGGATCAATGTACTACACTGAAAAGTTAAGGCCCCGTTTCGGTGTTATAGTTTCTCAAAACCGAACACTACGGGAAACGATGTATATGCCGTGTGCCAAAATGTGTGCCGTGTGCAATTTATCGGGCACACGGCACAAAGCCTGTTGTGCCATGTGCCTGAAGAATTGCACACGGCACAAATTTGACACACGGCACAAAGCTCTATGTCGTGTGCCACATGTGGGACACACGGCACGAAGCTTTGTGTCGTGTGCTAGATCTAGCACATGGCACAAATTTTTTTGCCGTGTGTATTACTTTGGCACACGGCAAAATAATTTTATTTTTTAACTCCTCCCTTCCCCAATTAATTTATGTACTATAGAGACTATATGTGGAACCTCATGTTACAAATTTGTGTATTTTTAGGAATTTTTAGTAAATTTGGTGCATTTATTTTATTATTGGTATTTTCTCGTGATAATTCAAGTTTGAACTGCAAGTGTTTTAAATATTCAAATATATTGTGAATAAACTTTATATTCATGTTTGTAACACTGATTTGACGCCGTATACAGGCAATAAAGAGTAAATGTCACTCATATTGTAAGTGAAATATTACGAATATTGTGTTGTTCAAGGGTGTTTAAATTGTAAAAAGTTTGGGTATTTTTTAGATTGATTTAAAAATTTTAATTTTTTTTTGCAAATATAGTGATTTAGTGATAGAAATTG
This sequence comes from Chloris gayana, assembly GCA_031894775.1. Taxonomy (NCBI): domain Eukaryota; kingdom Viridiplantae; phylum Streptophyta; class Magnoliopsida; order Poales; family Poaceae; genus Chloris; species Chloris gayana. The sequence goes on from JAUNZO010004298.1 coordinate 1,164,618, forward strand.
AAATTGAGCATAGAAATACATAAAATAATATATTTTGTTTGATCAGGCCCGAGATATGAATTAATAATGCAATTTGGAAAGTATGTTCAAAATATATCAAAACAATCTGAATTTTTTTAACAAACATGAAATATTTTGAATCTGAAAAATATTGTGCCGTGTGTCCTGGTGTATGACACACGGCACAGTTGTGCAGTTCGTAGTGTGCCGTGTGCCGTGGATCTTGGCGCACGGTATAGTTGCAGTTCTAATTGTGCCGTGTGCCGTGGATCTCGGCACACGGCACAGAGCGCATATGGCGTCACCCCGAAATTGCCTAATAAGTCAAAATCTCCCAATCGAGCCGCCGCCTGCTCCTTGTTCCGGATCCGCCATCGCCTGCTCCATCCCGCCGTGCCCACGCCGTCGCCCCGCTCCTCCGCCTCCGCCTCCGGTCGTCCCCGCCTCTCCGAAACATCACCAATATCGCCGTGGGATTAGCAGAGTTGTTCAGGGAGGCGTCGCGGCGGCTGCCCATGGACAAGAGCGGGCGGCCTCTGCTTGGGCCTCGCCGACCCGGTCAGCAACATCATCCTCAATGCCCTGGGGCTTCTGCTCCACGACCGCGAGCACGAGCCCCCGGTGAGGAGGAGGCGCTCCAAGTACGGGAGCAACAACTGGTTCACTATTGCCTCCCAATCCCTCGCCGGCATGCGGGCCTTCATCAACGCCTACTTCCCCTACCTCTGCAAGATTCAGTCATGGCCCTATCTGTACCAGGCCTCCCACGACCTCTCCCTCGCCATCAGCCTCGTCCGCCACGACCGACGGTGGCAAGCTCAAGGTCGCTGTCCGGCACGCCGCGGTGAAAGGGGACCACCCCGAGCCCGACGTCCTGGCGCGGCTCATGATGGCGCAGTACCTCTTGGACCTGCTCTCTCATGTCCTGGACAAGCTGCAGGGAAGTGGTGTGCTCACCGTCGGAGAATGTGTGGATGCTATCAGGAAGATGATAAACGAGATAGAACTGGAACAGATGGGCCATCGTCATATCTCATGGTAAGCAAACTACATTGTCTGCATACCATGGCATTGACTAACTGGTTCCTGTTTTGCATTACTCGTATCTGTTTACTTGGCAACTACTTTAGTACCTAACTTACTCTAATCTGGGGAATCCTAGTTTCTGAATGTCCTTCCAATTGCTGATCAATTGTTTTAAAATTGTTTAGAAGTGCACAAGCCACGATTCAACACTGTAAACTATTTATAAATGATATTTGTAGCTTTTTGCTCCTAAAGTATCTTCAGGTGCCTACCAATCATTCTTAAATTTCCATGCTGCTTGATATTTATATCTGATAAAAATTTACCTAGAATATGGACAAGAATAGTCCATGGAAAGAGTATTTTGTATGACTAGCATGGTGCATTATTGGAACTATTATTCTGAAATTGGAGGATTTCACTGTTGTTTTGCGGACTATAGGTCTTGCATTGATCTAGTATTTTTTTCTTGTATATAATGCGGATACAACTATGAGTTTAAACCCCTATTATATGTCATTTGAAAAGCTCTAGCAATTAAACTAATGGGGAATCCTATTGTTCTGTTTGTCAAATAATCACAACATGTAATTACTGGTGAACAACACCTCTGAAGTTGTACTTACGGAGCCATCTTATCCTCGATGTTCTTGCAACGTGTTATTGTTATATGAATAGTACTTGATAATTTGGAATCCTTTGTGACAGTGTGAGTGAGGTATCCTGTAATTTATCTTAAGTGAAATTTAGTTCCTCTCTGTTTTGGTTGGTGCTATTAATAGAACCTTTTGCCTGTCATTATTACTCATTATCTGGATGTATAAGAATTCTGAGCTCTGTGTTATTGTATAAGTTATTTGGTTGTACCCTTTAAAATGCTAGTACTGTTTGGTCCAGGAAGCATGTCTAGGATAACTACTGCCTGACACATCATAACGAAAAGTTGATAGATGACAATTCTTCACTTTCTTCTTACGGTGTTCGTAATAACTCAAAGGTATGTCTTCTTTTAAGGAATAACAAAGTTTCTTCCAGTGCTTCATCAAAAGGATGTTTGTCTTAGTTGGTTGACGACAAAATGACACATTTAATGAGGCTGTGAGCATTCCACTTGATTCTCTTATTAGGTAACCAGTAATTAAATATCAACTCACTATAGATGTCACTTGATTGATAGGTCTGTTTCTCACCACACATCATGTCCAGAGTGCACCGAAAGCACTCTAGAAGAAGGCAGCACCGCTTCTTCCATGGCCTTCGCAAGAAATTGTCATCCCACGTGACAGACTTGGAAGCTAGATGAACCCTTTAAGCCATTGTTAGGCATGATCTGTGTTATCCTGTCATCCCAGGTGCAGCGTGGTTATTCAGAGTGCTCCAAGCTTTGTTCCACGGAAGCAAGTTCTTGCACACTTGTCAATTGTTGTTACTACATTAGCTACATTCATGGTATGAGTGGATACAGTTACAATGATTTTCTATCTCAGTTGAGCCATTTGATTTTGTTAGACAACTAGGGCTGGACTCCTGTAACTTAAATTTATCATGCTTACTTTGTCCTGTTAAATCTAGATAGAGATATACTTGTTATTCTGGGTTGATCTAGGTGTAGCTATAAATTAACTCTTTCGATTCATCAGTTACAATTTGCCTTACTTTCTGATCCTTTTATTCAAAGCCAATTTGTTTTAAACAAAATTGCCTTCTGTAATGATTGCTAAATGAATTTCTTTAATCTACACATATATATATCTAGCTTGAGTCTGGATACATAAAGCTTGAGTACTGTTTTTTTTTAACATTGTGTCGAGTGTGCCGTGTGTCCTAACCCTGACACACGGCACAAATTGTAAGTGTGCCGTGTGCCATTGGCACACGGCACAGTTTGTTTTTACGTTAATGTACCGTCGTTCTTCTTTTTTGTGCCGTCGGCGAAAATGGCACACGACACAGCTGGCAATAACTGTGCCGTGTGTCCGATAAAATACACACGGCACAATAATTGTGCCGTCTAACAATATGCCGTGAGGGCTGTGCCGTGTGTTATATGGCTTGTGCCGTGTGCCGTGGGCACACGGCATATAACTTGTTTCCCGTAGTGGAAGTATTAAGAAATCACGGTTTTAGAAAGAGATCATGAGTGGAGATTTTAAAACTTCAAAAATAGTTGCACTTTTACCAAATACCATGGTTTTTTTAACTGCAAAACCTGTTACATCCAAACACCTCAATAACTCCTAAAACCAAAGTGTTTTACAAAACCGTAGTATTATTATAAAACTCCAAAACTACTTTGTATCCAATAAGGACCTAAGTTGTTTTCCACAAAAAAAAAAAGTTAACCATGGTGTTCATACCAGTGCGTGTCACAACTATTGAGGCCAGTATATGAAATAGTATTTCTTGATTTCTCTAGAAAGTTAAGCTCTTTTACAAAGAAGTATGGCTCCTATCATTTTAGAGTACAAGTTGAATTTGAAGATTAAAACTTCACATGATAATATGTGACACGATAACATTTAGGGTTTAAAATAGACAAAATGAAGTTTTTGATGAAGAATAATGGACTTTCTCATTGATAATAACTATTGAGGCCAGTATATGAAATAGTATTTCTTGATTTTTCTAGAAAGTTAAGATATATGGCTCCAATCATTTTCTATTTGTAGAATTGCTAGTTTTTTCTCACCTGTCATTTTTCTAAAGAAATTAAGTAATGGTCTAACTAGGGGTGCTCAGCACTGATTAAGGTAAACTGCTGTCAAACCCGCTAGCTAAAGGGCGTATGAACAGTGCCTGCACAGTTTCTATTGCTTTTGCTAGTTTTGCCACGGTCGGTCGGACAGTCGAGTTAATTAAATATGAACACAGTAAAAAGTCAAAAACATGAACAAGTAGGGATGTCGCAATATATTGTCTGCTAGCTGCAAACCTTTTACTTGTGGTGGACGCGGAAATGGTGAACTGAATCCTGCATCATGCATGATAATTCACAGCCACATCATCATAAAGATATCACTGATTTAACTAGAAGTTAAGCATAACCTAGTTAGCTAGCTAGGATCCTTCGTGACGAGGTCGCAAATCATCAATCTTCTCAGCGGGTAGTTAGCTAGTTTACTGAGTCAAGGAAGGAAATTTGACACACACGCGCCCAGTAACGGTTGGTTGGACATGGCTATAAATAACCTGGCCTGTCCGTTTGCACTTCTGCACAAACTCAACACAAGGCACATCCGCAGCACCCTTTTCACAAGTATTGGTGATCGTCTGAGAGAGACGGCAGCGCCGATGGCGAAGCGTGGCCTGATGATGCCGATGCTGGCGCTTCTTCTCATCCTGACCATGGTTGCCGCCGCCACTGCCGATGACCACTACTACCCACCCAAGCACCACTACCCACCTAAGAAGGATCATCATCACTACCCACCGAAGAAGGATCATCATCACTACCCACCTAAGAAGGATCACCACTACGACCCACCCAAGAAACATCCCTACCCACCCAAGAAGGAGCATTAATACTGGCCAGGTTATTGAGCTGCATAAGCAAGCTGCAGGACCTTCTGTCAATAAGAAACATGCATCTGCAGGCATGTGTGTGATACGTCTTAAGTACTTGTATTGTTTAGCTATTGTATTTGTTTGTGTGCACTGGTGTGTATGTCCTGCTGGCTTCTTATTGCATATGCCTACTCTACTACTGAATAAAAAAGGAGAACGTGTAGACATGTTTGTCTACCGATTTTTCTTCGTGCTTGAGATTTCTTTCAAGTCAATATAAGTCAGCATAGATGGAACACAGTACTACGGTAGTTCTTCCCTGTTGTTTTCATCTTTTGCTGTTTTTACTAGAACGGCAAGAAGCTGAAACAAGCAATGTTTGGCTTGTAAAAAGATAAAAACACAGTTTTCAGCAAACAAACTAAAAGCTAAAAAGCTCGGAGCTTCTTTTCTACCTTCCTGGTATGCAGTAAAGCTTAACATATAGTATTACAATAGCTAACAGTAAAAAATTCAGCTTCTCAACCAAAAGCAGTAGAACCATCTGTAAAAGTGCAGAAAGCTCGTGCTAATAATTAACGAAAGCAGTGGACTTGCTGACAAGTAATTAACAGCATTCATGCATGTGACGTATATAATTGATGGTGGATCTATGTAGCTAAACTTATTTTCTCTACATGCCAGAATATATTGATGTTGTAACTTTGCATCGAAAAGATGCATATAGCTCTTATTAACACAATGTTTTTCCTAATAGCACAAAGGCTTAAGCAAGAAGTAGCAAATAATAAATATAAAAACACACCTCTGTTGCAACTGAGCACCACCTAAAGAAACCACCAACTCCCTATGGCTGTCATCGCAAGAAAGGGGCTAATTGACCGTTGTTCAAAACAACGCCTTCAGGGAGGGAAGTGACATTCAACAACTGACACTGTCGTCTGATCCAGAATGAATTACTTCTGGTTCCACCCTGAAAAATATATAAGACCTCTCATAACCTCAGTTGCATTGCATCATGGCAGCCTTCTATCATCTTTTGGAAGGCAGGTTTCAGCAGGCTCAAACGATCATGTAAACAGTAGCAGCTTGGTGTTACCCAAGAACAGGTCGCTGAACAGAACAAATTCTACAGGAAATTCATAAATTCTATGCAATCTTCTGAACTGTCGTGAGCAACCATACATTGCAGTTCAGTGTTAGCTCACAGCATTGACCAGCTGTCACGCACCTAATCTCGCAGACAAGGAAACTCGTTGATGGCCATAAGTTAAAGCCCCTGATGCGTAGACACAACTCTGACTAAATTGGCCAAACAGAGCAGGGATCCAGACGAATGCTTACACCTAAATATCCTGGTTTAGTTCTGGCGCAGCTTGGACAAGAACCATGCATCTGCAGCCTGGTACCCACTACGGCAAGTCATGGAACTGCTAGTGACAAAAGCAAAACTCGACCTAAGAGCAGAGGGTAGGAGGCACGTGACAGATATGGAGCTCACAGCGAGGGAAAAGAAGGGTCTGATGAGGCGACACCATTGAGGAAGAGCAAAGCCTCACCTTGCATCTTGAGGCCAGTTCTGGTTCAGCGCGCTGAGTAGACGGACGACAAGCACTGCAAGAGATCCTCGCCGTAGCGCAACAGCCCAAACAGGTTGCAATAGGGTCATCTGCGTTGCAATGTCAACGTAACGCAACCATTTTCGATCGTTGGGAGGCGTTGCTATTTCCTCCAATGCAATAGCTTATTACATCACAATTATAAGTATTAACAATTAATCTCATGTGTTGCAACGAGGTGCGGGTGAAGAAAGGGTGTAATGGCAACGAACCGTGGGTGTTGCGTGGTTGGTCCTTGCAACCATGGTAGATGTTGTTATTTGTCTTTAGTGCAACAATATATAATAGTTGCAAGCAAGGGTGTTGCTATTTGTCTGTAGTGCAACAACATATGATAGTTGCAAGCAATCACAATTGCGACGCACGGGTACTGTTGTAAATACATTATAATGCAACACATGATAGTTGTAAGTAACTACGATTGCAACGCATGGGTACTGTCACAAATACATTATAATACAACGATATATGTTAGTAGCAATTGCATCTATGATGTTCCACTATACTTAGAGGAATCCCAACCATTTTTGCATCATTGCTATACCCTTAACGAGTATCGCAACACAATGAAGATTGTTGGAATACGAGTATAGGATATCGCAACGACATAGGAGGCACGAGACGGATATGGAGCTCACCGCGAGAGAAAAGCATAGTTTGATGAGGTGATATCGTTGAGGAAGAGGATTAATCCGCACCTTGCATCTTGCGGTGAGTTCTGGTTTAGCGCGTTGAGTAGATGGACGACAAGGTTGAAGAGCTAGGAATTCATGAAGAGACAACGACTTTCTTCTATAGCATCAACTCTTGAACCTTATCTTGCATCCAGTGGCATGAGTTGTGTTCCCGGTTTCCTAGTCAAGAGCCACATCCAGAACATAGGCACAAAGAAGCAGAAATCCATGGTGTGTAATGAACAGGGATGGAACTGATGGTATCTCACCGAAAATATGGCGAGCGATGTCGACTTGGTTGTTGAAATAAACTTCTGTATTTGTATTTTCCCTGTTTTCTCAGTTAAGATAGCTGAGCATGAACTCGGGATTTGTCTGAGTCTTGCATGTGTGGCACACCGGCATTGCGATATTGGTGGTGTGCTCCATCGCACGGTATGGTCAGATTCCACGGATCATGGCGTGCGTGTACGGCAGCTTAACCGCCAAGTTAGTAGTGTCTTTAAATTCAGAAATATACAACAAAAAACGTTGCTCATTCTGTTCATAGCACCAACACTTGTGTCCACCTGTGTTCATCTGTTCTTGATTCAATTGTTTTCTTGATCTCATTGCGTTCCTCATTGGAGATTTAGCCGACAATTGGCATCAGAGTTGTGTTCAAGATCCTATGCCATGGCCGCAATCTAGGGTCGCGATCAGTTTGTCTCCAGGTCGCCGCTGCGACAGAGGCAGACGCTGTGATCTCCTCTCCCCTGCTAGAGGCAGGCACCGTGACGACGGCCGTCGCGTCGTGGTGGAGCGCGTCGTGAAGGAGAGCTCGGCGTCAATCCAATACCCGATGCTAACAAGGACCAATTACAACGATTGGTCCCTGCTAATGCGCGTGAATCTTCAGGCTCAAGGCATGTGGCACGTGGTCCATCCTGAAGATGGAGAAACGAAGCAGTGTCGTGAGGATCGCCTGGCTCTCGCCGCTATCGTCCGATCGGTGCCTCCCGGAGATGCTGGCGACACTCGCCACCAAGCGCACCGCATTCTCGGCTTGAGAGGCTATCAAGTTGTGCCGCACTGGGGTGCAGCGGGTGCGCTAGGCGAATGCCGAGTGGTTGAAGAAGGAGTTCACTAAGATCGCGTTCAAGGAAGGAGAGACCATCGACGAGTTCTCCATGCGCATGATTGGCCTCGCCAACAACATTCTCACTCTCGGTGGTAAGATCACTGGGGCAAAGATTGTTAAAAAAATGCTGCATGTTGTACCAGAGAATCTTGAGCAGGCTGCAATCACGATTGAGACCCTTCGTGATCTAGATAGCCTGACAGTCGAAGAGGTCACCAGAAGACTCTGCTTTGTGGAGGATCGGAAGAAGCCCAATGTTGACCAGCAAGGCCGTCTTCTCCTTAGCGAGGAAGAATGGACTGCCAAGCTCAAGTTACGCAAGGCCGGCGGGAGCTCCGGTGGCTCAAGTGGTGGAGGAGGTGGCTGCAAGCGCGGCCGTGGACGCGGTCGCTCGGGTGGTCGTGGGCCGTTAGACCCCAAGTCCAGTGGGTCCAATGGTCCTGTTGGGGAGACGTCCAAGGACCAGTGCTGGGTCAAGATTGGCCAGGCAGACACTGCGGAAGCCCATGAAGAAGTGCCCAGTCTTCATCTGGTTGGGCTCGTAGAGGACTTGTTTGAGGCGTCGCCGCAAACATCGGCACCGGCGATGCAGCCTTGAAACACAGGAGCCTTTTAGTGAAGGCATGCTCTGAAACACAGGAGCCTTGCAAAAATGACCTTCTGGTAGGCAAGTGGAGCATGGCGGCGATCGACGACTGGAACGGTGGAGTTTGACACTTCGAGTGTGGCGGCTCGAACCGTCCGATGAGCTGCATCAATGAGGATCCATCTAGACATGGAGATCGACTTGATGGTGGCTGGTGGCTGCTGTTCGATAGGGGTTGATCAGACGTGATGACCGACTTCGATGGTGCGGCTGGAAGACGTCGCGGACGACGGCGACGACTTTGACTTGCAGTCTGGCTGATGGGTGATCGGCTAAGATTGGAGTTGTTGTTGCGTGCTCAAGGTGGAGCAGCAACGGCGACGGCATTCTTCCATGATGGTGGACTCGGCTGTTGGGTGGAGGCGAATTGTTTTTGGGTGTTCAGTACGCTGGACTTTGCGTAGTGCTTGCTTGGTCTCGTCGGCACGCGCGGAGGCTTGATAGTGCAGCTACGTGTACGAGAGCAGTTGGAGAAGCAACATTCTCACGAATAGCGGGAGAACTCGTATGCATGCAGGAGAAAGAGTTGGAATCGGAAACACAACATGTGCAGGCGATGGAAAATTCATAGTGCATGCATGGGAGACAAGGTGGGCCATGACCCATGATGTATTTGTTTATGGATATTAATCCGGATACAATGCATGCAGGTGGGATTTGTTTCCTTGGTTTGATCCGATTCGGTTCTTCTAATTCGGTTCATGCAGGAGTCGAAGCTAATCAGCGTAGGACAAGGAAGGGACTTGCAGTAGGTGGAGTCCGTAACGCTGTGGACTTGATACCTTACTGGGTTCGGGCTTCTATAAAACCGCAGAAGGAGTCCAGGAAGGATTGCAGCAGCAGAAACAATCGGTTGTTCGTGAACCAACTCTTGCGAGGTTGACGGTGAACAGGCAGCAGCGATCAAGTCGGTTGATTTCGTCATGTGCAAGCGACATGGAGATCGACGGGCTTGAGAGCAGCGGGTTGTACATAGGCAGTGTACGGGAGTACGCGGCGACGTGCTCGGGTGTGCAAGAGGCACACGGCTTCGACCTGTATTGTGCGTGTGCGGCGTACGCTGTGCACGTGCGGAGGTTCTTTCGACGGTCCGTAGCAACAGGCGGATGGCATCGATGTCGTCCAAATTCGAGGTGACGAAGTTTGACAGGACTTGCAATTACAGACTTTGGCAAACAAGAGTCAAGGACTTGCTAGCGCAGCAAGGGATCCTGAAGGCTCTGAGTGAGACAAAGCCGGCCAAGCTGGATGATGAGAAGTGGTTGGAGATACAGGCACAAGCGGCAGCAACCATCAGGTTCTGTCTCGCCGACCAGATCATATACCATGTCATGTATGAGACGTCACCAAAAGTAATTTGGGATAAGTTGGATAATCAGTTCATATCCAAAACTCTGACTTAGAAGTTGTATGTGAAGCAAAAGTTATATGGGTTGAAGATGCAGGAAGGTCTTGCTGAGCACATCAATGTCTTCAATCAAGTTGTGGATGGCCCTGTGAAGGTGGACGAAGCTTGATGATGAAGACAAGGCCATTATTCTTCTGTGTTCCTTGTCGAGTTCTTATGAGCATTTGGTCACTACATTGACGTATGGGAAAACTAAAGTTAAGATGGCAGATATCAGGACATCGTTACTTTCTCGTGATCAGAGGATCAAGATCAATAATGCTGGTGATAGTGATTCCACTGGTGATACTTTGGTGGTCAAGAGTGATCGAGTGAGGGAGACCGACAAGAAGAAGAAGAAGGGGCCGCAGTGCTACAAGTGCAAGGAGTGGGGACATGTGAGGAGGGATTGTCCGGAACTGAAGAGGAAGGACGTGGCAAATGTTATGGTTTCTAGGAAGGATGACTCGGACAACGATGGTGATGTTCTTGTGCTATCAAGTGAGAAGTCTTGTGATGAAGAAGCGTGGTTGCTAGATTCTGCAAGTTCATTTCATGCAACACCTAAGAAGGAGCGGTTCTCTTCATATGTTGAGGGTGACTTTAGTTTTGCTCACTTGCGTGGTAACACGGTTCATCGTGTTATGGGAGTTGGCAAGATCAAGTTGACAATGTATGATAGACAAGAGGTACTACTTGAGGGTGTGCGGCATATGCTAGAACTTAGAAGAAATCTTATCTCGCTTGGTGTTCTGCACGGAGAAGGTTGGCTATATCAGGCAGTGTCGGATAGGAGGACCTTGAGAATGACGCGGGCTGGCAAGACCGTGATGATAGGCGAGCTGTCGGAGACACATCACTATAGGCTGAAAGGTGGAGTCATGAAGGATGGAGCTACAAATGTTGCAGCGTTCAGTCCTGGCGGCGAGGTGGCCTCGTCGAGCTGTTCGAGGTGAGCAGCGGAAGAGGTGACTCAAGTCTGCGTACACGGAGGTTTGAGAATGGGCAGGAGTTTATTGGATTTGTGTCGAATATGTGTACACGAGTCGGTTAGAAATTGGACTTGAGTCATATTAGGTGGATAGGGATAGAGTTTGTGTCGGACTTGTATTCCCGGGCTCGTATATACGTGGGAGCATCACCGTTGTAACTGCAAGAGACGACAGATGTAGTTGACAAGGGGTGACGATGGCTGGGAGAGGCGTGCCCTAGGGGTGGCCGGGTCGTGTATCGGTATACTCCTGAATGACTGTATTGCTACAGTTATTATGGGGAGGAGCGCCCGTAGTCATGCTTCGAGGATGTAGGCACGTCGCTGAACCTCGTACAAAAACATTGTGTTTCGGCGTCTCTCTCTTTTCGTGATCTTGTGTTCTTGGCTTGATGATCCTAGGGAATTGCTTCCGCAACTGGTTTCCCTAATAAGTGGTATCGAGTTATGGTCAAAAACCTGAAACAATCTCGGGGACCTCACACAAATTAGATCTCCTGGGCCACATCTTTAATCGGGCTGTCGGAGGTGTGTCCACCCGGATGTGAAGGGGAGATGGAGCCACCCAATGTATGATGGGGGAGATTGTTGGGTTTAGTCCCTCATCGAGATATTCATGATGAGGGAGCCAACTAATAAGATGGAGGGATCCTCACCTATCAAGCTAGTCTTTTGGGTTGAGGTGGTCTAGGACCTTGGTTGGGGCTCAGTTGGGCCTATGGTTCGGTAGGCCCAATGTGACCTGAGCTGACGGCAGGGGCTCATGGGTACGATGAGCCGAGCCGCACTCTAACAATGGTATTGGGTACAAACCAATGGCACTGTCCAAAAAGCAATTTCTAATGCTTAAGCGTTTTAGTGACTCAAACGTTATCCTCTCCGCACTCCAGAAACATCAATCAACAAGATTAAGATGCTTCAATGGCGGACACCTCGAGAAGTGAAACCAACCTGTACTAACAGACCGACTATCTCCAAGCCAGTCAAGTATCTGGAGACAGGAAGGCTCGCTGTCTAGGATACCGATGTCACGCCAGAGGTTCTTAATCTTGAGCATCCGAACTTGGCACATGAGAGCATGCTGGACAGAGCTCAACGGTTTCAAGAGGCACATGGTACGCAACACCCTCCGCAGAAACAATAGTACACCTAACACGCATGCTAGTGGCAGATTTCCAGAGGTTGCGCCAGCGGCCAGCAAGCAGACATGTCTGCACGACCTCTAACGCAGGCTGGAATTTTTTTCCATTATCTATAAAAAGAAAATGTAAAGACTAAGTATGGAAATTTTCATTGTCGACGGAAGTGGGTGAGATCGAGAACCCAGGGAATCCTTGTGGAAAAATTGCAGGTAGCGAGCAGTTGAATGGATCAGAGCAGAATGCAGAAATCTCCACATCATGACGGTAGAGCAGAGCAGGAGACGCAACTACGGACTGTTGACATGCTTCCGTACGTGCTCCTCGCCTCCTCGGAGTCCAGCCGGCGAATGGAGGATTTACGGTCTACAAGTGTGCCAGCGGTACTAGAATTTTTACGTAGAAACGCGTAACATCTTACTTTTTAGATAATGGGAACAAGATCCCGGCCTTCACCTTGTTCAGGGTTATAGCCTACTATTACAAAAGCAGCACTCAAATGTTTGGAACAAACTCACGCAATAGTTTAAACAAGGTTATGATAAACGACACGTCAGGGACCTATCATGTGAGTAAATCTCCGTCCAAATTGTGCGAATATCTGCATTTACCAACACTTCAAGTCGCTGACATGATTCCTTTATTACTTGTTTGGCTTCGTCATTCTTCTGCAATTGTGCCCAAAATCGTAACTAGTGTGTCCGTCTGTATAGTACCTGCATATAAGTTTTCTTCGATGATTTATTAAAAAGAATATCATTCCTTCTAATATCATTCCTTCTTAGCTATATTGCCCAGCAAAACGCTGATGCACCTACAAAAATTTGTATTTTCAGCTGTGTGCCCACTCCATTCAACCATGCACCAAACATATGTCTTACACTACATGGTGGCAGCAAGTTAAAACATAAGTGCACTTATCTCCAAAGAAACTTAGCTTTACGACAATAAAAAAATAAGTGGTTTATCATTTCATCTTGTGGACAAAAACTACATTTTTGCTACCATTCCAATTTCGTTTTGCCAAGTTATCCTTTGTGAGAACTACTTCTTCTAAATACCACATGAAAATCTTAAATTTGAGAGGCATTTTCACCTTTCACAAAAGCTTATGTTGTATAACTTTGCCATTACTCAAGATAGAATTATACATTGATTGTACAGTAAATAAACCATTGCTAGTTAGACTCCATCTAAACATATCATTAGTCTTACATGCGCAATACAACGGACTAAATCGTACCAGAGTTGTAAACTTTTGTCACGTATTTTCCTTCTAAAATAAATGTTTAGTATAAAAAACATTGCCTACTGTAAAACTCTTCTTCCTTGTTATATTATATAGAGAGGGTCATGAGGACATCTTCCAAGACATGCCATTGATAATTGTTGATCAAGACACTCAGCATCGTGACTACGGTTATGAGAGACCAATGACTCGGGCCAAAACAAAACAGCTACAACTCGAGGTGAATCTTTTCATTAATGATTGTGAACATGGTTCTCTTAGGTTTGTGCCATTGCTGCCCCCTTGAGGATTGAGAGTGCTTCTCTACCATTTGTTCTTGTGTTTCCTTGTGATTAGCAAGAGCATTGCCTCTATCTTGCGTGGTTTAGGTTAGACATCAACCAAAGCGTGTGGTTGGGCGAAATCATTTCTCACAGGTGGCTGTTCGATTAGCTGTTGGTGCCATCGGTTCGTATGGTTGCACGGGTCAAGTTATCCCCTAGATCCTACGACGAGAAGATCGGGCAAGCCCACGCATCATCTTGGTATTCAGAGCTACGGTTTCCTCGGTAGGATCTTTATCCCCCTTGTTATCCCCTGTTGTTTACTACCCTAAACTGAAAATACCAAAAATTTCTACCTCCCATAACCCGATCTGAAATTTCAGTGAGTTTGGTTAGGTTCTAGTCCAATAGATCAAGTTTGGTTGCTGAATCTTTGTGTTTCCCTTCGTAATCTGCATCTGATTTGTTTTCCCCATTCGTTCCCCATCCAGATTTGAGTTTTCCCCCACGTTCTTGTGTTCTTGGATAAGTCCATTGGGATCCCGAAATGTTTTTCATGTTCTTGAGCTCGTTGGAAATATTACTGAAAGCACTATCAGAATATTATATGCTTGAGTTGTGAATATTAAAGTTTGTTACTGATTTATACACGAAAATTTTAGTTACCGCTGTTCTTTAAATTTCAGATTGCTGAAACTATGTTAATCGTTGCCTTTGTTCAAGACTTGAGTATATTCCAATTAAATCATTAGTGAACCAGGCCATCCTTTGTGATAACTTTGAACCTATCGAGACTAGTTCTAGTTTATTGCTCAAGGGCTTTGCACTTTGTTAAAATTGAAGGCTAGTTCGAATATCAATTCGTTATTGCTATATAATCTGATGTGCTGATCTCAGTAGCAAAAAGGACAACAAAAATAAAAAAAAAATCAATCAAACAAAAAAAATTATCAAGTGCTGAGATCACCACATTGATTTACTTTGGTCATTATTGTTTCAATTCCACATAGTCTTTATTTGTGCAAATCTTGTAGCCCTGTCACTTATGTGAGCAATCAACTAGCGTCTCTCCATAACTTGTGTAGCACTGAGCTTTTGTTCTTAAGTTGAATTTTTATATTACCTCTTTTCTTTGGCTGCAACAAGTTCCCTCATCTTTGTGTGTGAGTTGCTAAACACTTTCCTCATAATCATTGGTTTTAATTTCAGCAACTCGACTTTGTTATCTTGGTTGGATTTTTACTTAAGTTGACAATAGCTTGAAGTTTCTGTTTGCTTACCAAATCAACAGCCCTCCAAGCTCCACAAATAAGCCTATGTTTAGAATGCACTGTGACTTTGATTTCGCTTGATCTATCACAATTGTTGTCTCCTACCACCAAGGTGTGTGTGCAGCTCACAAATTCAGCAAGGATACATAAGAACTTCAGTGGTAAGAGAAGGTGAGACTGAGTTTTTTCACAAAGCCACATAACTTCAATTAGCACTTTGCCCACTAAACATGGCAGGTGAAGAAGGAGAGCAACCGAGCTATGTCATACAAGAGCAACTGCAGAAGATAGTGCAAGACTCCAATGCACAACTCAATGAGAATATGACTGCTGTCCAATTGAACATGGTTGTTGAAGTTGTGAAGGCGTTGAAGGCACAAGGTGGTGTAGATGCTCATGGTGGAGAACTAGATGAGACCGATGAGGAACATGCAGCTCGGTTGCAGCGAGAAGAAAATGCAAGAAAGAATGCACATGGGCGTGGACGTGGTGGAGGAAGAGGTGGAGATGCCTTTGGTCGAGGAAGAGGCCCCGGGCGTGGTGATGATGGTGCAGCTGAAACGGATACAAATACTTTCATATTACATCGCAATGACAACTATCATCGTCATTGCAATGTAAACAATGATCATCCCAATGAAGAGAAGTTTGAAAAGCTAAATTTCAGCATGCCTAAATTTGAAGACACATCTGATCCGGATGCATATCTCACATGGGAGTTGAAGGTTGATAAAATATTCAGAGTGCATAATTATTCAGACGAAAAGAAAGTGCATATGGCTGCACTTGATTTTGATGGATATGCTCTCATTTGGTGGGAACAAATTCAAAACCAAAGAGAGGAAAATGGTGAGCTTCTAGTGGCAACATGGGCTGAAATGAAGAGGGAAATGAGAGCATGTTTTGTCCCAAAACATTGTAAATGTGATCTCTTTGACAAACTACAGAATTTGAGGCAAGGAAGCAAATCTGTGGAAGAATAGTATAACAAAATGGAGCAGGCCATGATTAGAGCTCGTGTGATTGAGGATGAAGAGCATTCCATGGCATGTTTCCTTTCCGGTTTGAACAGGCCAATCAAACGTGTTGTGGAATTTTAGACCTACAACAATGTGGTGGAGCTAGTTCATATTGCACAAAAGGCTGAGAGACAGTTGCATGATGATGCCAAACCAAGCAAGAATTCAAAATTCAGCTCGAAGGTGTCATCAAATGCTCCAAAAACACCAAGGTTTGATTTGGGGCGAGGAATATTTTCATCCGGTTCAACCTCCAACAACAATTCTCGTTCCACTGCTGCTGAAAAATCAAATGCCTCCCAAAATGTGGAGAAATCAGCTAGGCCAACATCATTAAAGGCTAATACTCCGGCGGCTTCTGCCTCCAAGAGTAGTGGAATTCAATGTTTTAAGTGCTTGGGTCGTGATCATGTCATGAAGGATTGCCCTAACAATCGAGTTGTGATTGTTACAGAAGGTGGAGAATATGATTCAGCTAGTGAGGATGAGTGTGAACTCCCTGCTGAGATTCACAAGAGTGATGATGCACAAGCTGAAAGTGAGTACTACAATGACTATGCATTTGAAGCCGGCAACACCATCGTGGTCACCAAAACACTATGTTCAATTGAAAGATGAAGAACAAGCACAAAAGTTCAATTTATTTCAGACCCAAGCCAAGGTAAATAACAAATTGGTCAAGCCGATAATTGTGGTGGTAGAGAAATGTGTGAGAATTTGGGGTTGACCATGATTAAACATCCTCACCTTATCATGTGCAATGGTTCAGTGATTGTGGAGATGTCAAGGTGCAACACATGGTGAGAGTCACATTCAGCATACACGATTACACTAACACAGTTCAGTGTGATGTTGTGCCCATGACGGTTTGTCACTTGTTGTTGGGAAGACCACGGCAATTTGATAGACGTGCTATACATAATGGTTATGCCAACATATTTTCTTTTAAGTGGCAAGGGAAAGGTGTCAAGCTACTTCCCATGACTCCCACTCGGATCGGTGAGTGAGCGCCACAAGACAAACATGAGTGGAAAAAGAGAGCATGAGAGAAAAATTATGATTGCCATAGCCACAAAATCTAAGATGAGAGAGATGAGAGAAAATCCCAACATAACACATTTTGTACTCTTGTACAAAGACACAATTCTTTCAACTAGTAACATGACCTCTCTTCCTAGTGTTGTTTCTAATGTGTTGCGGGGCTTGAATGATGTTTTTCCTTGAGGAGGTACTAGCTGGCCTACCTCCACTTCGTGGAATTGAACATCAAATTGATCTCATTCCCGGAGCTTCACTTCCAAACCGACCACCATACCGGACCAACCCGGAAGAAACTAAGGAAATTCAGCGACAAGTGCAAGAACTACTTGACAAAGGGTATGTGCGTGAAAGCCTTAGTCCTTGTGCTGTCCCTGTTATTCTTGTTCCAAAGAAAGATGGTATGTGGAGAATGTGTGTTGATTGCAGAGCTATTAATAATATCACTATACTGTTATCGTTCGACACCCCTACCTTGCAAAGCAAGAGGGATTGTCACACAGGACCATATCAGGAGACATTCGACGAAACGAACATTCATTGCACATACATCAATGATACATTCACAATTTACATAAAAAATTGAAGTGCTTCAAAATCAGCAAGTATAATATCCATATTCACTTCATTACTACGATGCGATCTGCTCGAGGTAAGCTGGTACTCATAACCCCGAGGGACGATGACATATATCGATTTACATCCTGCAGGAGAAACCCAAATGCATGACATACGCATCATTTAAGAACACGTATGACCACCTTTCACGAGATCACCGTAGATATGAGCCGGGTCCACCCTCCGAGTGTATGTTCCCCTTGAAACCATAGTGCGTCGGGTCCAAGGATAAACGATACAACCTCCATCTACTCACAAACCCATGCATCCACCGTGACCGACACTTAGCACAAAGGGTGGAGAGACCGTCCAACACTACGACTCTCCAGTTACATTAGTTTATGTTGACGGTTCTTATGGTCCAATTTTACCGTCAACATGTTGCATCTTTTTGAATCAAACACCATCACCAAGAATAGACATAGGGATTATTTCTAACAAATTCCACTAGTCTTGGTGAAATTATGAATGCAGGTGCAATTCATATGAAAACGAGGGAAAACATGCATGAAACATGGACTTTGCTATCGACGGATTTTCCCCGGACTAAAGAATATAGTCCAAAAGCCCAAAACCACAAAACAGAGCCTCAACATCAAACCAAGCAAGTGGATTGGGCCGGTACACAGCCAGGGGAAGGCACCGAGAGAAGAATCAAGCCCGGGGAGTCCGGGCCGGTTCGGCCGAACCACCCTAGTGGGTTCGGCCGAACCGACGAGTGGGCCCCCCGGCCCATCTTTCTCCGGCGGTTTGTCACCGACGTCCGGAGGTCGGTTCCACCTGCAATTAATGCCACCGACGTCCGGAACCGCCTCCAAGTTGCCGACCTTCCAAGGCTATAAATAAAGGGCTACACCCCCTCTCTCAAGACACCACCAACATCAAGATACAAGACAAAACTCTCATCCTTAGGCCAAGGGCCTCTTGTATTTTAGTAGAATAGGAAAGAGGGCAAGGAAGAGGAAGGAGTGTTCCTCCCTTTTGTAAAGTGGAGTAGTATTTCCTTTTCTTTTACCTTGGCGTATAAACACTCTTTTTGGTGATTTATACGTGGTGATCTACTTATCTATCGTGACATATCTTTGTGTTAGACGTAATTCTTGTTATACTTGTTTACGGGATCATCGCTTCGCAAGAAGTACTCTAGCTTTACGAACTCGGTTCTAGGCCGAGGCTAGAGTAGTGGTCAATAGCATAGACGTGGTGTCTAGGGCTGGAGATCGCCTTTGTTTGCTTGTGTGCCCCACGGTTTGTAGAGGTAGGTGGCAGGAAGTGACAGCCCTGTCATCCAAAGGAACCCTCCACGTTCGGGTACATAGTAGAGCTTTCGTAGACCGGAGTGGCTTGGCGAGACCAAGCCTAAGACGGTGCCCGAAGTAAACAAGTCTAGCTTGCATTCGTCTACCTTTAAAGGATAAATAGATAAGAGTCACCCTCTCGACCCTATTTTGCTACGTTGTCTTGGTTGTCCTTGGGTAAACTAACCTTGTTGCAGAAATACTCTGTTCCCTGCGGATATAAATACGATACCTTGGAATACTCCCGGGTGAAGTGCTACAACGGTATTCCGTGCGCTTGCGGATTTATTCGTGACGTAAGAAATACCAACAAGCATTTACGGCGCCGTTGCCGGGGAACGGTTGTTATCTTTGTAACAAATCAGGTTTGCCCTCGTAATCTATCTTACTTACCGTTCTGTTTTTATTTTTTTTTCCTTACATTCAAAATTTCACAAAAACATATCATGGAGTCACACCCAACCATCCAATCTTTCTCCACTCCACGGGGTGAACTCTTAGAGCCACCATCATCATCACAACCTATTTCTTCACCTGGCTATGAGTTCTCCCCGATTACATTTCGATGATTAGAGGTTTATCCTTTTCGGGTTTTAAACATGAAAATCCTTATGAACACTTGCGAGAGTTTGAACATTTGTGTTCATGCCGATTGATCCATGGCATGACACAAGAAACATTGAAGTGGAAGTTGTTTCCCTTCTCTCTCAATGAGAAGGCGAAGCAATGGTACACTTACACCGCTAAGAGAGTGAACGGTGATTGGAAAGAATTGCGAGACAAATTTTGTCTAGCATTCTTCCCCGTATCTCGTATCACTTCTCTACGAGCGGAAATAATAGGCTTTCGACAAGAAGAAAAGGAAACCTTAAGTGCGTCATGGATTCGGTTCTGTTCTCTAACGGACTCGGACCAGAATTATTGCTCCCGAACCCGTTTTATTACAACACTTTTATTCGGGATTGAGCAACGATACCGCACTTTATCTTGACACGGCCGCGGGTGGATCTTTTTCTCATAAGACCATAGCGGAAGCACACGAACTTTTGGATCGAATTGTGGAAAACACACCTTTTTCCGCTGACTTACTCGTAGAGCCGGAGTCGGAAGATGAGGAACTCGTTGTGCAAGAGACACAACACTTGGTGCCCATGATGGAGCACCTAGCACTCGAGTCCTCATCTAACACAAGAACAATGATAGAGGAAGATGAACCTCTTGATTTCCCATTTGAGTTCAAGGAAGAAATTTTTGAAGATTTTGGAAACACCTTGAACTACTCCTATCAAAAGAAACCAGCACTCCCTGCACCAACCCCGAACCTATTGAAAAATCTCTTCTCTTAAAAATTGTTCGGAAGTTGACAGCAATTATGAGCGATGAATGGTTGATGGAAAACGAACTTTCTTCGGAAGTTCTTCAACTTGATCATCCTAGATCAACCATTCGTGGCTCAATTCGGGGAGTAATGGTAGATGTTCTCTATAATCCTCTAGTAGGTGCCAACATCATGTCCGAATCTTTTGCTTCAACTTTATTTGGAAACGAGACATGGGCACCTTCGACAAACTCCTTAAAGCCCCACCGGGGCAATTTTTTGAGAGTTTGGGGATCATTAGAGATGTTTGCATTAAGCGTAATGAAGCGAGAGGTTTCCTTGGACTTTCACGTTTTCGGAATCCTGGATTTCGATGTTTTGGTCGGTCATCCCATAGAAAAGCTTTTCTTAGGGATATCACCTTCGAGGAACCTTAGACTTCACCCTCGGCAAGAAAACTTTTCTCTTCCTATCATTCATGCACAAAACTCTTTTGCCGAGGAGCCGCTTGTGGAAGAAGAATGCATGGAGGAGGTTATGGCAATTTTTCCTCATGAAAACCCCGAATCATCCTTGGATGAAGATGCTCTTGATTTCATTTTAGAAGAGGATGATTCGGCGGAAACTTTTGAGCTGCCCGAAACTTTTACACCTACGCCACCTCCCGTAGAGCTCAAAACTCTTCCACCGAGGCTTGCGCTACGTTTTCTTCACGGAAATCCCGAAACCCCTGTCATCATAAGTGACAAGCTTTCGGAGGAGGAAGCTGCAAAACTCTTAGCCGTGCTAGAAAAACATCACTCCGTTTTTGGGTACTCGCTTGGAGACCTCAAGGGAATCAGCCCTGCTCTTTGCACCCATCGCATTCCCATAGACCCCGATAGTACACCATCTAGGGAACCTCAAAGGAGGTTGAACAATGCGATGCGGGAGGTCGTTAAAAAGGAGGTCTTAAAACTTTTACATGCTGGCATTATCTATCCTGTTCCACACAGCGAGTGGGTGAGTCCAGTGCAGGTTGTACCCAAGAAAGGAGGAATGATGGTCGTCCATAATGACAAAAATGAGTTGATCCCTCAACGCACCGTCACGGGATGGAGGATGTGCATAGATTACCGAAAACTTAACAAGGCTACAAAGAAGGATCATTTTCCGCTGCCCTTCATCGATGAGATGTTGGAGCGGCTGGCAAATAATTCTTTCTTTTGTTTCCTTGATGGGTATTCAGGATATCATCAAATCCCCATCCATCCCGACGATCAAAGTAAAACCACTTTCACATGCCCCTATGGAACTTACGCCTATCGACGAATGTCTTTTGGGCTTTGCAATGCACCTGCTTCTTTTCAACGTTGCATGATGTCTATCTTTTCCGACATGATCGAAGAGATTATGGAAGTATTCATGGATGATTTCTCTGTTTATGGAAAAACCTTCGATCATTGTTTAGAAAATTTAGACAAAGTCTTGCAACGTTGTCAAGAAAATGATTTAGTGCTCAATTGGGAGAAATGCCATTTCGTGGTTAGAGAAGGCATAGTTACGGGGCATTTGATTTACTGAAAGGGGGATAGAGGTGGACAAAGCTAAATTAGAAGTTATAGAAAAGCTTCCACCTCCCTGTGAATGTTAGGGGCATTCGCAGCTTTGCAGGACATGCGGGGTTCTATCGTCGGTTTATCAAAGATTTCTCTCAAATTGCTAGACCCCTTACAAATCTGCTTGCGAAGGATGCACCCTTTGAGTTTCTCGATGAATGCATGATTGCTTTCACTACCCTTAAGAATGCACTCATCTCGGCGCCAATTATCCAACCCCCTGATTGGACGCTGCCTTTTGAGATAATGTGTGATGCTAGTGATTTTGCTTTGTGGGGGCTGTTCTTGGCCAAAATAGAGATAAAAAGCATCATGCAATCTCCTATGCAAGCAAAACCTTGGCTGGAGCTCGGTTAAATTACACCACCACCGAAAAAGAGCTCCTTGCTGTTGTTTTTGCTTTTGATAAGTTTAGATCCTACTTGACTGGTGCAAAAGTCATTGTTTACACCGATCATGCTGCTTTAAAGTTTTTGCTCAATAAGAAGGATGCTAAACCTCGTTTGATACGATGGGTTCTTCTACTCCAAGAGTTTGATGTAGAAATCCGTGATAAGAAAGGAGTAGAAAATTCCGTGGCAGATCATTTGTCGCGTATACAATTCACTAACCTGCAGGAATTACCCATCAATGATTTCCTACGCGATGACATGCTGCTCCTAGTGAGGGACTCACATCCATGGTACGCCGACATTGTGAACTTCATGGCAACGAGGTACGTAGCACCTGGAAAGAGCAAGAAACGACTCATCTATGAGAGTCGTCGTCACTTATGGGAAGAGCCCTTCCTTTACCGTGTCTGCGCCGATGGATTGCTAAGGCGATGTGTGCCCATACCCGAGAGCACACGAATCATTGAGAAGTGCCATGCATCGCCATACGGGGGACACTACGGCGTGTTTCGTACACGAGGCCAAGATATGGCAAAGTGGCTTCTTTTGGCCAGCCATGTACGAAGACACAAAGGAATTTGTCGAGCGATGCCCGGAATGTCAAAAAGTTGGAGGCATCACGGCAAAAGATGCAATGCCCCTCAACTACAATTTACAAGTCGAGCTCTTCGACGTATGGGGCATTGACTTCATGGGACCGTTCACCAAGTCACATGACTGCGAATACATCTTGGTGGCGGTAGACTACGTATCTAAGTGGGTGGAAGCAATGCCTTGCGGGGCCGCAAATGCCAAGCATGCTCGCCGGATGCTCCACGAAATTATCTTCCCAAGGTTTGGAACACCGAAGCTAGTGATAAGCGACGGAGGGTCTCACTTCATTGATAAGACCTTCCGAAGCTTCCTAAGAGAACTTGGATCAAGGCATAATATCGCTACTCCATACCACCCTCAAACCGGTGGGCAGGCCGAGACCTCAAACAAGCAAATCAAGCGGATCCTGCAAAAGACCGTAACAGAAATGGGGAAGGGATGGAAGGACAAGCTACCCGATGCACTATGGGCATACCGTACAGCATACAAGACACCCATAGGCATGTCCCCATACCAGCTCGTGTACGGGAAAACATGTCATTTACCCGTCGAGATGGAACACCGAGCGTATTGGGCCATCCGGAAATGGAACATGGACTTTAATGGTGCCGGACGCAAAAGAAAAATGGAGATAGCTGAGTTAGAAGAATGGAGAGACAAAGCTTACCACAACTCAGCTATATACAAAGAAAGGACAAAAAGGTGGCACGACAAAAAGATAAAGATAAAGGTATTTAAGATTGGAGATAAGGTCTTGCTATTCAATTCACGGGTGAAACTCTTCGGGCATGGAAAATTAAGAAGTAAATGGGACGGACCATACACGGTTATTGACACCTCGTCACATGGAGCAATCACACTTCAAGACGACGAAGGTAAAATATTTAAGGTAAATGGTCAGCGCCTTAAAATTTATTTCGAGCCCGATAAAGATAAAGAATTTGATGTCATGCACTTGATTAATTTAAATTTTCTCTCATGATAGCTCTTTCTTATCTATATCCCGTAGTAGCTCTTTCCACTGAAATAATTTTAGCAAGCAATCAACCGAGAAAAAGAAGGGGACCGAGAGGGGCCCACTACGGTTCGGCCGAACCCCCTTGCTGGTTCGGCCGAACCAGTACTGAACCCCAAACGGTCACTTTTTTCTTTCATCTTTTGTCTCCAACGGTCACAAGATCAAATCTCCCTGCTTAGTGCCTTCCATGCTGCGGGAAAAATCAAATTAATTCTTTCCATACTTTTATCTATAAATGAAGGTGTTTTCTTTTATTTTTCCCTTGCACCTTTCTTCCACCTTGTCCATTTCGCACAAAAAAAAAAAAAAAAAAAAGCTTTTGCCCAGCACCATGGACAGCAGCATCCCAAGCCTCGACGTCTCCGTCACCACCGGCGAGCTTTGCCGCCAAGTCGGCCTCGAAGACATCCTTGATCATGTCTCCATTCCCGGCGAGCAAGCCTTGATGATCCATGATCTACCGCTCGCTATTGAACCTCCACCCACAGCAGCAAGAACACCCTCCAAGAGCTCTCCCGCTGCTGTGGCACCTCGCCAAAAGAAGGGGAAATCTACCCCCAAGAAGAAGAGCGCCGACGCCGCCGACAACGCTCTCCTTCCTGGAGAGAAGTACGTCGGCACCCTCGCTACCAAGAGCGGGCAGGTGGTACACCATCAATATGAGGGCGCAACCTGCCTAGCCCCATCAAGAAGCCCGGCGAGAGGTTCAAGATCAAGGGAATCCGCGGTGGCGGAAAGCAGCTCATCCCGCCGCTCACCTCGGCGGAAAGAGAGACGCCGCGAATCCGTGGGCGACACTCCTCCTAAGAGGATAAGGAGGCGTCTCTCTCCCTCTCCCATCAAGAGGGCAGGGGGAATGTATGAAAGCGAGGAGGAGAAAACTCCTAAAAAAAGCCCCTACCAAATCCTCCTCGCTAAACACGTTGATCTCCGCGAAGCCCATGAACGCCTACGTGATAATGTCGCGGAGATCAAAGACGCTATTGAAGACTTGAAGGATGCCCGGGCGAGCCATCGCCGCAGCACCAACTCCAAGATCAAGCGTCTCTTCAAGAACGCGGGGAAGGAGGACGAATACGACGTTTAAAATGAACCTTCCCGCGTTCATCATTTCCCGCGAGCACATTTTTATCATTTTGTTTCAATTCCTCAAGATTGTAATGCGCTTGCTCTTTTAAATTTTTAATCATATTAGTGCTCCCCGGTCTTCCCTTACCGGTAGAGCAAGTTTTGTTTCGAAATATCTTTGTCTATTTTGAAGAAAACGAGGCAAAAGGCAAGTGTGGGGGGACATCGCGGAAAGCAAAGACAAACACACGCGTAGCGCAGCGAAACATCACGAGGAAAACAACACAAACACAACCTGCGAAACAGAGCACCGGTGGGGCCCGGGCCGGTTCGGCCGAACCCGCAAGGATGGTTCGGCCGAACCCTGGTGGGTCCCACTCAGCCCTGCTTCCTCGTGGCACTTGAGTTTGTTTCCCACACTTCCTTTTCGCCTACTTTATTTGTCAAGTTCATTCCGAGACGCGAAAAACAATTACTAAAACTTGACCAACTAAAACTTGGGAAGATTTCTTTTGAATACCTTTTCCCAAGTCTCTCCCTAATGCTCTCATGATGATCTTGCACACTTTTTATTACTCGCTTCATCACCACTTGCACGTGAACAAATAATCAAATCCATAGGACCCATGTTTCTCTAGATTATTGACAAGTGTGATATGGCTCGACGAAATGATCTTATGCTTAGCTTACCGAGTCCTTGGGAATTTTATTTCACAAAACAAAAATACCGTGGCTTCATGCTCCTCTCTTGATACAAAAATGCCTACCAATGCCATATGATGATCATACCTTGCAAAACTTACATACATATGCTGCTTGTGATTGCAATGAGCTTTACCAAAATCGAGTGACCCTAGAGAGAAACTTGTCATGCTCTCTTGATCAAGATCACGTAAACTCCTACACCGGGAGCTAGCACCCCACCAAAATAAAGACACTCCTCGTTTGCACCTCTTTTTACCTCTCTCTCTCTCTCAATCACGCATAAACGAGACATGGCTATGTAAAAAAAAAAAAAAAAACAGAGAGAGAGAGAAAAGCTCACACGAGATGAGCAATGAAAAGAAAGCTCACAAAGATGAGCAATGAAAAAGAGAGAAGAAAAGAGATGCTCAAGCATAGAGCAAGAAAAGAAAAGAAAGAAAATAAAAAGATAGCCATGTCTCGAAAATGCAAAATAAAGAGAGGTCAATTGCAATAGGAGTTGTCACTTTTTCATATCCATACACACACGCACTTCTTGATCAAGGTTGCATGACTTGGCTTCTCCATGGATCCTTTCTTTTGGCTTAGCAATATTTGTGATACAAGTATGCCTCCCTCATTCCCTACCGAGCTCCACATACAAGCCTAAGAAGTAGGAAAAAGAGAGGCAACACAATGCCTTGGTGAGGAAAACACTTTTTGAGCGATTCAAGAGAATCGAAGAGGAGCGGGAGTCATGTTGTTTATTTTCAAAACTTTCAAAAAAACCCAAGGTGCTTAGTGAGCAAAAGTATAGTGACTTGAGTCATGAGCTGTTCCACTTATCAATCATCCAAGAATGCATGTTAGCCACCGTCATGTTCACAAGTAAAACGGTGTGGCTTGTAATAACATGTGTGCAGGTCTCTAAGGGGAGAGATCTCTCAACTTACGCTCCCACCTTTACTCGAGGACGAGCAAAGAGCTAAGTGTGGGGGTCTTGTTGACGGTTCTTATGGTCCAATTTTACCGTCAACATGTTGCATCTTTTTGAATCAAACACCATCACCAAGAATAGACATAGGGATTATTTCTAACAAATTCCACTAGTCTTGGTGAAATTATGAATGCAGGTGCAATTCATATGAAAACGAGGGAAAACATGCACGAAACATGGACTTTGCTATCGACGGATTTTCCCGGACTAAAGAATATAGTCCAAAAGCCCAAAACCACAAAACAGAGCCTCAACATCAAACCAAGCAAGTGGATTGGGCCAGTACACAGCCAGGGGAAGGCACCGAGAGAAGAATCAAGCCCGGGGAGTCCGGGCCGGTTCGGCCGAACCACCCTAGTGGGTTCGGCCGAACCGACAGGTGGGCCCCCCGGCCCATCTTTCTCCGGCGGTTTGTCACCGACGTCCGGAGGTCGGTTCCACCTGCAATTAATGCCACCGACGTCCGGAACCGCCTCCAAGTTGCCGACCTTCCAAGGCTATAAATAAAGGGCTACACCCCCTCTCTCAAGACACCACCAACATCAAGATACAAGACAAAACTCTCATCCTTAGGCCAAGGGCCTCTTGTATTTTAGTAGAATAGGAAAGAGGGCAAGGAAGAGGAAGGAGTGTTCCTCCCTTTTGTAAAGTGGAGTAGTATTTCCTTTTCTTTTACCTTGGCGTATAAACACTCTTTTTGGTGATTTATACGTGGTGATCTACTTATCTATCGTGACATATCTTTGTGTTAGACGTAATTCTTGTTATACTTGTTTACGGGATCATCGCTTCGCAAGAAGTACTCTAGCTTTCCGAACTCGGTTCTAGGCCGAGGCTAGAGTAGTGGTCAATAGCATAGACGTGGTGTCTAGGGCTGGAGATCGCCTTTGTTTGCTTGTGTGCCCCACGGTTTGTAGAGGTAGGTGGCAGGAAGTGACAGCCCTGTCATCCAAAGGAACCCTCCACGTTCGGGTACATAGTAGAGCTTTCGTAGACCGGAGTGGCTTGGCAGACCAAGCCTAAGACGGTGCCCGAAGTAAACAAGTCTAGCTTGCATTCGTCTACCTTTAAAGGATAAATAGATAAGAGTCACCCTCTCGACCCTATTTTGCTACGTTGTCTTGGTTGTCCTTGGGTAAACTAACCTTGTTGCAGAAATACTCTGTTCCCTGCGGATATAAATACGATACCTTGGAATACTCCCGGGTGAAGTGCTACAACGGTATTCCGTGCGCTTGCGGATTTATTCGTGACGTAAGAAATACCAACAGTTTACCAACTCCCATACGAAGGTATGCATTTGGTACACAACTCAATACTTGCTCGCGGAGTCACAACAAACAGTCCTCAACCGACACGCACGGGGCAATGGCAAGCAAGGACCAACCTTGTCACCGCATCCTACACATGCACTCCCCCGTACGATCTCCATTTAATTCTATATGAGAGGGTAATAATATTAAATCCCTAAACCGAGCGGTCTCCAAACCGTTCGGTGTTGCTACCGATGACTCCATTAAGCATAGCATACTAACGAAAAAAATTTATACCTATCCAATAACCATAGGCATAGGGATCACAGTGCAACTAGTGTTACGATCAACTCCTAAATGTAAATGCACAATACATAAACATAAACATTTTTGAATTTAAAACCCAAAACTAAACAAGTGGGATTTATGCACCGAGGCTTGCCTTGGCTTTGCTTGAAGTTAGCGTTTTTAATCAAGTTCAATTCAGCGGGATCCTCCTCGTGATTTCTTTCTCCGGTTGGGGTCCCTATATGCAATGCATGATGTGAGTATGGATCCATACACAGATATTTAGTTCATGGAACTTTCTCAATAATGAATTAAAATGACAATGTGTTCATGAAATGAACATGCATATGTATGAAATATGATGCTTGCATATGGATGATAGATCATGACTACATGTCAAGGGAACAAACTTCTAATTAAGAAAAACATAGATAAAGCAATACATAATAACATTACTTTGAAGCAAATGCAAGAATTTATCCTCTCCTAGCTGAATAAAGCATGGTACATAAGTGAGAGTATTTCAAAATATGGCATAGGGTTATGTATGACCATAAGCATAAACATAGCGAATGTCAAAATAAACATGCACATGCTATACTCCTGCCATAATTAACCATATGGCCCATGACAAATATGGTCATGCATAAAATGCAAAGTTTTGACATGAATTAAGCATATAAGGGTATATGACAATATGTGATGCAACTAATATTAACTTAACAATCCTAAATGAAGCAAATGGTTCTACAAGAAATTTCATACATGACCTCTTTGCAAATACATAAAACAATCATAAACAAGCACAATAAACATTTATGCACCAAATGTAGACTTTTACATGAATGAATAAACAAATAATATGGCAATATGACATGCTATGTCAATATGAAAACTTCAAAATTAAGCAATATTTTTACCAAGCAAGTCTCATGTATAATCTTCTGTGTAAATTCATAAAATAGCAATAAAAAGCATAATGGACAAGTGTGCATAATTTTAGGACAAGATTTAAATAATTTTTAACCCTAGAAAATTATAGACTACCAAAGAAAATAATACTAAATATCATGAAAAAATGTATGAATGCATCAAAATCATGCACTAGAGGTTCAACATGTTATGAAAAGTGCTCATGCCAATTTTCATGAATTTTTCATTTTCCAAGATTTAAATATGGATTTTATAGGCTTAACAAGGTGTCATTTCTTTTCAGTTAAAACTTCAATGTTTTGCATAGAACCCTAGGTCAAAAAGTTTACCATTGCGAAGTTTACATTTTATTTTGCATTTTTATCACTTTTAAATCAGAAGATATGAATTTGTTTAAAGTAGCTAACAGATTTACCATTTTCTGGTTTTAGGGTGTGTGAACAGTAAAAACAAAATCAGGGCTCATGTATAGCTTTGGATCTCCAATTTCCCTAGGATAGGGCCGTGATTTGAGCATAAGAGATGGTTGAAAAAGATGGATAAGGAAGTGATACAACCATGGTGAGCTAAAGTGCAATCAAGAGCTCACCGGAGAAGCAAAAATCGATGGTGAAACTCGAAGTATTCTTGATGCCATACTTGAGGAAGAGCTTGGGGATCGACCAAACCACACCATGTAAGGGTTGGAGAGAGTCCAAGTGCTACCTCTTGCTACCCTTGCTCATGCCAAGATGAACTATGGCAATGGAGTTTGAAGGTGAGTAGCCATGGTGGTTGTTCTTGGAGAGGAGATGAAAAGGATGAAGAGAGGAAGACTTGACTTGGCTCTTGACCAAAGAGTGGATGAGAGGGAGCCTCCGGACGTGATGGCTTCCTTAGGCTGGCTACTTGATGGGTTGCCTGGTAGAGAAGGAAGCAAAGAGATAAGAGAGAAAGTGGGTCCCACAAGTTGGAAAAAATCTGCCAACCTTATCGTTGCAGTCAAGAGCAAGTCAATGTGGATTTTGTTGGGGTTGCCAATTTTTGTGGTGGCATGAAATTTGGGACAAATTTTATATAGCACGTTTCTTGAGATTCGGCCTACAAAAATTAATAAAATCCTACACTACAAACTGTTTTGTGCTTTTACTGAATTTGTATGGCTTTTTAACCTTTACCAAAAATTATGGTAAAATCATTAAAATTCCTATTTTTGAATACCCTTCATGATTATGCAAAAATATTGGTATGGTTATGTTAACATTTTTGAAGTCTGTGCATAATAATCTATAGGCAATATTGAGAGCACTTGCATATGAGTTAAATATTGCAATATGGCTATATGTCATTCTATGCACATTTTAACATAGCAACTTATAAACAACAATTAAGCAATAAAACACTTCTAAATACAATCCTCATGATGAAACATGACTTTTCTTATGATTGAGCACCAGAAGCAAATAAATTTCATTTTTACTCACTTCTAAAAATAGAGCACTTTTCCCTTTTAATCAATTATGGCATTTATGCATCGGGAAGGGTATCATTTAAACCAGTAAACCTACAATACTCACTGAACATAGCATCTATGTTGAAACATAATTGGGCTCATGATTGAGCACCATAAGTAAATATCTAGGCATTTAAATATCCACTTTCTCTGTTTAGCCAAATATAGCACTTATGTCCTATATGAACACATTATGACCAAAATGATGCAAACCTGATCCAATTCACCAACTTCAGGTAAAATATGATGACACATGTCAGTATGAGTGTGTTTGTCCATTTTGGTGAAGTTTGCACATTAAAAGCATTTAAATTTGTTACTTTTAATGCTTAACATGATAGCATCTTAGGTTACATAAAACTTTCCTTTTCACCACAGAAACATATATGGTAAATGCATCCATTGCAAAGTACACTTCTCAAGCTTTCCAAAAAGTCCTTATTTGCCTAAATCCGAGATTTCTAGCAAAAGTTATTCAATTTACAGAATCTAACATATATCGGTCTATTTACGAAATGCCACTGTGATTCAAAATTTTCACTAAGTGTGGGAGCACTGCGGCGTGCGCGCGCACGTTCAGAGCGCGGGTGGCGGCGCGGCTACCGACAGCGAGGGGCGCTGGAGCTAGCGGGCTCGTGGAGCATCGGCGAGGGTGTGGGTCCCGCCGGATGTGCTCGAGGTAGGAGAGGCTCACCCGAGCGGTCGGTCGACGTGGAGGCGGTGGTCCACGGCGGCGGCGGTGGGCGTCGAGGGCGTTCCCGGTGTTGATGTAACATCCCAAATTGTAACAAAGGAGATGTAATAAAATAATTTGGAGTTTGGATAAGTTTTAATTGGATTTGGAGCAGATTTGAATTTTATTCGGATGAAAATTTTCGCGAAGCATTTTGGTTTGAATTCTTGCGTCTTGGACAGCCCAACCCGATCGCCGACCCAGCCCGCAGCCCATCTTCTACAGTCTTCTTCCTCCTCCCACCTTTCCACCTCAACTCCCGCCGCGAGCGCTCTAGAGCCGCCACCTCGGACGTGTGTCGTCTTCTGCCGCCGCAGCCGACCCGGGCCCGCGTCAACCACTCCCTCCACCCTTTTCCCTCCTCAAAAACCACCTCCCCGAGCCGCCGTTCCCTTCCGTCTCCAAACCCTAGCCGCCGCCCGAGCTACGGTTTCTTCCACCGCCATGGGCGAAGTTCCAAGCTAGTGGTACTCGTGTTGATCTTCCTCGCTCGGTGTGCGCCGCTGCGTCGAGTGGTGTCGGGTTCGAGCGGTGTAGCGCGCAGCCGGGTCGATCGGAGTTCTCCACCGCCAGCTAACTTGCCGTCGTTCATGGCCGCTGGTGAGTTCTCGGCTTGCTCAAGCTCCGTTCTTTGTTGCCCGTTGATCACTCCATGTCCTTGTGCTGATTGCCGCTCTCGGTCCATGGTGGTTGTTCTTGGAGAGGAGATGAAAAGGATGAAGAGAGGAAGACTTGACTTGGCTCTTGACCAAAGAGTGGATGAGAGGGAGCCTCCGGACGTGATGGCTTCATTAGGCTGGCTACTTGATGGGTTGCCCGGTAGAGAAGGAAGCAAAGAGATAAGAGAGAAAGTGGGTCCCACAAGTTGGAAAAAAATCTGCCAACCTTACTCGTTGCAGTCAAGAGCATGTCAATGTGGATTTTGTTGGGGTTGCCAATTTTTGTGGTGGCATGAAATTTGGGACAAATTTTATATAGCACGTTTCTTGAGATTCGGCCTACAAAAATTAATAAAATCCTACACTACAAACTGTTTTGTGCTTTTACTCGAATTTGTATGGCTTTTTAACCTTTACCAAAAATTATGGTAAAATCATTAAAATTCCTATTTTTGAATACCCTTCATGATTATGCAAAAATATTGGTATGGTTATGTTAACATTTTTGAAGTCTGTGCATAATAACCTATAGGCAATATTGAGAGCACTTGCATATGAGTTAAATATTGCAATATGGCTATATGTCATTCTATGCACATTTTAACATAGCAACTTATAAACAACAATTAAGCAATAAAACACTTCTAAATACAATCCTCATGACGAAACATGACTTTTCTTATGATTGAGCACCAGAAGCAAATAAATTTCATTTTTACTCACTTCTAAAAATAGAGCACTTTTCCCTTTTAATCAATTATGGCATTTATGCATCGGGAAGGGTATCATTTAAACCAGTAAACCTACAATACTCACTGAACATAGCATCTATGTTGAAACATAATTGGGCTCATGATTGAGCACCATAAGTAAATATCTAGGCATTTAAATATCCACTTTCTCTGTTTAGCCAAATATAGCACTTATGTCCTATATGAACACATTATGACAAAAATGATGCAAACCTGATCCAATTCACCAACTTCAGGTAAAATATGATGACACATGTCAGTATGAGTGTGTTTGTCCATTTTGGTGAAGTTTGCACATTAAAAGCATTTAAATTTGTTACTTTTAGTGCTTAACATGACAAGCATCTTAGGTTACATAAAACTTTCCTTTTCACCACAGAAACATATATGGTAAATGCGTCCATTGCAAAGTACACTTCTCAAGCTTTCCAAAAAGTCCTTATTTGCCTAAATCTGAGATTTCTAGCAAAAGTTATTCAATTTACAGAATCTAACATATATCGGTCTATTTACGGAAATGCCACTCGTGATTCAAAATTTTCACTAAGTGTGGGAGCACCGTGGCGTGCGCGCGCACGTTCGGAGTGCGGGTGGCGGCGCGGCTACCGACAGCGAGGGGGCGCTGGAGCCAGCGGGCTCGTGGAGCATCAGCGAGGGGTGTGGGTCCCGCCGGATGTGCTCGAGGTAGGAGAGGCTCACCCGGGCGGCCCGTCGACGTGGACGCGGTGGTCCACGGCGGCGGCAGTGGGCGTCGAGGGCGTTCCCAATGTTGATGTAACATCCCAAAGTGTAACAAAGGAGATGTAATAAAATAATTTGGAGTTTGGATAAGTTTTAATTGAATTTGGAGCAGATTTGAATTTTATTCGGATGAAAATTTTCGCGAAGCATTTTGGTTTGAATTCTTGCGTCTTGGACAGCCCAACCCAGTCGCCAGACTCAGCCCGCAGCCCATCTTCTACAGTCTTCTTCCTCCTCCCACCTTTCCACCTCACCTCCCGCCGCGAGCGCTCTAGAGCCGCCACCTCGGACGTGTGTCGTCTTCTCGCCGCCGCAATCGACCCGGGCCCGCGTCCAACCACTCCCTCCACCCTTTTCCCTCCTCAAAAACCACCTCCCCGAGCCGCCGTTCCCTTCCGTCTCCAAACCCTAGCCACCACCCGAGCTGCGGTTTCTTCCACCGCCATGGGCGAAATTCCAAGCTAGTGGTACTCGTGTTGATCTTCCCTGCTCGGTGTGCGCCGCTGCGTCGAGTGGTGTCAGGTTCGAGCGAGTGTAGCGCGCAGCCGGGTCGATCGGAGTTCTCCACCGCCAGCCTAACTTGCCGTCGTTCATGGCCGCTGGTGAGTTCTCGCCTTGCTCAAGCTCCGTTCTTTGTTGCCCGTTGATCACTCCATGTCCTTGTGCTGATTGCCGCTCTCTGGTTCCTTGGTAGCGCCGGAACGTGGAGCCACGTGAACACTCCATCTCACAACTCAAAATAGTTTCCATTTTGTAACAATCGCAAAATATCATTTATTTTAAAAGAAATGAGTATAAACAAAATAGTAAATCTATTCTTTTGAATAAGAAAAATATTTAAGATTTACACATTTTTTTAAAAAAACAAAAACAAAACTGTCAATTTGTTAAGGATTTGTCAAACGATAAAAAAATAAATATGCGCAAATATTTAAGGTTTTCAAAAATTATTTTTATTTTGAGACAAAAAACATTTTTTTGTTTGATAAATCTACCACCCTTGACAAGAATCTCGCCTCGAGATTCCGTGTGGCTAGCAAGACAAGGGCAAGGTAAATCCAGTGGCATTCCACAACTCGGATAGACTTCGATTGGTTGATAGGATAGTATTTAAGCATAGAGAGTGAAAAGGCTCTACAAAGATCTATCAAGCAACCTAACACACAAACAAAGATCCAACTCAAACATGACAGACCACAAGCAATACAAGCAACACCTACAAGCATTGTCACTAACGTGGCTATTATGGGAATGAAGGCTTCTAAGTTTTGATTCTTGTCGTGGTCTTCATGTTGCCATAAAGAGATGTCCAACCCTTCAATAAGTATCCAAGAGATTCAACTTTTCAAACTTCACTTCCGCTAAAGTCAGCTTAAGAAATCTTCAACATCGGATCCATCGAGCTAATATTTTGAGAAGTTAAGGTGAGATAAATAAGATTTGCTCAAACTGTTGGAATAGGTGAGGAAAAGATTTGTATAAGGGCATAGAAGAATTTTATATAAATAAAATATTTTATTTAGAATACCAGTTTTGAAAATAGTACGTACGGCATGGTCATTCTATCTAGGCTTGCATCCCGCGATCGAACCTGGCTCGATACCATCTTGTCACACCCGATTTCAATAACCGAAATCGGATTCATCTGTTTGCGTGCCCGGGATCAAGTTTTCATGCAACAGGACAAATTATGTGATAAAAGAACAATATCTTTGTTAATTCATTAAATCTTTACATCAAGGAGGTCTAAAGTAAAAGATTACATTGCAGCGGAATTTAAACTAAGCGTTGGCGTCCTTCGGTTCCCACAGAAGTCGACCGGAAGACCGCAGGCCTAGACCACTACTTCACCGTCTACTCGAATGATGTACCTTCGGCCTTCACTTCTGAATTGTGACATGATGCAAAAAGAGAGGAAACAAACGTATGAGTACATTACGTACTCAGTAAGTGGGGGAAAGTATGACATGATTGGCCGAGTCAAGAAAGGCTAACGCAGGG